>CM053746.1:33577523-33793009 GCA_028658305.1 Pachyuromys duprasi | reverse complement strand
CACCTACATGTCAGGCTGTTCCCACAGGTGGGGGAGGTTGAAGAAACCCTGGGGCTGAAGGGACAGCTGTCACCACTTCAAGAGCATGTCCCACTCCACCCCACATAGCTGAAGCAGCCCATCTGGCCGCCTGACTGGGCAGCTGTAGGCAGCACATTGGAGCTCGAGCATCTGCCTACACCAAGTACAGCTTTTCTCCCGGAGTCCCGAGGCCTCTGTTTTGTCTTGTTTTGTTTTTAGGGAATCTCATCGTGAGTTAATCATGAAGGCTTAGCTGCTAAGCCAGGCCCTGTCCAAGCCAAGCACTCTTCCCACAGCCCCTTGGTCCCTCACCACACCAACCCTCAGAGCTGTGGCCCTCCCTCCAGCCCACAGAGAAGGAAGGGCAGTTCAAAGTAGCTGAAAGGATGCTGCTTCGAGCCTCTATCCATGCTGTTTTTTGGGATTAGAAGGAACTATCTCTTTGTTCTACCGCTCACATGGGAAAAGAGGCCCAGAGACAGGGAGGAGACACCCCACTCCACCCCAGGGTCACACAGCAAGATGGAAACCATCTTGTTGCTCCAGCTGGGCTTCTAGGGGTGAGGTGGGGGCCTCTGCTGGGCTCTAGGCCACATCCGGCCATTCCCTGCTGAGCCACACAGCAAAATGGGTAGGTGGGGGGCTTGTCCTTTTCCCCACCTTGATTTCAATTCTGCCTGGGAGAAACCAGGGCCTTCCCACTCTAGGCAGCAGTTCTAGGACGAGGGGTCAGAGGTCTAGGTTCCCGGAGGATGGGTGACAGAGAACTTGGGGTTTTAATGTTCTGAACCCTCAGAAACAAATAGGACACAGACCCTAGTCATTCCCTAAGCCACGAGAGGCTTTCTGCCTGTAGATGATGCTTTATCTTGTAAAATCTGTACTCTCCAGGATTGGGTCTGATTTCTGCCATTAGATCGGGGGTTCCCCTCAGGACAGAGCTGGTGCCCCTCACCTGGCTATAAGTTTTTCTAGTATGAGAACTGTGTTTCTTCCATCTGACGGGGTCTCCCCCAAGACCAGAGCAGTGACTATATTATGAAGTTGGCTATTTCCAAGAAAACACCCCTCATCAGACTACCCCAAGAACATGTCTCCCCTGCCATATTGGGCTGGGCTCCCATGTTCCCCTCCAGCCTGCCCTCATCCTGGACACAGCTGACTCTGTACCTTCTCCTGGAGTGGAGCTTTGGGTGACAGGGGAACTCCATATGCCCTATCACTCCATCCCCAACTGGGGGCCTGGCTCAGACCAGCTAGGCCCATAGCCTTCCTCTTCCTGCCTGCCACCCCCACTGGGCAGCTCAGCGCCCCCTGACCCCTCGGCCTTCCATCATGGGGGATCTATAACATTTACAATCCCAAAACAAAAGCCCCTGAGAGCCGAGGACAGAATTCATCTTCCCAACTGACAAGCCCCGTTAATTAACGACTTGGAAATCGATGACGAGGAGGGACAGGCAGCAAATGACACCTCATCTCGGGCCAGGAGGAGGGAGGAAATGTCCGGGGACTGGTGGACACGCACCGTGGGGCTGGCCCAGCGCCTGGGAGAGCCACCGCCCCCATCTGTCACTGTCACTTCAAAGGCCATCGACTACTTTCTAACCTAGAAATTCTCATTTCCCACTGTGGCAGACCCTCAAGAGAAAAGGGTAAGGGTTGCACCCGAAGGAAAAGTACTTTAAGGAAGACCTACTATGTGCAAGCATGGTGCTGGATGTCTCTCACGCTTTAAAGACTTGGTCACAGGGGTATAAGGTTGATTTCTTATTCTCATCTTGGAGATGAGGCGATCAAGCAGTCAGCCTAAAGTTGGCTAAAGTTGGGGCTGTTTTTAACGTGTTGACTCTGGGTGGCACAAAGAGGGGAAGAACTCTGGATTTGTAGGAGCAAACAACCTGAAACCAGGGTTGGTGAGAGGGCTCAGTGGGTAAAGGCGCTTGCAGCCAAGCCTCATGATCCGAGTTCAATCCCCAGAACCCATATCATGGAATGGAAGAACCAGCTCCCAAAAGCTGTCCTCCATGCATTCACGTGACACATGCACGTGCACACGCATGTGCACAGAGAAAGAAAAAAACAAAGCAAAACACCTGAGACCAATCTTCATTCCCATGATCGGTGTGATATCAGACAAGTTGCCTGATTTATTGGAGCCTCAGTTTCCTTGTCTGTAGTGAAGGGAGAATGACCCCAGCCCCAGCCCGCAGAGAGGGATCCATCTCTCCACCCTTGCCGCTGAGCACAGGTGAAAGGTCAGACATGATCTTCTCACCACCAAACTTGCTGCTCACCCCACCCCACTATGGGTGATGGGGATGAAGCAGGGTGAGGAGCCTCGCTGGGGATGAGAAGCCTTGGGGTGGGGAGGGGCGCAAGGGTGGCCACCAAGGGCTCAAGGGCCCATCTGTGAGGAGTTCAGTATTTGTGTTCCAAATACTGGAAATAACAGGGGGCGACACTCAGTTGTAGAGACATCTACTTAGAGGACTTGCAGCCTTGGGTTTAATTTTCAGTGAAAGGGGGAGGAAAGGAGGAGGGGAAAAAAGGGAGGTAAAGAGAGAATGAAGGAGAGAGGGAGGAAGGAAGAGGGAGGAAGGGAGAGAAGAAGAGAGACAGAGACGAGACAGGAACCACAAAAGCATTTTAATATCGAATAAGGCTGGGATGTAGGGGCAGGGTGGATTACTTGTTAAGTGAATGTGAAAACCTGAGTTCAGTCCCCAGCATCACACACACACACACACACACACACACACACATACATACATACTTTCAAGTAAGGGTGAGTCTAGCCCAGCACATAGTTAAGTTCCCAGTAACTGTCAGAAGTGCTGGTGTGTTCCTATCTCCTCAACTCTTCCAACCAAACGAATACTGAGGGGGTGTTCGTGAGGGAACACCTCCCTGGCACTAGGCCTCTTGATCAGGGCCCTCAAGGGACAGGGAAATCAGGCTCCTGTTCTTAGAGAAGAATCTGGAGGTGAGTTTCAGCCCGTTCTTTCTACCTGCTGCCGTGAGCTCATGTTAGGGAGGGGACTGAGTTCCCTGGGAGCCTAGAGGAGCAGCTGGAGCTCTGCCCATCAGGGAGGCACAATGCAGGGAATCCACAGAGGCAGAAACAAAGGGGTCCCAGTCCCTGCCTACACCAAACACAGCCCCATCTGCCCTCCAACAGGCAGAGCTAGGCAGAGTACTAGAGGGTGTCTGGGAGTCACCTGTGACTGCTGGAAGGGTAAGGGTAGGGTAGAACAGGAGCCTAGATGTACTAGTCTGAGTGGAGCCAGCTGGAAAGCCACCCAACATCAGGGAGCATGAAGCCTCAGTTTACCTATCTGTGGAATGGGTCAAAGGAGAGCTATTAGAGAATGAACAGGGCAAAGTGTTCATCATGAGTCCTTGGGAATGTAGACCAAAGCCACAAGGAAACATCCTTTCTCCCTTCTGGGTGGCTGTAAACCAAGCAGACATACAAGCCTGCGCAGGCTGGCAAAGCCAGAGCCCTGGAGGCTCCAGGACGGAAGAATAAAATGTGTATCTGTGGTAGAGAACAGGGCAGAAGTCCCTTAGAAAGTGAAGCACTATGACACACAGCCTATAATCCCAGCTCTTCAGAGGCAGGAGGATTCCCAATTTGAGCAGCTTGCACTAACAAACAAAGCCAGGTGTAGTGGTGCATACTTAAAACACTAGCATTTGGGAGGGGGTGATGGCAGGAGGATCAGGAGTTCAAGACCATCCCCAGCTACACGGTGAGTTCAGGGCCAAGCTGGGCTGTATGAGACACCATCCCAAAGAACAAGGACAGAAAACAACTAACGACAGCAGAAGCTCGTACCCCAATGCTTCTTGAAACATTATTCATAGTGACTAAAAGATGGGAATAACCCAAGTGTCCATCAACAAAAAAACCAAATGGACACAAACAGTACGAGCAATACACACAATGGAATAGTATTCAGCCACCAAAATGGATGAAGTTATGACATATGCCTCAACATGGACAAACCTTGAAAACAAACCAGACCAATCACAGCTAATGTGTTAAACATGTAAAAGGGTGAACTCACAGAGCTGGAGAGCAGATTAGAAGCATCTAGAGGCTTCTCAGAGAGAACCAGAGTGGCCATGGAGTCGGTAGAGTGTTTAGAATACTAAAAGAGTTGTAGAAACGCAGTGTGGTCAGGGCAGCGTGGCGTTTGTGGCATCTAATGTCACTCAAGAATGGTCAAATGGAGTTGGGGGCTGGAGAGATGGCTCAGTGGTTAAGAGCACTGTTTGCTCTTCCAAAGGACCCAGGTTCAATTCCCAGCACCCACATGGCAGTGCACAACTGTCTGTTAAATAAGAACGGCCAAATAGAAAATCAGTGTCATATACCTTTATCACAGTTGAAAAAATTAGCAATTGAAAATCAAAGTCAACAGGGGGCCAAGACTTTTTTGGGGATCAAGGAGTCTTGCTCTGGGGATACCTTCTGAACTGAGAAGGGATGCCTCGTAGTTCAGTCCCACCTCACCCAGCTACCCCCGGCCCTTTCCTAGCAATTGAGGAAAGGTGGCCAGTGCAGGCCAGCCTGGGCCTCCCTCTAGACGAGACAGCTTTGCTCTTTCCCTCTGGTTCCTCCCTCACTCCAGGCCCCTTGAAGAAGAGACCTCTCCCGAATACGTCATCTCACCAGAGCCCTAAATGTGGAATTTAAATTCATACTTTGTACCACCTTTGATTTCAAAGCGGATTACACCTCTCGGTGAAAGGCGGGCGCCTGTGCGGCCTCTTGGGCCTCCACTGGGCTCTAAGCATTGTTAACTCCTTCCAATTCATTAGGTCTAATCCTAGCAGCGCTGAGTAAGAGGTCTGGGCCACCCTGCACTCAGGCCATATGTGCCTATTGTGTCGCTCCCTGGCTAATCCAACACTTGAGAGGGGCTGTGGCCACCAGATCCCGATGTGAGGGTGTCCTGGCCTGCGGTGAGGGGGCAGGGCAGCCAAGGTCTGACGAGGCACACTACTCAGAACCTTTGGGAATAGGGCTGCAGAGACCACAGAGTGGGGAAGTTGGGAGGCAGGACACACAGACACCCCCTTGTCGTCATGCCTCTTCTCCCCACAGTGTATACCCCACCCACATGTCACCACTCTGGCTAGCGTGCAACCTAGCATGTGCTCATAACCTCACGGCACACTTACTGACCTCAGAGCTCACCACACCCTCATGTCCACATTGGCACATCTGCCCTGGATGCCAAGGGTCCTGCATCCGCGCATGCACTTGGCATCTATCTACACACACTCACATCCACAGCTGTGTGCCCTTCGCATGGCCAATGCCACCATACCACACCCCTGAGGACACTCTTCCACACATCTCCATCAAGTTTCCCTGCGCTGCACTATAACACGTGCTGGATGAGAACGACTTACAAAGAGAAAAGGTTCATTTCGGTTTACAGTGTCCACAGTTCCAGGCCGTGTCTGGTCCTGTTGCTCTAGGCCAGTGGCTCTCAACCTTCCGAATGCGTGACCCTCTGACATAGTTCCTCCTGTTGTGGTCACCCCCAGCCATGAAATAATTTCCGTTGCTACTCCATAACTGTAATTTTGCTACTGTTATGAATTGTAATGTAAATAACTGTTTTCCGATGGGCTTAGGAGACTCTGATGAATGGCTCATCTGATGCCCTCATCCTCCAAGGGTCACAATCCACGGGTTGAGAACCACTTCCCTACAGCACATGGAAGTGAGTGACTGAACAAAATCCATCTTACTGATGGAAAGGAAGAGAGAAGGTAAAGAACTGCGGTTGCACAATTTTTTGTGAGACCTCAGTAACTTAAAGGTTTCTCACCAGGCCCCACCTCCCAAGAGCACCAAGCCAGGGACTACGCCTTTAACAGATGAGCCTGTGGATGGTGTTCCAATTCCAAGCCATAGAGCCCTGACCATCACACGAAGACTCAGGGACTCTCAGAGCCCTGCTACTGCAACTGCATGCCATGTGACATCAGCCAGGGGCTGTCTCAGCCCGCAGCATCCTCTTGAGAGACCCCGGGTCTCCATCCTGGAAAAGGTAACACTGAGTTTCTTGGTCCTTCTATAGGTGTGTGAGTGGGACTTTGACCTCTTCCTTCACCAAGCTGTCCTGGGTTGAGCCAGACAGAAGAAAGAGAAGGCACTACATTCACTCTTGGGTGGGGGAGAGGGGCTCTCTGTCTAGGGAAGAGTCAACTTGAAGCCCAGCTCTTCACTGACCTTGCTTATTTCCACCACCACCCCCCCTACGCAACACCTGTTCACAGTGCTGCTCTAGCCCTCCCAGGGAGCCCAGGACTCCCAGAGCCACAAAACCACTTGCTAATTAATTGTGCTAATTAGCAGGGATGAAGCTGAACATCTGGACCCTCTCACAGGGAAACTTAGACCCTCAGGACTCACAGGTTGAGGACAGGTGCCCAAAGGGATATGCCCATCCTTCCAAACCTGGGACACCTCCATCAGTACATAGCACTCGCCACACACATTCTGCGGATCCTCAAGGGTAACTTGAAGTCAGACCAGGAGACTCCAGACCTTTCAACTGTACTCCTGTAGACTTCCACCTAGTCCCCTCTGCAACGAGAAAGGGAGGGCAGAACTGTTATGCCCAGTGCAGGAAGGAACCCCTGCTTCATACCTTTGCTCCTCTTCTAGCCTCTCACCCACTCACCCCCTTTCACCCTCAGCCCTACTCACTACTTTCTCTATGTGGGCGTTCTTCCAGGGTCTCAAAAGCAAGTGTTCTTCCAAGGCGAGATCAAACCCACTTCCATCATTAGTTCATTCATTCAGCAAGCACATCCACGGGGCTCTGACTTCAGGCATTGTGCTGGGGACTGGGCATGCAGCTGGCAGCAGAATGTGGCATCTACATAAAATGAAATACTATCTGGCCATAAAAAGGAATGAAATTTTGATATATACCACAACACAGAATTTGAAATCTACGTAAAATAAGCCAGACCCAGGAGGACAGCTATTGTGTGCTTCGATTTCTACAAGGCACCTAGAGTAACAACAGAGACAGGAAGTAGAACAGGGGCCACCAGGGGCCACCAGGGGCCAGCGCAGGAGGGCGAGACATTATTGTTTAATGAGTGGAAAGCTTATTTGGGGGACAATGAAAAAGCACAAAACATGGATAGCGGTAATTGCCACAGCACTGGGAATGTTTGCTGTTTTGGTTGGTTCTGCGAACAGGGTCTTTCTTTGTAGCCAGACTGTCTGGAACTTACTTTGTTAGCCCAGACTGGCTATGAACTCTTGGCAATCCTCCTGCCTCCTTCCCAGTGTATGTGAGCTATTATGCCTTGATCTTAATGAAAAACAACAACAACCAACCAACCAACCAAACAAACAAACAAAAAACATGCATTTTCTTCTCCTCCTCTTTTTCTGCAGTACCTCTGTCTTTCCCACTAGATCTCCCTCGGGCTCAAGGGGCACTCCTCCTGTACTATCTACCATCCATTCTGCACACCCCAGGACTACCCCTCACACCTCTGTACCAGTGCCTCGGCACCCTTTCCCCCACCTTTAGTCAGCCTCCTGAAATCCTGCCCTTCTCCCAACAATAGCCAATTCCACCTTTGTGGGGGTTAAAAACTGTCATCTTCACAGGGTCTAGAATCACTGAAGAGACAAGCCCCTGGGTGTGTCTGGGAAAGATTAGCCAGATCATGCTGATTGAGGTCGGAAGATGAACCCTACATATGGATGGTACCATTCCCTGGGCTGAGGTCCTGGGTTGAATATAAAGAAGAAGCTGTGCTTAGTACTTAGCACTTAGCATTAGCACTTAGTACTCAGCACTCTCTTTTTTCTGACCCCGGATGCAACATGGCCAACTACCTCAAGCTCCTGCCGCTGTGACTTCCCTGCCAAAATGGCCCCTACCTTCCAACTTTGAGCCCAAATAAGCCCTTCCTTCCTTTGGTCATCTGCCTTGTTAGACTGGACTGCTCTTCTTAGGCCCCAAAAGTCGGTGGACTTTTAGAGTTCTGCACCCAGAGTCAAGCCAGTCAATGACTGCCCCTTCTTCTGCTTCCCTTAAGCCTCTCTGTCACAGGGGCTGTCAGGAGGCTTGGATTCAGTTTTCCCACACAAAGCATTTGTCAGGAGCCTTGGTGATGGGGGAAGATGGTGGCAGGATTCTGGGGAGAGGCCTTTTAAGGATAATTGTCTTTTCTCCCCTTTTCTGGGCCTTACAGGCTCATCAGAAGGGACAGTCTGGGGCTTCTGAGGTGGGAAGCACTCCAGGTGGGGAAGGGAAGTTGGAAAAGAAGCTGAGTATTTCTTGAGCAGCTGTCATGTAAGGAGTCTCTTCCTTTTGCCCTCTGTACTCTCAGGCCTGGGAGGCCATTCCTCCCCGAGTACTCCTGTTGTGGCTCCCACAGTTGCCTGTATTTCCCACCTGGCTCTCTTGCTGTTGGGAGGGAGGCCCGAGGGGCTGGCGGCTTCATCTCTGCTTTGTGGGCAATGAACACTGGAGAAAAGTACCTTACTGGAGGCCATGCTGCAGACAGGACTAACTGCTGGACTGGTCCATGTAGCTCTGGTCACAGCTGGGAACTTCGGTGGCAATGTCACCACCATCCTGATGCACTCGCTAGGTACTGTCACACTCATTATCCCATTTCATCCCTACCCCCACCCCACCCCGCCTGCTGGGAGCAGGTTCTATTACCAGCCCTACTTTATAGGTGAGGGTTCTGAGACCCACGATAGCGTAGCGACCAGCCACAGTCACACCGCTACTAAGAGACCGGGGCAAGATCAGAATCTGTTCTTCCCAATTGCCAAGCTTATGTCCATATATTGCCCTTTTCTGTAGACTTTAAGCCTGGCATGAGCACCCCCTCCATTCCCCAGCACCCCAGTTCTCACAGTCTGGGATTTGAGACTCATCGATTGGTTATTGATGCCTGGGTTCTGGCCACACTCAGTCCGGCCCTGGGCAAGGGCAAAGATGGGGATGAGGTGGGGGTTTTCCAACCCCAGAAAAGGCCCTCAGGCTGCGCCTGTCCCCAGATTCTGGCTTCTGGTGTCCACCACTGCCAACTTCACTCCGCCCCTGGATTTAAAGTCACAGTGACAATTAATCACCTGATGACATGGAGGGCAGGCTGCAGAGGAGTTAATTAATTAGGGAAATTTCTCCCAGTCCTTTGAAGGTGAAATGTGTGGGGAGGGGATAGGGCCAGGGACAGTTATTAGTCAAAGCTGAACAAGCTGACTCGGAGAGAAGACGTCAAGAAGCCTGCAGGGCAGTTTAAAAAGGATGGAGACTTGACCAGGGTCTCAGATCACGCCCAAGGCTGTTTTCCTGAGCCCTGTTTCTGGTCTTCCTACTTTAGCATGGCTGGAGCTCACCTAGACAGAGACCTCTGTGTTCCCGATGGGAGCAGAAGGGCAAAGCTGTACCTGCAGCCCCTTCCCAAATAAAAGTGACCAGTCATAGTGCATGTCTCCAGGCCCGTGGGCAGGGAGTGGTGTCTGCCAAGCTTCAGTTATCCAGGCATGCAGATACCTGAGAAGGAACTCCGTCAGAGCAGCACCGGCTTCGGGAGGGGAAATGGCGGTGGCAGTGGTGGGCACCTCTGGCGTCTTCAGTCCCCTGTCTTCCTCTGCCACTATGGTCTTGGGTGGCGGTTGGGGGAGTGGTCCTCTTGGGCGATCAGCAAGCCATCCACAGAGACATCAGGGAGCTGCCCATTCTCACCCATAGATGGAGCAGGCAGGCAACTTGATCATAAGGTTGTGGGAACCAAGGGGTTCCTGCTGAACCCTTATCTGGAAGGTTCACACCCCTCTAGGTGAGTGTGAGGAGTCCAACCTGCAGTCCACAAGGTGCATGTCGGTAGCTACAAGTACCGCCTAACACAAAATCACGAACTTGCTTAAAACAGTATGACTTGTGTGTGTGTGTGTGTGAATTTTTTTTGGTAACTCAATTGCATGTTTCTTGAGTGGGAATGTATAAATGACAATATCGTATCACAATATCAAAAAGCTGGAATCCCCTGACTGTTTCCTGCAACATACCCACGTGGGAGGAGAAAAAAAAAAAAACTCATGAGAGCACAAAGGGCCAGGGATCCAGAAAGGCTCCAAGGAGGTGGTGTCCTCCTGGAGAAAGAAACGGTGTCCTTTGTAGGGGCGTGTCATACAGCCTGAGCAAAGGAACTGGGGGGCACCTGGCAGCAGCACACTTGGAGAAGGGGGGAGACGCCACAGTGTGGAGTGAAAACTGGGGGCCCGTGGGGAAAGCTGGGGTAGACCAGGAATGGAGGTATGTAGAGGGCCTTGGGGGTGGGCACTGGACCTTGCTCTCACTCCGTGGAGTGTCATCTGGGATTTGTTTCCTGGTCTGTCACGACTGGAGACGGGGCTCTTGGAAAGGCACCATGGCAGCTGGGGGTCATAGATTTGCTGGGAGTTGGGGTAGACAGGAATCTAGCAAAGAGGCATTTTTATGGTTCGAGAGAAGTGGTGGTGGTGTTGGCCAAACACAGAGCAAAGGGTAAGGGACTCTGGACACAGTACTGAACACACACACACACACACACATACACACACCCACTCATCTCTTTCCCGTCTTCTGAATTCCTGGCCGACTTGGGGCTGACAGAGCCAAGGGGAACAGATTCCACACTCCAGCACTGTCTAGCAGCCCCTTGCCCCTCACCCCATCCTTTGAAACCTCCTCCGCCAAGGAGGGTCCATAGCCTGGGGAAGCTGATGCGCCCAACCCAAGGAGCCTTAGGGGAAAATTGTGAAGAGCAGTGTCCAGCACACACACACTCACACGCTCTCCTTCATCCCCACCCCCATCAGTCATTTGTACTTCAGGAAGAGAACCTAATCCCAAATCTGAAAAACTATGTGATGGAGGCTTTACAGTATTAGAAGGCAAACAGTGGCAGGTGTAATTAGGAGAAAAATTTGTCCTGCTCTCCACTTGGGGGAGAGAAGGGAAGATCTGGCATTGCAATCTCCCCGTGTTTACCCAGCGTGCGTGTGCACGCCGGGGAGCGGGTGCTGGACACCGGCAGATTAATATTTGATGCAAGGAAGAGAAACGCATGCCGTTCATGTTTATTTAGGATATTGTGAAATACAGTGAAATTTGCAATTTTATTGGATTGGGGGGGGGGGTTGGCGTTTTGGAGAAGTCTTAAGCCGCATGGTAGGACACGCACAACTCTCTGGAGCATAGCGGCACCAGCTTTGGTGCCGAGTCCCTTCCACCCCCCTTCCTAAATCCAAACTTCTAGCTCTGTTCCCCTCCTGGAATGATTAAGGATTGGCCCCAGGGGCACTGGGGGGAGGGGGAGAATAAGACAGAAATCTCGGCTGGGCCTCTTAATTTGGAGTTTAGTGGCATGTAGCTCGCACTGAGAGTGGCCATCTCTGGGTGTTCTTGTCAATTACGCCAGGGCTGGAAGCCAAAGTTGAGCAGCTTGAGGGATTAGTGACCCTGGCTGGGCTTCTGGGGGAAGGTGGCGGTGGGGAGAGATAGGAGGAATGTGGGATAAAGCAGGTCTCTCTGTAACTAAGAAACTGACTGGAAGACACAGGTTAGCTTGCCTCCATCTGACACGGCATGCTTCCACGGTCTCTTCCCCCCCACTGCCAGCCAGTCTGCGCTTGCTGGGGACCCTTGCCCCCACTCCAAGTCAGACACTAGCTGGTGGAAAACTCATTACAGTCTCCGGGCTGCAGAGACTGGGTGGGGAGAGGTCAGGTCAAACAGTAGGCTCACCCGTGTGCTCAAAGAAAGGATCCAGACCAGACAGGAAGATGAGAGAAGGAGCAGAGGGCAGGCTGAGGGAGGAGGGTCACCTCAAGTTCTAGGCTGGGCTAGTCTATAAAATGAGACCCCCATCTCAAAAGACAAACAGCCTACGAGATGGCTTAGGGGAGAAGGGTGCCTGCTCACAAGCCTGAGGACCCGAGTTCAACCCCTGTGCCCTACTTGTTCAAGAAGAGAAGCGACTCCCGGAAGCTGACCCCTGACTTCCACTCTCGCACTGTGGAACAGACGCTTGCACATAAATAAACATAGTAAATATGATCAACTTAAAATAGACAAACAGCCGTTTATAGATGAAAAGGGTAAGGTAGATGCTTCCATGCACAGTGTATCTGAGTAACTATATAAACATTGTTGATAGCTGTGGTGTGTCCAGGTCCAGGAACTTGGGTTTCCAAGGAGTCTGGAAAGAAGAGAGAGCTAATTTTCATTTGATCACAACTTTTGTCCAATTTGAGTCTTTCATTGTATATGTACTGTTCCTCCTACCCCCAGAATAATCATGGCTCTAAGGATTGAACCCAGAGCCTTAAACAAGTCTGGAAAATGCTCTATTATAAAGCTATATTGCCATCCCACTTTTTTATTTTGAGACAAGGGTCTTATCAGGTAACACAGGCTGACTTTGAACTCACCCTACAGTCTAGGCCTTGACCTTCTGATCCTCCAGGTCAGCTTCCTGGGTGATGGGACTGATTACAGGTGTGCGCCGCTGTGCCCCACAATCACACCTGGCCTTGCTTGGTTTTTTGTTTGATTGGTTTGGTTTTCTTTTAGGACAGGCTCTCATTACACAGCCCAGCCAGGTTTTAAACTGTTTCCTCCTGCCTATGTCTCCTGAGTTCTAGAGGAACAAGTTACCATAACCAGACTTTTTTTGTTGTTTTCTAGCCAAAGAACAGGTTAAGATAAAGAGGTCATGGTTTGGCATGAAAAACGATAGGAAGAGAACTACAGGGGCTGCTGGGGAAGGCATGTAAAGACAGAAACACGCATGTGCAGCATGCACACCCCTGCACACTCCCATGTGCACAGAGGAATCTTGTGGATCTAGGTACTGACCCAAGACTGTGTCTCCTTGGAGCTTCTGCCCACTTTTTTACTGCCCAGATCTACCAGACCTACACAGAGGAAGTCCAAACCTGTGTCCACAGCTGCCCTTCAGGCATTTGAAGAGAGCATGAGACTCCACTAGAACCCTGGCTGGCATGCGTACTTCAGAGCTGGGTCACACCAAATTCATGATGCTCCTTGCCCAGCCGTCTCCCCCGTGCCCAAGGTGTGGTTCTTCCTGTTCTCTCAAGTTCCATCCTCTGGCTCCCTCACTCTGGGGGCCATGCCTTGACTGCTTCCTCCCTTATGAGCTGTTTCTGCATCCATGTCATGCTCTTTTAACTTAGTCTGAGGGCCAAAGCTGTTCAGCAACAAACTATAAACACCACCTTAGAGATTGTTCAAACGGGTAAACTGAGCCCCAAGGAGAGACAGGCTGTCCTGAGATCAGGGAAGTAAGATGTTCCTCTAGTGTATTTCTCCTCACAGTGAGCTCTCAAAGCTCATAGCAGGATAAGATGTTTTCAGAAGAATGGTGAGCCAGGAGAAGCAGCTCCAGGCATTGGCTCTGGAAGTGCTAAGAGTAGACCGAAAGGGAGAGTCCGTAGGGCTGGACGGACAGGAGTGAGGATAACTTGCAGGAAAGACAGGGATGGGGCAGCCTCAGCATGCAGTCTGGTGAGAACGGAAAACCAGCTTAGTGATGCTTGTATGTGTTGTACAAGCATACATGAGCCAGGGTGGTGGTGTTTGTATGACTGTCCACAGAGGCTTCATTCTGCTGCTGTGACAAATTCTATGACCAAAAGCCACTTAGGGGAGGAAAGGGTTTATTGGGCTTACCCTTACTGGTCTCAGTCCATCATTGAGAGAAGTCAGGGCAGGAACTCAAGGAAGAGCTTGAAGCAGGAACTGTGAAGGAACCCTCCTTGCTAGCTCACTCTAGATTATGCTTAGCTAGCTTTCTTAGACAACCCAGGACCACCTGCTTAGGGAATAGTGCCTCCCACAGTGGGCTGGACCCTCCTACATCAATTAACAATCAACACACACACCCAGAGGTCAACCCAATCTAGATATCCACTGAGTTCCCTCCACTGAGACTCCCTTTTCAGATGATTCTAACCTGTATCAAGTTGACAAATTAAGTAGGACAGGTTTGTATCCGTATATGTATGTGTGAACACTGAAAAGCATGTGTTCTCACAATACCCCATGGGGTATGAGTACCTGACACATGCTCTCTACCCATGCCACAGCCCTCAGCACACTGACTCATCTGTGTTTGCTCAGAAAGCTGTCTCCTTCCCTCAACTCTGAGCAAGCAGAGATTTCTGTCTTTCTTTCTTTTTTTTTTTTAACTCCCAATATTGCCAAGTGTAGCCCACGGCATACCATAGGTACTCAGTCAATGTTCGATGGACTAACCGAATATCCGTCTGGGGTGAGTCTCTGTATTTACATAAGGGTCTATGCATGTAGACGTGCCCTGGCGTAAACTGATTCTGGCCACAGGAAAGGAAGGCGTGAGTCCGTGTGTGCACTCCAGCCACCCTGGCACGCAGCTCACTAACTCCCCGGCTCAGTCAGGTTTCTTCCCTGGAAACCTGGAGCCGCTAAAATTAGTATGAAAATGGTCATGTTCGGTTAAAAGGAAGGGGGGGGGTGGGAAGAGATGAGGGTGCCCATGAGTGCTATTTTATTTCTCAGTGAGAGGATAAAGTGATTTTTCCTACATAATTTTTGATGTAGAGGCTAAATTAGGCCAGAGAAGAGGGACAAAGCAACTTTCGTCCTTATTAGTATTCTGGCCGCGTGGGCCCAGCCACGGCAGTTATGTATTTTTGCAAGTATGCATATAATTTATTGTGGAGAACACAATTTACATGGTAGTCGATGCCTGTTTTATAGCCTCACAAATAGATGTATGAACTCAAGCATATAATGGCCCAACCAGCAGGCGCAAATGCGTTCTAAATCTTCTAAATGTGCTTCACAAAAATGTAACTGAGGAATATAAAACAGATCAATTCTTGCATGTTATATATTGGTTTTTGATTTACAAATCTAATCTGGGACATTTCTTCAGAAATGAGGGGACTCCCCCCCCCTTCCTCCCCTCCCCTTTTTCCACCAACTTCTCTGGCACAGACCTTGGCTGTTGGTCAGGTCTCTATGCCACCTCTAGGACATGCACAGGTACCTGAATGGGTGGGGCACACCCTTGCCCAGCTGCTGAGTGTGCACATGTTTGCAGGCTGAGAGGCTCCAGACCTCAGGTGGAAGGGACAGAGCGGATGTCTTCCCGCAGGGTGACCTTTCCCATTGGAGGCTGAGCATCGGAAGGAAGGGGAGCCATTAGGGGAGTGGGTAGCTCTCACATTCAGCTCCTTTGAGCTTCTGCCCAAATGGCCTGGCTTCCTGTCCAACTATGAGTGGGAAAGGAACTGACATTTGTTGAGTTGCCTTTTTAGTCTGTGTTTAAGATATCCTCATCAACTTACCTCCATGCATGTTGCTTCTTTATTGTAAAACACCCACCCTGTCACTTAAGTGAAACGACGCGTGAATTGTGGTGAGCCAAGTGGAATACAATACAGCAAGGCGAATACGTTTTTTTTTTACTATGTGAAACAACATAGAGGAATCTCACACAGTCAGATGAAACGGGGATGAGGTGCAGCACAGAGAAAATGTCTTCCCAATGCATATAAGCCTCTGGGTTTCATCAACAGGGTGCAGGGGGGGAGGGGTGTTTGTTTGTTCGTTTTAAGATGAGAGCTGACAAGGTTGCTCAGTGGGTAAAGACACAAAATAATTAATTTTATTAATTAACTTAGTTAATTAATAGAGGTGTTATCGGGCTTGGAGACATGGCTCAGCAGTTAAGAACACTTGTTGCTCTTGCAGAGGACCTGGGTTGATTCCCAGCACCCACATGAAAGCTCACACGACTGTCTGTTACTCCAGTTCCAGGGGATCAAACACCCTCTTCTGACCTCCATGAGCACCAGGCACACACGCATACATATAGGTAAAATATTCATGCACATGAAGTAAGATAAATGAAGCTTTAAAAAGAGAGAGAGAGAGAGATGTTATTTTAAAGATGAAATGAAATGAAAAAGGAAAGAAATGTAAAAAGCCGGACTCAAAAGAGGGTTTGCCATACAGTGCGTGCTGAGATAAAAAAATCCATGAGAGGTGAGTGCCCTCAAACGCCGAGTGCATATATATGAGAGTGTGATGGTGAGATGCATTAGTGTATATAATTAATACAGAGCCTGGAAGCTGAGGGGCTCGTTTGTTATTCAGTGCTGTTTCCTGCTGGTCTAGGGAAATGCTTCTGTTGAGCTTTCAGAGAGCCAGAATTTGTTCTGTTGCTTTCGCATTGTTCTCTTTCTTCCTTCCTCACGCTGCTGGGGCTAACCCTCAGGATCACACGCACACTGGGCAACTGATCTGCCATGGAGCTACAACCCTATTTTGTGCTTTTCTTTGTTTGTTGTGCTTGCCTTGGGCTTGGTTCGCTCTTCTTTCTCTTGTAGAGTGGACAGTTAGGGTACTGACTTCACATCTGGTTTGATGTGGACACTTGCAGCTATAAGTGGCCCTCTGAGTGCTGTTTTGGCTGCACCCCACAGGCCCCGTTGGCTGTGTTAAACTCTCATTCACCTTAATGTACTTTCTCAAGCCTCTTGCAATTCATCATTTGGCCCGTTGGCTTTGTATTGTTTAATTTCCACATGTTTATAGCTTCTCCAAATTTCTTTCTGATTTCATTCTACACTGTCATCAGAGACCTTGCCTTATGTGATGTCAATGTTTCTAGATTTAGCACAGGGAGGCGGTGGTGCATGCCTTTAATCCCAACACTCAGGAGGCAGAGTCAGGCAAATCTTTGAGTTCACAGACAGCCTGGTCTATAGAACAAGTTCCAGGCCAGCCAGTACTACACAGGGAAACCTTGCCTAGAAAAACCAACAAGCAAACAAACAAATAAATACATTAATTAGCATATACTTCACAGTCTAAAACACCTCTTCTGGAGAATAGTCCATATGCACTTCGGAAGGTGTGTTCTGTTGGCGTTTGGAGGAACCAATGATTAGACTACTAGTATTTTTTTAAACAATTCTTTTTTTTTTCCTTCCATTTTCATTCTTTCTCTCTTTCTGTCTCTCTGTCTGTCTGTCTGATTGTCTGTCTCCTTTAGGTTGGCCTCTAACTCCTTACATGCCTAAGAATGACCTTGAGCTTTAATTTTTTTTCAAATTATTTATGTGGTGGAGGGGTATGGCACATGTGTAGGGTCAGGTGCCGGTCTGTGTGCATGGTGGAGGTGGGCAAAAGGAAACATCAGGCGTCCTCTTCCACCTCTCTCCACCTCTTCCTCTGAGGCAGGGTCTGTCCCTGAGTCTGGGGCTCAGATGTTCTCATCCAGGCTGGAAGTCAGCAAGCCACAGAAATCCACTCTGAGCCAGGGTTACAGGCGTTTGCAGGCATGTCCAGATCACTGCAAGGGTGCTGGGCTCTGAACTCTATTCTCAGGATTATGAAGCAAGCACTCTTAACCACTGAGCTGTCTCCACAGCACCTGACCTTGAACCTCTGGTCTTCCTGCTCCCGCCCCCTGAGTGCTGAAATTACAAGTGTGTAATATCCCTACCCTGGTTTATTTGGTGCTGGGGATGGAACCCGGGGCCCCCTGTGTGCTAGGCAAGCACTCTGCCAAACTGAGTCACACCCCTACCTCTTACATCACCACCGTGGAGAGTCTAGGTCAAGGCTAGGCAACTCCATCTGTTGCTCACGACCTCTGTCTCTCTGCTGCTCTTCAGCCTTTGGCCTTGGGGTTTGTTTTTTTGTCTTCTCCATTGAGTAGTGTTTATAATATACAAGCTCCAGCTCCAATTTCAGGACCTCCAATGCAGGGCATGGGCGGGCAGCTGGGCTATCCCCATCTGTTCTCCAACGGAGGAGAGCATGGTACCCTCACCCCTTACCTGGTAGCCCAGGATCTCAAGCACAGAGTGATGTCCTATCAGCTTCAAGAATCTCCTCAAACTTGCCAGGGTTCTTGTCCTGGGGTGAGCAGAGCCCATAGTATCATGACTAACCCTCTGGTTTCAAGGAAGAGAGGCCTCTGCTAGCCCACCCCCACCACTGTAAGGAGCAGAGGAAGCCTTGAGTGGCTGTGTCAGGAGTGGATGAAGTCCTGAGTGGATGTGCATTATTGACGAGGACCAATGCCTCAGAATGGTGAGGATTGGCAAACCTTCTTCTGGTGCATGTTGCAAAGTTGACAGTACAGAAATCATCTACTTCGGCTTCCTCCTGCTGGCAGTTTCCAGCCTGAGGCTGCCTGCCTACAGAGGCCTCCTACAGAGACTGCCCCTCCTCCCTGTGCTGTACGCAATGAATGCTCGGAGCTTCCCTGTCGCTGGTGCTGCTCCACCAGAGCAAGCACGGCCAGACCATCTGATGCCAACTTTTCCTTATGTTGTCTGTGCGCCTGTCCTTTCTTCGTGCCCTTGTCAACCCAGCCAGGTTTCCAGGACCAAGTCGTGTTGGCTGTGGTGTCCCTACTGTGCCATTTCCATTTGCTGTGTAGGTTGGTGATGAGCAGGGACAGGAAGGGAAGGTGGGAGGGTCATTCTGATATTTACGCTCCCATTCCAGCTTCATGATTCTGAGCGGTGGGGTTTTAGGAAACTTCCTTTCCCTCTCCGAACTTCGCATGCGTTGTTTCGAATACAAAAGAGAAAACCTCGTGATTACTGTCACTGATTTTTCATCCCATCTTCCCAACAACCTTGGAAGAGGTAAGCACCTGTAGCTTAGAAGGAGACTGAAGCCAGTTAAGTACAATAACCTACACCAGAGCACAGGCATTCAACAGCCATCGCTCTTGTGGCTCTGAAACTACCGCACAGAAAACCATCCCTGCCCTGTGGTCCTCCATTCTCCCTGGGTACAATTTTCCAAATTTACATATTCAGTGATGGGACAGGAAGAGGTAGATGGACTGAGCCCCAGACTATGGTCGCTGGGATTCTGTCACTGTTTGCTGGGTGCAGGTGACAGGTGTGTGTCAAGGTGTTTCCAGATGAAATTGCCTGATAACCAGAGGATCACCTCCAATGGACCTCAGCAAATGGGGGGGTGGGGTGCATGGGGGGGGGAACCGATACAGAAGAAACAGTGTGGACAAAATGGGAAAGGATTGCTACTTTGTGGTGGAGTCTCTGGGGGTTTGTTCAGGCCTTTCTTTAGTAGTTACTGTTTGAAGAGTTTCAGAATAGAATATAAACTCAAACCTCCAGTATCCTGACTCCTGGGCATTGCTGTAACTCAGGGATGCAGTGTTCAGTGTTCTCAGGACCGAAAGGGCTCAGGTGTCTAGGTGAAGGTGGCTGGCTGCACTGTCTGGAATAAGGTAAATAAGGCTGTGTGGCTGGATGTCTAAGTAGAGACCTTCTGTTCCCCCCCCCCCCCCGCAGTTTCTAGAAATAGAGACACTGTTTCCTTTGACTTGCACAGCCTTTTTGAAAGGGTGAGGAAGAATGGGAGGTCTTTGCTCTGAATAATGGACAGACAGACAGATAGATAGTTGGGGGGACTCTCAGTTCCCTTCCCATACTAAAGAATCTGCCCCACTTGATGTTCTACTTGCCAGGAAGAGCAGGCTCATGCTGGACCTCTGGGCCTGTAGGCACAGCCACATCCCCATGGCAACAAGCTAGTTAGAGGGTCCTCAGCACAGCCCCCTGGGGCCACTTATCTGCACCTCCCAGGAGAGCGGCATTAATGGGCCCTGTCCTCCTCCCCACTCCAGGCCCCAAGCCTCCTGGGGACTCCTGTCCATTCCCCACAGACACTGTCCTCCAGAGCTCAGGGGACAAAGATCCCGTCCCCACCCACCCCGCCCCCCGCCAAAACACACTTTCTCGCTCACACACACATATCTCTTATATACTCCTCTCACATATACCTTCCCTCCCCATCAAAACGCCCCCCCCAACACACAGCTTCCACCCCTACACTCACTCACAGCAGTGAGTACTGTAGCTGAGCTGTGGTTTGGTTGGTTTGGGAGTCGGATAATACAGTACTGGTGTCTCGTCTCTGGGTGATTGTGGGAGTTAAATGCATTAACAAGGCGTTTAGTTCAGTGCTGGGCACTTCTTGATGTCACTGGAGTAACCAGGGGAGGAGGCACCGCTGGTGGTGATGACCTCACTGCCAGTATTCAGGGTTTACTATGGGCTGTTTTCTTTTTTTAAGTTTCTTTATTTTTCTTTTATGTAGATAGGTGTTTTGCCTGCATGTATGTCTGTGCACCACATAAATTCATGATACCTACAGAGGTCAGAAGAGGGCACTGAACCCCCTGACACTGAAATAACAGACACTTGTGAGCTGCCATGTGGAGGCTGAGAAACGAACCCACATCCTCCACAGCAGCAGCCAGTGCCCTTAACCGATGAGCCCTTTCTCCAGCCCAGCCCAGCTGTCTTAAGACACGAGAGAGAGATGGAACCTTCTGATGCACCATTGGGGACTGTTGAGGGCTCAGCCTTTAAAGGTGCCTGCTGCCAAAAGCCAGGACCTGAGTTTGAGCCCCAGGATCAACCCGGTGGAGAGAATCCACTCTTACAAGCTGTCCTCTGACCTCCATACATGCAGCTGTGCACATAAACAGTATGTATGTATGTATATATATATATATATGTAAAACAAAATTAATAAAATGCATATTTTTAAATTCACAGTATCCTGACTTCATTGAAAAAAATTAAAAGTTTGAGAAGTTCAAGTCCCAGTCTGCCAGGGACTAGTCTCAAGAATAGTCTCTCACTCTGCCAGGACTGTGCTTTGCCTGCCCTTCTCTGTAGCCTCCATTTGTGACTCCACCGGCACAGAGGATTGCTGTGAGAGGCCTGGGCAGAATTTGGAAAGACCTCAGTTGCCCCTTGATGCCTCTGACTTTTAACCTGATCGCCAAGCCCCCGTGGGCAGCCGGCGGCACATCCTGCCTCTGATCTCAGGCTCTTTCCTGAGATCACGTTTTCCTCTTCAAAAGATGGAAGGCAACTTGAGAACCGATTGAGGCTTGGCCGGGTGCCAGGGCTGTGGTGTTGGAAAAGACCTGCCTGCCCTCCAAGTAGACATCTCACTGGGGGAGAAAAAAAGTATGTGAAAGAGAGCTACATAGACAGCCCATTCCGTGGTCCCCGCTTTGGGATGCTCAATGGCATCCCTATGAGAAGGTGTACCTGGCCCTACTGCATCAGAATACCTGGTCCAGAGCTCTGGCTGGGGTGTGTTTTTCAGTCCTTTGGGGCTGAGAATCACTGTTGCCATAAACATTGTTGCCGGAACCTGGGTGAGGTCGGAGGCTCCTAGGGAAGGCCAGTAGGACAGCACATGGGTACAGCCTGAGTCCTATCAGTCACTCTTCTACCTCATGCAGAATGGGAAGGACAGGACAATAGGATATGAAGGAAGGGGCTGAGAGAAAGGGGAAGGTAAGAACTCTGCAGAACCAAGGACCTCCTGCAAGCATCCCCAGCCCACTGGCACCAAGCCACTCCTCCTAGGGTCCCTTACCCATGTAATTGTCTGAGGAAATAGCATCTTGATGAGGTTAAAAAAGACCCCAGTGTCCCATAGAATCTGTGCTCATAGCCCAGGTTTCTTTGAGGAGATGGGGCAAGTTATTTGGAATGATCAGATGCTTTCTCATCCCAGGACTGTGGGAGCCAGAAAGGTTTGAGAGTGTCATTGTTATTGTATTAAGACACTGTCTTACGTAGCCCAGGCTGGCCTCAAACTCACAGTGTAGCTGAAAATAACCTTGAACTTTAGACCTTTGTACAAGCATAGAGAACATGTATAGTGATTCTCAGCCACACAGTACTTAAAAACATGCCCCTGCCGGAGCTCCAGCCCAGATATTCTGATGCAGTGGATCTGGGGTGCAGTCTGGTGTGGAGATGCCAGGGATCCCAACATGCCTGTTTATGAGGTGCTGGAGCTCTGGAGTGTAGTCTGGTGTGGAGATGCCTGGGATCCCAGCATGCCTGTTTATGAGATGCTGGAGCTCTGACGCAGTGGTTTGTATATGCTAGACGAACACTCTAACTGAGCTACATTCCTCAGCCCAGGAAAGCTATGCTTTCCAAAGTCTGCCCTGGTGGCTCCTGCTTTGCTCCCAGCACTAGAGAGGAGGAAGAGGCAGGCAGATCTCCGTGAGTTTGAGATCAGCTAGAGATAGAGAGTTCCAGCTAGAGCTACATAATGAGACTTAAAAAGACAGAGAGAAGCTTTCCATCTCCCCCATTCTATAGATGGGTAAACTGGGGACCAGGGAAGGGTGATAGAAGAATAGCCAGGTTGGCTAGACTGCCTAGCATCTAGGCGGCAGAGCGCCAGTGAGGTATCTCTGGATTGAGATGCAAGGCTGGATGTTCTCTTGTTCTATGAGTTGCCTAACCCCTGCTGGTAGCAGAGGTACCAAGAGGTGGAGAAAGGGGTTGTTTGGTGGCACTGTGGTTAAACAGAAGTGTCAACCCAGAAGCTCAAGGTTAAAGGCCAGCTGCCAGACTTGGGAGAAAGGCAATTGGACCAGCCACCAGCGGCTTCGTGATTTAGTGAGATGAGAAGGCGGTGGGCACTAGGAGTCAGACAGGGTTCAGCTAGAGGAAGCAGGTGACTGGGCACAGCAGGGGCCACCCTGGAAAGGCATGTGTTGTCTTCAGGCTCCTCTGATCACTCTCTGCACCTCTACCATGAGCTAACCTGTGGTCCCAGCTATCTTCTGCCTCACTACAAGGGGGCCCAAAAATTATGGACCATGTGACCATGGACTGAAGCCGCTAGAACTGTAAGCTAAAATAGACCCTCCACTCTTAAGCTGTTTCCTAAGGAATTTTGTCACAATGACAAAAACCAACAAGCATAGATGTCCTGGGGCAGCTACACCAAATTTCCACAAGCATGGGACAGACATGGATCCCATCACCACAGAAGTCTGAACTCAGAGTGTCCCAAACCCATAGCTCCATGCCTCCACTCTCTGCCAGAGGGGTCCCAGTGTTCTTCTGTCTCATGTCCCCATCTAGGCTCTCACAAGGAAGCAGGCTCCTGGGTTCAGAGTTCCGCATGATGCCATCTCATCCACAAAGCCTGTTATCCTGCAAGGTCCCATCCACAGGCAGTGCATTTTGGACATCTTTTAAGGACCACAATTCAACTTGTTGCAAGAACTTCTTGGGTCAGCCCTGGGTGTGCCCCTCTTTGGGAAAGACTGTGCTTCTGGGCCAGCCAGACAGGAGTGTGCCCTTCTTGGCCATATCCCCCTCTGCAGCTGAGTGAACTCAGGTTCCACACTTGCTGCTGGCCATCAGGGGCCAAGCCAGAAGTGTATGAGAATGCTGGGTCCTGTGAAGAGCTAAGCAGTTCTGGCAAGGAGCCAAGTGGGGAGCTGAGTGTCTGCTTCAGAAGCCCTTGGTGTCTCTAAGGGGTCACTCCTGCATCCAGACAGGCCTGGGACCGGTCTGGAAGGTGCTACCATGACAAGGACATTGGGACATGCAGATTTTGTGGAAAGAATTAGGGAGGAGGTTGTGGGCCTGGCCCTGGGAGCTTCTTACTGTAGACCTGAAGTCTTAGGCTGGGTAGTTGGCCAAGCCTTCAGCTAGGTATCTAACCAGGATGTGCCCAGAAGAGGCCACCATCCTGTAGGTCCTCTGCACCTTGTCATCTAAACAAAATAAGGAACACAAGACTTCTCTAGATGGGGAAACCTAAGGAAGAGCCCCAGGCAGCCACTCTCTAAATCATGCCACCATCAATGATGGATCATAAGTGCCACCATTCACACACCCGTATTACAAACACACCAGTGCACACGCAAACACCCACATGAACACATGTATACTCATGCATACATATGAACACACATGGGTACACACATATGCATATACCCCTCAAGGATTTGAGATAGCTTGAAAAAAAAAACATCATGGCAAAATAAAAGTTTAATAAACGGAAGTAAAATAGAGACAAGGAGAAATGTAGGTAGATATTAATGCTGGCAGCATCCATTGAGCATCTACTGTGTGCAGGACACAGACTGGTGTTAATGGTTTCTCGGTACAGGCAGGAAGTCTGGTGAAAAGCTGCTCTCTTTAGGATCCCAGAGTTCTGGATTCGGAAGAGCTCCTGCAGGTATCTGAATTCAGGCTCCTACACGAAGCAGGGTGCTCTGTTTCTTTCATTCACTTGTGTTCTTTCACATTTGTTCATCTATTTAGCAGATCCTTGTTGAGTGTCTGCTGTGTGTAGCTGGTAAGCGCTGATGAGGCCCCATCTTTGCCCTTTGATACCATTTCCTGCTCTGGAATGGGAAAAGCATCCATATTCGCTCAGTCTTCTTTTTTTAAATATTTTATTATTATTTATTTACATATACATGTATATGTCTGCATATGAGTGAGGAGGAGGAATGTCAGATCCCCTGGGGCTGGAGTTACAGGCACTTGTGAACTGTCAGGTATGGGTGGTGTGGAAACTGAACTCAGGTCCTTCAAAGCCTCATCTGGGAGTCGGTGTGTCAAAGAGTTAGGGAACCTAATGTGTCAAGCTGGTGTCTTAGTTTTGACAAATGTACTGTGGTAGCATAAGATGCAACAGATAGGAAATGGGAGTTCTTGGCTAAGTTTGTAACTTTCCTGAAATCTAAAATTATCTCAAGATAAAAATGAAAAGGCCTGCCTTGTGATTTTGCTCTGAAGGACACCTACCAGTCACGTGACAGGTATTGGCGATTATGATTTTATTTTCAGTTTTTTAAATATTTTATTTATTTATTATGTATACGGTGTTCTGTCTGCATGCACACCTGCATGTCAGAAGAAGACACCAGATCTTATTGTGGATGGCTGTAAGCCCCCATGTGGTTGCTGGGAATTGAACTCAGGACCTCTGGAAGAGTAGCCAGTGCTCTTAACCTCTGAGCCATCTCTCCAGCCCCTTATTTTCAGTTTTAATGAAACTATTTTTCCTGTTTTTGTTTGGATTTGAGAGGGTCTTACTACATAGCCCAGGCTGGCCTTGACTTTACAGTCAAAAAATGTTTCGTAAAGAAGAAATTAATAAATAAAAACATTGTAAAGGAGGGTTTTTTTCCCCTAAGGATTTTCAGACCAGCCTCTGTGGTCACACAGAATGGAATTGCCAAGCACCTGGATTCAGACACAGGCCTCCATCTTTCCACTGCACAAGGCTTGTCTAATTTCTCACCCTTCCTCTAACCCCTTTTTTGCATCCCTCTTCTTAATCTTTTATCCCCCCACCTCCATATATGCCAACCAACCAGGCTCTTAGCATCTTTAATGGCATGGGACTGCCACCAGGAACAGCGCTTAGAGTATGGATCAGGCCACCATAATGAGAAATGACCAGATGTGCTCCTTATTGCATCCAGAGGAGCCAGCATTCTGCACCGAGGCCAAACACCCTTGGTGCCTCCTACAGCATGGCCAGAAATGCTTTGCTCAGACCTCAGCCCAAAGCCAAGTAGATGTGTCTGCCCCACGCCACCCTCTGAGCTGCATCGGACTGGGCAAACTCACCAGTGGCCTGCTTAAGTGAGGGTCTCGGAACAACTGAGTCCATCTCCCTCTAGCAGCTGTGCACCTTGGCCTCACACGTGCACACATGGAGCTAGACAGTTTGGAGAAGCCCTGCTTCCGGTGGCAGGAAGATGGTAGGTAAGAAAGCGAGGTCTGGGGCTTAACCTCTGAGAGCTGGCTCAGAGGTTAAGAGCACTGATTGTTTTTCCAGAGGTCCTGAGCTCAATTCCTAATACCCACACCATGGCTCACAACTGGCTGTGATATGATCTGATGCCCTCTTCTGGCACGCAGGCGTACACGGAGATGGAGCACTCATACATAAAAATACATAAATAAATAACTCTTTAAAAAAGAAAGAAGAAGGAAAGCAGGGTCCAAGCCTCTGGAAAGTTCCCATACTGGAAGGCTCAGCCCTCAGTCCTCCGGTCTGTACAGTGAGGGATGACAGACCTATCCTTACTTACGTCCCCACATAACTCCCCCACAATGTGGCATAGGCTGCTTGGGACCACAGCGCCCGTCCTCTTATAACTGTGACTTCTTTGGGGGCAGGAACTATGCTTCACTGACCCTCACACTGCCTGCTGCCCAACAGGATGAACACTCACACCGGAGTCAATACTGAGAGGTACACCCTGGGACCCTTATAGAAGAGGAAGCTGCCCTCTCGTCTGACCCTGCACTGGTACGTCAAAAGCGTCCAGTGTGTTTGCGCTAGCTGGATGGAAGGTTACACGGGTAAATTAATGGGCAGACTGCTGGATGGGTGGGTATAGGGGAGAACGAATGAGTGCGTGGGTGGGCAGATAGTCTGGCAAACGGATGAGTGTGAGGCGAGTAGGTGGGGCTGGTGGGCAGGTAGACAGATGAAGGGGTGAGCGGACTGGCGAGCGGTGAGGGGGCGGTGAATGGATGGATGGACGTCGGGTTGGTAGATTGATGGTGGATCTGTGGATGGGCGAGTGAGTGAATAGGCGGGTGCACGGACAGTGGTTCCGGAACTCCTGTGTTAGCAAGTCCCAAGAGGAGCAGATAGACACGCCACCGACGAAGGCAAGCAAGGAGGAGTTCTGAAACAGTAAAGGACTTCTAACCCCACAAGGAGAAGATCACGGAAGCAAGGTCCCACCCACACCCCCGGCAGGCTGCCCCCTCTAGGTGCTGGCATTGCTGCCTCAACCCCAACATACACACACACACACACACACACATACTGAGCAGCCCACCACGCTCCTGCAGAGGGGTGGTTGGCAGTGGCAGTGTGTGGGCCGTGATGTGCTCCTTCTTTGTCGGCTGTAACCTTCCTCCTGGCTGCTTGTTCTCTGCAGTGTTACACTAGCTCTGCAACACTTGGATGCCCGAGCCAATTTTGTCATGCAAACGAATTCAGCCCATTGTAAATCCTCCCGAAGGGGTGGTTGGTAAGTGTCCCTGAGCCTTGGGGGTGGAGTTGCCTGAGCATGCATCCCTGATGCCCCCTTCACTGCCACCAGGGCAACATCATAGACCTTTGCATTGGACAGACCCTTGGTAAGGACCAGAACAGGCCTCACTTATAGACCTTCTCTCATAATGGGTTAAGCATCCGGGGAGAGGGGCAGCACCCTGCACACAGCCACACAGCCAGTCAGCCAGGACTCAGCCACACCTTTCCCTACTGGCTGAGCTGTTCTTGCCATAATCCTCATACAGAGACAACTGGCCTCCTGGATGGCCTGAGCCCACCCTTCTGCCTATCCTCAGCTGCAAAGTGAACCTGGGATCTCCTCAGCTTTGTAACAGAGGCAGGACGGAAATATAGACAGCAACCAAAGTGGCTTTGGAAACCAGAAACAAGAGGACAGACTGTCCATGTTCGAGGATAGGTGATGTCAAGGAAGACCAGCCAAGCCGACACTGATCAAGAACAGGGTAGAGGGCGAATGTCAAGTGTCCCTCCAGGGAGGGCAGTCAGGACCGTGTCATAAGCCACAAAGGTGAGGGAGGGGCTATTCTGGGACACAGGGACCATAATGAGTGACCAGGGTCAGGGCTGTCTAGATCTGAGATGGAGGAACCAGGAAAGGGTCCAGCTTGCCAGGTTTTCTTCACCAGCCTTGGGTAATTCTCAGGGGAATTAGGAGGCCAAAGTCGTCCCTACTTTGTGGATTAGAAAACTGAGTTGAGGGAAATCATAAACCTGGCCGCCAAACCACACATCTTGCCGGGGTGATTTAATTCTAAAACCACAGGTTCCACGCTTTCCGGAGTCTCTGCTCTTTCCTCTGCTGCTCCTACCCAACACTGCCCTCAGGTGTCACTGCATAGAGAAGGTAATAACAGAGGGAGAAATGTGGGGTGTGTGTGTGTGTTCTGAGTTGACAAATATGGAGTGTTTTTCCAGGAGGTGAGTCTCTCAGAACCCTTGGGGAGTCCCCAGAGGTATTCTGGTCACAGTCCCACCACCAGCTTCTGCCCTTTAAGCCCTTCCTAAGATGGTCCCAACCCAGTCCTAGCCCTGCAGCTGCCTCCTGACTGCCTCCTCCCCACACACACTGCCCTGCTGCTCTCCAGGTCTCTAATATTCTTGGGGTGCTCTTCCCCCCTGATTTCCTCCCCATCAATAAATTCCCATGCTGGTGATCCTTCCGTCAATCCAAATATAGGAGTTCCATCACTGGCTGAAAGCTCTCTCATAGCCCAGGCTGGCCAAGGCGCTTTGGAGGGAGCTATAGACCTGCGTGGCCTCAGTTATGTGCTCAGGGCCTCCTACCCGGGTGGCAAGGCTTTGGAACCTCTCTGCCCTCCATGCTGCATGCACCAGTGCTCTCTCGTGCCTGGCAGCCTCCCAGGCCACAGCAGCTGATAGGCCCGATGCTGAGAAGGAAAGTTCATCCCTGCAGCTGGGTGGGCAGCCTTTTCAGTTCCAGCTGTGCCTGGCCATTGATCCTCCCTGGGCCTCAGTTTCTCGCAAGGCAACCAAGAGGATGTCCAGCCGTGCCAAGGCCCATCTCTGTGAGAACAAGGTCCAAACTAAAACATCCACTTACAACTTGGACACCACTCCCTGGAGCACCCCACTACCACTGCCTTGAAGTTTAGGTTAGCAGTTTCTCAACCTGTGGGTCACAATGCCCTTGGCAAACCTCTGTCTCTAAAATTATTCACGTTCCAATTCCTACAGTAGTAAGATTACCGTTGTGAGGTAACAACAAAATAATTTTGCTGTTGGGGGCCACCACAACGTGAGGCCCTGTATTAAAGGGTCGCAGCATTAGGATGGTTGAGAACTGCTGGATTAGATGAGTAAGGGAGGGCCGAACCTAAGAGGCCTTAAGGAACGGCAGCAGAAAAGAGAGTGGCAGGTTACTGAACACTTAGACTGTGCAGGCCTTGGGCTCACAAAATTCCCGTCTTACCAGACCTTGCCGCCTCTCTGTGAAGCAGTGTCAACCCAGTTCCACAGAGGGGCCAGAAAGAGCCCAAAGCCTGGCCCTACTTCCGCTCAGTGGCTTGCTCCCTGCCTCGCTTTAGAGTTTGTCTTCAGAATGCAGTGAGCCTCTCTGCCCCCATCTGCCTACTCCCTTTGACCTCTCTTAATTTAGGATGGGAGGTCGGACAGAAGGAAGGAGTACCCTGGGCAACAGAGAGAGGAAGATGGCCAGATGATGTGCATTTAGTTCCCACCTGTCTGGTCATAGTGGCCCAAGGGCCTGACCCTTTCTTCATGGACACTCAGTGAAATGCTGACTGAGGGCCGAGATACATGCCAGTAATCCTAGCGGTCAGGAGGCTGAGGCAGGACTGTAAGCTTGAGGCCAGCATGTGTTACACAGCAAAGCGAAGGGCAACCCGGCCTAGGTGGTAAAACCCTGACTCAAACCTCCTCAAATACTGCTCCCACCCCAGCCAAAACCAACCAACTAACAAATAAACAACCCCAAAATTCCCAACAAGTTGACATGCAGGTTATGGCATGTGCACATACATGGACACACACACATGCAGGCACATGTATACATGCGTTCATGCATGCACATACACACACAAATAAATAAATAAGGGTAATAAAAAGTTTTAAAGAGTGCCAAAGGAAGGGGGAGAGGCAGAGCATGTGGGTCCTGTATCCCTCTCACACCCCCACACGGATGTTTGGGAAAGTGGTATACTAGCGTTTCTCAGCAACCACAGGACAACACATCTGAAAGACCCATTCGAAGACTCCAGGATCACAGGACCCCACTCTGCCCTCCCTTATCTGGGCCTACCAGTCCTTTCTTTTGGACCTCAGTTTTCTCATATGTGACAAGGTCAGAATGGATCCAAAGCCTGCCCTCACCATCATCACTTCCCAATGTGGTTCTGTCCCCTGGAGCTCGGCAAACCCAAGGGTAGCCCCTGCCCCCACCCTCACGATGAACACGCTGTATGCTCCTTCCAGAAACCTAGCCAGGGTGCCCTGACCACACAGCCCTGGTTGGGCCATTCATCAGGGGCCACCGTGCAGCCGGCTGCCGGCGGAATGAGGCTGCCTTCTGCTGCTGCTTCTCCGGGCATAATGTATGCCCCGCGCCAGGCCCCAGTCACTCAATCCCAACCGGCCTGCGGAGGCCGAGATAGTCCTTAATGAGAAGAGCCCGGCTTTATCTGCCTTCGACTTCAGCCATTATCTCCCCCAGTCTATAGACACGCAGTTACCTCTGACAATAATGCTCACAGGCAACAAATGCTGATGAGTTTTCTATGCAGTCCGCACAATAAGTCTATCAAAACAACCTCGGAAAATTATGAACCCCCGTGACAGACAAATACAACCAGCTTCGGCGTGAATTTAGAGCCCCCAACGCTACGTTTCTTTTAATTCTTCAGGCTTCCCTTATCTCTGCTGTCCCTCTTCTGGTGGGAAGATAACAGTAATTCTTCTCTGTGCTAGGTTTTTTTTTTTTTCCCATCCACCCCCCCCCACACACACATGCTTTTTTTTCCACCCACTGAGTGAGATGTTTTCCGTGTCTTTCTGCTTGCTAAAGATAAAGGGTTAAAGACCAACTTATGTTGGGTGCTGGGGAAGAGGGGAGGGGGCACAGGAGAGGGGGTAAAGTAATCAGCATTCAAGAGATTGCTATCAGAGAAGCTGCGCAGAGAACAGTAATTTTGCTGGCTTCGGCGAGGGCTCTCTCCGTCCCCCCCCCCACCTTTTTTTTATGAATGCACATAATGCCTGGAGTGTTGGGGGCAGATAAAAGAATTAGCAGCAGCCAGGGGGACGGAGGCCCAGAGAACAGGGGAGAATTAGAATGTCTATCTTTGTCTCTTCCGGCTCATCCAGCCAGCCGAGGCTCCCGGCTCGTAAACAATTTAATCTTTTTGCTACAGTTAAAATACAAAGGCAGCAAGCCTCCTTCCAAATGGAAAAGGGAGGAGGAGCGGGATGAGAAGAGGTTGGGGCTGGGGGGCTGGGGGGTGGGGGTGATGATGGAGAAAGAGAGAGAGAGAAGGGCTGACACCAACTTTGCTGCTGCTGGCTTAGTCTCTTGACCCTTGAGATCTTAATAGTGTCCTCTTTACCAGCCCTGCAGGGAACACACACAGCCCAGACCCGGCTTGGCCCAGCCTACCCAAGGACTAAAGGTACAGCTATTGGGGTCAGGGCTTTGTTCCTGTCTTCCTTGGAGGTGACAGCTGTCTGCTCACAGGAAGCCTCTTTCCTTGGGTAAACTTTGTCAAGGCCTGGCCTCACTCCTCTTCCCTCCTCTCCTGTGTGTTCCCTCTTCTCCTGAGAACAGGCTTCAAGTCATAAAAGGAGCTCAGCTTCTATTTCCCTCCAGACAGCAAGTTCCGGGGGTCAGAAAGACCAGACTCCCAGTTGGGGCAAGGGTAGGGTTCCCTGCTGAGAAAGGAGCCTCCAGCTCTCCAGCCAGAGAAAGGCAAATATATAAGACGACTCTCTCTCTCTCTCTCTCTCTCTCTCTCTCTCTCTCTTTGTGTGTGTGAAGGGATAAGACTGAAGGAAAGAATACTGCCTAGAAAGAAAATGAGATCATTTTGAGAAAACTGAAAATTGACCTAAATTTAAGAAGCCTCCTAGGGACCCTTAGCAAGGGAGTTAAAGGGGAGTCATGCCTGGACATGCTTAGAGAAGCGTTTACTGTACCCTGACCCTGTGGCCATCTGTAGTCATTCCAGCTGGCCCCTTGTCACATGCACAATGGAAAAACTAGTTTTCTCAGGGCCACATTGGAAGCAGGCTTCTCCCTTCTTCACTCTGGAACTGTCTGTGGGGTGATGATGGCTCCTGAGTATCAAGCCTTGACTTTACTGCCTTCTCTTGCTTGGGAGCATTCAATGATCTTCCTCACATCTGGGGGACCACGTACAGTAGAACACCTGGCAAAGCCTGCTGACTGCTGGCTGAGTGAGTTGGTAGATGAGAATCTCAGTGGAAAAAAAAAAATGAAGTCAAGGCCTCAGAAGAGAGTTACACACTGGGGTAAAGGTCGGAGGGAGGAGCAACAGGAAGGAGGGATGAGAGATCAGAAGGATGGAGGATGGTCCAGAGGCTTGGTTCTTCTCTCCGCTGGCTCCACCAGCTGGAGACACTGAGTTAATGGAGAGAATCGAAGCAGAGGCTCAACTGGTTGCATCTCAGCTGAGGCACAGCCGTAATCACATCGCAATGAAACCTTCAAGCCCTAGGCATGGCCTCCTTCCCAGGAAGGTATGGGGAAATCATGAGCCTGGAGCTGAGTGAACTGGGCTCCCTGCCAGCTATTTCTTGTTGGCTGTGTTAATTTGAGTAGGTCCATTTTTTTTTCTGACCACAGGGTCCTTGTCTGCAAAATGAAAATGATAGTGACTGAGACATTTGTGTTAACACATAGTAGGGATCTAGCAAATTGCCGGCCCCGCTGCAGAGAAGTGATACCTTGTGATGACAAGAATAGCAGGCATCATCATAAGCCAAGGATGGTTCTGAGAGAAGATTTCAACTTATTCTTTTCTTCATCCTACCGTTTCTTCATCCTACCGTTTATTCATCCTACCGATGCCCTTTGATTCCACGATAAAGAGGAGTTGGACTGATCATCTTCTGAGGGAGACTGCGTTTTCCCCCAACTCCCTGTATCCCCTCAAGCTAGAGAGTAGGGGGTGTAGAGACCCCTTGGAGGTAGAGTTCTGCCAAAGGAAGAAGATGCAGCAACCAGCTCGATGTTTCTATGATACAGAAAGGCTCCGTGGTTCACACCCACACTGGGGGGCCACACCCTCCCCCACTTCTCCTTCCAAGTCATGCTCCCCTGTATCCTTTTCAGCTCTCACTCCAATGTTCCTCCAAAAACAACCCCCATGGGGTCCAAGAGGAGCAAAACAAGTATAAACATGGATTTTTATAAGTGGTTCTGAGTTTAATATTTAGTGTTTATAACCAGATACCAGTCACTCCTTTTTTTGTTTTGTTTTGTTTGTCTTTGTTTCTCAAGACAAGGTTTCTCTGTGCAGCCTTGCCTGTCCTGGAACTCACTCTGTAAACCAGGCTGGCCTTGAACTCAGGGATCCACTTAACCTCTGCCTCCCAAGTGCTGGGATTAAAGGCATGTGCCACCACAACCAGCTTCAGTCAATACTTTTTGGTGGGGAGCAAGCTCTCACTTGGGCCAGGTTGAACTCACTGTATAGCTTTTCATGCCTTGCATTCATCTCCTGAGTGCTGGCAGGAATCACCATACCTAGCTTGATACCAGTTATTTTCAAATATAGATTTGAAACGAAAACAAACAAAACACATTTCACTGTGTACCCCTGCCTGGCCTGGAACTCATTATTTAGAATAGGCTGGCCTCAAGCTCACAGAAGTCTGCCTTCCAAGTCCTGAGATCGAAGGCACGTGGCTACTGTGCCAGCACTTTGCTTTCTGTTCTGTTCTTTTTCTTTTTTGAGTCATGCTCTTAGGAAGCTGACCACAACCTTCCTAGATAGCCAAATGTCTTAGTGACTTTTCTACTCCTGTGATAAGACATCATGACCAAGGCGACTTATAGAAGATTTTATTAGGGGTTTAGAGTTTCAGAGGGTTGGAGTCCATGACCGTGAGAGTTAGAGTCATGGTGGGGAGCATGCCAGTAGGCAAGTGGGCACGATGCCAGGGCAGTAGCTGAGAGCTTACAGCTGGATTCACAAGCACTAGGCAGAAGGCGCTCACTGGAGTGGTGTGGGCTTTTGAAAGCTCAAGGCCCACCCTCAGTGACACACCTCCTCCAACAAGGCCACCTCTCTTAATCCTTCCCAAACTGGACCACCAACTGGGAACCAGGTATTCAAATATATGAGCCTTCGGGGGCCATTTTCATTCAAACCGTCATCCCAAGAATGGCCTTGAATGTTTTCTCTTCCAGCTTCCAACACCTAATTACAGGTAATGATTACAGGCATGAGCCCCAACATCTGAATTTTGGTTTTGTTTTGATGTGGTATTTGTTACTGCATGGTCTCATGCTTCGTATTAATTGTTAATTAATTTGTTCCCTGAGGTCTGCTTGCTATCTTTTATGGACATACTATCACATACCCCCAAGTAATGCTGAGTAACCTTGCCTCCAAAATTATCCCTGATTGGCTAAATAAAAGGCCTACCCACCTGGGCAGGGCAGAAATGAGAGGTGGAGCTAAGGTTCATGAACTTGGAGGACAGAAGGATCATGGGAAGGTGAGAGACAGGTACAAGAAGCAGGAAATGGGAGACCACGCCATGGGTTAGTGTGGAAAGAACCACATGGCTGGAAGGAATTAACTCTGAGGATCAGTGTGGAGAGAAGTGGCCCAGATGGAAAGCACATGCAAGTATTTTTATTATTTTGGATGGGAAGTCACCCATATAGAAATGGTTAGAGCAAATGGCATGCGATGTGGGACTGGGAGATAACAAGGTAGTTTAGGGTGTTAGTATATGCCCAGTCCAATGTACAGGCTTATTAAAAATCTATCAGGTGTCTGTGTCTTTTATTGATATGGTAGTAGGTTAATAATCATCATAATTATAGGTTATTAATAGCTATATATTAATAATATATATATTATATTATATTTATTTATTATATATAATATATATTATTATATTAATAAAATATATATAATAGCTATATATATATATATAATAGCTTTTATATTTTCTACAACAGGTATTGGGGATCAAACCCGAAGTATCAAGCATGCTAGGCAAACACTCCACCAACTGAGCTGTACCCACAAACGCCTCCAAATATGCACCTTAAACATATATCATCTTGGTCACATTCTAAGCCAAGGCATCCTGCTCACCTGTCAGAATCACATGGATAGGCTTTAAAACTCAGCCCTAAGCCCAAGCTTGGAGATTTTAAATCTGTATGTGTGTAAGCAAAATTGGACTTTGGACATGAGGGTAGGAAAGCAGACACTTAAAAGGTAATTGCGATGAGCAGCCTGCTTTGGCATCGTCTGTCTTTCACTTCCAAGAAGTTTCATTTTATTCACTCCTTTGTTCAACAAATACTTTCTGAGTGCCTGGTATTCGTCTTTGTGTTTTCTGGGAAGAGGTTTCAGCCAGAGGAGGAGCTGAGGATCCATATGACATAAGAACGAATATGTAAGGTTTACCCCTGTCCTATATTGATCTCCACTCCCCAGCTTCAACCCCAAATCTGCTCAACCTTGCTCCTTCTGAGAGCCATGGGACTGGGTATCTTTTCTCTACTTAAGGATAGAAAAAAAAATACATACATACAGGCACAGTGACATACAGTTTTAGTCCCAGCACACAAGAGACAGAGGCAGGTGGTTCTCTGCGAGATGGCAGCCAACCTCACTACATAGTAAGTTCCAAGCTGCTCAGGATACCATGGTGAGATCCTGTCTCAAAACAAAACAAAACAACAAAAACAAGCCACACATATAAAGATTCAACCAAGCATCCTGCCCTTTGGTGGAGATCTAGTGTCCATATGGCCCAGTCCTCAATGAATCTCTCTGTGAGAACCTTTGCTCGGCATGTTGCTATAGAGGACATGCAGGTGCTCGCTGAGGCTCATAACCTAGCAGGTGGCTGGCTTCTCCCCCAGGCAATTCTGTGCTGTCTAAGCAAAAGGCCTTGAAAGTCTATGTGCTTGTCATTAATCACACCCAATCATCATTCAGCCATTCATAAAGCGGATACATGACCTACTATATACAAGATACTCAGCCCGGGGATGAGGGGGGAGTCGGTTAGGTAAGAGCTGACTTCAAGGAGTATTGAACTTAGGAAGAATTCGTGCAGTTGTATGAATGGTTCAGAGGTGAGATCTGAGTGACCACCTCTGGGAGGGCGATAGGGTGGGGTCAGAGCTCACAGAGATTTCAATCCCCCCCCCCCAAAAAATCCAGAAATACTTGGCAAACACGGAGGTCTTATTTCATCAGAGAGGTGAAGCACTTCAGCCAAGGTCACACAGCTGGGTGCACCATAAGTAGGCGATGAATCTGCTGAGATTATTCACCAGCCCCAATTACATCTTAACCACTAATAACTTGGCTCATGCTCCCCTAATGGGATTTCCTCCTTGGACATCAGCCTTCCCTTCCCTTCCCCCTTCCACTGACATTGGCCAATTAGACAAGGGCAGGTGCTGTGATTGGGGTCACAGTGAGAGGAAGAGATGGAGAAGGCCACAGCTCACCCCCAGCCTCAGCTGAGAAAGAGGTGATCCGTCTCAGCCACTCACAGCCTGTAATGAAGCCTGGGAGAAGCTTGCCCTGTGTGGGGGGTGTGGGGAGAGGGGCAGGTTTGGAAGGCAGCTCACTACCACCACCCCCTGACACTCATCTGAACACTGTCTCCTTTCTGCTCCCTGAGACCAGCAGACCTGGAGAGAGATGTGGGACCCAGCAGAGACAGGCACCCAGGCAGGTGAACAGAGCTGAAGACAACCAGACAAAGCAAGAACACGGGGCTGGAGCTCGGTGGCAGTCTGCTTGGCTAGTATCCACCAGAGGCCCTTCGCTTAGGTGTCCCCCCTCCATCCTGTCCCCACTACCACCAAGTGGCTGAGACACAGGAGACCCAACACCTCTGTAGGAATAGTGCTAAAGGCAAATAGGTCTGCAGGTGTGTGGGAGCACTTGTTCTGGGAGTCAGGGCCAAGAGCTCAACTAGCATAGACAGGATGTGCAGAGAGCAGGTGCCCCCTGGGATAACTATGCTTGTCTTAGCAGCCCCTGCCCCAACCAGAGCACAGTGAGGCTTTCTCCTGGTCTCAGGAGAGTGCTCAGTCAATTGGCTAATATGGAGGCCAGCTCCAACTCTTTGGGTCTAAGTTAAATCCCTTCTGCTGCTGCTTAGATCCAATTCCAGGGGTCAAGCTGAGGCAGGAAAGCAAAGAACAGGTGCTACAGGCGGCCAGCTTCACCCTGATTCCCTGCTCAGCAGCCTGGCCAGCTGGAGTTGTGCAAAGGAGCCTCCTTGCTCTGCATCACATAGAGGAAGAGCCTGGGTGTGGGACCTGCCAAGATCTTTAATTGGAGAGAGGGATTAAGAGGTGTGTGTGTGATCTTGAGGGCACAGGTAGGGGCCCATGAATTTGCCTCAGGCATGCCGCACAATCCAGATCCTTCCCGATTAACATCCCTGGGCCAGACACCCAAGTCCCATCTCAACACTTCTGCCCCTCCCCCTCCATTTGTCCCTTCCCCTTAAGTGACCCCAGATCACCACGTACTTTCCTCAGCCTCCTTTCCCACACTGTTTCCAGTCTAGATGTATCTGTCCACAGGCAGGACTGAGAAAAACAACAACAAAACCAAACAAACAAACAAAAAGCTCTTAAAGAGCTTGGCAGGCTGGGCGAGGCTGGGGCAGGAAAGGCTGAATCAGGGCATACCTCGAAGGAAGTCTCTCTGCACCTGAGCCTCTGCCTGGTGCCTGGCTGGCTGTGCCCTGCCAGTCCAGGCCGACCCAGTCCCACCAGACCCAGCGCTGTATTGAGCGCCAGAGCCTAGAGCGCCTGCGCTCCGAAGCTGCTGGGGAGGGGCACTCCTGGTCTGCCCCCAGGATGTTAAGTGCAGGGCCCTAGGCTCAAGAGGAAGAAAGAGAGGGCCAAACAGCCTGTTTATTCCCGTCTCCCGACTCCCCCATCACAAGTACCTCCTGGATGCAAGAAAAGAGGAAAAGAAAGTGAAAGAAAGGAAAGGGGAGTGAGCAAGAGAGAGAGAGAGAGAGAGAGAGAAAATGCACTAAACCAAACTGTAGTGCAATTACAGCTAGGGGGGAAAAAAGACACGCATTAAATGGATGTTTCTGCACAAAAACCCCAGGCTGACAGCATCTCTGGCCTTGTGAGGGGGAAAGGACTGTGCCTGGGTGTTTACATAGCCGAAATCAGGGAGAATTATGCTGTCATACTGACAACTGTAGGAGGGACAATTTTAAAATTACACCGTTCAACACCTTTAATGATTTGTAACAGAAGAGGTGTGGCTACTCCTATTAAATGTGTTGCCAAATCAATAAAAGGGATAATTGGAGTTGTTAGAGCAAATTATAGCAGCGTTTCTTCTGTTGCCGTACAATGTTGCCTTGTAAACTGCTATTACAGGGAACGCCGTATTTCTCTCTTATTTGGGCGCTTTGTAATGAGTTGGCATTTTGCGGCATAATAGTTCCACTTTCTTTTATGGAGCGCTCACTTTAACTTTTTCTCCTTTGTGCAGCCTATAATTTCCTCGCCCTCCCTGCCTCCCCGCCTGTTTTCAGAGGTGGCCACACTGCCTGTCAGCAGCCTCTGGGTGATAAACTATATTATTTCACATTATTTTCCGGCCATTTCAATTGGCAGTCAGATGGGGCTGAGGGGTAGATGGGTCTGAGGGGATAGGGATGGGGGAAGTGGTGAGAGGAGCCATGGCCAGGAGGAGAGGTTTTTCAAAAAAAATAAAATAATAAAATAAATTCACATCGACAGAAAGGAAAGGGAATGAGGGAGTAGAAAACTGGCCTTAGTCCCAAGGGTAGGGGCTTGGCCCTTTAAACATAGGACTTTGGACAGAGCTGTGAGCTGCTAGTTGGGGGAGGCGAGACACTGCCCTGTCTAGACATCCCAGAATATCTGACTTACCTTACTCATTGAAACAAGCTAATAATTATCCCAGAACGGAGGAGATACTGATCCTAACATCTCCCACACCCCACCACAGGGAAGGTGTAGGGCCCCACGCTGGGAACTACCTCGTGGCTCCCAGGTGGATGAGCCGGAAGAAACAATCCATTCCCGCTGCAGGGAAGGTGACCACTGGATCTCCTGAGGCACAACACTCTCTGCAGGGGATGCAAAGCTCCACCACAGGCAGATTCCTAGGGACTCATCAGTTGTCTCACAAGAGCACTGACCCAGGAGTCCAGAGCTTGGACTGACTTGATGGTGCTTCCTTGGCTCGTCCACTTAGGCCTTGGCTGGGAAGGAAAGAGTCCTTGGATGGCCAGGGGCCCATCCTACTGTGTACATTATTCAGTTTCTGTTACAGCAATAAAAGTCCCAGCCTAGACAAGCCTCACTCAGTCAGTCCCTGCGCTGGGCTGCAGGACCATCAATCTGAATTACCAAGAGGTCTCAACAAGAGACAATTGGAAAAGAAATGCTGCTTTATTACTTCCACAGAGTGGCCATCCCTGGAACCCATCTGCTGCCAAGCAGTATGGAGGCAGAAGCTTCTTGGAGAGCAGATAAGACTTGATGGTGGACAAATAAGGCTCATTTGCAGCGAGCAGCATCGATTTGCTTGCCAACCATGAGCAAAGTTCTAATTCTCTCTGGTAGGCTTCCTGAGCATCCCCCTGTTTCCATCCTTCATAAGTCCAACTAACTTTATCCCAAGAGGGCACGTGACAGTTGTTCTGCTCAGGTGCACCAAGAAGAAGTTTAGATGCCTGGGGTTGCAGGGCTTGCCACTAACCTGGGACAGATTCCCAGGGACAGATACCAGCTTTCCAATTTGAGCATTGATTAGTTTTCTAAAATCCCAGCATAAGGTAAACATCCATGCAGATGATCTTAAAATGCCACTTTCAGCAGGAGCTGGTTTAGGCTCACAAGGCTTCAACTCAACGAAGAGTTGATTGTCAGTTCATTCATTCCCTTTTTTTATTTTATTTTTTATTTTTCTGGTACCGGGCACCAGGAGGAGGTCAAACCCAGGGCCTTGTGTATGTCAAACAAGAACTCAGCCAGCCAGCCAAACTTTCGGTCCCTTAATTGTCAGTTTATCCACTGTTAATGATCTCCAAGATTCCAGGCACTGTGTAGAGTGCCTGGGTCAGCGAAATAGGATCAGTCTCTGCCCTCCTGGTGCTGATGTCCTGGTGGGAGCCGATGAAGGGCAGAAAGAGCATGGAATATTCCAGAAACCTATCTTCCAGTCCTGCACCCGAGGGCACATTCTCCTATAGAGTCTCAGTTGAGTGTGTAACCGAAGGACGTGTTTATTCATGACAAAGATATATACCAGAGTCCTAGTATGTGTCGGACACCTCAGTAGGCACTGGAGTAGGCCATAATGGGCTTCTGGTGTATGAAGCTTCCAGTCTAGTTGCAGAAACAGATATCAAAGAACTACAGAAGTATGTAATTACAGAATGTGATAAATGCCAGGAAAAAGAAAGGCATGAGCTTATCCGTAATAACAACCTGGAAGCAACTGCATTGCACAAAACAGGCCAGAGTACTCAAGTGCAATGCCTTACAGCTACAGGGGTGGGCAAGAGTTCTGAGTGGCTGGGGGGCATGTCCAGATCTGGCCCTTGATCTGAGCTTGCAAGGTAAAGCCAGAGAGGACTTGTAGCAGGAGAGTAGAGGGCCCAATTTCCACATCAGGAATCCCACTTGCCATAACCATCCCAGGCAAACCGGATCAGAGAGGCTCAAGGCAGAAGCCAAGAGGCCAGTTGGGAGTCCCTCACAGTGTTCAGTGAAAGCATGCACGGAGGCTTACAGCAAACAACCGGAAGGACGCTTGGCATCATTTGTCGTCAGAAAGACATAAAGTTCTGCCACCTTGCTGTTCCACTCTGTGCCCGTAAGAGTGGCGGAAACCTAAGAGACTAATTGTCAAATTGGAGGGGATGGGCGCTCTCCCATGGCGCTGGAGGAACGCTCATCAGGCTGGGGCGAGGATTGGTAGTTATTTACTGAAGCCCAGAACAAGTGCATCCAATGACCTAGCCTGAGTTTCTTACAAATGAACTCCGTTTATAATAAACAAAACAGGAAATAAACAAACAATACCTGTACCAGAAATCCTTACTCTAGAATTGTGCTACAGGGCTGGAACCATCCTTTTTTTTTTTTTTTTTTTTTTTATGAGAGGCATGGGGATAAGGTAGAAAGTGCATAAAGTAGTGAGGAAATCCAGCTTCCAGGTCTGTACCTGGGGGGAAATGTCCGATAATTGTAGATTTGGCAAATAAATGATGTTCTAGCCACAACATGGCGCAACAGCCAGCCATTAAAAAGGAATAGGCTACAGCCAGCCGCTGCGTGCACGCACAGATCTCCTACCAAAAGGGGAGGTGTTCTGTGGTTCTTTTCACTCCAAGTTCAGAAACAGGCGAGAGGAAGCACAGTTGGTGGCCTGGTGTGCCTAAAGCCCCAACCCCCAGCACTGGGTATGAGAGTGGTGGGGTAACCCCAGCCCTCAGGAGGTGAAGGCAGTAGGATGAGAAATTCAGGGTCATCCTTGGCTACATGGCAAGTTTGGGATCAGTCTGGGCCCCAGGAGGCTATCTCAAATAAGCAAACAAAGGAACGGGCTAGAGCAATCCCTAAGAATTCCAGACTGGAGCACAGCCCTGACGAAGGGAGGGAAGCCTGCAGAAGGGAGGGTCTTTTCTGTCTTGCTCTGATGGGCGGTGACACGGGTGTGAAAATTCTTCCAGGCAGTGTCCTGAGGATGGAGAGACACCACGGTGCATAGGAGAAATCACCTCTCTCCCTCACTGTGGCTTTCTTGCTGTGTACACAAGGAAAACAAAAGGAGTTGAGAATAGCCGAAAAACTAATACCGACTCCTCACACCACCTGGGAGGAGCATAGTAAATGTTTGCCCACAGGATGTGTCCTGTTGTTTTACAGAAGCTGCAGGACTGACGGGAAGGCCTCTGACCAGCCTCAGAATCAACAGGGCTTGGGAGCACACGTTTCCCACTAGTTAAAAAAAGAAAAAGAAAAAGCTCTTGCTTCCAGCTGCCATATTACCCCTAGAGACTGTCCCTGCGTCCCTTTTCATCCTACTTGTATTGAATCATAGCATTTTCATGGGATGATGGGATTTCCACGGGTGATGCAGAGTTGCAGCTAAGACTAGATGAAGCTACTCCTGGTAAAATGGGATGAAAGGTGTTGGTGAGGGTGTGAGGGGGGCCACAGAGAGCTTCCGAAGGGCCCTTCTTCCAACCCTGTGAAGTGGACATCCCAACTAAGACTACTTCAGCTTAGAGAGGGGTCAGTCTTGGCATCGAGCCCAAGCTGTTTTCCCATGCTGCAGCCACCCTGCTGGTCCTCTGTTGCTGCTCAGACTCTGATGGCATCCGGCATGACAAAACTGTGGCCGCTGGACTCGGTAGGCATGGGCCCCCCAGCCTGGCAAAGCCCCTGGTAGACTTCCGTTGGCAGAGCTTCTCCTATTCACCCTCCCCCTCCGGGGGGGGGGCGCATTTTATGGCTCACTCCTCTTTGAGGGTCCCCTAGGGAGCAATGCTACTTAGAAGGAGCCAGTCCACAGAGCCACCAGTCATCGCTGCTCTGAAAGTTTTTTGGGCCAGGCCATGATCATTCTTGTCATGGTCGATGGCGTGGAATTGTGGGTCTAAATCAAATTCCTCTCTCAGAGCACAATGTGTCTCAAAAGGCTTTGAGGGAACCCTGAGTTTGTTGATGGGGACCCCGCATCCACCTACTCACACAGTGGGGAGGATTCCCCTGTAGGGAGACCATTTATCAGGCTGTAACTACTGCCTCACAAGAGGTCCAGCAAGGTCTAGGGACTCTCCTGCCCTCAGCCAGTGGCTTGGGATTCCCTGCCCACAGGGCAGGAAAGACTTGAAATGAGCCTTGTAGGCAAGAGCAAACACCCCGCTGAGGGCGATTCGGCAAGAGTCTGGACCTGAAGACTCCAGGTAGAAGGCAGACCTTTATTCTGTAACGTCATCTCCCACTCTGGGTGTATGTGCCACCGGAAGTAGCGCATTGCCTGATACAAAGTAGAGCCTAATAAGTGTATTCTGTAGCAAAAGAAGCTAGGAGAGCTTAGAGGAAACTGAGTGGGTGTCTGGCTACAGGAAGTTGCTTTTGATGTTGTTTTGGGCTTTTTTTTTTCTTGTTTTTAAATTTAAAAACACACGTGCAAGAAAGAAAGACTTTAGCATGAAGGAAGGCCACAATGAGCCCCAGACCCACAGGCCAGGACCAACCGCTGCTAAGGATCTTAACACAATTGTGCCTCTTAGCCAGCTTTTTTTTCCCCCTAAGTAAAAAATCACTTGTTATTTTTGTTTGTTTGTTTTTGTTTTTTGGCAAGCATGATCCATGCATGTTATAAAGAATTCACAGAACAGTTACAATTCCAAGCTGAGCACAAATTCACCCTAAATGCCACTTAGACCTACGGATTGAGTGTGGGGTGGACAATGGGGCTTCACATATTTGAAAGATCGCTGGCTCCTCAGTGGTGAGTCAGGCTGAGGGCAGACCAGGGGAGAATCAGGGCTCTCTCCTAAAGGAGGTGCAGGGCGGGAGAGAAGAGAGTGGGCGGGACTTGAGAGACCCCGAGGGCACACCTTCCCAGCTGCATTCTAACCTCTCTCCTTTCCAGCTAAATCCCTGGAAAGCCCCGTGGCTGCACTACACAGGTTAGACTGTTGCAGGGTCGCCTTCATTGAGTCTGGGCTTTATCGCTGTGCCCTCGGCTTTTATTGAGGGCAGACACATGAAACGGCCGCAGGAAGATCACGGCTACACCGGCTATAAACGTGCAGTTGGAGGCTTTGTTCATTATGCTGGCGGAGCCCCTGAGCAATGCCTTGTGTGATGCCTGCCTGATTGGACAAAGCACCACATACTGTAGAAAGGTCTGTTTCTATTAGGGGCGAAGGGGACGTGACATGCTTTTTCTCCCAGATAGTGGAAATTCTGCAGTTCAATATATTTCCCTTTTTACCCCGGTTGCCAAGAAGCTCATAGCTTCTAATTTCATGTCGCATCGGCTCTCTGCCTGAAAACACTTTCCTCCTCCTCATTGCTTTTCCATTTTAATTTCAATAACTCTTGTAAATGTGTCCTTTGAGAAAAGCTTTTATGAAAAGAATTCCCATCTCAGAGGCTGGTGTACAATAGGTATTCAATAAGTACTTGGTGAATGAATGAAGTAGTAAATTGAAAGGCCAAATTTTAATTCTGGTTGGCAGCCAGGTATGACAATTCAGAAGCAGACACCTCCAGTGCCAGGGTATAGCCCACAAAACAATGAATGGGGATTTTTTTTTTTTGAGCTAGGTTCTCATGCAGCCAAGAAGGCTGGCCTTGAACTCCCAGAACCCATTCATCCACTGCCAGAGTACAGGCGGATGCCACCATGCCCACCTTTATGTCATGATGCAGATGGAACTGGGAACTCTGTGCATATTACCTACAAGCTACACCTCCAGCCCACTATGGGACATTTAAGGAATTAGCAGAATGGACTTGTGTTAGTCAGCTTTGCATTGCTATAATGAAATACCTAAGGAGACTTACTTATCAAGAAAAAAGGTTTTGGGTCTGCAAGATGGCTCAGTGGGTGAAGGTGCTTGCTGCACAAGCCTGGTCGCCTGAGTGCAATCCTCAGACCTTATGTAAAGGTGAAAGGGGAGAACTGACTCTCCAAAGTCATCCTTCAGCCTCCACGCAGGTGCATGGGACACACAGACATGCACACATACCATACACCACAATAAAGATTTTTTTTAATTCTTTTAGCTCCAATTTGGTGTTTCTAGACCATGATCAACTGGCTTCATTGGGGGGTGGGAGGGAGTTTAAACATCAAGACCAGATCAAGACCAAGAAAAAGTGCTCACTCTACAGCCAGGAAGAGAAAGAGGAAGAGAAAACAGCTGGGGCACCTCGATCCTTGTCCAGGACACAGCTGCCATGACCTGAGGCCCTCTCCCTCGGCCCCACCTCTTAAAGGTTCTGCCATCCCCCAATGGCACCACCCTTTAACACATGAGCTTTGGGGTCCATTCACCTCCCAACTACAGCAAGTCTCTTCTGGATTGAGGGAGAGGAAGAGCCCCCCGTGCATGAGCCTGAGTACTGTTGTGAGCGTGTGCTGGGGTGTGGTGGAGTGTGTGACGATGATGGTGGTGGTGGTGATGCTAAGCCAGAGGGTTGGGATCAGAATTACCCTTAGCAACAACTATTCACCCTGTTGCTACTTGGCCTCACTATATAAGCCAGGTCATACTGCCTCCCAGCTCCTGTGCAATTGCATGGACCTGTGCCTTATAAACTCATATAGCATAACTTCCCATTTGATTCTTGTATCAGTCTGTGAGGGGAACAGTGTAGCATTGTCCGAGCTCTTCAGCCAATTTGTCCCCATGGTCAGCAATTAGCCGTATGTAGCTGTCATATTCTGATTTTGGCTAGTACATATTGAAATGTGTCCTGTAAGCACAAAAGATACAAAGAATGCAAAATGCCTCGTTAGACATCTTATATTGGTAACATTCAGAAATGATTATGTTCTCTTGAGGTTAAAAAAATACATTCTTTAAAAATTATTATTATTGGCCAGGTGGTAATGGTTCACACCTTTAATCCCAGCACTTGGGAGGCAAAGGCAGGTGGATCTTGATGTTTGAGACCAGCATGATCTACAGAGTGAGTTCCAGGACAGCCAGGGCTACACAGAGAAACTCTGTCTCAATAAACAAACAACAAACAAACAAATGTTTGTTGTTATTATTATTATCTTGGTGTGTGTGTGAGTGCAGGCATGAACATGCCAGGGCACATCTGTGAAGGTCAGAGAACAACTTCGGGGAGTCAGCTCTCCTCCCGCTACTGCGACGGGGCCTCTCTTGGCTCCGCCATGCTGCAGAGTCTTTGAGCCATCCTGGAATACATAATACCCTGTATCTAAACAAATGCGTACTTCCTGATCAAAAACTGTTGCTGGTTCTTGGCACACTTTTTGGACTGTTAATCATGCGTCTACCTCTGAGCTGCACACTTAACCCTTGTTTGTTTTCTTTCTCTTTCTAAGAAATATTAATTTGCTGGGCATGGTGATGCACACCTTTAATCCCAGTGCTCTGGAGAAAGAGGCAGGCACATCTGTCTGAGTTTGAGGCCAGCCTGGTCTACAGAGAGAGTTCCAGGACAGCCAAGGCTGTTATACAGAGAAGTTCTGTCACAAAAAAAAAAAGAAAAGAAAAAAGAAAGAAAGAAAGAAAGAAAGAAAGAAAAGAAAAAAGAAAAAGAGAGAGATTCATTTGTTATTTATTTATTGTTTGTTTGGAGATCAGAAGACAACCTATATAAATTGGTTCTCTTTTGCCACTATGTGAGCTCCAGGAATCGAACTCAGGTCCTCATGGTTGCTAGGACCTGCTGAGACACGTTGCTGGCCCCTTGTTTGCTTTTTCCAACTATTAAGGATTTAAATGTGTGTCTCATGCATGTTTGCTGGGAATGTTTTAAGGCAGGCTTTCTCTGTGTAGCCCTGGCTGTCCTGAAACTCACTCTGTAAGCCAGGCTGGCCTTGAACTCAGAGATCTGCCTGCCTCTGCCTCCCAAGTACTGGGATTAAAGGTGTGCACCACCACTACCCAGTGAGATTTTAAATTTTTTTGAAATTGCATGTTCTCTTACGTATAACTTCATAATATGTCTCTTAAGGAGATTAGCAAAAATGTGGACAGAAAAAAAATTTTGAGACAGTGTGTCACTGTGTAGCTATGACCATCTTGGAACTCACAATGTGGACAAGGCTAGCCTTGAACTCAAAAAGATCTGCTTGCCTCTGTCTCCTCAGTGCTAGAATTCAAAGGTGTACACCACCATGCCTGGTGTGGGTGGAGATTTTGTACAAAAATGCATAATATTATTTATAATAATAAAATATTATATAATAATAAAATATTATTACCTAGTAATTAGAGTAACGTTCAAATAAATTTTTATTTACCAAGTTGATCATGCTAAACATAAAAATTGTGTTTGGAATCTTTAATAATAAAGGTTAATGTGCTTTTTACAATGTCCAGTGGGAAAAGCACCCAAGCAGGTATATATTATGCTATGCTATGAATGGCATGAGAAGTGCATATAGATTTGCATAAAAATGTGAAAATGCAAAAATATGCTGCTAAATGTTTTTCTTCATGTGATTATGTGCAATATACATTTTCTTTGCTATTTCCTGTTTTCTGCTGTTCTTAATTTAGCATGCATTACTTTTATAATGAGGAAATTAATATTATAAAAACCTTAAACTCTCAACCCAATAAAAAAAAATAGACAAAGCATTTGCATGTGTGATACAGAAAAATAGTGAATACAGCAGAAAAATGGTCTACAAATACAAAAATCCCCAGTCTCAGTAGGAATCAAGGAAATTAAAATAACAAAGAGATTTTTTTACGGATCTGCCAGTTTAGTTTTTAAAAAAAGGAGAAAATATGTAATAGCAAAGAAGCAATGAAATGGAGACTGTCCCCTGTGCGTTGGGGGAGAGTCACTGTCTTTGTGGAGAACACTTAGGCGACAACTGTGAAAATGCTAAAGGCCCGTTCTCTTCCGTTTGCTACTTCTGCTTTTAGGTATGAGCTCACAAGCATAAGAGGCCTGTATTAGCACGGTTCAGGGAAGCATTCCCTACTGCATTTAACATCAAAAACTTGGAAACAAGCCACGTGTCCATCAGTGGGAGAATTACGGTAATTCACTTTGTGGAATATTAGGCAACAGATGAAACAATGGAATAGAACTGTGTTGTCTGTCATAAAATGAAGGAGAAAACCAGTCAGACCCGTGCAGCAGAACGATGAAATTCAAGAAAACAGCCTCTATCTGTGTGTGTGTGTGTGTGTGTGTGTACTTAGCTATGTGGATTTGGGCAATTTTTACCTCACATCTCCCTGAAGGGTGAAAAGTGAAATTGGAGTAGAGGGAAGTAGCAGTGGACTTTGTGGATCCATAAATTTCTCTTTCATTACTAGCAGTTTAAATCCAGGGCTCAATGGGTAACAGCACCTGCCAGGAGGCCTGATGACCTGGAGATCCAGGGCCCACAGGATGGAAAGAGAGAACAGACTCATAAAAGTTGCCCTTTGACCTTCTTGTGTGCCCAAGCTCAGGGACACACACACACATCCATGCAAGCATGCACGCATGCACACACATATGTTAACAAGAAAAGAAAAACTAAAATAAAAAGAGAGTTCAAACTAAGAAGAGGAAGCGTATGAGTTTACAGTGGTTCCGCCACTTTCTGTGCTTAGTGACTTGAAAGAAAATGGCTCCCATAGGCTTATAGGGAGTGGCTCAATTAGGAGGCGTGGCCTTCAAATGTCACTTTGCCTGTCACCGTGATTACCATCAATAATCCCACATATAAATACTCTTGCTAACATCTGTGCGAAATAATAAATAATGCATGTAAAAGAGTAGACTCATAGCCAGGTGGTGGTGATGCACGCCTCTAATCCTAGCAATCCGGAGTCAGAGACAGGAGGACCTCTAAATTCAAGGCCGGCCTGGTCGACAGTTCCGGGACAGCCAGGGCTACACAGAGATACCCTGTCTCAAGAACAACACAAGAGCTGATGTGTAAATGGGCAAGAGGGTCCAAAGGGAAGGAACCAGCAAAGACAGTGCCTGCTCGGGGCTGTTAGAGCCGACGGTGTCCCCTCTGCAGCCCCCTTGTGTCTGTTCAAGGCCAGAGTCTCCCCCAGCTGCTTGTGTGAGTTGTCTGCCCCTTAGCTGCAGGCTGGTGGGTAGAGAGTGGAGTCTGCAGCAGAGCTTCAGGTAGAGTGGCCTGGCACAGAACAAGCATTTACTAAGGCTTCTCCGCCTGGTGGCTCACACCTATAAGTCCAGAACTCCAGAGGCTGAAGCAGGAGGCTTTCTGTGAGTTGCAGGCCAGCCTGGGCTACATGAATAGACCCTATTGAGAGAGAGAGAGAGAGAGAGAGAGAGAGAGAGAATAACATTGCTCATGTCAGTCGTGGCCCCTTCTACTGTAGCCACTCTGAATACACTGAGGTACTTGGTCTCGCCTAAGTGGCAGCAACAATACCCACCGTGACCAATGCCAGTCCCTCCCGAGTGCCCAGCACAGAGTAATTACTCAGAGTTCTGCCACCCTGGGTCACACTTGGTAGAATGCTTGCTTCAGCGCCCAGTACACGGTAGCCTTCCAAATGTCACTTCACCTGTCACCATGATTGTGATCCCCAGCACACGCCATATTTATAATGCATGTTTGTAATTCCAGCACTCAGAAGGTAGAGACAGAAGGACCGGAAGGTCAAGGGCATCCTCAGCAACATACGGAGTTTGAGGCTAGCCTGGAATACAGGAGACCCTGCCCAAGAAAGGATGAAAGAACAGAAAGAAAGAAAGAAAGAACAGAAAGAAAGAAAGAAAGAAAGAAAGAAAGAAAGAAAGAAAGAAAGAAAGAAAGAAAGAAAGAAAGAAAGAAAGAAAGAAAGGAAGGAAGGAAGGAAGGAGAGAGGGGGGAGGAAGGAGGGTGAGGGAAGGAAGGAAGGAAGGAAGGAAGGGAAAGGAAGGAAGGAAGGAAGGACGGACGGACAGACGCACCAGAAGCTACAGGATGAAACCAAAAGCACGTGTGCTGCTGAGTGTCATGGCCTTGAATCCTGATCTTGGCTCTTACCACCCAGTTCATCCCAGCCTGGGACTTCATCTACCGAAACCTCTGAGTCTTAGTGTCCTCACTAGTGTGATAGCCGGACAACACATATGAACGTCTTAAGGTCATTGGCAAGATCAAACAAGGCAGTGTGGACCTCCAGGCCCCAACAGAGGCCAATAGAGTTGACTCCTTAATGTCACTCCCCCTAGTGGCTTAACAGAGGTGACAATGGAAGGTGCCCGCCAAGCCTTGCTGTGGGAGCCGTAACCAGATACTTACCAATGTATGCCAGGCACGGCTCGAAGCATCCTACGTGTACCACATTTTTATTCTTTATAGTCCTGCCTGTTTCTCTCCCCCATGTAATTAGCCTTAATTCACAGGTGGGGAGACTGAGTCTGAAAGCAGGGAAGGAACGCTCCTAAGATCTCAGAGCAGGAAATGGCGAAGCAAGGACACAAGGCCTTCTTGAACTCAACCTGTTCATTGCTCTCCTTGGAGCAGCATGAAATGTGCGTGTGTGCGTGTGCGTGTGTGTGTGTGTGTGTGTTTTATGAAGGCCTCAGTATCACCTATGAGCAAAGTACATGGGTCTGCAAGGCCCCCTTCCCTAACACACACACTTACCCTTGTCAAATGAAGGAAAAACATGGACATTGCACAGCAATCCTGAGGCCCTGTACCTGTGTCTGGGCTCCTGGTTCAGTGTGAATAACCCTTGTCCTGTCTCAACATACCAAAGCACAAGCACTACTCAGCAGTGAAGCACAAGTATAGGACTTGTTCACTCCCCAGCACCACACAGGTACATATAGATACGCACATGGGTTTTAAAACTTCCACACACATTATGTCTTCACCATCACAAACCATAAAAATATTTCTACTTTTCTGTACTGCAAAAATTTTCTGTTATTTAAAACGCACACACGTGAACTCCAAAACCAAACAGAACGAAAGTCAAAATCTCCAGAGGGAGTCAACATTTAGGTGCCTAGGCCAATGAGAAGACACACCTGTGCTGCCCTCCTGGAGCCAGCAGATGGCAGGGTGGGGGCAGGAGGCCAGAAACCAGAAAACCCCAGAGTGACCTAAGCCCCAACAACCTTCACCCTCTTCAGACTCGGAGCTCAGACAGGCCCAGTGGTCACCCAGGGTTGCACTGGGTACCCTGTCTCCTTCCGGGCTTTCCATGAGGGTAGGTTGTCTGATAGATTTTCCTTTTCTTCTCTTTTTTCTCCCTCCGCCTCTAGGTACCAGAAGCCATGCTTTGTGGAGAAGCCGGGGGTCTCCTTGAGGATCTGATGTGTGAGAGCCGGAGGGACAAGACCAGACTGCATGCGCACATGCCCACAAAGCATGTTACGTTGGAGATGCACAAGAGAAAGTCAGTGAGTGCTCCTCCCGGGTGACTGGGTTTTCTCCCCCAGCCCAGGACCCTGGAGTTCCTTTTCAGACAATAAGAAGTAGCTAGATGATGACCACGCAGGTAGCCATCATGCCCAGGGGTGTTGCCTGGGAAGTGTGGCACCAGGCACTGGAGCCAGAGAGAAAGACCACACTGTTCCTTTCTCACCTAATCAAACCTCCCGGCACTGACAGAGGTGAGCTGGGGGTGGAGAGCTCTGTCTCACCATTATCTCTGCTCTTGTAGCACCTTCTGCTCCCCCCCTCCACCCCTCCCTCCCCCGCCCTCCCCTCCATCCCAGCTTTGCTCCCGCCTATGAAAAATCAGCAAATAAAAAGTTACATTAACCCCACCCTGACCTCGCCGACATAATACACTGCGGGCTGATGCGCTGCCTTCCGTGGCTCACCAAGAACCTGTCAGTCTCCAATGTCCCGAGCACAGCCTGGGGAGCATTTACCGGATAATTAATATATTAAATGCATGAAAAATAGTTACACAGACTTACCCCCCTCCCCACCCAGAAAAGGGGGTGGAATGCAAAAAGAAGAAGAAGAAAAAAAAGACAGATTCAGGCTGTACACCATCAATATAAAAGCATCCCCCGAATAGCCATCATAAAAACTGTTCATAATTTTATAGCTTCATTCCTGTTGGAGCACCATAAAGACAAGTCATATTTTTTACACTCAGGATGCCCCATAAAAAAAAAAAAAGATGGAGCGAGAAAACGAGAAGTTGGCAGGAGGCACTTCCACGCTCACCTGAGGGTGAGTGACAAGAAGGAGGCCCCCATGTCTGTCCCATTATGTGACCCCTTTCTTCCACCTTTTTCTTGGCCCAGCTGTGAATTCTGATGAGTCCATCAGAATAATTATTAATTGGATGATTTTACTGCTTCGTATTTGCACCCCCCCTTTTTTTGCTGATTCCATATTTGTCTTTTATGAGGATGGAGGTGGGGCTGGGGTGGAGTATGGCTCTGTGTCCAGGCCCTTCGTTCCTTTCCCCTTCCCTTCCTCCTGGGAGGCTGGGATATGAGAAGTGGCACTGCGGACCATTGGGTCCTCAGCGGATTCTGTTAGGGCCCTGAGCTTGTCTTTTGTGGAAGGTGTTAAGGGCTCCAGACCAGGCAGTTGAGAAGGAGGAAGGAGAAGAGGCTACGTGACCTGATGGCCTGAGTTTACGCTGGGATAGGATAAATGCCCAAGGGTCACTGCAGATGCAGGGGGTTCAGACCGGGGAGGAGGCATTTGAAATCAAACACAGACCCAGGCCTGATCAGCCCAGGAGGTGAGCGGGACAGCTAGAGCACAAAGGGTGTCCCTTTCCTGGTCAGCCCTGAGTGACTTCCAAAAACACAAATAGTGAGATGGTCCAGTCCCTGCCGTGTACGAGTGCACACACCTTAGAGAGACCTGTCCTTTTCCCCCTGACCCCACCTAAGAGGAAGCTGTGGAGGAGGCAGTGGGGGCAGGGTTCCCCCTCTGAGGGAAACTGTGAGGACCCAAGCACTCAAGGAAGACGCTGCTATGCAGTCCCTTCGTCTCTGTAAGGAGCTGCAGACGCATGGGGGAGACAGACACTCGCAGAGATATGCAGGAGGCTTGCTCAGGGGCGCCTGCCTGGTGTGTCCTGCAAACCCAGGGCTGCCTGAAGAACCTGAGACAGAGAGAGGGGCTGCCCGGGTGTGAGCCCCTTTGGCTGTTGGCCGTGATACTGAAGTGGGGCTTTCCAGGCCTGCCTTCCTGGCTGAGCAGAGAAGATAGTGAGTGTCTCAGAGCCTCCTTTAGGGTTTCTGCCCTGGCCTCCTGCGGAGGTAGCAGGTATTCCCCAGAAAGGCACCCTGTCATCTCAGTAAGACAAAAGAAGACCGGGGCACCTGCCATTGAAGAAGAGGTCTCTTCTGGTCATACAGGACCTCTCTGCCGACAAAGGATCTGTCCACCCCAGCGGTGTTGGGTTCCCTGAGGGCATTTTGGTCTTCCCATCAGAGAAGTCATCTTCATTTCACCATGCTACTTTCCTCAGACAGATTTTTTCACAAAGAACTTTTTCTCCCTCACCCAGCTGGGATTTGATTATGCCAATCCTTTCCCAGATCTAGTGTTCCCCTAGAACACACCAGGGTTCCCCTAGAACAGAGGCTGTATCTCTTTTGCCAGACTGGGGTTTCCTCCAAGACAAGGACTCAGTTTTCCCAACTGGAGAAGAGTCCCAGCACTCTGATCAGAAACCGGATTTTTTTTTTCTCATCAGATTAGAACGCCTACCAGCCCAGGGCCTGGGGCTCTTTCTTAAGTTCATGGCCCTGTTTAAAGGTGCTATGCTCTCTCCAGAAGATGGGGGTAGGAAGCAGGTAAAAACACAACTCCTAAACAGGAGTGTGGGTGCCCCCAAAGACTGGAAACTCCGCACCCCAGGCTTCCCCAAGGCAAGAGCTGTGTGTGCGTGCCTCCTTTGTTTGGTCCTGCTGTGGGGAGAAGTGCTCAGTCCCTGCTACGGTAGAGTCTGACTGCACCATCTGTGAACTGGACAAAGGGAGCACCATTATCAGCCCTGCCTGAGTGCCAGCCACAGCCCCGGGCCCTTCACACCCATTATCTCCCGGCCTCACCGCCACCCTGCATGGAGGATATCCTTATCCGCTCTCTGCATATGAGACTGGCCTGACACTCAGCTCTCCTGTTCCCATTCCCTCAGCCTAGTCCTGGCCTCCCCTGCCCTTTCTCACCTCTCTTGCCTAACTCCTATAAAAAGCATCCACATGGTCCATTTCAGGCCACAATCACAGGCTTCAAGCAAAGAAACCGTGGTATGCCAAAGGAGGCTCCCCCCACCCCCTACCTTGGACATTCAGCACCATGGACATAGGCAATAGAGCCTCTGTAGGGTCGGCACACTCCTACCCAGGTGGTAGCTCCTTGATTCTGTGTGTCTAAAAGGGGGGAGGGGAACAGAGGAAGAGAAGGCCACTGGGGAAGTTGATTTGTTTATTACATTTTCTCTTTTGGTTTTGGCTTCGACAAATGAAAATCTAAGCCCTCCTTTTTTTTCTCTTCTCATTATATAGCATCTCAACATGATAGGGCGAAAACAGCAGTGAGGTTTGTGTGTGTGTGTGTGTGTGTGTGTGTTGTTAAAAACTGGTCCACTACCTCTTTTAACCCAGAACTAAAAATGGGGAGGGGGAAATAAACATCCTCCTCCCCGAAAAGAAGAAAAAGCATCAACTAATTTGAAAAATATTTAAGAAACTCTGGGTCGTCATCCACTCGCCTCTCCTTGCTCCATAATTACACTGCACTGCCTGATATTTTCATGGGACATTAAACCAGAAGTCAGGTGATGGGTTCCTTCCGTCTACGCCTATCCGTTAGCCGCCAGGCCCCCGCGGACCTTGACATTATTAATAGTCCTATTCATTAAGTATTACTCTTGTAAGAATGAGTAGCATAATATTGGCCTGGAGATAGGAACAGGCAGAAGGAATAAGTCAAATTAATTTTCCGGAGCAAACGCCCCGGTTCTGTAAATGACATTCTGTACTGTTAGCATTTTAAATGTGGCACAAATGGCAGGAGACACAATTTGAAAGCAAAATACTAGAAGACATGGCTCAGGGTGGAACGCGGCAGTGGGAAAATCTAAGAGCGCCAGGGACCTGGGGGTGGGAGGGTCCGGCCTGTGTAGTGACAAGGAGAGGAGGGATTTTTTTTTAATGGGCATTTATTTTAAATGCGGCTGAGGGAGGAGGAAGGTAGGCAGTGTAGGCATTGCCTGTGACATTGTGAGTGTGTGGAGGGGTGTCTGCAGGAACAGAGAGGAGGGATCAATCACGGCCCCCCCCCCCACTTCTCCAGGGATGATCTCCAGGAGTTGGAGCTTCCTGCCTCTGACTCGCTCAGTGGGATATTTCCCTTCACAGCCTTTCTGGCCATGTCTAGGGAATGGCTGACTTCTGCCTTTTATACTCAACATGAGGCTTGGTCTTCAAGGACACCCGCTCACCCCCACCCCCACCTCTATCCAACATCACCACTCAGTTCTGGGGCAAAGAGTGTGGGGTACGCACATGGTGAGGTGAGCGCTGTCCCCTCTGGAAGCTTAGAGTACAGTGGGATTCGTGGCTTGGGGAGGGGAAATAAAAGGCTATGACACCTTCCCACTGGGTGTAGTAAGGGCCACTTGCTAGGGTATTGGCCTTCATTGGATTGTGAAACAATGTAAAATTAGACATGAGATAACAGAAAAGGGCAGCCTGGACAAGGAGAAAACCAAGACAGGAGTGGGTGGGGCCTAGAAAGCTCCTGCACAGGAAAGGTGGTACTGGCGGCGAGGCCCCACAGGCCGCCCTCAGACAGCCCTCTGCATCAGGCATCTCAGAGGCTAGTCTCAGGAGATGCTGCCTTCCCTGAAGGACATCCTCCTGCCTCCTTCTCCTCAAGACATTGGGCGGGTAGTGGCCAGGAGTGGGAAGAGCAAGCCATGCCCTGAATGGTTTCTGGCCCTGAATCCTAGTCAGTAGCTTTGTCAGAAATCACACTGCGCTTCAAAAAAGCCAAACTGCAAGTGTGTAAAAAGCAGATGTCCACTCAGATGAACATGGTGACCATGCCTTCACTATTCCCACAAGGAAGCCAGAAGCAAGACTCCCTTTCCATTGAACACTCACTTGCCAGAAGCTTTGTGGGGTGTAGTGCTCATCAGGACCAGACATCCTGAGGGGGGCAGGGGGCTTGTCTCAGCACCACTGTAAAAGTAAATGTCTATATAGCCGTGTGTCGGTCCTTCAGGCTGTCTGTCCCTTCCCCACCTTTAAGAGGGTACCATCTGAACTTACCTGAGATCTGTATGGGACCTGAAGCCATTCAGGCAGGACCTGAGGGACCCAAATCTCAGCTACATCCTAGAATTAACCCTTCAAGCACATGATGTTGGTTGCAGATATAAATACAGAAGGGATTTCAGCATTGTAGTCTATGACAGGTAGGAACTTTTGAAACAGCAGATCAAGCCTGGCTGTTACTTACATAGCAAACCCAGTATTTCCAGACTCCGAGTACGTTTATACACTCTAATTCATTTAATCTTTTCAACAACCTTTGGAGTAAGTGCAGTAATTATCCCCTTTTACAAGAGAGAAAACGGAAGCACATGAGGGTTAATTATTTTGCCCAAAGTTATATAGATATTAAGTAGCCAGTCTAGGATTTTAAGTCTAGGATTTAAGTCCAAGAGCCTGGCTTCAGAGCCTGCTCTTTTTAAAGGCTTATATGATGAAGCTATGGCCAGCCACGGCCCGGGCCACACAGGGCCAGAGACTTGGTCTGGAAGCTTCCTCGGATCAGAAAACTGTAGGTGTTGGCATCTCAGATAAGGATTAGTGATCAAACAAAGAAACTCTTTTCCCCCAAGTTGAAGGGAGGAGGAGATGTTGTTGGCCTTATTCATTGTTAGCCTTGGGGCAAAGAGCAGCACAGCCAGGACACTGACCCCTCACGGTCACTGGTTCTGTCACTGGCCCTGTTCATGTGACCAGGGAGTGAAAAAGGATGTGATGCTGGATCCTGGTCCATTGCTATGGATCTTGGAGGAACTATGGCCTCTCTGAGTCCCTGCTTTTGTTTTGTTGTTTTTTGTTTTTTGTGGTTTGGGTTTTTTTTTTTTGTCTTTTTGTTTTGTTTTGTGAGACAGAGTTTCTCTGTGCAGTCCTAACTGTCCTGAGACTGTCCTTGAACTCAGAGATCTGCTTGCCTCTGCCTCCAATGTGCTGGGATCAAAGGTGTGTGCCACCGCCACCCAGCTGAGTTTCCTCTCTTCATCTGTGGAATAAAGACCTTGAATCAGATGTGTTAGGTGTTTTCCTAACACATCTCTGAATCACTCTGCTGAAGTGATTCTCAACTTGCAGTGTGCGCTGGAACCACCGTTGAGTAGCTTAAAACACAAACCAACCAACCAACAAAAAGACTCCTAGCTCCTGGGCTGAACCCCAGACAATGGAACTAGAGTCTCCTAGGGGTGTGATCCAAATAGAGGCATTTAACAATCCTCACAGGACCACCACAGAACTGCGGCTGTACTCTCTGCATAACCCAATCAGACATCTTAAAACCTGGTGACGGTGGCTAAATCAGGAGTGGAGGACATGTTTAAAAGGCAAGGGGACTTTCCCAGTAAGGCTAAGATTCCCAGAGCATCCCTAATGTAGATAGAAAAGCACGTTCTCAAATATGACTGACTAGATTCAAACAACAAGTGTGGACAAGTCTCCAAGCTGGCAGCCACACAGAGCCTCTTGGGGCCAGCGGTGTAAATGACCTAGCATCTCAGGCCCCTTCACGTCTCACATCCCGCCCTCATTTTGAAAGTGTCTTCTGTAAGTTTCTCCAGATGCACTGGACTTCCTACCTCCCTGGGGAGCAAGCGTGAGTTGGGGTACCTCTTCCATCAATGCTAGAAGAGAAACCCTATGTTCTCCTACAAAACTGAATAAATACATTTAGCACCGCCTCCACCTTTTTTCCCCCAATTTAGTATTGTTTAATATGCATTTAATCAGGCCATTCGGTATTACAGCAGCTATGTAGCGTGACTCCCCCTGTGGGCACGGGGGGGAGGGCGTTATAGGCCATTAGGCTAAAGTAATATGTATGAGCAGTCACTTTTCCCGAGGGTGCAGTAACTATTTTTGCTCCCCAGTCGTCCCCATTAAATCATTAAACCTCATGACTATACTTTCTGAACTCTACCATGATCTTTAAAAAGCCAAGCATTAAAGGGCAGCTGTCACCCTCCACCGCCCAGGCCTCCAAGGCTTTATGTATTCAGAGCATTAAGTCCTTGTCAGTCTATACATCATGAGGGGTGGAGTTAGAGCCCACTAGGAGTTGGCACCCGATCTCTGAGGCCCCGTGGGGAGGATTGAACTGGTGTGATGTCCCGGTATGCAGCTAGAAGTTTGGGGATCTGTCCGCGGTGCTGAAGACCTGTCCACCCAACTCATGTTGTCTACTGTGCTTTAGCCTGCTGGGTTTGGCTTTCTCAGCTGGCAGTTATTTGATAATATGATAGCTCCATAAAGTCTTTTTTTAAATTTATTTATTTATTATGTATACAATATCTGCATGTATGCCTTCACATCAGAAGATGGTCACCAGATCTCATTGTAGATGGTTGTGAGCCACCATGTGGTTGCTGGGTATTGAACTCAGGACCTCTGGAAGAACAGCCAGCGCTCTTAACCTCTGAGCCATCTTTCCAGCCCCAAGTCTTTTTTTTAAGTGGGTATGATACATCTCCCAAAAGTATGTGATAGCTACAGGAACTGTGGATGTTGTTACTGTTTGGGTAGTGTGTGTGTGTGTGTGTGTGTGTGTGTGTTACTGCAGATCGAGACTAGGTAGGACCTTATACATATTAGATAATGCTGCACCACTAAGATATCACCAGACCTGAGATCTGTGGGTCTGTGGGTTAAGAGTCAGAAAGCTGCTAGCTGCCACAATTTGGACCAGTGTGATCATCAGTTTCTTCGTTAATCAGCACCATTAACACCGATCATACAATAATGTTTGATTTCAATAATACTGTGTATAAGTTCTTTTTAAACTATGAACATATGTTGATGGATTGATATGTGGTTGATAGACATTAGTGACGTCAGCCGAGCACGGTAGTGCATGCCTGTAATCCCAGTACTCCGGGAGGCAGAGGCAGGTGAGTCTCTGTGAGTTTGAGGCCAACCTGGTCTACAGAGTGAGTTTGGGACAGCCAAGGCTACACAGAGAAACCCTGTCTCAAAAAAACAAAAAAAAAATAGTGTTGCTTTTGTTCCTATTATTCAGTATTTACTGTGTGCTGTCAACACTACTTTCTTTTTGTTGTTGCTGACAGATATTACTAAAATACATCTTCCTTAGGACATCCTTAGGACACAGGGATGCAAAAATGGACCACCATCAAGAGAAAAGGGGTGACGGCATGCTTTCACTTGTTTCCCACTTATGCATTAAGTTGAACGGACCGCGTGAGTCCCTTCTCTCAAGACCCAGTCCAAACCTTGTAGTTCCACAGTTCAGCTCCAACTTGAGCCCCAATGCCTCACCAACCTCACACACAGGTGCCTTCCCACTCTGCCTCCCTAACTTGCCTCGCCATCAGAAAGCTAGGCAGGAAAGGGTTAACATCTCTGCAACCTCCAACAGGGTCCTCCTCATGGGCTAGGAAACAATGGAGCCATCAGTCTATATTTGACCTTTGCCCCCACGGCGTTTATGACTTATTCCTCTCCTCCACTGCCTGCTGCGATTCAGCCTTCAATCTCCCACCCCTTGCCAGAGCAAAGCTGGCCCTCCCCCATGCCCGCCCCAGCTTCTGTGGCCTCCCTCCTTCCTCTTTTCTCCTGCCTTCCTCACCTCTCCTGCAGTCCTTCCTGTCTATTCACCATGATTTTCCATTTTCCCTTCTCCTTTTCACCCCTGTCTTGTTCTTCACCCCAACTTTCTTCCTTTCTTTTGTCTCCTTCATCTCTTGCCTCGGTTGTCTTCTGCTGTCTTTACTGCACTGAAGCCAGGCTTGCCAGATTTGGGTGGAGAGCACTTGGAATATCTGAACTTGCCTTTCTCTCTCTATTTCTTTAGCATTCTCAAACCTACAGATCTCCCCCCCCCCTCCTGCCCTTCCTTCCTCCTTCCCTCTCTCTCTTCTCATCTCCCACTACTGTGTCCAACAGTGGCCATGACTTAACACCATAAACTCATGGGAAATGGGGAAAGTTCTGTATTTTCTCAAGGAATTTTGTGAACCCCAGGGATTGGGATAAGGTTACTCAGTAGAGTAGAAATGACTTAACTTCTGTGAACTTAAAGAACTTCTGTGCGTGGAAGCAGGAAATGAGCACACAGCACTAACAGCAATAACAGACCTCAGTCCTCTTCACCTATTAACTCAAGCAAGTTATGAATCCTCTTGGTCTTTTCTATGCCCTACAATACGGGATTCAGCGGCGCATGCCTTGGCCTGGCTTGCAAGGTCATGGGAGAGCAGGTGTGGGGGCACACTACACCTTTAGTCCCGGCACTTGGGAGGTAGAGTCAAGTAGATCTCTGAGTTTTAGGCCTGTCTGGTCTACAGACTGAGTTCCAGGATAGCCAGGACTGCACAGGGAAACCCTGTCTTGAAAAGCCATAGAGAAAATGAAGGAAGGAAGGAAGGAAGGAAGAAAGAAAGAAAGAAAGAAAGAAAGAAAGAAAGAAAGAAAGAAAGGAAGGAAGGAAGGAAGGAAGGAAGGAAGGAAGGAAGGAAGGAAGGAAAGAAGGATGGAAGAAAGGAAGGAAAAAGAAAAGGAAAGGAAAACAAAGAGTGTGGAAGAGTACCGTAAACTGTAGCTCCCTCTCTAAATATAGGATGGGGTATTATCTTTTCTGGGCTGTTCTTTGCCCCACTCCCAGCAGGATGGAGAAACAGCCATCCCACCCCAAACACACCAATGGCCTCTTCCCTCTAACCCTGTCCTATAGATGGAGGACTTGGTCAGCCCCATTTCACCTTTAGATCTACTCCCTGAAAAGAGTGACTTCCCAAGGCTAGCAACACACAGAACTCCCACCTTACTTTCCAGCCTTTGAGTCTAGCACTCTGTTCACCCAGAGGAGCCACAGCATGAAGGCTGCCCGTCCCTTCCTCCCTCACTCAGTTTGCATGTCAGTCCTCCCCCAGCATTTTGAAGGGAGACACTAAATGAATAAATGCCCCTCCCCACATCACTACACTGTGCTGTGCAGGGGGGGGGGTGTGTCATGGATGGCAAATCACAACCTGCTCCCTCCTCTCAGAGCTTCAGAGAGCCATGCATGGCCACTGAGAGGGCTCCAGTCTCTGGCATGAGTATCTCTCCTAAGGAAGGGGTCTGCCTGCCACCCCCCCACACACATACACACACTGCTCAGCCCCTGCCCCCAGCCTGTGACAGCAGCCTCTGTAATGAATGACTCCGCAGTGGGGACCTAGCAAAAGGACAGGAGGGCATGAGACAAATCATAGCTGCCAGGCGCTAATCTTCCCCTGGGAAAGTCACCTCCACCCCCCTCATCCATCACTGGGCACTAGGCTGCCATTATACACCCCCCCAACATACACCCAAGACAACCACCAGCCCTTCAGATGCATGTAAGAGGCAGAAAGGCAGGCTTAGAATATATGCAAGAACACACAGGCACACATGCCACCAAGCAGCCAACGCACAAAAGACTATGGGTGCCCTAGCCAAGGATCTGTCTCAGACCTGAGCTCTGGAAAAACCATCCAAAGAAAATCCTTGGGGCCACACATTTTTTTTAAGTGCCTAAGTTTGTTGACAGTCAATTTCAAGTAGAGCAATGGAATACAGAAAATAGTGGTGAACAGAGCGGGATACCATCCGGAAGGAGTCTATAGCTCCCTAGGGGAATAGAAAGAGACCAAGGGATAGGCAGAACAAGGGACACAAGCCTCAGAGAGGAGGAATCTGGGGTTTCAAGGAGGGTTTCATGCAGAGAATCTGGAAGGATGGGTGAACTTTGGAGAGGTGGAAAGACCCTTGCCTAGGAGCAGGGAACAAGCTGAGCAAAGAATGTGGAAGGCAGAGTGCTCGGAGGAGCCTGGGCAATTACTTGTGCAAGAGGAAATGAATGCCATGTTTAAAATGCCAGCTGTCCCCCTATACCCAACCCACCCTCAAAAGACACACACTCATTCACTCCCAGCATCACGGAAGAGAGGAGCAGGTCCTGCTCCATGGGGACGGGTCCAACCACTTGTACATCTTCCACTGGAGAGGCTACAGAGGCAGGGACCGGATTCCATAAGCCGTGTCACTGTGGGGACACCCTGTGCGCAGTCACCCTTCTGGCAAGCATTCATTGAATACTGCTTAGAGAGAGAAAGGAGTGCCATGGGTGCCCGCTAGAGCATAGGACCCATGGACTATATAGAATGCCTCACTCCTGAGATCATCACTGAGACCAGTGGTTCATAGCTAGTAGATGTTCAACAGGCATTTGTGGAATCAATGGCTGGCCCAATACAGATGTTATGCTGTACCGTGGGCATAAACATTTAGTACCAACGCCACTCATTTTGCAGAGGAGAAAACTTAGCCTTGGGGAGATCGGTGAACTTGCCTGCCAGCCATGCAACCCGTCAAGCAGAGGGGCCTATGATCCAAGTCCCACTCTGTCACCAAAGCACATGCTCCCTGCCAACTGTGCAAAGGAACAACAGCCCCTGTGTGTGACTTTTATGTCTCTACAGTCATTGCTATGCTTCAAGGAGGCATAACTTGAGCTTCGTCTCCTAGAATCTGCATAATCATGAGCTATCATCACAGGTGCTAATATTTATGTCTCTGCAGTTATACACAGCCAGCCTGCTGTAAGACATCCCGACTCAAGCTCAAACACCTGATTTCCTAAGTAGATAAATCTAGGAAGGCTCATTTGCTTTACAGGAAAACTCAGAGAGAAAGGGAGGAGAAAGAGAGAGAAAACTCTGGACACCTGTCACATAACCAAGAGACGTGGAAGGTGAAAGTGAAGGCTCCAATATCTGTGTAACTCACTATGGTACCAGGCACTTCATGGTCTGTTGAAGAAAGATTATTGCACCCATTTCATGGAGGAGGAAAGTGAAGACTGAGTTCAACACATTATCTTTCAAGGGATATTTGCTGAATCCTTGATGGTGCCCAGGACCAAATCAAGCACCAGGTAGATACATGCCAAGTCCTCATTCCCACAGCGCTTGTTTTCGTTTGTTTGGTTTGGTTTGGTTTGGGGTTTTGTTGTCATTTTGTTTTGTCTTATCTTGTTTTGTTTGGGACAGGGTTTCTCTGTGTAACCTCTGCTGTCCTGGAACTCACTGTGTAGGCCAGGCTGGCCTCAGACTCAGAGATCCACCTGCCTCTGCTTCTGGGACGCTGGGATTAAGGGGCTGTAATGACATCTGGCAGCACTCACCCGTGGTTTAATGGAGAGAAATAGAATCCAAACAAGTGAATAGACAAGTTGGGTGCAGAACTTGCTATGGTCCATGCTACCAAAGAAACAGTGAGGTCTAGTGTGTGTTTTGTGCAGATATGGATGCATGAGGGCACCCCTCAGGCCCCTCAGCTAGACAATCCCATACTTCCTATCTGGTCCCCAGCCCAGGGGCAGGGAAGAAAACACAAAAAGGAATTGAGGGAGGAAAGCACTCACTCAGTTCCCATCATTCTGCCCTGGAAGCTATCCAGCTGGGAAGAGTTGCAGAGAAGTAAAGTGAATTAGAAACCATCCCCCCCCTCTGAGCCCCCAGCAACCCATCTGAGTCAGCTCTGCAAAGCCTTAGGCACAAGTACTCAAACAAAAACAAACAAACAAAAGGAACTTCGGCTGGCCCAGCAAGGTAAAGCCTCTAAGCAGAGAGTTCTGGGCTGGGAGTGGGTGAAGAAATGAGATGAGCAAAGGGAGGCTTACAGGGGCTCTTGAGCCAGACTGTCCAGATTCAAAGTCTAAGCTCCACTGCTTAGGGCACAGCTTTGCATGGTGACAGTCACCAGTGTAGCGGGTGTCATGACGGTACCCACATCTCACTGACATGGAGAGGATGGGATATATCTATGCCTGTGCAATGCTTGCTGATGGACAGTAAGCAGCGGAAAGATGTCCAAGCTTAGAACTGGTGTGGGAGGCGGGGACATTCTTTAGATGCAGCTGGAAAAATGGGGTAGAGGGAGACATCTTAGGGTGCAGAGAGAAGCGGAAGAGGAAGCAAGCGTGCAGAGTTACAAGGTTTCTGTTCGACTTCCCCAAAGCTTAATAGATTTCTAAAAGGCTTATTATCACCAACTATGGGTTCCTTTAAAGGATCTAATTATAAAACACCAAACTAGCTAATTAGGTTTCCCGAGCTTGCCTTGACACAGGTGCAAACAGGCTCTCTGAATGGTGGCCCTGGCAGACCAGGGGAGCCAGCCCCGGATCAGTGGGTATGGGACCTACCTGTGGTCACACAATTAGGCCTGTAATTATAGGCCTCCTCCTGGCCATGCCACTGCAGGGGGTGCTCCCTGAGACGTCTCTCCCAGATGGAGTGGGCGCAGAAGGACCCAGAGATCAGGGGCTTGCTTAGCTTCTCCTGGGTCTCTGTGGACTTTGACATAGGACCACAACAAGCGGATGTCCCCAAGTCCAGCTCAGGAAGACCTTCATGCACCATGCCTGTCCAATCTGGGACCCCAATGTGACCCAACACAAAACCATTTACTTATTTAAAATATCATAAGATGTGGGTCACCTGGGTCACCGAGATGGCTCAGCTGGTAAGGGCACTTGCTGTCAACCCTGAGTTTAACCCCCAGAAACCACATGGTGGAAGGAGAGAACCAAACCCTCCTACAAGTTGTCCTGTGACCTCCATATGCACACACAAACACATAAATCGTAATTTAAGAACAACAAACTCACTGTTTTTTGTGTGTGTGACTTAATTGTGCAACAGTATGTCTCAATATCAGAAAGTGTTACACACCTGCAGACTAAAGTAAAGCTCAAATAATCAGGCCCTCAGTATCTCTCTCTCTCTCTCTCTCTCTCTCTCTCTCTCTGCCTAAAAGAACCCGGGGTAGCAGCTGCAGAGATGCTGAAAAGAGATTCGCATGGCCTTACCCATCACAGAAGGGGTGGGCATGTGGAGGCACCAACGTGTCAAAGTTGGCTGTGCCCTGTATGCCATCCCTGAGAGGGAAGGGACAGGTTCCCCAGTGTCTCAGGAATCCTAAACATGGCAATTTCCAACCTGTATTCCCCACAGCAGAAGCAGCAACATCACTGAAAACTTGCTAGAAGCCAAGTGATGAGATACCACCAGGGAGGAACCATGAATAGTGGGGTCCAGACAAGCATGTGACCTGAAGCCACTCCAGACTGGGGAATCACAGAAGGCCGTGCTGCTGGCTGGGGGCTGTGCTCAGGCCCTGTTCCTTAAATTAAACTAAACGATGGTCATTAAAGGTGCACCCCCTCCATATAATTAATACTCCTTTTGCTAAAAGGGGTGGGAAAGCATGGGACAACCAGTGGTGACTGCCACATGCCTCATCTTCAATCCTCTGCCATTTCGCAATGGCCAAGGTCCTTCTCTGGGCTTTCTACATGGTGGTGCCTCCAGAGGCTGAGGCCTAAGAGCTGTAGAGCACCGGCTTCCCCAAGCACCACAGGACTGTCAGAGCTGCCTGCTGGCTCTGCCCACCCACCAACTCCTCCTCAGTTTGTATTAGTCTTGTATCGAAATGAAAGCCAAGTTTGATAAGAAATAACCATTGCAAGCCAGGTGTGGTGGTGTTTGCCTTTAATCCCTGCACTCAGGAGGCAGAGGCAGGCAGCTCTCTGGGAGTTCCAGGCCAATCTGGTCTACAGGAATTGCAGAACACCCAGGGGTACACAGAGAATCCCTGTCTCAAAAGAAAAAAAAGAAAAAGAAAGACAGAGACAGAGAGAGAAAGAAAGGGAAAAGGAAGGAAGGAAGGAAGAAAGGAAGGAAGGAAGGAAAATAGCCATTGCAATATTGGGGCCTGGCAGCCTATATCAGTTACATCTCCCTGCTGTGACAAAATGCCTAACAAAAAGGACAGAAAGAATTACTTTGGCGAAGTTCAAGTGGGAAGTCATGGTAGCTGGAACTTGAGGGAGCTGGCCACATTATATTCTCAATCAGGAAGCAGAAAGCAACGAATACTGGAACTCCGCTTGCTCCTTTCTTCCTTCTGCCCAGCAGTTAAGATGGATCTCCTCACCTCTATTAACCTCAGACAGAAGATCTCTCACAGACCTGCCGGAAGATGTGTCCCCAAGGTCATTCTAAAGCCTGTGAACATCACAAGTGATGAGCCCACAACTCCTGTTGAACTGAAGCCAGAATGTGAATTCCAACCTGTTTTCTAGGTCCTAATAGCCCAAGTTGTCCCCTGATGCCTGGCTTCCGAGGCAGCGGTCCGTAGAGTCCATGCTGCTTGCTCCTCTACTTGCTACTACACGGCTCTGTCTCCCTTGCAGCCCGTCGGCACTGGGGAAATGTTACGGAATTTTCTCAGTGTATCTTTTAAGCCCCACCGCCACCTCAGAACCAGTGCCCACATATCAAAGCCCCCACAACCCAGAGCATAGGCAGACTCCTTTTACCTCGGCAACAGGAAAAGACTCACCTCACCTCTTAGAAGCCCATTTCTATATAACCTACATGCGCACAAAGATGGTTTTGTGGGGACAGGGGTGGGGTCTGTGCTGTGAAGACGGGACCTTTCTCCTTATGTCTGTCCAGGGCTTCTTGGCTAAAGAATCACCAAGAGAGCTGGGCACGGTGGCTCATGCCTGTTTTCCCAGTACTGAGGGAAAGAGAGGCAGGCGGATCTCTGTGAGCTTAAGGCCAGCCTGGTCTACGAAGTGAGTACAGGACAGCCAAGGCTACACAGAGAAAAACCTGTGTTCAAAGACGAAAGGAAGAAAAAGAAATAAGGAAGAAAGAAAGAAAGAAGAAAGAAGGAAGGAAAGAATCACCAGGAATAAATGTTCAGAATATAAGCACAAGTCATACATACACACACACATATACACACACACATATACATATACACATATGGATCCTCTTGTTAAACAGTATGAGCTTATGAAACCACAGTGCTTTTGTCTTAGTACCAAGAAGCTCAGTTTTTCATCTACTTACAAGTATACCACCAGAGTTTTGTCTTTCTTATTAAAATTTTTAAATTATTTTCCTAACTCTACACAGGGGTTAGAGACAAGGGGAGGCCCAGGCCATCTTGGTTTCTATAGATACATAGTGTTGGGGGAAGGAAGGGAATGTACAGAAAACTGGCCCCCCCAGCTGCCAGAGAACCACAGTCTGAAGTGGCTAGATACTGAGACATCCTGAAAGAGAAATCCTGAGACACTGAGAGTCCATGAAGGAGGGGTCCTGGAGAAGGAAAAGCCAAGTTGGAATTCCCAGCCGGTCATCTTCCATTGGGTCAGCTGTATTCTCAGGGTGTGCCTTGGGGTCTCCTGACTCCTGCTTGAGACTTGAGTCCCAGCTAACAGATAATTCGGCCATCTAAGTACCAAATGCTCAGAAGTATATTTTAGGGCGCAGTCCAGGACCAAGGCTCTGTAACACTCTCCTTGTGTGAGCACAACTGAAGATTCTGAGCTGTGACTCTGAGCCTTGGTTTCCTTCTGCATAAGAGTTGCATGGGCAGGGCTGTACCAAACCCTTTCAGACCCTGTTCTGAAGAGCCTAGCAGTTCAAGAGAACTTCCTGGAAATCCATTCTGGAGGTGGAAGAGGGTCCAAGAATCAGGATCCCAATGTCCCTTCTCCACCAGAGCATCTTCATGTGCAGCAGAGGGACATACTGACTGGCAAGAAGTCTGTTTGGTTCTAAAGGACTAGCTGTAGATGCACCCACAGTTACACAGATGGCTGGGACACATTCCTCCATCTCCCATGAGCAGTGTGCCAGACGTGCAGTGGCTGGAGAGGCAGAGGAGAGACCGGAAATGACCCTGTGCTCCAGAAGCTCAACCTTTGGGAGGACTCTTACAGCCACCCTGAAGAAGCAACAGAAAGCCAGGCGTGGTGGCGCATGCCTTTGACTCCAGTAGTGGGAGGCAGAGGCAGGTGGATCTCTGTGAGTTCCAGGCCAGCATGGTCTAAACAATGAGTCCTAAGACAGCCTGGGCTATGCAGTGAAACCCTGTCTCGAAAAACAAAACAAAACAAAACAAAAGCCAAAAAATGCAAAATAAAACCAACAACAACAACAACAAAAAAAAAAGGGACATGAGCTGGGGTGAGACTCGGAGGCAAAGCATTTGCCTAGCATTCATGAGACCTCGTTTCTCTGCCCAGGAGGGAAGGAAGGAAAAAAGGAGTAAAGGAAGGAGAGAGGGAGGGAAGGAGGGAGAGAGATAAGGATGGAGAGAGAGAGGCTTGGGATAGGGGACCAGTGGTAGCAAACTATAGAGCAGCCATGGACCTGAGCTAAGTCTTGGCTTTGCCACTAGGAAGCTGAGCACCCTTGTTCAAATTACTCAACCTTTTTGAGCCTCTTCTCCTTTATAAATGAGAGAAAGAAAAAAAAAAAGCTTCAAGGGACCAAGTTTAAGAACCTCAGGTAAACACCCAGCTCATCTGAGGAGGTGCAGAAGGTGGTGTGGGTTGGCTTCCCTGTCTCTGTGGCCGACCTGCCCCTGAGGGTCTGAAAGGCTCTCTGGGCTTTGAGGTTAACTAAATGATCCTCCAGCACACAAAGAGCTTAACCCTGGCTGGCAGAGGCTGGCGATGCGGAAGGCCCGGCCACCTTACGGTCACTGGCCCTGGATCCGGTGCTCCATGATTGCGTCTGCAAATCCGTGAAAATTTCACACAATTTCCTGCACAGCAGTGGGCTTCATAATGCTGGGAGCCAAGCCGGCCCAGTAATTGGGGCTAGAGTGGGGCAGAGTCCAAAGCAATTAATCCAGCCTCCTTCCTTGTTTGCGCCAGGATAAGCCTGACGGGGTGGAGAATAATTGGAAACGAGCAGCCTCCGTCCCCAACTCCAAATTAATATTTTCCTGCCCTGATTTAAATCCGCCCGGGAACAGTGACACAGAGACACGCCGTGTCAAACGCTAAGTAATCTACCGCAAGCCACCTGAGGAGGGACAGGACTTTTTTCTTCTCTCCCTCTCTCTTTCCCCTTTTCTTTGCAGTTGGGGGTGAAGCCAAACAGGGCAAGGTGGCAGCTATCGAGACAAAATCTTGGAAGCCAAAGGAATTTGCAAGGATATCTATGGTCTAAACTTCCTCCGGATTTGGGGGAAAGGGGTGTCATCAGGGATTTGGGAAGGCAGATAGACCTGAATTCAACTCCTGACCTCCACTTAAAAAAAAAAAAAGTGACCTGGGTCATATTATGCAACCCCATTTTACCTCAATTTTGTCATCTGTGAAATGGAGAGAATGAAACCCCTTTCCACGGACAGTCACATAAAGGTGACTATTAGCACTAGCTATGGAGTGGAGCATGATGGCATACACCTGTAATCCCAGCGCTTGGGAGGCAGAGGCAGGGGGAACACTACAGGTTAGAAGCTAACCTGGTCTACATGGCAAGTTCCGTGCCAGATTGGTACACAGAGGGAGGGAACCACAAACTAATGACACCAGATGCCTACTGCGTGTCGCTCTAACAGGGGTCAGAAGTATGGACAGAGGGGACAGAACATGTGGCCTGGTATCGTAGGCAGGTGTCTTGGAGAGAGCAGGGGTTGCAGGAATGGGACACACAGAGACCCCCGCCCCCATCTGGGGACACTGAGGAACACCTGAAGGTCACAAGCCATCAGCCTGGAGCACCTGTATTTTCCCGTGTTCCTCCTGGTGTGGAAAGACACCAAGACCAGGGTCAAGGAAGAAAATGCCTCACCGGGCTCCCAGGACACCCAAAAAAAAAATCACCAAAGCCGAAAGCAGGGTGTCGCTAGGCAGAACCATGGGGAAGGCATTGCGTGTGACAGCTGGTAAGTACAGGAGGGGTGAGGGACACGAGCAGGGGTCTAAATCAGCTCCATGGGGAATGGCTGCATTCACCTGCAGCACTCCAATCTGCAGGCAGCACTTAGGGATGAATGGACAGCCTACCAACCAAGCTCGATGCATGTAGCCTCCCTGCTCCCCAACTCTGCAAGAGGAGCGATCCTGTCCACATTGCATCTCCCACCCACATGGCATAGGAGGAGGAAGAGCAAGGGAAGCCTGGCTGGGGGGCTGGGTGACAGGAGCACACACCCTCTCTGAGCCTCAGGGTGTCCTCAGGCATCTTCACGGGTGTGGGCATCGAGGGGAGGAGACTAATGACCCCTTAGGAAGGAAAATAGGCTTGGAGCAGAGAGGTGAATGAGACCCTGGCAATCTGCCCCAGCTGGACTTGTTTTCTCTGAATAAGAGAAGCAGAATGGGTCCTGGGTTTGATTTTAAGAATTTGGGAGTACAGAGGAAGAGAGACAAGACAGAGAAGGAGACAGAGGAGTGGACACTGGTACCATCTGGACTGGAGAGTGGCCAGACATGTCTCCCCACAGAGACTTCGGGGACATCCATTCCTCCTCTACATCTTGGGACCCGGGCACAGGGATGATGTGTGGCTTCCTGCTAGCATGGGATACAGCAGGCTCTGCAGGGGTCCTGTGAGAAAACAATGGCTTCTCCTTACTGTACCCCAGCACCACTTGAGGATCACAGGACCACACAGCAGGTATGGTTCCAAGGCTCAGAGGAACAAGAATGTGGCTGGTCTTGCCTCCTGTCAACGTCCAAGGAGATGGTGAAGATGGACCTGTGTCAAAGCAAGGTTCTGGGCTAAGGGCAAATGAGTCCAACTCAGCTCAGAGAGAAAAAGGGATAGGCCCAGTGTTAAATGCTAGGAAGGGGTAGGGCAGGATATGAGCCCATCTCTGTGGCTTTAAAGTGAACGTGTGGCCTAAGTTGGATTGATGAAATCTAATCTTGGGAATGTCTCTATCGCTATTGAAGAGGAGATGTCCGTTCTCCTTTTTCTTTTGTTGTCAAATGCTAAAGATCTGAGTCTTTTGTTTCTGGCAGCCATCTTGTCACTATGAGGAGAGATCATGTCAGAAAAGTTGGCCTAACGGAAGGCCGGAAGAACTTCAGGATGAAGATAACTCTGGGAAGACTGTCCGGACTGAGGCAAGGGGCTTCACTTGACCTCTTCAGTAATCAGCCAGTTTTCCTTTGGGCTTAAAAACCAGTTCAAGATTGGGCACAGTTCCTTCTGTGCACAGAACTCTTGAGGCTGATTCAGCTACAAACATCTTGTGGGGACTGTGTTTAGAATCAGCCCCTGACTACTGGGATCCCCAAGGAGGAGCTCAAGGAGAGTGAGAATACTTTCATTTTTATAATGGGAAAAACTGAGTCCTGAATAAAACTAATAACTTATCTAAGGCTACTTAGCTGGTTAAGGAAAAGAGTGAAATTTGAAATTAAGTCTTATATTCCTTACTCCATTGATCAGGATAGAGTTCAGTGGCAGGGTGCTTACCTACCATGCACAAGTCCCTGGGTTCAATTCTCAGCAATGAAAAAAGAAAAAAAAAAAAAAAAGACTCTTATGCCAAGCATGTGGCATACACCTGCAAACCTAGCACCCAGGAGGCTAAGGTAGGAGGATCATGAGTTCAAGCCCAGTCTAGTCTACATAGTAGGACCCTCATGTCCCAAAACAGAAAGAAAGAAGAGAAAAGCCCTAAGACTCCTCTGGATGTCATGTGAGCTGTTTTCCCCCAAGTCTGAAAAGATCTGTATTTGCTGTAGATCAGAAGTGTGTGTTTCTGTGTCTCCAGGGAGGGGCTGTGCTCACAAGGGTTCAGGTGTGTGCCATTGTTATATTTGACACTGCTCAGACCTAGTGAGTGCAGGGATCCCCTACAAGCAACCTCAGGACTCCTGGACCAGTGGGATTTCCAAGTTGCCCCCTGCATACACACAGCCTGGCAGAAATGTGGCCTTGGGAGTGTCGACACACTATGTGTCTCGGGGAAGAGCACCAGCTCTCTGAGACTCAGGTGAAGTTAAACACAAGGGCGTCAGTGTCTTCCTGGATTTCAACAGGTGTGTGCTTGTGGAAATCACACTAACCAAAAACAAAGCTGTGATGAGCAATCTTTTGTAAGAATATCCAGGTTCCAGGCTCTGGATTTGCCTTTTGCAGGTAGGGTATCAAGGGCAGATTTACTGAAGAATTTCGTGACACAGTTCCACGGACAGTCAGGCTCTGAGCTGATGAGCTGACTGTGGACAGATCACTCCTTGGGAATCCCTGAATGACAAATCAAACCTTCATGTTATCCAGGATGACATCCAGAGAGGCAAAGTGACCTGCCAAAGGCAACACAGCAGGGTGCTAACCGGCACAACTCCTTACCCTGAGACAGAAGGACAGGGAAGGAGGCCAAATCCAAGCTTGGGGATTGAAACTGCATCCCTGGAGAGACACCAGCAATGCCTCAAGCTGAGCAGGGTCTAGCCTCCACACTTGAGCCCAGGGTGCCCTGGGTAGCTCTCTAGGGATGGGAGGAAGAAAGAGGCTGGGGAAAAGCAGCTAAAGGGAAAGCCACAGGAAAGAGAAAGAGAAGGAAAGAAGGAAAAACTAGCCATGCAGCTCTGGCCAGCCCAAACCTCCCGGCATGGCTGCAGGAGCTACCCCGGCCCTCTTCGATTTTGATGTACAGTTTGAAACAAATCAATAGCGGTATAATAATACTCAGCACGCTGTGTAATTTTTATATCATTAGTTTTCATTTTCCGCTCCCCATGCATCAAAAAACTTACAACGGGCTCGTAAAGTTTATTTAGTATTCCATGAATTCCTAATCAGTTTCATTTCATAATGATTCAGGGGCCGCCTGCTGCCTAGGCCCCGTGTCAAAAAATCGATAAAACCAACATAGTTTTCCTGATGGCAGCTGCAAAAGGATCTATTGTCGGGGAATTATGATTTATGCTCCGGCCTGAACCATGGGCAGCAGCCTCTACCCGCGGCTCGGGGCCGAGGTCCTCGCCAATAATGATTTATGCCCCTTCGGGTGGCCCCACCCTAGTGCCCTGCCTCCCCCCAACTGGCCCCTGACGATGAGGGGAGGGAAGGAGAAGTCATGGGAGAGAGCCTGCTGGTCATCAGCGCATCCCCGCCTAGCCTGGCAGCTGTCTCTCTAGGTCCACCCACCATCCAGTGAATCCTGAGTAACGCGTTGAGCTTTGGGGGAGCCTTCCTTGGCTCCAGAGAGCCACAGAGAAAATATGACTGGGCAGATGGGGGCAGAGCGGGGGTAATGCTGGCTCTCACTCAGCCCCAGAGCTGACCACCCTGAATTCTCCCGTACGCTAATAGCCATACACCTCTAAGCGCACTCCCCAGCCCTGTCCCAGAGGCTCCGGGGGACCCTAATAAAGAGAGGATCCTATGAGTCATAGAGCCTCAGGACCAGGCTCCAGAGATCCTAAGGCAGGAATGTCTCAGGCCCCTTCTCTTCTTAGCTGGGATTTCAGGACTGTCCCCACTGGAGACTCTCATACCCTCCCCCACAGGGAGTGATTAATAGGTCTAGGAGACATGTTAATGGGATGAGTATAAAGTCCAACAATTGGTTTAATTAACAGTAACTAACCTAGCAGGGATAGAGAGATCTCAGTGTGACTTCATGAGGGAGTGGCCGCCGTAGGGCAATGCACAGGCAATTGGGGGCATGAGTACTTGCACCCCACTCACCTGCTATCCCCGCTCACCCCCTACCCCCATCACCCCCTATCCCAGAGTTTCTTGACTTCCATGTGGTGTCTCAGTAAGGCTCGGGGCATCATTGAGTTGGGCTGACAGAGGCAGAGATTTGGGGTCCTAGGTGGTATTCCATCTTCACCACAACTGGCCATGCAGCTTTCAAACAATGGCTCCTCACACCTTCATCTGTTTTTCTTTTATTCAGTCAACAAACATCCAGGAGACCCCTACAGCCACAGACTTGTATGTCATTGGGAAGAAGGGACTTGCTCAGTATCGTGGGAGGGTGGCAAAGCCAGGATCCCAGATTTCCCCAGTAGATAGATACAGGGGCCCACCTGCCCTGGCCATAACCTCTAGCCTGTTCTCCTTGCCAAGGCATGAACAAGGCTTTGCCACCTTCTCTCCCTCCGACTTTACTCTTTGCACCTCAGGCACAGTGACAGGAAAAGGAATCAGGCTTTGGGGCCAGATCTGGGTTCAGGTCCTAATTTCTTCCACTCACTGTCTAGGTTACCTTCAGCCATTTCATTCACCTCCCATCTGCATAACAACAACCCAGAAGGCCCGTGAAAACATTTCCAGCCTCCTAGAAGCTCCAAGCTCACATCTCCTTGAGAGTCCTCAATGCACTGTTGGAAATAAAGAGGCCCTGGGCCTTGTTAGTATTAATTTATAAATAGATGAGGCTTACAACAGGTCTTCTGTGAAAGAGGTTTATTAAGGTGGATATAAGAGAGGGAGAGCAGGGACAGCGGGCCATAATCGGGGGAAGAGAGAGGAGAGGAGGAAAGCCTCCCCCCCCCCCCCAGAGAGAAACCAAGAGAGCGAGCACGTGTTGGGTTGTCCCTTTTAAGGGTCAGGTAATCACTAACCACGCCCCCCCCAGGTGTGGCCACCTGGCTGGGAGATACAAGATGATGTCATAAGTTGCTAGGTAACCCAGAAGCAGGTTGTTTCGAATACTAACAGGCCTGCCTTCCTCCCTCCAGGAGAATCAGAAAAACAACCCGAACTGGCCCCCTTGGCAGAGTCTAAGCTGCTAGCAATGATGCTGTTACCAACCCTCTCCACTCAGCTCGTCTCACTTCGTCTGCGAACTCGGAGCTCATAAACTGAAGACCAGGGCCGGCCAGTCCAACCACAGCCCTGAGACTCTGTCCCAAGCTCCTGATGAAAGGTTAGGGTTCAGCTGGAGCCCCAGGTGCCTGCTGTTTCTGCCGTGAAGTAAGTGAGCGTGGAATGGCTGCTTTTAATTGTCAGCTTGACACACCCAGAACCACCAGGCTAGAGAGTCTCAATGGGAGGCTGTCTGGATCAGGCTGATCTGTGGACATGTCTGTGGGCACTGTCTCAACTGCCTTGTTTGATGTAGAAAGCCCCCAGCCAAAAGCTGGTGGCACTGTTCCCTGAGATCTAGGTGTGCACACATGTATTCTCTCTCTGCTCTTGGATGTCATGTGGCTAGCTACCTCGAATTCCTTCCTTAGGTCTTAACTTCCGCCCACAACAATGGACTGTGGTCTGGAATAACAAGCCAGATAAATCCAGTGACACCTTCCTCAAGGGAGGCTACACCTAAACCTCCTCAAACAGGGCGACCAGCTAGGGACTAAGTGTGTGCAGATGCCTGAGGCTTGTGGAGGGCTTCTCATTCAAACTACCACAGTCTCTCAGAAAGGGGGAGGAGGGGTACAGGCCAAGACAGGAGGGCGGCCTCGAGGGGTCAGCTGCTTCATCTACCTTCTCAGACAGCTCTGAAGTCATCACTGCCACAGCTGCCTGGGGGAGCCAAGGCCAGGTGCTACATGCTAATGTGGATCTCGGCACCCCTATGACAGGGGTTTCTCCTCCCCTCCATTTTACAGATGAGGAAACGGAAGCCCAGGAAGTTCAGTGGCCTGCCCAAAGTCACCTCTCCTCACACATGTTGGGAGTCAGAATATGAGCTCAGGAATGTGGAACCTGTGAACTTGACCTCCGGTCACACAAACAGGAGCCATGTCTCCCACGGAACCCCCTCACCCTGCCATGCTCAGAGAACTGAGGGAACCTGACTTCTGAAGCAGCCCCTGAATGTCCCTGCCTTCTGCCGCCTGGGCGTCCAGCTACAACATCCTTCCCCAGAAAGCAACCTGCATCTTTCCTACCTCCTACATCCACTATTATTTCTACTCAGCCACTCCAGCCTGTCACAGCCGCTGGAGGAGCCAAGAGTGAGGTCAGTGGCCCCCCGTTGGAGCAGATGGAGCCTAGGCCTGGAGCTCCTCACATTCTCTAGACAAGCCCAGGCCTTTCAGCCACCAGGCCTCTGGTCACTTCTACACTCCTCAGCCAGGCAATACTGAACATGGAAGCTCCATAGCCTTCCTGAGCCTCAGTGTCCTCCTCTGTCAAATGGGTCCACATTATCGTAATAGTCATGAGGCTTAGCTGTCACAATGGGCAGTCCAAACACAGTGTTCCCATGGCAACACCGTGTGTTCCCATCAACACTGCCTTCCTCTCTGCTCTTCCTCCCAGGACTTAAAGGGTTTTATCCCTCCTCCCCCATCTGTCCTCCATGAGTGCTACCCACAGAAGAGCACGTCTCTTTGCTTCTCACTTTCCCTGCGGGCTGGTTGGGAGGCAGGGATCACCAAGGATGAAGTTGGTTTAGACTAAGCAGGAAAGTGTGACAGTGGGTTGAATTGAGGATGTCAGTCTATCCAGATGACCTGACCTGCCAGGTTCTGTGACAGGGACACACACTATCTCAAATGTTCAAGGTGATAGGCCATTGCTTTTCCACTTGATGAGAAAACTGATGGCCAACAAGGGTGAGAGGGTCAGCCAGGCAGCACAGCTGGGAAGCAGCTCCACCCACCTGGACCCTCCAGCCTGTCCCAGTCAAAAGAGACAGCATTCTGCTTCCAGCCTCAGAGAGAGTCACCACACCATCACCCTCAAGCCGGCGAGCATGCCAAGTTCTGCCAGTCTGAGCCAGCCGGCAATTAAAGCCAAACCCTAAGGTTTGGTCTCAACTGAGACTAAGACTGGCCCTCCTCCAGGGCAAGAATTACATTTTGCTTATGCTTCTGCTGAGATCCAACTCAAATCACATAACACCAAGAGCCATTGACAGCCCAGTGATACACAACCAGCTCGAAGGCTGCCTTCGACAATATCGGGGATCCGATGTCCCAAATTTCACAAGTGGGGAGGCTGAGACTCAGAAAGGAAGTGGCTAGCAGCCCAGGGGTGTCTGGCTACAAAATCTACAAGGCTCCTTCTGTGCCCCCAGGCGTTCAGAAGCTGGGCGTGATGGGTAGTATTGGCCATCAACTTGGCAGAATCTAGAGGCTCCTGGGAGCCCCTGAGCACACCTGTGGGGTTTATCTTGGTTATTTTCAGTGAGACCCGCCCACTGTGGATGGCTCTACTGTCTGACTGGGCTCCTGGCCTGTGTAAGTGGAGAGAGGGGTAGAAGAGCAGCCTACTCCTCCATCTCTCTGCCTCCTGATTGTGAGGTCCGTAAGATCGGCGCCTTCAAGCTCCTGCTGTCATGATTTCACCACCACGGTGGACTGAGTCCTTCAGCTCTGGACCAGGGTAAATCCTTTTCCCCTTTAGGCCACTTTTATCAGAGTGTTTCCTCACAGCAACTGGAAAAACAACTAAGACATCAGGTCCTGGCACAAGAACGTGTCGCCCTCACAAACACACGCAGGCTTTGCGGCAGAGTTCTCAATCCTAGATGCTCAATGGAGTCAGCTGACAAGTTTTTTTTTTGCTTTGTTTTGTTTGGGGGACAGGGTCTCTCACTACATAGCTCTGGCTGTCCTGGAAACTCACTAAATAGGCTGGCTTTGAACTCACAGATTTCCTCCTGCCTCTGCCTCCCAAGTGCTGGGATGACCGGTGTGAGTCAGCTCAGGAGTTTTAAACACACCTCTGTGCAGCCCCACCCTCAGGATGCTGCCGGAAAGCTCAGTTACATAACCAATCAAGCCGTAAAGGGACGAACAGCTTTTATCTCATCTGGTCCCTGAAGGGTACCACCCCAAGCACAGGTGGACGGAGGGGGATTGTTGATGGTGAAGGCTGTCAGTGGTGGGGGCTGTTGATGGGTACGGGTTGCCTAGAAGAGGAGGATCTACTTCTGGCATGGCCCCTCCCAGAGCTTCAGCAAAAGGCTTCAGCTCTGCACTGTATTACAGCCAGGCATCTTGAGGGCATGGTGGTTGGCTGCCCTCTGAGCACAGGAATGGAGATAGCGTAAAGGGAACCCCAGCGTCCTGCAGGGTCTAGCCCCCTAAGCACACAGCTAGAAGGAGCCTCCATTCTATGAGTCAAGAATTAGATCCCATCTACAGAAGTGGGGTGGGAAGGTCAAAGCATTTATAAATATATTTTAGAGCCATGTGAGGTGGGGCTAAGTGGTTCGGCGGGGGGGCGGGGGCGGGGAGCAGTGTTGGCATACTTTTTAAACCTATTTTATTTACGTTTCTTATATTCTCTTCCTCCCTTCTCTACCCCAGTCCCCTCTAACAATACCGGGTAGGAAAGATTAGTGGGGAGAGGGGACAGAGTTCTCTTAGACTACTTCCTGATCATTAGGGTCATTGGTTCGTTGAGCAAGTCCAATCCTCATTTCAGGAGATCTTCAACTTCTCTTCAAACTGCATCAACAGCAACCAGGGGCAGCAGGGGAAGCAGAAGCAGCCTTCTCCTTTCTCAGAGGCCCCTCAACACTCGCTGGGCTCTGGCATCTGTTCCCTCTCCAGAGTCTCAGATTTAAACTGTCAGCAGCTGGCAAAGAGCTCCTCTCCAATCCTGCATGAGGCAATTAGTCTGCTACTGTGGACAATCTGAATCAGCCCCATATCCTACACCTGTGATCAAAACAAAAACATATTTACACGAACAACAGAGGAGGACTTCATGGTGACACAGCCCCTCTCTCTGCAGCCTCCCTCCCCTGGTGGCCCCTCTCAGAGACCTCTGCCTAACCTTCCCAAGCCTGGCCCACATGTTAATGCCTGTCTCTACTCACTGGCCAACCCCAACCGTGCCCTGCCTTCTCTTGTGTGACTCTCCTCCCCTTCTTTTCTTGCCCTTGGCTCGTCCTTTTCTGTCTTTCTGTGGACTCCATCAGGCTCATCTGTGAACATTTGGATAAAGTAGAAGCTGCCCAGAATGAAGGACCAGGACCCCCTGCCTGCTGTCCCCCACCAATGCCTGGGGCTTCACATCTAGTCCCAGTCAGGGCCACTCTTGAGTGTCAGATAGGAACACTTTTTTTTACTGTGTCACCTGCCTGGGTGCCAGGCCATTTTCAAACTCTTCAGCTGGTCCTCCTAGACCAGAGCCTGACCCAGCTTTCTCTCCTCTCCACATTCTCTGTAATCCTCCATATCCTATACTCCATGGTCTTTCTGAGAACACAGGGCCTGGGCCACAGTTGGGAAGGCTGTTGCAATAAGAACGCCACGCTTGAACCTCACAAGGAGAATGTCTGTGCCCTGTAATGAGGAGCAAGGAGGACTCTTGTGAGGGATTAATGAGACCACCAAGAACAAAAGAGACGACCAGCAGGGGCCAGAGAGGCAAACCCATGTTAAGCCTTCCCCGCAGAACCACACTTGGCAATAATAGAGTGAGGAAAAATGGAGTCAAGATCCCTGTGGTAAAAACTATTAGAGGAGGCGAATTATAAAACTATTAACCAGAATGTAACTCCCAATTAAAAGATGATTTAACACTGGAACCTGATGGATGAATTTTGATTAAATGGAGAACTATTAGGAGCCCAGGGATAAGGCTGATCCTGCCAGTTCTAAAAGTTAAAAGGCAGTTTGATATAAAAATTTATAAATTAAGGTTAATTACTTTAAATAACATGGCTGGGAGCGACAAAAGGAAATTTGTCAGAATCTCGAGAGTTTGGGGCAAGATGGATACAGATGTCCTGGTTGGCCCCAGGGAACCTGGAGGTCAGGGCAGGGGCAGTTGAGGCCACAGAAAGGACAGATGGGACTAACACTCCTGCCAGAGGCCACCAGGAAGTGAGGCTGACACACAGGATGTAGGGTGTCCCCAGCTTCCTCCACAGACCTCACTCCTGGGAGTTCTCGTTCTATGACTGGAAACTTCCTGAGCACTCAGCACAGATAAGCCCCAGTCCTGTCTGCGGTGAAGAGTGGTCACCATCACACCATCAGCACCCCACAGATCCAGCAGACCTGAGGAAGCCTGGGAGACATGAGCGGGAGGCCGCTCAATAGCGGGAAGCAAACTCATCACCCTCAAGCTCCATCTCAAGTCCATCTCCATGACTCCGGCTCTGGCACGTAGAGATAATCATCTGTCCTGAAAGACCATTGGTCACAGGGACTGGACCATCCCCTGCCCAAGAAACAACAGCAATTCTCATCCCTTGTCCATGTCTCCTCTGAGGGAAAAGCGTTTGTTGCAGGAATTCAGTGAGCCCTTCCACAGGCAAAGAGTGAAATGCCTGATATAGGGCTGGGATGTAGCTCAGATGTAAGGTGCTTGGTTAGCATCCAGGAGGCCGTGGGTTTGATCCACAGCACCATATCACCCAGGTGTGGTGGCTTGATGAGATTTGTTCCCCATAGGCTCGGATAGTTGAATACTTGGTCACCACTAAGTGGCGCTGGTGTTGCCGTGGTTTAGCAGCGGTGTTGCTGGCGGAAGTACATCACTGGGCGTGGGCTTTCAGAATAAACAGCCTTGCGCCACTTTCGGTTCTCCTTCATGCTTCCAGTTGAGATACGATCTCTCAGGTTCCCTCTCCTGACACCATGCTTGCTGACTATGGCCATTCCTCCCCACCAGGGCGGACTCTCATCTTTCTAGAACTGTAAAGCCAAATGAATTCTTCCTTCTGTAAGTTTCCTTGGTCATGATATTTTATCCCACTAAAAGAAAAGTAGCTAATACACTGAGTGTGGTGGCTGATGCTTGTATTCTCAGCCCTGGGGAGGTGGAAACAGCTTGGACCACCAGGTCAAGGCCAGCCTGAAAGACATGTGACCCAGTCTCAAGATAAACTTTTTTAAACATTTTTTTTTAATTTATGTGTTTGAGTGCCTCTCTCTCTTCCTCTCTCTCTCTGTGTGGGTGTATGTGTGAGTGTGTGTATGTGTTGTTGCCCTCAGAGGCCATTAGACACCTGATGGCATTACATGTAGTTGTAAGCCACTAGACATGGGTGCTAGGAGCCAAACTCAGGTCCTCTGTAAGACAGAAAGCTCTCTTAACTGCTGAGCTATCTCTCCATCCCCCCAGCCCCATCTGAAGTCAGCCCTGTATTATTTGTGTTTCTTTGATAAAGAAGCTGAGGCACAGAGGGACAAGCAGCAGGAAGCTGGGACAAGCACATCTTCTGGTACCTTGAATAACAACCCCATCTCTTGTTACCTTGTTGAACCCGATTTTGAAGACTTTATTGTTCGGTCTTGCAACAGAAAAGTAAGGGGAAAGAAGGAAGAGGTAGAAGAAGGAGAGAGGAGGGGGAGGAAGGGGAAAGGAAGAAGGAAAGAGAAATGAAAGGAAAGGAAGGCATGGAAGTGGCTGTCTCGGTTAGTTAGAAGCCAGGGGAGTGTTTAACCCTGAAGGGAAAGAGAGGCTTTCCAGTGAGCTGGAGAAACCCTGCTTATATGGGCACTAACCGACATGAGGATTTCACTTTGTGAAATTTTGTCACTCTTTATGCATTCGTTTTTGTTACTTCAGTAAAAAATAAATTATGATATACTGTCTTCAAATGATCGTGATCAGTACATTTTATGATGCATAAACTGTAACTCAATGGGCTGCCTTTTAAAAAGGGAATATAGTGACGGGCTACCCTTTCCTTCATACTTCAGGGACATTTCTGTGGGAACCTAGTTTTAACACAGGAGCCCTTGGAACATTCTAGATTCAAACTATGGCACCCCCAAATGACGTGAACAGAAACATAGAAGCACCACTGAAGCCAAGCTCAGAAAAGTGAAGATTTCAGGATAGTGCTGTCCTCGCTGTTGCCACCAGGGAAACGAAGATGAAGACACCATGACCAAAAGCAACTGAGGGAGGAAATGACTTATTTCATCTCCCAGCTTACAGTCCGTAAGGGAGCACAGAGGAGAGAACATAACAAAAGACTGTTTACCAGCTTGCTTCCTTTGGCTTGCTCAGCCTGCTTTCTTATACCACCCAGGTCCACCTGCCCAGGAGTGACACCAGCAATGGTGAGCTGCCCCCCACCCCCATCAATCAAATGCAGCACAGACTTGCCTACAGGTAATCTGATGGAGGCAATCCCTCAGTTAAGGATCCCTTTCCTCCAGCTTGTGTCAAGTTGACAAAAAGAAAAAGAAACCAACCGAAACAAACCCAACATTCTCCATACGAAGATGTCCCCATCTGGAGTTTCAGTTAGCACCTGAGCACAGCACAGCTAAATCCCTGAACCACCTAGGGAGCGATTCTACTGCTTTTGAGCTCTGTCGCAGAAGGGAAGGCATTTAACAGCTCTGATTTGAACACCTGTACTGTGTAAATCAAAACATGCCAGTGCCTTGTACCTGCAAGCTGAAGGGCAGGAAATCAGCACAGCCCAAGTGCTGGGACTAGAGGTTGCTATGGAGTAAAGCCTCAAGAAATGGGAGCCAACATTTTGTTTTTGTTTTGTTTTTAAAGTTTTATTTATTATGTATGCAATGTTCTGTGTGCATATACACCTCCATGCCAGAAGAGGGCACCAGATCTCATTATAGATGGTTGTGAGCCACCATGTGGTTGCTGGGAATTGAACTCATGACCTCTGGAAGAGCAGCTCTTAACCAGTGCTCTTAACCTCTGAGCCATCTGAGCCATCTCTCCGGCCATTGTTTTGGTTTCTGAGGCAGGTTCTCATGTAGTCTCGGCTTACATTAAACATGCTAAGTGACCTCACACTTCTGGTCTTCTTGTCTCTACATACTGTGTGCTGGGGTTACATGCTGTACCGCCAAACCCAGTTTTATGCAGGCATAAATGTCAAACCCAGGGCTTCGTGTGTGCTAGGCAAGCACACTACCAACTGGGCCACATTCCCAACCTAGGCACCAAGACAATTGATGGGAAGTGAGGCTGCAAAGGCTTCTTTCTCCCATAGGGTCTTGAGAAGCAAGTCTGACAGCTCTGCTTGCCAGAAGCCCCTCTCCCCCTCTAGTCCTCCAGTGACCTCGTCCCTGCCTGAACTCCTTCACACCCAAGAGGGCCCATCTCGCCCTCAAACGGTTGCTGGCCCCAGCCTCACCCCCAGCTCACATTTGAATAGTGGGTTTAACCCCCGAGATCAGTCACTCGGCACCTTCCAAGCAAAATGGGCTCTCGGTGCCCACACTTCATCCATGGAGAACCTGAGGCACACAGTGAAGTCAAGGGGCTTGCCATCCACCAAATGAGCTTCAGCACCCAGGCTCCTGACTTCTATAGCAGCCTGCTTCTTCTGGGTTGGGCCAAGCCTGACTTCTCAGCATCAAAATAAAGTTATTCTTTGTTGAATGGTTGTCCCTAAGCCATGGACCGCCCACACTGCTGCATAAAACTCAGAGAGCAAGACAGGCAGTGAACACTGTCCTTAACCATAGCTTCACCATCAATAGTGCCAGTGCCTGGCCACACCCTCCTGTCTCCTGCTACTACTCCAGTTCCTCTCATTTTAGGCTTTGACAGGGGATGGGGAGACTCTCAAGCCAGAAACCAAAAACCAAACTGCCATCTGAGTTCTAATGCCTCTAAAGACCATGACCTGGGTCACTTCTGACTTCAGAGACAGATGAGCGGGCATACTCATCACTGTCTAGCCTTATGAGCTTCCCTCATCTCCAAAACATGGAACTCAGCAGCCACAGGAACCCATTCAGAGACAGGTCAGAGGTTTAGGGTGAAGGTTGATTCTGAGTCACCCCTGCCCTTTCTTTCTTCTTATTTCTCTCTCTCCTCGGGGTTTCTGGGTTCTTGGGTTTACTCTCTCTTTCTCTCAGATTTATTTTTTATTTGTATGTGTGCGCACACATGCATGCAGGTACCTCAGGAGGCCAGAAGAGAGCATCAGATCCCCTGAAGCTAGAGGTACAGGCAGCTGTGAGCCACCCTGTGTGAGGAACTGAACTCAGCTCCTCTGCAAGAGCAGCAAGGACTTCCAACTGATAAACCATCTTCCAGCACCTGTACCCAGCTGGCCTAGAACCCACTATGTAGCCAAGGATGACCTTGAATTACAGATGTGGGAAATCACGCCCAATTTTATGTGCTGCTGGGACCTAATCCGGGGCCTCCTGCATGCTAGCCCACCAGCAGAGCTACATCACAATGCTCCACAGCCCACACTTCTAACGTTTAGTTCTCACTGGTCAGGCAGCCTTCCAAAACATGTCCCTTGCTGTGTGGTTCTGTTTAGAAGAATATCTAAAAATAGCTCCTGGACTGGGGCTGTGTCTCAGTGTTAGCGTGCTTGCCTAGGAGGTACAAGGCCATGGGTTCAAGTCCCAGCACCACAAATAGGGTTAAAAAAAAAAAAAAAAGAGCTCCTGGCTAGGACTAAAGCATAATCCTGTGACTTAGGCCACCTTGTGGCTGTCCCCATGTGGTGCTGCTTGGGGGATGTCTGCCTTAGGGTTTACCGCTATGAATGAAGAGACACCATGACCATGGCAACTCTTATAAAAGAAAGCATTTCAGTGGGGCTGGCTTGTGGTTCAGAGGTTTAGTCCATTGTCATCATTGCAGGAAGCATCGCAGGACAGAGGCAGAGATGGTGCTGGAGAGGTAGCTGGGAATTCTCTGTCTGGATCAGCAGGCAGCAGAGAAAGAGAGTGATTCCAGGTTTGACTTGAGCTTCTGAAACCTCAAAGGCCACCCCCCCAGTGACGCACTTCCTCCAACAAAGCCACACCTACTCAGCAAGGCCACACCCCCTGTGAGCCTGTGAGCCTATGGGGGCCCTTTACTTTCTTTGAGAGTCAGTTGTAGATTTCCCCAAGGCCTCTCCACAGCACTGACACCCTGTCAAACTCCTCAAGAGATCTATTCCATCTCCACTGCACGCAGCACCCCCGCTCCGGCCCTGCAGGTACCTGGTTCCCCTCGCTTCAGCTCCACTCACTTGTGTTTTGGCCCCTCCTCCCAGGAGGACGCTGCCTGTGCAGAAGGAAGTGAATCAGAAAGCTGTGGGTACCCTCCAGTTTTTCCTCCCTGCTCCTTACCCATTGCCCCTGCTGGAGCAGCGGGGGTCCCAAGACTGAACACTTGAAGAGGCTAGGCATCCTGGGCAGGGCATCTTTGGGGCCTTAACAGGCAGTCTTGATTAGAAGGTGGAGTGACACAGTGATGGCACCGCAGTCTGCTCTTCCAGAAGCCTGCAGTTAGGTTGGGAAAATAACAGAAAGAGACAGACAGCCTGAGTGCCTGTCGCAGCCTTCTGGAGGGACACTCGGGGCAGCTGCTCCGGAGAGGGAAGTGCTGGATCTGTCAGAGTTGTTGAAAAGGCCCAGTGAGCAGGCGTGTGACCGGGATGGGGAGTGTGTGTGTGTGGGTGTGGGTGTCCATTTGTGGTGGACACTCAGAGCTGCAGAGGTACGGGTAAGCAAGGACACTGAGAACTGACCCACCTGGAGCAGAAATAGGCAGGAGGTGTCCAAGCAGAAAGGTGGGCTTGGGGCCCAGAGAGCCTTGGGGCTTCAGAGCACCCTGGGTGAGTCTAAACTGCACCCCAGGGGCCTGAGGAGGCTTTAAGATTTTGGAGCATGAAGATCGTACAGTCAAGTATGCTGCAGGACACTAACTAGTGGGCAGGAGAAGGAAGTGAGGAGGGAAAGGATGGAGAGGGAGGAGCCATACCACGGGAACAAACTACAGGGGTTCTAGGTCCTGAGGAGCTAGAAGACGGTTACCTTAAAGCCTGGCATGATGGGGGCTGAGGAGATAGCTCATTGGTTGAAGAGCTTCCTGTGTAACCATGAGGGCCTGAATTCAGATCCACAACAGCCATATAGAAAGGCAGACATGACAGTGTGCATGCAACCCCAAGGCTGGGCAAAACCAGGCAGACTGTAGGGCTCACGGCCATCTAATATAACTGAGATGGGGAGCTCCGGATTCAGTGAGAGATCCTGCCTCAAAAAATAAGATGGGGGGGGGGCTGGAGAAATGGCTCAGTGGTTAAGAGCACTGTCTGCTCTTCCAAAGGTCACGAGTTCAATTCCCAGCACCCACATGGTGGCTCACAACCATCTAAAATGTGAAATGATTCCCTCTTCTGGCAGGTGTAAATGCAGATAGATCACTCACATACATAAAATAAATAAATCTTTTAAAAAAAAATAAGATGGAGAAGCAATCAGGAGAGATATCCTGACACCAAGCTCTGATCGCCACATGCGCCCCTACAGCAGACACCCACACACATGTGTACTCACTCACTGGCATGACAGACTGTGACATTGCTTAGTTGGTAGAACGTTTGCCTAGCAGGCCCAAAGCCCTAGGTTCAATCCCTCATATTATATAAGCCAAATGTGGTGGTCTACGCCTATATTCTCAGCACTTGGGAGGTGAAGGGACAACTCCTAGGCTTCAGTCTGTGGCTTCCTTGTCTGAACGTCCTTGCTCTTCCTGTCTTAAAAAGCAGCAGAGTCTCCAAAGCCATGGATTTCTAGAACTGATGACGAGCAGGGCCTCCCCTTCAGTCCACACGGAGAGGCTGAACCCAGTGGCCTCACAGGCAAATAACAGTCACGAAAGGGCAGGAGTTAAAAGTCAAGAATCAGAGGCCGGGGTCTTAAGCATCAGACCCCCTACACCTGGGTCCAGACTCTGTCACCTGCAACTTCGTGTGAGTTGGGATGAGGGAATTAACCTCCCAGAGCTGCAGTTTCCTCCGCTCTGAAATGAGGACAGTGGTGGCACTGTCCTCTAGAGCGGTGGTACTCAACCTGCGGGTCGCTGTCCTCTAGAGCGGTGGTACTCAACCTGTGGGTCGCAGCCCCTTTGGGTTTGAAAGGGTTCACCTGAGACCGTTTAAAACACATATATTTACATGATGGTTCCTAACATTAGCAAGAGTATGGTTATGAAGTAGCAACAAAGAGAGTTTAATGGTTGGGAACCGCCACAACATGAGGAACTATATGAAAGGGTCACAGCGTTATGAAGATTGAGGCCCACTGCTCCAGAGCCATAAGGACCAAAGGACATGATGGTACAAGAGGCACCAAGTCCAACGCCAGGCATGCAGCAAGTGTTCAGCAAAGGTTGACTCTTTTCTTCTTTTCTTTCTTTTGGTACTAGGTTTCCAACCCAGGGCTTCAAGAAATCTAGACAAATGCTCTACCACTGAGCCACACCTCCAGACAGAGGTTGGCTCCTTTCTCTATGGGAAGTCCTGTGTCAGACGCGGGGGAGGCACAGCGAGGGAAGGGGAAAGTTCTCTGGTTCTACGAAATTAACAAGGCAGGGAAGGAAATAAATGCCATCCCCCTTGGAGCAAATGACAAAAGAGAAAAAACACAGCAACCAGCTCTTGGTGAAGCCCCAGTCTAGGGAGGGTGTGGCAGCCAAGGCTCTGTTTTCAAAAGCTTGGTTTGAGATGGGGGTGTGGCTTAGCGATAAAGCACTGGCTTGCCAAGTACAAAGACTTCTTTTCAATTCGTAACCTAAAACAAAACAAAACAAATGAACAAACAAACAAAAAACAGATGAGTCTCCTGGAGAATCACTGTCTATCAAGGGAGCATCTAGAATACTGGATGAGCTTGGGGCTCTGCAGTCAAGGTTTGGCCTTGGTTGCCTCTGCCTGTGTCTCCCTGGAGAACTACTCTTCATTCAAGCATCACTTCCTCCAGGAAGACTTCCATGATCCTGCTAGACACAGTGTGTCTCCCCTTCACACACACTCCACATCACACACTTCACACATCTCCCCTTCACACACTTGCTTCACCTTCATCAGAATACATGGCACAAAAGGAACCTATGCCTCTCTGTCTCTCTGTTCTCTGTCTCTCTGTCTCTGTCTCTCTCTGCCTCTGTCTCTCTGTGTGTGTGTGTGTGTATGTGTGTGTGTGTATCTCTGTCTGCCTATCTATCTATCTGTCTGCCCATTTGAGTCCCAGCACACAGCAAGCACTAGTTATCTCTATGGTGACTACATAATGGAATGAATAGATACATTGGCTAGTAAGTGATCTGAAGGCTCTGGCCTATCAGGAAGATAGACACACTGGATCCAGACATGTCTCTTTGACCCAGAACAGGATAGTGATCCCCTCTCCAGGGCTTCCAGGAAAATCCAGGGCAGCAAGAATAGTGGGATTCCAGAAGTCCCCAGCTGGCCCTGTCCACGTCTCTGCCTTCCATCACCCACTCTACACTATCAACACAGCACCTCCAGCCAGGACTGGCTGTCTCCCCAACTCGGGCAGCATGCCCTGGAAAAATACCACAAATATAACACAAGTCTGTTACCAAAACAGAAAGAGGGCAGAAAATCAGTCCATGCAAAAGCCTCTCGGAGCAGGCCAGGGCTGTCCTACCCACCTTTGAACGGTTCATGCAGGCCAAAGCCAACAGCAAAGCCAGCTTCCAAAGCATGCTGGATTAGCAAAACTGTCTGCGCTCTCTCTTAACTGGATCCTTCCAAGAGCCCAGAGGACAACCCTGGAAGTCCCAGATATACTTCAGGCTGGTGCTTGATCTTTTAAAACAAAATAATTTCCTTTTTATTTATGTGTGTTCATCTGGGTGAGTAAATGCCACATGCATGCCTGTGCCTGATGGGGCTCAGAGATGGAGTCATTTCTCCTGCAGCTGATGTTAAAGGCAGTTGTGAGCCACCCACCGTGAGCCCTGGGACCCAAACTCAGGTCCTCTGCAAGAGCAACAAACGCTCTCAACCACCCATCCCTCCACCCTTACATGTGCTTAATCTGGAACAAGACATTTGGACTCTTTGGGCCTCAGTGTCTCATCTAGAAAACAGGTATGGCCATGACTAGGCAAAGGCCCTCAGTGAGTACAAAGCAGGAACTTGCATTTTGAGGGATTTCATGAACCGTAAGGAGCTACAAAACCAGAGTGCATGAGCCATCTGGGTTGTCCTATTTGTTGCTAAGATTCAAGTTCTTCACCCCTGAGTCAATACTGTGGTCCTGTAAGAGGTCCCTGGCATCTGCTGTGAGCTGGATTTTCTGACCCTAGATCCAGCAGAACAATTGGGGAGAGGAGAAGGGTATGTGCGTGCATGCATGCATACAAGTTTGTACGCCTGTGTGTACTTTACATCTGTATATGTGTGCATGTGTGTACAAATATTTTTGTATGTGTGCATGGATGTATAGCCATGTGTATGTGTGTGAATGGATTACATTGCATTTGAGTGCATATGTGGGTAGGTGGACCTCTGTCTCCCCAGGGTGGAGAGAGAGGCATGGATGGAGGGAAGAAAAGACACCGAAGAAGAAAAAGCAGAAAAGCAGAGGGAAGAGGACTTGAGGTATTCGGTTACATGATCTAAATTCTAATCAAACATCATTTAAAGCGTGTTTTATTTCAGCCTCGGGAGAGCCGGTCCCTCCTGGCTGCTCACCATGGCAACGGGCCGCTCATTTCAGAAGTGTCATGCCACATTATCATCCTGCCGCCTCACACGCTCCAGCCGCCTGACAACTTCGCTCTGCCCCTTGCGACAACCATCCCCACTCCGCCGGTTTATTTTTGGTGTCAGCCACCCCCCCTCCCCGCCCCCTCCCCATCAGCAGTGGATTGAAAGACAACCCGGCCCTCCAGCCGGTGCGCATCGCAGCCTGTTTGGTGATAAGAGATAATTTGAGAAGATATTTGCTTACATGTGTAGGAACAATTTGCTGCATTAAGACAATTCCACCCGGTGAATGAGGATGGTAGGCGGGGTTGGGGGGCAGGGGGAGACAATTGCCAGGCCGACAATACCTCCTTGGGAAAAACAAGGAAGGGGACACCCCTCTCTTCTCAGAACCCCTCCAATCTTGAGGGGCCCCTATGAGGTTCTCATCAGCCCGCCTTCCCAGCCTCCTCAAGCCTGCTGCTTGCTAACGTGCTCTGCAACCTGGCACAAGTCATTCCCCTTCTCTGTACTTCCCTTTTCTTGTTTGTTAAATGACGGCTTTGGGTCAGGAAGCGACGGGTGCCTTGCCGAGCATGGCACTGGGTGAGTCAGAAATTCTAAACTGAAGAAGGGGGTAGTAAAGGGCCTGAAAAGAGGACCATGTCCTGATCTTCCCCCTTTATCTGTCTTCACAGTGTTGAAAAGAAGTTGGCCTAGGCAGGGAGAAATGGCAGAACTTGGGATCTCCCCAAAAAGACCTCAGGTTTATCCTTTCCTGGACAGGCGTTTCTAGATCCTCCCTGATCTCTTCCTGGCTTCCTCCATCATAGTGCGGAGACACTACCAGAATCACCTGCTCCTCTTCATCGTGGCCCTATGCAGATAGATACATCCGTGTACACAGTTCCAGACAGGCGGCCAAGGACTCAGACAGAAGGACAGAGTCAGAAGAGGGTGGCGGGAGAAAGTACCCCAGGAAGGGCTTCTGGAGACAAGCACAGAGCTAACGGGGGAGAAGAGCGGTGCGGCCCCAGCCTGAAACCTCCATTCACTGAATCCACAGTGCAAAGTGTGGCCATTGAAGGCCTGCAGGTATCACCCTGGGATCAAAGGGGCAGATCCTTCTCTAGATGCCTCAGCCTTCTGCCGAGGGGAGCCTAGGCTTCTAGGGTCATCCGTCACATGACTGTCGGGGTATTTTTTAAAGGGTTGGTACAGTCCAGGGCATAGAGTGCGCATTCGATAACTATGAGCTATTTAAGTTGTCATGGTGACTGGGGTGGGGGGCTGGTATCTAAAGAACAAAGGGCTTCGGGCTGATTGGGAGGGTCCCTGTTACCTCAGCTTGCTCTGTGTCAAGGTCTTATGGCTGGTTTGGCTCCATTTAAACCCATCTAAGGGTGGACCAGATTCCTGGGATGTCTCCACCTGCCTCCCAGGCATCTGGAAGGTCTCTGCTGGGTTCTCCAGCCCAGCCGAGTGTGCTTCCCACCATGCAGGGTGACCTGCCTCCCTTTGCCTTCACTTCTTAGCCGCCCAGGTGAGGGTGATCCTCAGTCACGAGCCCATGGAGCCCCCATCCTATGAGGCCAAGCTGAGAACTTAGACCCTTTTTGCCTCCCCTACTCTCTATGCCCTGACCTGGGATTAGGAGACCCAGCCTAGGAAGTCTACAGCACGGAGAGAAATGTGGGTCTCCTTTACCCCCTTGTTCCCTCCAGACACAGACTAGGGAGCCAGTAGACCACAGGAAGGAGACTGTCCAGGGCTGGCGGAACACGAAGCCAATGCCACCTGTACCGCCTCTCAGCCACAGGCCTAAAGCCAGGGGCCTAGCCTCAGGGCTCTTATCCATAGAAGGGAGCTAACGATCCCTATTTTAATGGGTTGCAGGCATGATGAGAGCCACACCTCACACATAGAGACCATCCAACAAAAGCATCCACCATGAATAATAGTGATGAACAATGATCAGTAGCACAACCATAACAGTTAATAACAATATAAACAATAATGAAGCCAAGCATGGTGGCCCTTCCTTGCAATCCCATCATGTGGGAGGCTGAGACAGGAGGACCACTTGAGCCAAGGAATTAGAGACCAGACAAGACTACATGATGCCCTGTTTCACAAAAAATTAAAATACTAATAGTGATGACCAAAGATGCCCTGGCTGGGACTGGAAGTTCTCCTGGCCAGAGCGTTGGGCCTATCTTCCCTCACCTCCTCACAGCCTGCCTTGGTGGCGCTCTGTAGGTAGCTTTCTTGCAGCACTTCGAAACTGTAGACTGTGGGGTTGGAGAGATGGCTCAGTGGTTAGGGGCACTGACTACTCTTCCAGAGGAACCCAGGTTCAGGTCCCAGGGCCCACATGGCAGCTCTCAACTCCAAGATCTGACACTCTCACATAGATAAACATTGGCAGGCAAAACACCAACACACATGAAATAAAGGTAAATTTTAAAAAAGAAAGAGAAGAAAAGAAAAAAGTGTGGGCTGGGAGCCAGCTTCCCTGCCATCACCAGTTCCTGTATGTACACATACAGCTCGGCTCCCCATTTCCCCCTGACTTTCTCAGCAAGATAAAAGGATTGCTCATCTGGGTGTCCCCCTCTCACTAGAACTCGGAGGTGGGAGTTCAGCATCCAGCTGGGCTCTCTGGAAAGGAAATTTTGACCCAGATGAGGAAGGGGTATCAAATCAGACCCATAGATCTGTACTTTTAGGTTTTATTTATTTGTTCTGTGTAGCTGTGTGTACACATCACAGTTCGGGTGTGGAGGACACACTTCTGAGGCAGTTTCCCTGCCTCCCATCACGTAGGTTGGGGCATGCAGGCCCTCTGGCTAGGCTGCTGTGAGCACCTCTAAACCTGCTCAGCCATCCCCCCAGCCCAGCGCTTCTGTGGTTTTTAAATGCGAAGTACAAACATGAACTGTTAAAACATAGGACTTTGGGCACAAAAGTAAGGTTTACTGTATGCTGACAGTTCCCACTCTACCCCACCTAGATCCAAGCTCTTGGGGGCTTAATGATCAGAGTTGTAGTTTGTGTGGCCTTCAGCAGGTTGCTGAAACCTCTTGAGCCTCGGTTTCTACATCAGCACTGTGAGGACGAGGCAGCCGGACTTTGTGGGTTCCCGTGCACTGTATGAGCTGTCCCGATTAGGAGGTGGAGGTACCCACCGCCACCTTTTGTCAAGAAAACCCTCCCGCCCAAAGGTATATGGCTTCAATTTTAGCCTCTCGGGGGTCTCTCTTCAGCTGCTTTGGGATTGTTTGAGGTGATAGGAAGGTGAGGGGGCAGCAATCCCATACTAGATTGGGTGGGGATGGGGGCCCCGCCCTTTGCGCAGGGGCTACAACCGTGCTCACCAGCCCCATGCCTTGGGGTGGGAGGGCCGGGCAGGCGCCTCCGGCTCACCTCCTGACGGTGAAATGTGGTCATTTACCTTCACGCTCCAGTGCAGGCACCTAAATCACTGTCTGTACGCCCGCGCTCAAGGTTGCTCTCCAGCCAGCAGGCGACAAAGCAGCCACCCCCCCCCCCCAGGGGCCAGGGGACCCAGCCAGCCCTTTGCTGCACTGCCGCGCCCTCTCCCGTCCCTCCCCCAGGTTCCCTTCTTTTGCCCCCAAGACCTCATCTCTGAGAGACTCTGGGGCCCCCTGCCGAGAGAGGCAGCCACTAGGCCATTTTCAGACTTGGGGACCGCGCCAAACTCTAAGAACATTGTACCACGCGTGATGTTTCTAACCGAGCGTCTCCCGTGGGACTCCCGCTCGCAATGCATGGCCGTGTGCGTTAAAAGCGCTAATTTGCAGAAGGTAAACACTGACTGCTTCCTGCCACCTCTTTTCCGTGGTTCTTCCACGGCCCTGATTCCCTTCCCTTTCCCTCCCTGCTCTTTCTGGCTTCTCCCTCGGGGACCCCCTCTTCCCTCCCCGCCACTTGTCATTTCCATCCAGAAGAAGAGGAAAGAAGATGTGGGAGTGGGGAGCGAGGGTGGTGGGGGAGCCCCGGCCTTGATTCCACATCCGCCAGGGTCTGTTTGGAAACCAGCTAGCCGGTTGGAGCCTGCTAGCTTGACCCTGAGACCAAAGAAAACTGTGGCAAGGAGGTACCCCAACAGTGCCCCCACCCTAAGATGGGGACATTAGCCTGCAGAAAGAATCACCGGGCAGAAGTGTGGAAGTGAGTGGGCGGGGGCAGCCTGAGGAGGGCAGCCGAACCCTGTGCACCCTCCCCATGGGCGGAGCCTACTGGCTGCCCCGCCTCCAGCCTCATTCATTTACTCTTTATTTCTGCGTCCTCTGTGCCGGCCAGTGCCCCCCCCCATCTGACCGATGGTCTGCCCCAAGGTAGAACCTGTTTTTCCCTCCTCAGGCAGTGGCCCCCTTGAAGCAGCTGTATCCCTCCTTTCAGATTGGGGTTAAGGAGGTCGGTCTTCAGAGCAGGAACAACCCTCCACCCCCCCCCCCCGCCAGTCTGGGGGCTCCCTCAAGTCAAGCCTCTCACTTCCCCGCGGGGAGTCCCCCCTTCCCCTGCCCTCAGGAACCTGCTGACAATACCAACGCTGCCCACTCACTCCCAGCCACTGTGGTTCTGAAAGCCCTTGGGTCTGGGTACAACTCCAGGTTCTTTGGACAAGACACATGACCTCTAGGTGTACTACTCACGGTCTTGTGAGGCTCCACTGAGGTGGCATTTGGAAAAAAGGCCTAGCCATGGGTCTGGGTTATAGTAGTGGGATATAGTAAGTGCTCAATAAATGCTGACCTTCCTGTTGTGATACAGAAGCATCTTTTGAGACTCCTCTTCCAGCTTGGGCCAAGGAGACAGAGAGGAGGCTGAGTTGGAAGGGAGTACCCACAGACTACCCCCTCTCATTCCCATCAAGCCACTGGGTAGTGGCCTCCTTGTTAGGGGATGGAGCAGTGGCAAGGAGTTAAATGTATTAAGCAATTTACAATTAATATAGAAGTCATTCCAGAGATAGCTACTAGAAAGAGTACAACAGGGCAATTAACCCACTAATACACTAGGCTATTACATCGCTATGTCTCTTATTTTAGCCTGAGGTGATTTGAAACGCATTGGATTAGAGGATATTACAGGAGATAGCATGAAAAATAGCTTAATGTAATGAGCCATCCCGTGATGTCTGCTATTAAAGATGATTTGCAGTTGAAAACTACAACATACAGTAGTTCAGCTATTTGAGGACCGATGGGGTGGGGGCTGGGGCCTTGCCGTTAACCCTTCCCTCCTTCCCCCTGCCCCCACCTCCACCAAGTCCTCCACCACCCTCACTCACACCGAGATTATCAAGTGCATCTTATTAGAACACAATAGCGTCATTGGGAGATTGGAGATTGAGGCCCGGGGTTGATAAAGAACCAATAATCTGCTAATAACCTTTAAAAAATAGATTCCCCCAGGGAGCTGCACTAATGGGCTGAGTCTGGGGAGAGAGGTTGATTGGCAACTGGGAAGCTGATGGGGAACAGGGTATGGGGTTAGGGTGGGGGGGAGGCAGAAGAGGACGTTGAACCACTCCAGTCACTTCCCAAGTGAGGAGGAGGAAGGGGTAGGTACACACTGCCTCTTAGAATCAGGCCTAGGTGTGTGGACAGCGATTATGACTCACAAGCGCCCCTGTGGAGCACACAGCTTTCGAAGGGTGTCTCGCAGGCACCAGTGCCCTGGCCTGGACTCCACAGGCATTCTTAGAGGTAAGGAAATGACACTTCTGCTGCATGGTAAGGTGCCCGAGCTCAGAGGAAAGCACACGACCTCCCCGGAGTAAGGAGTAACTCGGCTAGCCGGTGTTTAGAAAGGGGAGGGGCCTGCGCCTGTTGCTTCGCGTAAATCCGCAGCCCTGACAGCCTTCTGCCAACAGCCCCGCCTGCCTCTCATCCCACACCCTTCTTCCATGTTCTCTCGCTGAAGTTCTGCGGTTTTTGCCTTATGATCTAAGATCCATTTCTCATTGATTTCCGTGTGTGTGGTAGGAGGTTTGGCATTGATTTCTTTCGGCTAGAGCAGGTGTTTGCGTGGCCGCGCGTGAGTGTGGGATAAAGAACATTCGTGTGCCGGCCGTCACACCGAGGGGCCTTACACTGGCACAACCGTAAAGGCAGGGCTATGGAGAGCCAACCTGAAGGGGAACAAACATGCAGTCGAGTGACACGGATTAGGGGTGAATGTCACCTGCTGGTAGGAGTGAGCATCAGTGTATGTATGTACATTACACATGCGTGTGCACTGTGCATGTGTGTTGGCCTATGCGTCAGAGTAGGAACATGTCCCTGGGCCTGCGACAGGCTATGTGTGTGTCCATGGTGTGGGTGTCTTCAGGTGTCTTTGGTTATAGTCAGCCTTCATGGCTGAGTCTGTGTACCGTCACTCTCTCTGTGTGTATGTGAGTGTGTGAGTGAGCTCCACGTGTGCAGGTTGCCATGCTTCATGTTGCTGTGTGTCTGTGCTTCCTGGTGCTGCCACCACCTCGGGCTGCTGGCCACGAACCACTCCCTTACTCGCCCCCCCCCCCCCACTACTGTCTTTTATCATCCTTTGCTGAGAAAGGTTGCCCAGGAGGATGGTGATAAATAAGGGCCACTTAAAACACAAGACGGCCACTCTGACTTTGGGGAATATTTCTTCTGCGGCGCAGCTGGTGCTGCCTCTGCCCTTGTGGAAAGGGGTCCCAGGGGCCACCAGCCCCTGCCAGTTTCTTCAGGCTCCTGTGCCTCCTCCCAGCTGCCCCTCCCCTTTCTGGGCCTGCCAACTCTAGTCCTAGAGGCCTGAGGAGGCCTAAGGAGAAAGCAGAGGAAGTACCTGAGGCCAACTGGGCAGACTGGGACAGGTAGCCCCCAGACTGGGAGAGGCGGCCCCCAATTTGCCCCTTTTATGAGTTCCAAGGAGGCCATTAGCCTCATGAGGGTCCATTCTAGTCCCTCTCCCTTCCTAACCTAGATAAGGGGGAACACAGGCACAGGGCCTCACACAACAAAGTCACGCAACTTTGTGCTCCTATAAAGGACTAAGCGCCAAGAGAAAGACAGGAACACAACCCCTGTCCACACACGGTAGTGCCCACACGCCATACAGGCTCCGCACACATGACAGCTGCTCTACAGAGAAGCATTCAGGCATGCAAAGACCCAACAGCAGTGAGCGCTCTGAAAAAGAGAAAAGAACAGAGTTAGAACGGAGCAGGGAAAGGTGTGTGAGAAGAGCAAAGCGGCACCTACGTGAAGATACAGGTGAAGGGTGGCTCTACTCGGAGTCGCAGTGTGTTCACTGCACACGGGGTAAGAGGAGGCCAAAGTCCAGCCTTTGCTGTGCTGACCAGGCTTCACCCTGGTAAGAGGCTGTGCCCATGGGAAACCAATGCCCTTTATTGTTCATAGAAAGCAGCATCCCGCAGGGCTGAGTCTTTCCCGAGGGTTCCTTTTCTCTGGTTCCTTTTGAAGGAGCCGGTGCAAACAGCAGGGCGCTTCAGCTGTGTCTATAAGGCATTATGTTATTTCCTTGGAAGGCAAGATGGTGCAGTGGCTAAGAGCACTTGCTGCCAAGCCCGACACCTGAGTTCAAGGCCCAGGACCCACAGGGTAGAAAGAACCAACTTCCACACGCACCCCACAGCACCAACTTACCCATACACAAATAAACAAATAAATAATTTTTTATTTTAAAACATTATTTCCTTAGAAATTAAAAGGTGGGCGGGGCGGCAGATGTGGTGGGGCATAGTTGTAATCCCAGCACTTGGGAAATGGAGGCAGATGGGTCAGAAGTCAATGCCAACCTCTTGCAGAAAACCAAGAAAGAAAGGAGAAATGGAGGAAGATGGTGAGGGAGGGAAATTAAAAAAACAAAAAAAGGAAGGGTGGGAATCAAGCACACAGACTTTTTCTAGCCTCAGAGCCTGTCGATGTTACTGTAGCCTGAGTGTCCCCATCCCCACCCCACCCCGGAACCTGGGAGAGTAAAGCCTAAAAGCGAGGCCAATTAAAGTCGCATGCACAAGTCAACTGTATTCAAAGCGTCAGACAATTTATACCCTGAGAGTTAAGCATCATGTGAGTAAAGTGTCCAATCACAAGGATAAGCTGCATATGGCGGGCAAGCTACAATGGACAAAAACATGTTTTGTTTTTGTTTTTCTCCATACAGGCATGCAAACAAATACCAGTAGCCAGTTGTAACAAGTAAATAAAGCAAACTCACTCCTAGCTGCTACACCCACTCCAAGAACTGAGGTCACAAGACTCTTGTTGTGGGTTTTTTTGTTTTGTTTTGTTTTAGAGTTTTCTCACAGGCACTCAGAAATTCCACTCAATGCCCTTCTTGGACGTGTTCCGACAGTTGAGATGCCAAGACTAATCCGAGCTGCCAGCCTGGAGGTGACTATGTGTTTGCGAGTATATGAAGTATGTGTGTGTGTTCCCTTCACCCCCACATCCCACTCATGTGTCTCCTCCTGCCCCATTTCCCATCCCATCCCAGGTGGCCAAGGACCTGCCATGTCTCAACAATCCCTCCTGGCAGTAATGGAAGCTGGGGGCAGGTAAGCTGGTGACCACCTGAGCTGACTTTTCTCCCTCAGTTTCCCTCCCAGGCTTCTTCAGCCATCAGTACGGTTGCACTCACGCCTGCATCACCATGACCTTCCAAAACAATGCCACATCCTGCCCTCCTGGAAGAGGAAGTACAGAGCACAGCTGCCTCGTTTTCTGTCTAGGGCTGCCAGACCGCCCAGTTCCTCCAGGTGGGGCCCTAGGACCTGCCACACACACACACACACACACACTTGGAGCTTCTGACCCCTGAGGGCTTCCCCCAACTCCTGTCTTCCCCACACATCCACTCTCCAGGTCTCAGAACGCCTTTCTATGCTGTCTGCCTGCCAGAAAGGAAGCCTCTGGGGTCCTCTTCCTCGGCCCCTGCACCTCTTTCGACATCTGTACACCTCAAGCCCTGGCTCTATTGTTTAGTGCTCACAGAATCCTCTGAGGTGAGTTGTCGTTTTGTTTTGTGAACGGATCTCAATGTTTAGCCCACGCTGGCCTTGAACTTGCCATCTCAGCTGCCCAAGTTCAATTAAAGTGAGTTTTAACTCTGAAACACCAGCTGACAGACGAGGTAAACTTCAGGCTGTAGATGGGATGGCACCGGGTTGATCCTGAAGACACAAGAAAGGCGACCCCATCCTCTACTTCACCCCCTACGCTTCCCACTGCAGTACCGACCCTCCCCTTGAAATGTCACCCTAACCAACCCATTCAGCCTAGACTCTGAGGGCCTCTCTGTCCATTGTTCTGTGGCTTCCTGCTCCCACACCAGGCTAAAGGGGCCGAGTTATCTCATCCAATCTCACACCCGCCCATGAGGATGATTTGATTTCCACTGAGGGGGAAACTGGGAATCGCAGAGGTTGAGTAATTTGTCCAAGCCACACAGCCTGGGTACGGCACAACCGGCAATCACACTGTGTCTCCTGACTCCTGTTTACTTGCTCTTTGGCCAGTTGGATGGTAGTATGGATTCTGGACCCTGGCTTGTAGCCAGGAACCAGCAACAGGCCTGGCAGCTCAGGCCCAGCAGAAAGAGATGAAAGGAGTCTAGGGTGGAGCGCTCAGGCCAGCAGACAAAGAGATAGGAGTATTGGGGTCGAGGACTTGGCGGTTTCTATCCTCCCAGGAGCTCTAGAGTCATTGTCCCCACAAGTGCCCTCAGATTGTCAGAGCCAGGGCCTCATCTGGCCCTCAGAATATATGGCCACAGAATAATATGACAGCTGCGGGAGGAGGGGTGGGAGGCTGGGCAGAGGGGAGAATGAAGAAGGCTCACACAGCCCCCAGAAGAAAACTTAATAGTCTGGGGGCTCCCTTGGGTCCTTCTCATTAAAAAAAAAAAATCTCTATTTAAATGCAAATTTGAGCCTGAGCTGCCTCGGTTGGCAGGAGGCAGAGAGATATCCAGGCACAGAGTTTGCACACCCAGACATCAGATCCTGCTCCCCAACCTCGTCTGGAGATCTGGGTCCTCGATCTAGCGCTTTGGTCCAGCCTTGGTTATTGGTCATCAACCTCAAGTTCTGGGAAAGCACCTCCCACCTCAGCTGTTTTCTATGTCTGTCAGTCTGTCTGCGGGTTTGTCTCTTCCACCCACATGTGCATACTAACTCATACGCTGACCTTCCTATAGAAATGTTAGGCACACAACAGACTCCATGTTTCTGGTTGGGGTTGTTGTTATGGTTGGGCAAGGGACTTGTTTGTTGATTGTGTTTAAGAGAGAGAGAGAGAGAGAAAGGATCTGAAGTTGGGGAGGGAGGAAGATGAAGGAAGATCCGAGAAGAGCTAGGGTAGAATATGATCAACATATATCGCATAAAATTCTCAAAAAAATAAAAACATTTTAAAAAGAAGTGTTGGACACAGGTCGAAGGTCACAGGCCTGGATGCTGGCTTCTGCCTAGAGCTGGAAGAACGATGGGCACATGCGTGACAGAACAGAGCATCAGATCCCCCTTACAGATGGTCATGAGCCACCATGTGGTTGCTGGGAATTGAACTCAGGAACTCTGGAAGAACAGACAGTGCTCTTAACAGCTGAGCTACCTCTCTAGCCCCTGAAACATCACCTTCAAATCAGACAGAAGACTTTCTTTCAGGAAGACTTTCTTTCAAGTTAGCAACAAACTGCCACAGCAAGGTACACCCTCGTCAGTGTCACTTTGGGAAACTTTAGGGGATGTGGGGGATGATATCTGAGACCTCCACATGCCCTCTCCCCAGCATCCCATGGATGGAGGAGAGGGAGTCCAACTCCTCCCTCAGCCTCAGTGAACCTGGCTAGGCCTCAGCCCCCAGCGCCACTAGGCTGCAGCCCTGGCTCTCCAAACCCATTACCTCCAGGGATAATTGTGTGAGTGATGTGCTAACCCTGTAGAGCTCTTCAGAGGCATTAGGTGATGAGGATGAGGCAGGGAGGGAAGGTTGCCCCTGGTTACCACCATGGCACACACCATACACACACACACACATACACACACACACACACACACCCCACACTGAAGAGGTTTATGCAGGAGAAGTGAGCAGCAAGAGGCTTCCTCCACATCCATGTAGGGCACCAACACAAGCTCATGCTCAAATTTAACCCTCCCTTTCCTTTTATGCCTTGTCAGAGAAACCGACCCAAGAGCCTCCCCTACTAGGTAAGCACAGAGCATCTCCAAGTTGAGAATTCCAACATTCCCAGCAAGGCTGCTTTCTCTCAGCCTCATTCCTCACCCTCCCTGATCCTTCCCTGCCCCCACTAGCGACCCCCCTACCCCAATCCTCTCCAGCCTTTCCTAGACTCACACCATGACCCAGGGCAGAGGAAGTAGGTGCCCACTGAGAATGAGATGAGAAGTGGAGAGAGAAAGACGGGGAAAGAAGCAGAAGGAAAATCTCAGAGGGTAGGGTGAGCAGATCCTCTGTCAAGGGAGGGACAAGAGTGCCCTCGGCTTCCGGCCATAGCCAGGAGGGAGGAGTCACAACCCCTACATACAAGCTGGGGGTGGGAGGGGGTCATGTACGCAAATAAAATTAGCATGCAGGTCCCCATGTGATGAATCCGTGTGACTGCGTGTGGGCTGAGTCACATTCATAGCATACATGTGAAGCTGAGGATCAGAAGCTAAGGGCCGTTGAGCCTCTCCCAGGGCTATCCTCAGGAGACAGCTGCTGAGCCAGCCACGCTCAGACACACACACGCACACGCACACGCACACATCCAGCCTGTACCAGTCCCCGCTCCCTTCCCGAGGACCTCACCGGAGGCTCTGCTGCAGGGCAGGAGGTAGGCTCTCCTCTTCCCATTCTCCCTCAAGCTCCTGATACCACAGTGGGAGCAATGAACAGAGACGGGCTAATACCCAAAGGAAAACGTGTCTGAATGCAGTCTGCCAGACTTGCCTCAAAACTGGGACTTTACCCCTAGAAAACACAGTTTCTTATAAGATACTTTTTTTCTAGTATAATTATGTAAGCTTTGGTCGCTCCTCCTCCTTTGTCTTTTAGAGCAGTATGCAGGGGAGGTGGACTGCTTTGTTTGTTTGTTTGTTTGTTTGTTTGTAGGGCAGGACACAGGGTGTGGAAATCAAAAGATAACTTCAAGGTCCTTCTCTCCATCCACCACATGAGTTCTTGGAATTGAACTCAGGTTGTCAACTGCAGCAGCAAGCACCTTTACCTACTCAGCCACCTTGCCAGCCCTGAGTGTTTCAATCAATCAGTTCAGAGGGCTGAGGCAGGAGGATTGCCAAGAGTTTGAGGCCAGTCTGGATCACCTCGGGGAAGTGGGTATAAATGGGCAGGTGACAGGAAGTTCTACAGACAGGCCAAGCCTATCTGCATGCCCACAGACATACTCAGCAGAGGCGGCTTCAGAAGCCACGAGAGGTCACACCCACCACCGCCTAGAGAGAGAGCAGACAGGGACATGTTCCCACAATCCCCTGCTTGGCAAGGACACAGATTCATTCACATACCACACAGAGGTTTATACACACCTGGGAGTGGCCAGACAGGCCAGATGGACACCCAGAAAAGCCTGACTTCAGCCCTATTACAGTCTGCTTAGCTCTGGGCAAGTTACTGACATTTCCCACCCCAAACCTTCCAGCTCCCTGTCTTTCAGAAGAACATTATCAAATGGTTTCTAAGACCCTCTGTGGAAACACAGATAGGTGGATCCCTGTGAGTTTGAGGCCAGCCTGGTCTACAAAGCGAGTCCAGGACAGCCAAGGTTACACAGAGAAACCCTATCTCAGAAAAAAAAACAAAAACAAAACAACAACAACAAAAAAAACCAAGCGTTAACTCCTTAATCCAGCATATATCTCCTTTCTCCTGTATCTCTGGGTGACTGTGTCAGACATGTCTGGTTCCAGTCCCCACTCACTAACCCTGAGATCCAGAAGTGTAATGGATCTCTGTGCTGTGATTTCCCCGTCTGTAACATGGAGTAGAGCAATCGGTCCGTAAGACATCAAGCAAACATCTACATGTACTCACGGTGATTAGTCCCCAGGGAGAGACCCTAGAAGGTCTGTGCACTCCTCTGGGAAGGATCCATCCATAGCAGGCAGAGACTATACATGCTGGCAGGAAGCACATGCCTCTGCAGGGTCCCTTTCTGTGGGAACCCCGTCCCTTTTGCAACCAAGTGTCCTTTCTTGGCTATTTGTGGCATCATCCCCACGCCCGCTGTCCTTTACCCTAGTGAAAGGCCAATCACTTTCCTTTGTTCTTTGTGTGTGTGTGTGTGCTAGTAGTATATGTGCACATGTGTGTGCATGTGTATGTGTGCACGTGGAGACCAAAAAGAAGCCTCAGATGTCCTTCCTCAGATGTAGACCATCTTCGGGTTATTTTGGTTTTTGTTTTTTAATTTTGAGACACGGTCTCTACTGGCCAATGGCAATACAGCGAGTCCCAGGGACCCACCACTCCAACACCGGGCACAGGACCATGCCCCTCCCCGACTGCACCGAGTGTTCTACACGGCTTCTGGGGATTGAACTACCTTCCTCATGCTTGCAAGGCAGGCTTTTTCCCTGGGCAGGCTAATTCCCCCAGCCCCCCAGCCACTCAATCACCTTCCTCATCAACTCTGTAAGCCAGGAGCTATATCTACCAGACAATAGGAGCCACAGAGGCCACGGCAGAAAGCCAGGCACCCTTGCCTGCAGCCCACAGGACCAGGGCTGTCCAGACGGGGAGCCCTGCTCAGCCCCTTGCCTGTCTCCACACTTAGCTACTAATGTAGTGAGTCCTATCGAGACACAGTGGAGAGGGGCGTAATTTTTGCGGAAAACAATGCGGGTGATGTATGCCCGCAACTGGCACACAATAAAACTGTAGTAGAACGCAGGGGGAAAAAATGCACCCAGTCAATACAATAAAAATCAGCACAAATACACTCGTGTAAAGCAAACAAATCTCCCAGCCAAATGTGTGACAGCACAGAGGAGGGGGCGGGGCAGAGTGTCTGCACCGGTCAAGTGTTCCCAGAAATCTTGAAAGGAAAGAGACAAGCTGACCAATGAGTCTGCCCCCCCAATAAATAAATAAACAAACAAACAAATATAAAGATGAAGGACTTCGGGAACTGGTTTGCATTTCTGGCCTCAGATTTCTTCTGGCAAGGCGACTAGGGGCTAGAGGCCCCCAAATTACCATTCATCTGGCCTTGTGGAAATTTTCAAGGGATTTGTAGTAATTATATGACAAAATGCTTGCAAATCTCACTCATTGCTGAACAGAAACAGGCGGGTCAGGGATTGAACACTTTCAGCTGGGTAATTTGTAAATGTCAATCAGGCAATGGGGCAGAGAGAGGGGGGGGCGGGGGAGAGACAGAGAGAAGCCAGAAAAAGGCCGTAGCAACAAGAGGCTACTCCCAGAACTAGGAATCAAAAGGTCTGTGCCAGACCCTGGGCCCCGGAGCATCAAGGGACGGAAGGGAGGAGGGAGAGGAGGGATAGCAGAGAAGGTGGGGACAAGAGTGGAGGGGGCAGGGCTGGAGAGAGGGAGCACCGGTGGAGGGAGATGGGAGCGGGAGAGTTGTGGATGGAGAAGAGACTGAATCAGGAAAAACAGTTTAAATAAAACCAGGGGAGATTAAATTAACTGATACATACATTCCAAGAGGTAGGTCGCAGGAGCAGCCATAAATACCAGCTCCCTATCTCCCCTGCTCGAGACAGCGGGGAGAGCCAAATAAAATTAAAAGATATAACAATAAAAATTACAAATGCATCCGGAGGTCCTGTACTCCAGGTCTGTAATGGAGCCTCCCAGCAGAACGAGCCTGGGGGCATGGTCCTCACACAAGCCAGGGAGCCCTTCCACACAGCAGAGAGGCTGGGGGACTATGTTCTTGACCATTTGGCTATTTACTGGGTCTATAGCTTCACCCAACAGAGGGCTTGCGGGGGTGATGGTTTATTGCCAAGACAAGTGATTTTGCACATTGTGATTTACAAAGTCCTTTTCTGGTCTTTACCGCCTGGGGTTAGGGGTGGGCTTTATTTTGCCCATTTCATAGGTGAGGCTTAAAGAGGCTATGATTGACTCCAGATGATGCTCTAGTTGCCAGGCTGAGGGAGAATTTGAACCCAGAACCCCTGTCTATACCCGTCCTTGTTATGGCTTGAATCTGCATTTGAATCCTTGTTCCCCAGCTACTGGAGCCATTTTGGAAGATGGCAAAACTTTTAGGAGTTAGAGCCAGGCTGCCAAGAGGTAGGGCATGAGGGGCAGGCCCTTAGAGGTTCCAGCCTGCCCTGACTCCTGCCTTCTCCTCTGCTTTCTGATCTCCTGGAGGGTGTGTGTGTGTGTGTGTGTGTGTGTGTGTGTGTGTGTGTGTGTGTGTGTGTGTGTGAATGTCTACCTGCTTCACTGTGCCTTCCCTGCCATGACGGAACCCTCAGAAAGCATGAGCCAAAATAAATCCTTCAGCCCCCGGGGACTTACTGCTTCCAGACTGTCTGAACAGAGAAGCAACACTCCATACCTGTGCTTGGAGCGGCTTGCCCCAGATTCGAAACCAGCCTAGACAGCAGTCACTGAGCAGAACCAGCCAACTTTCCACATTTGAAAGACTTCTTTTTTCAGGGTCTAAAAGTTACTTGCCAGCCACATGGCACATGGCTTGCTGCGATTCTAACATCTGTAGACTCGGGAAAGGCCTAACGGCCCCAAAGCTACAGTGAGTCCAAAACTACTTTTCAGGAAATTTTAACTTACTCTCACCACCATAGGGCTAAGGAAGGGAGGTAACACACACACATAAGACGGTCTCACCAGGCATGGTGGCACATGCCTTAAATCTCAGCCCTGGAGAGGCAGAGGCAAACCTGGTCTACATAGTGAGTTCCAGACTAGCTAAGGCTACAGGTTGAGAGCCTCTTTCAAGAGGGGAAGGAGTCTCTATAGGGTCTCCAAGCACATTTACACACTCCTGAGGCTCAGAAGATCTACTCTCTTGGGAGAGTTTCAGAGCCCTCTCCCTCTACCCGTGTCCACACCCCAAGGGCTTCCAACTGAGACAGAGTCTGGGCAAGGTTAGCCCAGGATAATCTCCTAAGGAGGCAGACCCTGAGGAGGGCTGACAGGGAGGCAGCCTGGCATCACTGAAGCCATGCTGAACTAAGCCTGGGAGAGACCAGAACAAAGCAGCCCCAGAGGTGGGGGGGGGGTTCAGCCTCACACCCACCAGAGGCCCCAGAGGCCCTACTTTAGGTACTTTCGTCACAGTCTTGGCGGGGGGCGGGGGGAGAGCTTGTTGAGAAGGTTTCTGCTTCAGGTTTAAGCTGAACCCTTGTGGGCCCACTGTCTGGGGACCCTCTTCAGGGCAACAGCAAAGTCTGGTGAGTGAGCCGCTACTGCATGCTGACTGCGCAGCAAGCAGCGATCCACGTGCAGAGCTGTAGCAGGAAGCATAGAGGGACCAGAAGGTTCACTCTCCAGGAGTGTGCAGTACAATCACCATTGTCTTTTTGTTTTTGTTTTTTTTTTTCCCTAAGCCTAGAAGTGATTCTGTCAGCACAATTACATGTGTTGTCTTTGGAGAGTTCAAAGTGTTCCTTTGTAGAATATCAATCAGGTGACACTTTCTCAGCCCTGTTTAGGAATGTTACTTCTCCCTCCTCCTCTGGCTTTTGCTTTGTCCCTGAGCTCAAGGAGTCCTCCTGCCTCAGCCTCCAGAGTAGCTGGAGTTATACGCCCATCACATTCCTAGGCCATTTCTTTAAGTTATTATTTGCTACACAACACTCATTCAGGTATTGGAGCAGGGCCGGATGTGCATGAAGCATGTGCAGAGGTCAGAGAACAGCTTGCAGGAGTTGGTTTTTGGCTTTTTGTTGTTGTTTTTGTTTTTCTTTCACCTGTGGATCCTGGAGATCAAGCTCAGGTCATCAGGCATGGTAGAAAGCACCTTTGTCCACAGAACCATCGTCTTTATGTTTATAAATATTGAAGCGTCAGGGATAAGAAGCCACAGAGCTATGGAAGACTCTGGGCAGGGCAGGAGCTGGCCCTCAAAGCCATCTGTTGAGCAGGAGCTGCTGCCATTCTGTTACCCTACCTGCTCCCAGAGGTCCAGAGATTGGAAAGTGGGGGGGAAAATGCCATTACCCACAATCCTCTCCACCCACTACAGCTGAGAGCCTCCTTTCTCTGCCTGGCCCTCTTTTGAGTAACCTCATGCCTTCTCCCCCAACCAAGAGCATAGCTCTGGAAGTCAGAGCTCTGCTCTGATTGGCTTAACTCTGGACCTTGCAATCCCCCACCACTGCCAACGAAAATGATCCTGTGAGGAGGTTACCGCGATCCACCCAGGTTGGACTGAGTTGATCCTGCCCCTGCACAGTGTAGAAGTTTGGAGTCTCTGCCAGGCTTCTCTTAACCAGCAGCTCTGATAGGCAGATTGTGGTGAAGATTAAGGAAATACTATGTCCTGTAAATTTTCCTCTGAGGCTAACAACAGGACAGAATAATGAGGGGAATGAGGGAGATTAGATGAAACTAAGCAATAGGGAATCCTTCCCACAGAGGCGAGTCAGCAGGAAGTGTCCAAAAAAAATACCTGGGCCGGAAGCAAAGAACAGTGAGGCTGCCTGCACTGAATTCCTCGACGATGTCTCCCCGAGCCTCAGTTTCCCCGTCTGTAAAGTGCGGGGGGTGGGGTGAAGGTTGGTTGAACAATCTAGAGGTGTCTCTAACTCTAGGGATTGGCGTTGAAAAGAATGGGAAAGAAAGGCAGAGAGGAACCGGGTATAAACCTAGATACTCAGTCTACGGCTGAACAGGGATGATGTTGGACCAGCCTCAGCCTGGGAACAGCCAGGAACTTCCCTGGCTAGGTGACCTGGAAAGTCCATGCCCTAAGGAGAAAGGTAAGCCGAGATCACCCGGGGACCAGCAAGCAGTAAAAATGGAATGGGGTGGGGAGAGGGTAAGAAGAGCGAGCGTGTGGTACCTGCTCGTCATTGGCTCCGCCCTCAGCTGAATTTAATGAATCTGAGAAAAATTACGAAGTCTCATAAAGCCACAAGTATCATAAAAAGTATAATAAAATTGAGAAAAGCTATTAAGTTATAAATACACCCAATGCGTACAACATCACTCAGTCGGGGAGGAAGTCGCTATAAAATAAAGTCATTCCACAAGTGACTAAATCTCTTAATTCACAAGGCGCAGGCTGCCCTTTACCCGCGCCAGCCCCGGTGTCCCCGCCAGGAGTTTGTGTAAAGTGAACTTGCCTAAGACTCACCGTGGGTAAGGAGACAAAGAAAAGGGAACAAGGATCACACAGAGACGGACCAACCGACAGACAATCAGCAGAAAACTCTGCTCCCCGGCGCAGTGGGGTCACTAGATTCCCAGTCACACACTGTACGCTTGCAGAGTTAAAATAAAGAAGGGGGGGGGGGGATAAAAGTCCATTCCTGAAGAGAGTTTGTAGCTGCTTTTGGCTGGGTGCCGACCGCCCTCCCTGCTGGGCCCTGGCGAGCCCCGTGCTGGTCCCCCACCCCCACCCCAGCGCTATGAATATTCATCGCCGTAATTAGAGTACTCGAGGGGTGGGGGTGGGGGGCGGCCATCACGGTTATCTGTGCATCCAATAAAAACAAACACGCTAATGAGCAGCTTTCACTGGGAAGCTGCAGTGAACACTGCAAGCGCCAGGCTCAGAAGGAAAGAAGAGCGCAGCGGTTTCCCCGGGACAGCGACCCCAGGCCGGCCGAGGACGCCAACAGAAGACCCAAGATCCCGGGAACCTCTCACACCTGGCAAAAGAACCAGGCATTTTCTTTTACGAGGGGGTCAGAAACTCCCAAGAGAAGGGCTCGGGATGAGTGTGCAGTGATCCTCACCCCAGGTTGTACCAAGCAGCCCTCTCCCACCCCAAGCTGCGACCAACACCGCTACCCCCAGAATGTGGGCAGGAAGCCAGGAGTGTTCTGGGACGCTGGCAGGAAGCTGGATGCTGGGTGCGGAGGGAGGGCAGAACAGTGGGTGGCAGTGGGCTCCAAGCTAAGAAAGCGAGCGAGCCTGGCCACAGGAGAGGGCAGATGAAGGGTCAGGGAGCCACATGGGGACAGGCAGCTTTTGATTGCACTCGGTTTACCAACTCAGCAAAAAGGCATCTTGAGGTTAAGAGCCTCCCTATCAAGCTCCAGCAAGTGGCTTAGAACCAGGAGTGAGATCAACCCCACCCCCCAACTTCAGGCCTGAAGGCTTTATATGGGGGCTTAGAGGTCTCTGAATGTCAGCTGGGCGAGCTGGGCTCTTCCTGGAAACAGTGTGAAGACTCTGCCAATATGATTTGACTTGGCACACACAGTGTGCACTTCGGTAAATGTTTGTTTGCCAAAGACCTGGTGGGAAGGATTTGATGTAGAAACATAGGAGAGTGAAGGGACAATGCCGAAGGGACTTGAGGTAAAGGCCTGGAACCATTTTCAAGTTTGCACCATTAGTTCAAAGTAGGGATTTTGTTCATGCTAAAACAGCCACACACACACACACAAGAGAGCCACAAAGTATGAACTGTCCATCAATGGTGACTATACAAACAAAATGTTTATATGCGATGGAATACTATTCAGCAGTACAAAAGACCCAGCAGCTGGACATCACACCACACAAATGAACCTTGGAAATAGCTCAGTCGAGAAGCCAGTCTCAAGAGGATACGTAAAGTATAACTTAATTTTTAAACGAAGCCCAGAATGGGTAAATCGTTAGAGACAGAAAGTACATTAGTGATTCTTAGGGTCAGAGAGCGAGGGGAATGCAGGGCTTACGGAAGAGGTAATGAAACGTTCTAAAAATTGATGTGATGGTGGCCGCACACCTGTGAATGCACTAAAAGCCACTGAATTGTGCATCTCACATGGATGAGTAGCATGGCGTGTAAATTCTATCTCAATAAAGCAGTTAGCAAAACTAAACAAACAGCATGCTAAATAAAGGATTCGATCCAGAAGACAGTCCAGGAAAAGCAAATCTATATAGACGTAGTTGATTACTGAATGGTTGCCTGAGGCTGGGAGATGGAGAGGGATTAGCCACAAAGAGGCACCAGGGAACTTACTGAGAGCAGAGACATGTCCTGTAACAAGGTCACGGTGATGGCTGCACACCTCTAAAAGCCACTAAAAGCCACTGACTACTACGCAGGTCAATTGCATATGTGTGTGAACTATATCTCAACAAGTTTGGTTTGTTTGTTTTTGAGACAAGGTCTCATGCAGCCCAGACTAGCCTCCAACTTGCTGTGTAACCAAGGATGACTTTGAACGGGTCCTCCTGCAGGAACCTCCAAGTTCTGGGAGGTTCACAGCTGGCTTTTGAGGTGCTGGGTTTGGGACCTAGGGCTTTATACATGCCAGACAAACACTCTGCCAACAGGACTCTTGCCCTAGCCCATAAAATAATTTTTTTGAAAACAAATGGTTTGCCAGGCATGTAGTGCATACATGCATTCCCACCACTTGTGAGGCTGAGGCAGGAGGATTATGAGATCTAGGTTCAAAAAACAACCACAGATTGACATGGCTTATCCCCAGATACTCTGATTTAGTAGGTGCCTGGAGAATCTGAATTCCTAACAAGTCCCTCGCTGCTGCTGCTGCTGCTGCTGCTGCTGCTGCTGCTGCTGCTGCTGCTGCTGCTGCTGCTGCTGCTGCTGCTGCAACCATCTACAGCAGTTGTTCTCAACCTGCAGGTTGTGATCCCCTTTGGGGATCAAAGGACTCTTTCACGGGGGTTTGCACATCAGATATGCTGCATATCCAATATTTACAGTATGGTAACAGTAACAAAAATACAGTTACGATGTTGCAATGAAAATAATCTTATGGTTGGGCGTCACCACAACATAAGGAACTGTATTGAAGGGTCGCAGCATTAGGAAGATTGAGAGCCACTGCTCTACAAGTTGGAAGGCTAAGTAAAGCCCTGAAGAAAAGAGAGGCTTGTACCAGCCATCTGTGTCTGTGCTCCACCAATTCCTCCAGGGAGAGCCAGGTGGATGACATAGGCCATGGAGAGCAGGAGCCACTTACTCTCCAGTCTAGCCAGGGCTTTCCTTGGCTTCAGAGAGCAGCATAGTGAACTTCCCAGCAGCCTCTCCACCATCGACTGAAATTGGCAACCTAAGTAGGAAGCGCTGTTTATTTACCACTAACCTCTGTCTTGCTCCGCTTAAATACTGAGGGGAAACCATAGCCATTAGGGTCAGAAGAAAATTACCAGCATGCAGTGTCTCTGTGGGTGGGTGAAAATGATATTAGAGATGAGGGGAGCGGCAAAAAAGCAAATAGAGGACGAGAGGAGGGAGGCTGGGAAGGAGGGGGAAAAATGCCTCCTACTAACAGAGCATGAAACACAGTAAAATTAAATAAGGGTCTAATGGATGGGTGGGAAACTTCAGACCCAGGAAATGAGGATGGAGTTGGGGGAGGGGAGACTTCTGTAGTTGTTGTTTTTTAATGTTTATGACATTTACTTATTTGTGTGGGTGTCCGTGGGGATACACATAATCCTTCAAGGCCAGAGGACACTTGATGAAGGTTGGTCCTCTTCTCCCACCACGTGGGTTCTGGGTTTTGAACTCAGGGGAATCACTTTTAATTCTAGATCCTGTAGATGGGTCGTTCCAGTTCTGGTTTTCTGAGCTGAGGGCCCCTCGAAACCGCTTCTCTCTCTTTCTTTCACCAAAAGACTTGTTCAGGGAGAGTCTAAAAAACAAAATCCACCATCTCCCCCACCTTGCGGGTATAGTTCATACCTCTGCAGCTTTGGAGTCTCTGAATGCCCCTTCTCCTGGGGCCTTACCCCAGAGCATCCCACTTCTCTGCCTGTCCCCAACCCTGGAAGAATTAATTGGAGGCAAGAGAAACGCATTTATTGCCTCCCTCCTGCTCCACACTAAATCTTGTGGCTGTGCTTCTAAAAGTCAATAAAACGAGAAGGAAGATGCGATAAAATTAAGGTGGAAAGTGTGATGAGGAGAGGAAATGGGAATCTTCTTTTTAATTCAGCTTTAATTTTAATTTTTTGTCACCTCTCCAAGCAGCCTGCATGCTGTGGTGGTAAGGGGGTGTCTGGAGGAGGGGTAAGCCTGGCTTTTCAAGGACTAGAAGAAAGCTGCACACTGGACCTGGTCTTGGGGAAGATGTCACTGGGAGCAGGCATGGGGCAGGGAACCCGCCTGCCAAAGTGCTGCTCATGGGGGCGGGGTGCATCTTTTTCTCCATGTTCCCAGCCTCGTGGTCAGCCCTGAGGACCAACTGGGTCTGATGGAACACAGTGCCTGGTTCAAGTGGCAGTGGTAATGACAGCTAATGGTTCCTGAGCACTTACTGTTCAAGGAAAGCCAGCACTGGACCGCTTCTCTCATTTTGTCCCTCATGTCAACGCTAGGAGGTAGACACCACTGCAGAGGAGGACCTTGAAGACAGAAGGGGGGAATGCCAGCTGTCACTGAACAGGTGTGTGGACCTGCTAACCATGACAGTGGACAGTGGAGGCTTCCTGTTTGGGGGCAGTTGGTTTGGCTTGGTTTCGTTGATGTATTCTGTTGTCCAAGCTGGCATAGAATCTCAACTGTGAAGCTGAGAATGACTTTGAGCTTAAAAAAAAAAATACTGTTTTTAAAAATCATGTTTCTCTATATATGCGTGTGAATACAGATGTCTGAGGAGCCCTGAAGCATCAGGTACCCCTGGATCTGGGGTTGTAGGTGCTTGTGAGCCACCATGTAGGTGCTAGGAACTGAAGTCAGGTCCTGTGCAAGAGCAGTATGTGCTCTTCACTACCTAGCCAGCACCTGCGCCCTCCCCCAGTCTGGAACTCTTGATCCCCTGAGTTTGGGCATTACAGGTGTGTCCTATTGTGCCCTGCTTTGATAATGCATAATTCTTATTTTAGTGAGTGGACAAATGAGTGGAACATAAATACAAAATACTTATAAAGTGAGCTGGGCATGGTGGTGAATGCCTGTGCTCCAGCCCTAAGGAAACTGAGGCAGCCTGGGATATAATTCAAGAATGCCTCAAAAAATAAATAAATAAATAAATAAAAACTAACAAAAACCTGTAAAAGGACAAGGGCTAAAAAAGACCTGAAGAGGGGGCTGGAGAGATGGCTCAGAGGTTAAGAACACTTGCTGTTCTTCCAAAGGTCCTGAGTTCAATTCCCAGCAACCACATGGTGGCTCACAACCATCTATAGTAAGATCTGGTGTGCAGGCAGAATGTTACTATATGAATAATAAAATAAATATTAAAAAAAAAGACCTGAAGAACATAGCTCAGTAGTAATACATGCCTGACCTCTTTTAGGTCCAATCTCAAGTGTGTGTGTGTGTGTGTGTGTGTATACATATATAATGCATACATTCGTACATACATACAAAGTGGCAGGTATGCAAAAGCCAAGGATTCTAATGTCCTTCCCCCCTAAAATGCTGGAGGAGCCAGAGAAGGGTGGGTGGCCTCGTCCAAGACAATCTGAAGCTTCTTGGTGCTGATGGGAAAGCCCTCAGCTCAGGTCCCTCGTCCCCGTATGTGATTCCATTTTTTACCTTGAAAGGACCAAGGATGAAGCTTCATCAAACTAGATGCTCTCGATCCAGGGGCCTAACCTCAGAACAGGGCATTGGGGATCCAGCTGTAACCTTTTTCTCAAGAACTGGGTGCTAGAGACAGCAGCCTTATGGATGTCCCTTACCCTGGAAGCAGCCAGGTGTCCTAACGGACCATGGCCAAGCCCCTTTGGGCCTGTCGGGGTTCAGATCTGGAAGCTTTTAAAGGCACTCTGGGGCCCCAAGGACGGCTCAGCTGTTTCCTCAGGATGGTGAAGAGCAAAGGACAGATGTCACCACACAAAGGGCTTCAGGAAAGCCCCTTCCCCCAATCCTGTGGTCTGTATCTCCTTGACTCAGAGGTGGTAACCTTGGGAAGTGAGCAAAGGGTGGACACTGAGACTTTTTCACACAGAATCTGAAACAAGCCTCAACCAGCTCAGAGGTCTTCTAGGGCTGCATCCTGACCCTGGCGTTGAGCACAGCTGGTACCCAGGGAAATATATGGCTGCCATCTACCTTCTCTCAATTAGGAAAAAGTAAAAACCACAACTTACCTGCTGTCAAAAGATGCTTTCCTCCATCAAGTGTAGGGCCTGCTCACCCCCTCACCCCACTCTCCAATGCCCACTGAGCCACCGACCCCACCTGGTGTCACCTCCTCAAGACCCCAGCTCCTTCAACAAGAGGGGAGAACAGATGGGCGTCTTGGCTAACAGACTCCCCAGATGCCCAAAATACTAATAGTATTCGCTTCATTAAAAACCATCATTCTCAAAGCTCATCTACTGTCTCAGAGAAATTTACATGAAGTATTTATAATGTTTTTTTTTAAAGAAAAATTTCAGGAAACAGCAATGGTTGTTTGTTTTAATTCAAGTTTCTGGCTCTGTTAGGTGTGTTCGGAAGACTAGGAGATATACCGAACACATCAGATCAATAAAATAAAAGCAAATAAGTAACTTACAAGCATTTGTTCTTAAAAAGATAAAATGCAAATGGCCAAAACATATGAAAAAATGTTCAGCTTCAATTTCATCAGAAATTGAAAATCAAAAATTCATGGACGGGCTGGAGAGATGGCTCAGAGGTTAAGAGCACTATCTGCTCTTCCAAAGATCCTGCATTCAATTCCCAGCAACCACATGGTGGCTCACAACCCTCTATAATGAGATCTGGGTGCCCTTTACTGGTGTGCAGGCACACATGCAGGCAGAACACTGTATACATAATAAATAAATAAATATTTTTTTAAAAAAAGAAAAACTTCATGGAGGTCCCATCTTACCCAAGTCATAGGTCCATTACTAAAAAACAAAACAGCAATGGGACCTGGAGAGCTTGCTCAGCAGTTAGGAGCACCGGCTCCTTTTCCAGAGGACCAGGGTTCATTCCCAGCACCCACACGACAAATTGTAACCGTCTGCAATTCCAGCACACCTCCTTCTAGCCTCTAAGGACACTGTATGCACATGGCTCGCAAATACACATGCAGGCAAAAAAAAAAAAAAAAACAAAACGCCCACACACATTAAAAATAATAAAATAAAAGTTACAACAACAACGAATGTGGATGGGTAAAAAGGAGCCCTTCCACACTGCTGCTGAAATGTAAACTAGGTCAGCCACCGTGGAAGTCAGAATGGAGGGTTCTCATAAAAGCTGAAAATGGATCTACCGTGGCCCAGTTACCCCATTTCCGGGTAGCTGCCAGAAGGACTCCAATGCCACAGAGACACTTGTAGGTCAACGGTCACTGCCGCACTGTTCACCGTCAGTTCTGGAACCAAACTAGATGCCCATAAACGGAGGAATGGGGAAAAGAACTGTGACACACACAGTGGAATTTTTCAGGCACAGAGTAGAATTATGTCTTTTGAAGGAAAATGGGAACAACTGGAAATGATCATACTATGAATTGAGCCGGTCTAAGAAAGACAAATATATGTTTTTTTTTCTTACTTGCGTGTCTCAGATTCTACATAGTTACATAAAATCATGATGTAACTATAAAATGGAAGTGCAGGTGAAAGGTCTGTGGGAATAAAGGAGACAGAGAAGAGGGGAAGGAGAAGGAGGAGGAGAGGTGGAAGGAATGTGCTCAATCTGTAAGACGTGCTCCTTGGTTTTTTTCAAATTCTGCCTATACTCACTTATAAGCGGATTTTAGTCATCTGGTACAGGACAGGCATACTGCAATGCATAGACCCCCAAGAAGATGAGTCCGATGGGCATCTTAGGTTTCATGTGGGCCCACTAGCTAGGGGAGTGGGGAATTTCTGACATGGACTATGTTGCCTGCTTTTTGATCCCTTCCCCCTGATGGGACTTCCCTACCAGGCCACGGGGGGGGGGGTGGAGGGGGGAAAAACAAACTCAGTCCTCATGTGAATAGATGAGCTGGGGTGTATGGGTAGTATGGATGTATGGAATCTGGAGGAAAGGAGGGGCCTATGAATTAATTAATAAATAACACTGAGGGAGAAAGCCAGGCAGTGGTGGTGCCTGCCTTTAATCCCAGCACTTGGGAGGCAGAGGCAGGAGGATCAGAAGCGGGCAGATCTCTGAGTTTGAGGCCATCCTAGTCTACAGAGTGAGTTCCAGGACAGCCAGGGCTACACAGAGAAACCCTGTCTTAAAATAAAAAAAAAATGGGGGGATAAAGGAAGGAAGAAATTCTGTATTATTAGGTTTTCATTTTTAAAATACTGATCTTCCAGCCAGCCAGGCCTGCAATCCCAGCACTCATGAGGCAAAGCAGGACCTTTTCCACAAATTGAGGTCAACCTGATCTACATAGCAAGTCCCAGGCTAGCCACAGCTACATAGTAAGACATTGTCTTGAAAAGAGAAAAAAAAAATATCATGGTATGCTCTCTCTGTAATCTCATGAACAACAGCCAAGAACAATTCATTTGAGAGTGTGTGTACACGTGTGTGTGTGCATGTGTGTGTGTGTTTGGGCTTCCAACTCCCCCGCCCTCTCTCAGTGACTGCTGTTCATCATAACCAGGACAATTAACCATCCCCTTATTATTCACACGTCATGATTACTAATCACCCTTATTAATATCCATGCTTTGCAAAACCAGGCAGCAGTTTGGCTCAGATGCTCCGAGCTCCACGGGAATCCAGTCCATATCCCAGGCGCGGTGTTCTTTCCTATTTGGTGCCTTCAGCTCTCCTGGATCCGGAAAATCTGCCCCCCCCTCACACACAGAGTGGCCCACTAGCCGTGGTTGCCCTGCTTGTCTGCTCGCAGGTGTATCACATGGCTCCACCCACCACCCGACTCACAAACGTCCCTTCTCCCTTCGCTGGAACGAAAACAAAGGCTTCTTCCTACAACTGACTGCTTTTCTCAAACCACCCACAATGCTCACTAAAAAAGCTTTACACCAGAGACTGAGCCACAAAACCAGAGCTTTGTCTTGAAACATGTTATTTTAGGGTATGGGATGCGCTAACAGTTCCGTGTTACATCAGCGAAAGAGAGCCCTGGCTGTTTGGCTGTGTGTGATTCCCTGGCTGATGGTGTTAGGTGCAGGTGTGTGCAGGTGCAGGTGGCTCACTTTGCCCCGCAGGTTTGTGGTGGTTGTAGTTCTAGAAGATGCTGAATCGAGAGGTGGGGTCAGGCAAGCAAGACTACATTGCCAAATACTTAGACATCAGCGTGCCAGCCAAAGGGGGTGCTGTAACCTCTTCTGGCTGCAGGAGAGTCCAAATATGTCACCAGAGGTGGTGGTCGCCCATGTCTGCGTTGGGTCAAGATAACAGGCACTCACTGACCACCTGAGAGGCAGAGGAGGCAGAGGCTCTGTGCCAGCCCTGGACCTACTCATAAGACAGACTAGGGTGAAATGATAGAAGATTTTTGAAGCAAACATCCAGGGGCCAGTGCGTATATTATAGCAAGAAATTAAATACGTTTCATGTGCCCGACAACAGAGCAGTGACCGAACAAACTCAAATCCATCAACATGGTGGAACGCCATGTGGCCATTAAAGTGACAGGAGAGTGGACCCGGCCACCTGAGGATGTCCGTGCGGGTCTGAAGCAGCTTAAAGTCAGACAAACAAAGGAAGGAGGCACAGCTGAGGAGTGCAGCCCAGCGAAGAACAAGTTCCAATCCAAGCTCAGCCATAAACCAGCCTTGACTAGCCCATTTGTAAAAGGCGACCTTGTTGTCAGAACTGGCCAAACTGTGTTTAGAAATAAATTTCTTTGGATTGTTTTTGAGATTAGTCCATACGAGAAAAAAAAATTACAGGCTTACTCTATGAACACTCCCATTGTGGAAAAGAAAGAGAAGGCCAGGTGTGGGATGTACTCCTTTTTCCCCAGCACACAGGAGGCAGAGGCAATGGATCTCTGTGAGTTCCAGACCAGCCTGGTCTACATAGTGAGGCTCCACATCAAAAGAATTAAAAAAAAAAGAAAGAAAGAAAGAAAGAAATAGAGACAAAGAGGAAAGGAGAGAAGGAGACAGTGTCACAGTGTGTGTTGAGAGAGGGAGAGAGAGGGACTGTTGCTGAGATGGAAGGACACTCTGACAGCAGTAATGTCCCCGTATTCCATGGGAAGGGTCCAAAGTCTGTGACTATACACTGTGTTGCATGGTAAAGGCCCCAGAGAGAAGACTGTGCCCCAGCTGACTGTAAAACGGGCTGACGCTGGGCCGGGTAGGTGGGTCCGGTGCAGTCAGGAAGGTTCTTTAAAGATGAAGACGGAGGCGGAAGGGTCAGAGCAGTGCGCTGTGATTACAGAAAGTGTCCACAGCTGCGACTGGCTTTGAAGACAGAGAAAGTAGGCTATCGGCTCAAAACCCCAGACAGCCTCAAAAACCCTGCAAGGAACCCTGTGGAGTTGGTGCCACATGTCTGTAGCCCAGCATTTGAGAGCAGAGACAGAAGAATTTCCTTCCAATTCAAGGGTAGCCAGATCTATATATTATGTTCTAGGACAGCGAGACCTTGTCTCAAACAGAAAGGAACAAAAGGCACACAGCTGCCATCCCAGCACTAGGGAAGGGAAGGCAGGGAGACCGGAAGTTCCGGGGCATGGGGCCAGAGGAACATCCCCACGGTCTAGAGCATTTGCTGCTCTGGCAGAGGAGCCGGGTTCAGCTCCCAGCAGCCACCTGGTGGCTCACAACCATCTATAATTCCAGTTCTAGGGGACCTGATGCCATCTTCTGTCCTCTGCAGGCACCAGGCGTGCATGTGGTGCACAGACACGCACTCAGGCAAAACACTCACACTCGGTCCTTCAGACGGAGTCAACTTGCCAACACTTTCACTGTGACCAGCGAGGGTGGGCGCACCCAGGCAAAGGAAGGCCTGCTGTGTAAGCCATGAAACCTGTAGTAATATGTGCCCCAAAATGTTAGGAGATGAGTACGGAGCCACAAGAAATGTTAAGGGGCATTCGTTCCAGCAAGTGGGGCTCAGGAGGGATCCATATAGGGATGGAATTCTGGGGATTCAGTATGTCATGCCAATTATTTATTTTTTTCTTTTCTGAGACAATGTCTCACCACACAGCCTTGGCATGTGCCACCACACCATGTTCTTTTTTAAAAACTATTTATATGTGAATATTTTTAATAAAGTTTTTAAAAATAAATAAGAGGGACTGGAGATGTAACTGGTGCAGTGTTTGTTTAGCATGAGTGGAGTCCTTGATTTGATCCACAGCACTCATAAACTATACACAGAGGTGCGCACCTCCTAGTCCTTGGGAGACAGAGGCAGGGCAATCAGTTCAAAATCACCCTCCACTCCACAGGAAGCTCTCCATGAGAGTTACATGAGACCCTGGATGGGGAGAGAGAGGAGAGAGAGGATCTAGATTTAGCTACCTCCTCACTTCCTAACCTCTGCTCCAGGGAGGCAGCCTGGAAGCCTGCTTAGTGAGCCTCCTCCCCTTCAGCTTTCTCAGCTCCTCCCAGATGAAAAACCTTTCCTCTTCCACTCCTCTGGGGAGAAAAAAAAAAAAACATATCTAGAGATCTAATATAGACATAGAGATACAGGCACCCGCAAACTGCTCTGTCTCTCTGTCTGTGTGTGTGTGCTCGCGCGCCAGATTTTCACTATGTAATCCAAGCTGGCCTTAAATTGGAGAGCCCCCTGCCTTGATGCCACCATGCCCAGCCAAAATTGTACCATTAGGAAGGTGTTTTCTAGCTGCTATTGCCCTCACTGATAGATGAAGGGGAGCTAGCTATGCAGGGACAGAGCTGCTCATCTTCCTCTCCCCCCACCCTGAACGGCTTTCTTGTCTATGTACACATCAGGTTGTGTACCTGAAGGTTACATGATGTTTTCTGCCTTCTTGAGGGGCAGAGCCCAGCGGCACAACTATTCCCTAGGTTCTTCCATTGCTCGGCAGCAGGTGGCAGAATTGGCAAGGAAGAGTGGATAGGCTAGGTGGGAAAGAATGTGCCCTCTGGAGGAGGGAGCCCCCTAGGCGTGTTAACTGTCCCACTCAGGTCCAGCGCTGAGGACCTGGGTCCTCAGCTGGAGGAAGAGGCTAGATTCCATCTTCATCTGGAGACTTATTTCTTGACTTCCCTTGTACAGTGATTATTCTCAGCAGGCCCAGAATTCATCTCTATATCTCTGCCCACATCTCACCCCCAAGGCCATGACTGGCCAGAGTGCCACACATGCACCTGCTAGCTTGCTAGAGCTCAGGAGGCTTGCAGGAGATATAGAGGCACCCACCACCAAGGCTGATGACCTGAGTTCGATCCCAGGGACCCCCAGCCCCTGCGGGTTGTCCTCTGACCACCACATGCACATCATGCCATGAATGTGTGTCAATAAAACACGCTTTAATAAAAAGATGGAGCACAGATATGGAACCTTGATGCACATAGGCTCCAGTCTAAATTGGCCCTTTCCCTCTGTGTAGTTTACAAAGGCCTTGGCATGATCTGGTAGAGTGGGCAGGACAGACGTTCTGAACCCATCTTGTCAAGATGAGAAACACCAGGTTCAAGACAGATGTAGGACCTGCTCCAGGTCACACCCTCCAGTGTTTGTGGACACAATAATGCTGACCAAGCCCCTAGCAGTTTCTGTTGACTGAATGCCTGGCCCTGAGCCCACTGCCTTTCAGGAATCTATCATTCATGATGCTTCTACCCAAAAGACAGTATTATCCCCGTTCTACAGATGAGCTGGGAACGTAAAGATGGTAGAGGTTAGGGGAGTCACTTCCTCACACAGCCTGACTCCATGAGATTTCCACAGTTGGTGGGGAGACCTTATCTATATGGGTCCCCACATCTTCAACACCCAAGCTAAGACCCAACCACGTACGCTGAATGTGTAGGGTGCACACTAACTGAATGAGTCTGCCTCACCCTTTTAGACCCTCCCTGCTTGTCTCTCTCTGGCTGACTCCTCTACAGCCATCCTACACTGGCATCTTTCCTGACAGTTCAGGGTACCAGTCCCTGGGCCCTCTGGTAGGGTCCAGTGCATACAGCCATTGTTTTAGGCCATTGGTGGGGGTGAAAATGGTGGAGAACATATGGCAGAGTAAAACTGATCACCTCAAGGCCAGAAAAACCTTGAGGAAATGAGGGGAGTGTCCCTTCAAGGGCATGCATCCGAAGACCTGAGGACCTCCCCTAGGCCCGCCTCCCAGAGGCTCCACCACTTCCTAATAGCGCCATTCTGAAGCCCTTAACATAGGAGCCTCAGCAGGACATTGGAGGTCCCCCGGTCTCCCCTGCCTCAGTTTCCTTACTTGTGCCAGACATGAGATAGACTTCTGGAAAGAGGCTGTTGGCCAGCTTACCCTCTGCTTCCTCTGCCAACCTGTTTCTGGGGTTCGCTTTCTCTCTGGCTCCACTGATTTCTGACAGTCACAGAGAGACCTACAGGGGTACAGGGTAGATTCTGTGTGGTTAGAGAGCCTCTGCGTGGCTGCAGACCCTTCATTTCTGTCCTCACCTGGCTGCTGTGATGAAACATTCTGACTAAAAGCAACTTGGGGAGGAAGTGGTTTCTTTGGTTTAGAGGCCAGGGCAGGAACTCAGAGCAGGAACCTGGCGGCAGGAATTGAGGCAGAGCCACAGAAGAACACTGCTTTTTGGCTTACTCCCCATGGCTTGCACATCTTGCTTTCTTATACAGCCCTGGACCATCTGTCCCCAGGGGTGAAACACCACAGAGTGGTGGGGTTAGGCCTTCCCCCATCAATCATGCCCCCAAATCAGCCCCACCCCTCCATCCCCAAATCCCCACACTGAGTTGCTCAGTTAACAACAGTTAATTCCAGGGACCGGCAGGCAGGAAGAGATGCAAGGTACAGAACAGGGTCACAGACCTCTGAGGGTGGCTTTGTGTAAATAATCCTATTTAAGTCTCCTCCAAACTCTGAAGCGTGCTGTTATGATCCCCAAAGACCAGAGACCAAGAAGTCTCAGTGACTCACCCAGGTCACGTGGAGAAGACAGCTAAATACAACAAAACCTCCCAGACCTCTGGGGCCTGTGTCTGTGTCTTACCCCTGGGCCAAGGCTGGCCCCTCCCCCATTCCTTCCAGCTTCCTCTAACACACCCAACCCAAGGCTCTCAAAAGACAAGTAAGACCAGGAAGACTCTCTGGGTTCGCAGCAATCAGTGAAAGGTTAGCTTCTCCACACAAGAAGAGCTGCTTGGCTCAGCCCCACTTCAGTCTGTCCTCCTCCTCCTCTTCTTCCTCCTCCTCCTCCTCCCTTTCTCTTCCCTCTCCCTCCCTCTTCCCTTCCCTTCCCTCCTCCTGTTCTTTTTCCTCCTCCTTTCCACTTCCCTCCTCCCTCCTCTCCCCCTGGCTTCTGTGTCCGGTTCCTTTGCTGCTGTTTAATACCTAAACACCGGGGCCCCATGAGTGACCAGGAGTCATGGATGAGCGACGCTAATGCCCCGGCTCTGAGCCTGGCAACTGTGTCCAGGCGCCCTTGGCACAGCTCTAGCCCTGGATTTCAGGCCCAGGGAGACCTGCCTTCCTCCCAAGCTGTGCCCACCCTGCTCACTGACCACCGTGCAATCTGAGCATTGGCCAGTATCGGAGCTCCACCTAGTGTATCTGGCAGGCAGCTGCAGCTCAGAACCCAGCCTGCGCATTGTCTCTTAAATCTGATTCCACTCTGGGGGTGAGTGAGGGCAGAAGAGGAAGGGTTTCTAGCCTGGGACACGTCTTTACAGCAGACCCCAAATGTAGACTTCTAGCTTGACATTGAGATTACCGTGCTCCTTCAGACACAGAGCCACCAAGATCCAGTGGGCAACCGTTTCTGTTGAAAAGCTTTGTTCCGCGGTGCCTGCAATGGCTCTGTGGGGAGAGGCACTTGTCACCAAGCTTGGTGACCTGAGTTCCATTCCTAGAACTGAGACTGTGAAAGGAGAGAATTGACCTGCAGGAATTTGTCCTCTGACCTCCACACACAATGCTATGGTATGTGCGTCCCTCCCATACACGTACACACACACACATAAATTAACGAAATAATTTTCTCAGTCACAATATATCTTTGGCAAAGCCCCAACACTATCACTGACTGAGGCTTAAGATGTCTTTTCTGATCTCTGATCACAGTGCATTGTTTTGTTTATTGGTGAAAGATAAATTCCCAAGTGGCCCAAATATTGGCAAACCCCTTTTGGGCACATCTTGATCTTAACAAAGGGACTCAAATCACGAACAGGTGTTGCCTCTCAGCCATTCTGTCAATGTCTAGTATGCACTGAGACTAGACAGTAAGGCCAAGAAAACCTGGGTTTGAATCTTGACTCTGTCCGGTGTGTGACTTTGACAAACTCACTCAGTGCTGGCGCACCTCATCATCCTCATCTGTGAAATGGGGCTGTAATGAGTCTTTGGAAATAATTGATGTTGTGTGCTCCTCACTCAGCTGGAACATGCCAGCCACTGGCCAGCACACCAGTAATTGCCAGTCTGATCCTCCTTTATCCCTAGGGGCTTCTTTGCCCAGTGGCCCGTCTCCTCACCCTAAAAGGTGACCATCACTTTCTAGCTGTCAGTGTCCCATTGATACTACATTCTCCATCTCAATTTTCTGAAGGTATTTGTCTCCCTCCACCTTGCCCCACGCCTGGCTTCTGTTCCTCTCCTTTTCCCCTCTGGATGCCCTGACCAGCACTGAGCCTATGGCAGGATCTGTTCCTCTTAGGACAGCCCATCTGCAGAGGGCCTGGGATCCAAGCCTCATCAAAGTACATTTTCACTTGGCTTGGAGTACTGTATGCCTGTAATCCCAGCAATTGGGAAGCCAAGGAAGGAGAACCTCAAGTTTGAAGCCATCCCCAGCTACACAGCGAGACGCTGTCTCTAAAGAAAAGAAGCCGTGACTGGGAACATAGTCCAGTTGGTAGCTGGCTTGCCTAGTATACCTAACAGCCCGGACACTCTCCCCAGCATCACATAAAGCATGCATCCTGTAGATGGACTATCAGGTTCCCAGGCCTGGCACATCTTCTCTGTACCACAATGTACATTCCTGTTATCCAGTACTCCAAAGGCAGAAGTAGGAAGATCGGAAGTTCAAGGTCATCCTCAGCTATATTACATGTTCAAAGCCGGACTGAGCTAAATATATATTTCTCCCCCATCTCAAGGGGGGGGAAGAAAGCTTTATAGGCATATTCTATTCTCTGTATTACCCCATATTCTAATTTAACCCACTTAATGTGTCCTATTCATTGTTTGGAGCCGGGGATGGTAGAGTTCTTACTTAGCACTCTTCCTCAGCCATATAGAAAGTTTGAGGCTAGCCTGGGCTACATGGAACCCTGTCTCATAGAAAAAAGAGAGTTGGTGACATGTGTTCCATCTCTAGGACCCAATGATGAAAGAGAGAACTGACTCTCAAAAATATGTCCCCTCACATGCACACCATAACATTTTAGCACACACACACACTACAAATAATAAATACATTTAAAAAAGTTTAGAAGCCCCTGCATTTTCTCTGTTGGAGCTTCAGCCTTCTCACTTGGGAAGTAGTATTGAAGTCCCAACTCACGCAGCTGGCACAGAGAATACAGAGAGAGGCCTTTCGAAAAGGCATTTGTAAAGAACACACAGTAGGCACTCAATAAGCAGGGTTTTAAAAATAATGACAGCTTTGGAGGCCTGGCTGGTGTTCCACAACACAGTCAAGGCACATAGGATGAGTAACTCACCACGGCAACTTCCGCCCAGATGCTGGCTAGGAGGTAAGGCAGGTGATGCTTAGTGTTGCTGGAGATTAAAACCCAGGCAGGTCCACACCCTATCAAAGGATAAAGATGCCCCCTGGCTGGAGCTAAGAGAGCAAGAGGAGTTGCTTTTGCACCAGGTGGGGATGGGAAGTAGGCCAAGCAGGGTAGGGGGTGAGGGGCGAACAGCCTCTTTATTAACACAATTATTTTATTTGCCGAAAAGTAATCATCCTAAGTGAGGTCAATGCGGCTAGCACAGGACTGGCCCTGCAGGCGGCTGGTCCGTGTTACCATGACAACGGAGCCCGATCACTTTCAGCAGCTGTGAAGGCCTGAAGCTCCTGAGGAAGGAGACCCCCACCCCAAGATCATTCTGCCTCCCCCAAGAGAGGGCTAGAGGAGACACTGGGTGTTTAGAAACCCCTCCCGGCCCTCAAGATGTAGAACAGGAGCCCTGGGGAAATGGTCTACCTGCAAATCATATGGACAAGGAGAGGGGTCTCAGCAGCGATCCTCACATCCCGTCCTACGCAGCCCTGGGCAGAAGGAGCTCATTACCTGACCTGCTTACAGATGGCTGCGGCTCCGAGGAGCCAGCGATCGGACTACAGATGCAGGACACCTGAAGATTTGGGAACTGGGGTCTGAAGCCCGAGACATCCTTTTCAGTTGCCTTCAACGTGACAATGACAAGGAAGGATTAGACCAGGACCTTGAATGGCAGGAAAGGCTTTTAATGAAGAAAAGAAACACCTGGACTCAACGTTCAGCTTCCTGCCATCAGGCCACGTCACCTTTAGCCAGTTGCCGGGAACCTCTGTTTAACCAGCTCCCTCGGCATACTTGACCACCCAGCCTACCTGAGGTGCAGCTGTGCCTAAGACATGTCCTTATCTGGAGCGTGGGCCAAAATCAACCCTGCCCTGTCACGGCACCATCAAAAGCTCCTTCTGTCATTCCCATGCTAGGAATCTGAGGGAGTCTGGTCTGCTGAAATACGCCTTGCACCCAAATCCTCTAGCCTTGAAATCCAGTACTGAGAACTTCAGGCTGGAGGTCCAGGGGACAGCCCAGCCAAGGCAGGCTAAGCTTGGCTGCAGCTCATCTGGGTTCAAACTTTGCTTGTGTCTAGCGGAGTCTACTGCCCTCTAGCGGCAAGTTTGACATCACATGCGACAGCTACAGACAGAACCTCTGGAAAGTGAGTGTGGTGCTACCGGGACCAAGGGTTGGGAGGTGCTGAGAGGAGCTAAGATTTCAGATGTGGGGGTGGGGTGGGAGGGAAAGGCATTTTAAGCGTGGAAACAGCACTAATAAAAGCCTACAACCTAAGCAGCTCCTCAAGAGCAGAAGGCAAGAGGATCAGGAGCCAGAAACATGAGATCCTGCAGTGGGGCGGGGGGGGGGGGGGGGACCCTACATGGGCCTGGAGAGGTGACTCAGCCGTTAAGATCGCTGACTCTTAACCAGGTTCAAGTGAACCTGGACCGGGGTCCAATTCCCAGAACCCACATTAGGCAGTTTACAACCATCTCCAACTCTAGATCCAAGGCACCCAGCGCCCCCTTCTGACCTCCACGGACGTCACAGACGGACACGCAGGCAAGAAGACACTTGCACCCTTAAAATGATCTTTTAAAATTAAAGCTATGCCAAGTCATCTCGGAAGTGGAGGGTTGGAGGGCACGAGAGGCGGAGAGGCAGGAGCTGATAGACCGACAGCTTCCCAGCGCTTCTCTGAGGTTCGGGTGACCCTGGGTGAGAAGGGGCTCCGCTCCTTCGAAATCAAGACCATGACTTGACTCGATTAAGAACAGTCCCCTGAGGGCTGGGGCAGGGGGTTGCTCAGTGGTTAAGAGTGCTTGCCGCTTTCCCAGGGTATCCACGCGATGGATGCTGGAAGTCCATTCCAGGGGATTCCACACCCTCTTCTGCTGTCTCCCTCACATAGTACAGGGCACATACAGACCTGCAGGCAAAAACGCCCATCCATATTTTTTAAGAAAGAGTAATAAAATCTTTTTTTAAAACAAATACCGCCAGGGCTGAGGAGAAGCCTCAGTATGTGAGGACACTCACTCCTGGGCCTGACATTCTATGTTCAGTCTCCAGGTCCCACGCGGCAGAAAGAGAGAACTAACTTCCTCACGTGTCCGCTAACTTCGACTTGTACAGCATGGTGCATGAGCCCCTCCCCCCCAAATATAAATAAATAAATAAATAAATAAATAAATAAATAAATAAATAAATAAAGCAAGCAAGCAAGCCAGGTCCTGGAAGCAGATAGGGAGAAAGGTGTTAGAGCAAAGAAGCTGTGCGTGGGGTCAGCAGATCAGGCAGGGAGCCTTTCATTGTCCCTTCCTGCATACATGGGATGGGAAGGGCAAGTGGGGTCACTCTGAGCTGCATCTGTACAAGGGAACAGATATGACCCATTCGGGGCTCAGTGACGCCCTAAGACTTGGCATCGCATCCTCTCCCCTTCAGCTCCAACAAATCTCAAGTGAGACGTTGAATTTGCCAACCACCCCAGTCCTGGTGGTACATGTGGGCAATCCTAGCACATGGCAGGCCAAAGCAGGAGGATCCGGAGCTTAAAGCCAGCCTCGGCTATATAGGAGGTTTGAACTATGTGAGAGCCTGTCTCAAAAAAAAAAAAAAAAAGAGGCAAAAAGAAGAAGAGAAAGAGGAAAAGGAAAGGAAGAGGGGGAGAAAAGAGAAAGAAGAGAATTTGCCAATTGATCAAGGCCTGAGTAGAGGATAGCTCAAGGTGCTCACCCTCTCCTTACCTGGAGAGGTGGGTCTCAGGAAACAGTGGCGCACCCATTTTCTCCTTAGGCCAGGCTAGCCCAAGGGATGACCTGGCATGGCTCACATTCTCATACCAAATGGTCTGGCTCAAGAATGGAAAGACAGAGGCTGCAAACGAGTATCATCTGCACCATATAACTTATTAACAGCCAGGCAAGATTAATCAAGCCCAGAAACCTCGAGCAGACCCCTAATTAGTTGCTGCTGATAACTATATTTGTCATGCTCTCCAATTATTCCACTGTAAATTTCAGAGTTTAATTGCACCTTGTTCTTCATTGAAGTGTCACTATTTGCACACGCTCCCCTAATCTTTAGCAAATTTGACAAAATTCAGCATTAAATATAGATTATCTTTAGATTTCCATAATTAACACAACCAAACTGTCTCAGGCCTAAATATTTCTCCCAGCACCATAAATCTGGCCTGTCCCTCGTACCCAGAGAGCCGCCTCCAGCTCCTGGGCAGAAGCTATAGAGAGAACATACATGCAGGTCCATGGACTTGTATGCCAGGCCTGTTCGAGGCTGGGATAGGAAGAGGGGCAGCTTCATTCAGAGGACACCCCTGCAGACACACCCCTGGGCAGGAGGGCCCAGCAAGCCGCCACTGTGGAGCCTGTCTGGAAAGAAGCAGGTAACAGCTCCATCTAACAGGATGTTGGGATGATCTGGGTAACTTAAGGGTAATGAGCTTCCGAGAATGCAAGAACTCAGCTGACCACTCAAATAAGGTATTTCACAGGGCCTTTTAGGCTGAATGTGTGAAGGCTGAGCTGATCACCTCTGGTCCCTTCTATCATTCTATAAGGAAAAGAGCTTTAGGGGGTCAGCTAATGGGATGAGCAGGACTGTGACCAGCTAGTGCCTCTGAACTGGAGAATATCCGTGCTTTGGGTCCAGCCATGCAGGAGGTCCCCTGAGTTCTTGTCACCATGAAGCCTGAGCCCAAATCCTGGAGCAGCTTCCCATGGTGACCTGGGCTGGAAGAGGAGAGAAGAGCATGTGGTGCCTTCGTGGCCTGTTTGCGGCAGAATAGAGGAAGCTTGGGTGTTAGGACCTGGCGGGCTGCAGTTCAGGTCCTGTGTCTGCCACCCATCAGCTATGTGGCTTTGAGCAACTTCTTTAATGTCTCTGATTCTCATTTTCTTTACCTGAACAAGGGGCTATCTATTTCTGTTACTTGAAGACCATCCTAATGATCTAGAGGTTCGATCACTGAAGTTTGAAAACCGCTGACCTTTTCAAGGCTTTCTGCAGAGTGGTGGTAATAGGTTCCTGGACCTGTCAGGGTCCCAGTAAGCCATAGTGATCAGAATTAACCCCCTGAAACATCTCACTTGGAAACCAGTGATCATGGTGGCTGCACATCCTTATACCCTGTGATTCCTCCCTGCGCCCCCTCCTCTTTTCCTGAGGATTGGGAATCAATGCTCCTTCATTCTGAACCCATTCGGGCCACTGCAGACACTCAAGCCAGCTCAGGTCTCTCTGGACCTAGATAGACAGGATGGCGGCCTGACACCCTGCCTGTCTGTTGGCCGTCTGCCTCTCTGTCACTATGTGGTTGACTCCTAATCCCCAGGACCTCCCAGCTTGGCCATCCGAGATGGTCCAGCCCATCCTGGAGGAAAATCCAATCTCATTAAAAGCTGATTTTCGCCTAGATTTGCTGAGTCCACTCTGGGAGATCCCTTCGCCTCCGTCCATTTCAGTCCTTCAACTAGCAGCACAGCTTCTAAGGCAGGGGAGGGACAGCAGGGTGGCAGGTGATACGGGGTGAGGGTAACATAACTTGACCTTTTAGGGCAGTAAAACCCTGGATATGTCGTGGATTTATGGGGAGAGAGCATCCTATCTTGGGGTCCCTGACTCCCTCCAGGACTCAAGCAGAGTTTTGTACCTGTCTCCCTGTGTGCCGTGCCTCTGAGCATTTGTGACTACCTGCATAGATGGAATATGGTTTAGTCTACAGCAAACGCTGGTGCTCTGTGGCCCTGGTCCCTTGGGTCCATCCCAAAGCAAGCCTTTTTCCCAGGCTTGACTTGGGATGAACCCAATCTATGGTTTTCTCTCAGGACTAAGGGCTGGGTGGGGCTACCCTGCCCTCCTCCACCCATCCCTGCCCCATGTGTCATCTTGGAAATGAAACACTGTAGACTTTATTGGGGTATTAGATTTGGGGTTTGAGGGGCTGACTCAGGGAGGCATAAATACCTTCTCTGCCCCTATCCCGCAGTACAAAGCCCCAGGCAGGTGTGTATAACATTGGCTAGTCTAGCCCTGTCGGATAGGACTGCAGAGAATGGAACTCTGAGAAGTCTTGGCAGTGAGAGGTCTGGCCTGGGTCGTGCTGAATACCAAGGTCAGTATCAATGGGAAAGAAGTCACAAATAGTGACCCTTTGTAGGGTAGCTTGTTGCTTGGCTCTAGACTGAGTCCTTTGCCTTAAGCTTCCCTTCCACCCCAGCTAGGGCTACAGACCAGTTAGAGACTGGATTGACTATTTGAGCCCCAAGGACAATACCAAGATACCATACCCTGGAGTGACTGTTCTTTCTTTCTTTTTTATTTATTTTTCTTGCTGGGCAGAATGGGGAGGTGACTGTGACAGACTTGCTGCTGTCTTTTTTTGTACAACAATATTACATAATTTTACATTTTTGTTTTGTTTTGCTGACTTGCCTGCTGTTTCAATGCCCTCCCAGAACACAGTAGGTGCTCAATAAGTACTTGTTAGCATGAGCTAAGCCTTGACCTTCTGTCCTCAAAAGCACTCTTGCCCATTCCCCCAACCTGGTGGAGCTTTTAAGAACTCCCACTGTCAAGTCCCAGGAGGCGAGAGGGAGCCCCACTCTCTTCCCCCACGGTCCCCAGCTCCTAGCCACACTCTACCCCAGCCTCCATACCAATTCTCTCCATCAATATCGGCCTGGGGCAGCCACACTTGAATGCCCACCCAGATCAATAACCAGCGGCTGCCATTGATCAGCCCCTGGGGCAATGAGAGCCAGGGGAGAAGTCAGAAGAGAAAAGGGATTGGCAGGGAGTGCAGACATGAGCCCAGAGAGCAGACAGCCCCAGGGAGCCCTAGTAACAGGCCAGGGCAGGCATACAGGATGGAGATCATCAGAAACCAGAGGCAGGGTGCAATGCCAGCCAGCCCATGAACAGTCGGTATGAAGGAGACTCTGAGAAAAAGAGAGAGAGAAATGGCAGTTTGGCCCTGGGAGGAAACTAGACTCAGGGGAAGGAACACCAGGAATAAAGCCAAGATTTGCACACAAGACCAGGTTGTCCAGGACACTGAGACTCTTTGCAGCATCCTGCAGTAGATCTAAGATGCTACTGCAGGGCTGATGGCCTGGTCAAGCCCATGTACAACCCAGTGGGAAGTTGAGGAGCGGTGCTCCACCCCTGCACCGAACTACGGGCTCAGAGCTCATCAGTACTGTTGATGGCTAGAGATGAAGGCTGACCAGGTGTAGGGGGTCCTTGTAGACTTGGCTGGCTCTCAGCAGCAGGACCCCTAAGAGATGCTAAGCTAGAGGGTTCTTTCCTTGTCCCTACCCTGTCCTCACCCATCCCTTTGTCCTCCCTAAATCCTCTAATTGCATAGAATGACCTTGAGCAAGTGCAGTTTCCCATTTACACGCCAAAGAGAGTGACAGTCCTTCATCCAAGGTATCCTAAGAATTCCACAAGGCTAAGTGAGTCCTTGTGAGCCATCTTGTGAACCCTGGCGAGTCCTTAGAAAGGGTGTGTGCCTCCTAATCGGCATCATCGTCATCACTACTTGTGACCATACGATCCTGCTCTTGATCCTAAGCCCACCACGGTGACGGTGCCATGGACATGAGTGGGACTCGGAACTCAAATTAGATAAGATCCAGCTCCTTGTACGATGTCCAAAGCCTCCTGGCACCTCATCTCCTGGAGGGGCTGTCTATGCCAGGCCCTGGTGCAGATGGCCTCAGCAGAGCCCAGCGGCCTTAGAGATCTGTGGAGCTTTCCTTCTGCCTGCCATTAACCCAAGTTTTTTCCCATGGAATGAAAAGCACCTGCAGCTGGGGATAGCCGACCTTCCTTCCTTGACTCAGCCTGAAGGAGGAAGCTCAAGGCCAACTAGAAACACACGGTGCCTTCCTTCCAATCCGCTATGGAGAGAAGGAAGGGAAGAAGCTAGTGTCCAACCTCAGGATTCCTTCACTTATTTAGTCATTTAAACACCTAGAGTGTCCTGTCTCTGCACTAGGGCCTGGGGCTGGGGACGTCACTCTCTTGCTAAGCACACACTAATTCCCCAGCACTGTGTAAGCCTGGTCGTGGTGGTGTGCCCCAGGAGTCACAGCAAGGCGGGGGCAGGAGGATCAGAAGTCCAAGGTCATCCTCAGCTATGAAGTGAGCTTGAGGCTAGCTTGAGCTCCATGAGACTCTGTGGGTAGAAGGGCTTGCAGCAAAAGCCTGACGGTCCTGAGTTCAAATCCCTGGCACCCATGTAAAAGTGGGAGAGTGATGACTCCACACAATTCTTCCCTGGCCTCCTCATACATGCTATGACGCTCACACCCTCCTACACACAACAACAATCCCTGCCTGCCTGTAAAGGCTGACAGAAGGACCTGAACCACTTTCAAGAAGGGACCAAACCTACTGTTTCTGTTCCCTTTTTCTAAGGAAAACTGCCCAGTTTGTGGAAAGTGTTGCTAACAAACCACAGAATCAACCGCTTTCCAAGGAATCTCCCTTCTGACAGCCACAGACCTCAGTAAAAAGCAGAGAGCCTGAGGAACAAGCCAGCAAAAGAGAAACCAGGGCCAACCCTTCCCATCTCCAGTGGCCAGTGAGGGTGTCCTCTGAATAGAATTCTTTGATGGAGAGGGCCAGTGCCCATGAACATCCTTCTGGAGATGCAGTTGAGGGGATGGTTTAAAAGCAGTACGGTCATAACTCAGCGATGCCCCACCCCCTCTCCAACCTAGGAAGAAGCTGGAGCCAGCATTTGAGGTAGAAACTGAAGGCCCTGGGACTCTGGGCTTAATCCCCCTCTACACATCCTAGTCCACTCAACAAGGTTCGGCCTGCAAAAAGGTAATGCCCAGAACAGTTTTGCCCAGAGCAATATAATAGCTTTGCTAGCGATGACTGAGTTCACAATCTATAGAGCACCATGCAGCCCCCTGCAAGGGATGGTCTCCTCATTTTACAGAAAAAAAGCAAATGATAAGCATTTTTTCAGAGGCTTTGTCTATGTTAGAAAAGGCAAGCCACATTCACACTGAGGATTCTGAAGGAAAGAACCAGGGTGCAGTCCCTGGCGGGGGCGGGAGGACGGGTGGAGTCAGACAAAAACCTACGGGTGAGAGGCTGACAGGGGAAGGTAAAGAATGGGCCACCCCAGGTGCCCTGTCTCCTGACCAGGCCTCTAAAACCCTGGGGAGATTCCTGGCTTAGTGGCCAGCCTTTCCTGGCAGAAAACCCACTCTGGGCACATCTGAGCAGAGGCCTTTAAGTGAGGCCCACTGGACTCAGCCTGGGTGGGAGGTGCTCAGAACTTTCTGGAGTGCTTCCCCCAGCAGGATGAGCCTGAAGACCCCTGGGAAGGTGTTAATGAAACAGGGAAGCTGTGAACAGACCCAGGAGTGATTCCAATCTGACGCCTCCACCCCAGCCCCCCACCAGTAATGAGCTGGGACCTGCCCTTCTCCCCAGAGAAAGGGTGAGGGGAGAAGGAGGGGTCCTTGGGTATCTTCTGACTTCAGAAGCCCCCCTTACATCATCGTCATTTCATTTCAATCGCAGGACAAAGCCCACACTTACTGGGCACCTACTATTTCCAGGGCACTGTGCTTAAATCTCTTTCATATATCTGATTATGAATCCTCCCCTTTTACCTACATAGTTTAAATCTATATCATAAGCACCATCTTGCTTGTATAAGCTGCAAAGGAAGCAACTTAGCTAAAGCAAAGCCAACACGGGAACCTGGGACTGTCTGCAGTCTGTGTGCACAGGGTGGTAGATGGTGGTGAACACTTGATATGCCAGCACTTGAGAGGCTGAGATAGGGAGACAGTGAGCTCAAGGCCAGTGCTGAAGATATAGTACAAAGGGTACACTGTTTGCCCAATATGCGCTAGGCCCTGGGCCTGATCTCCAGCATCACATAAACCTATCATCTAGGCACTTCAGAGATGGAGATAAGAGAATCCAGGAGTTTAAGGCCAGCCTTGACTACATAGTCAGCTTGAGGCTGCATGATACTGTGCCTAAATAAAATTAATTAAATTTAATTTAAAAAGTATTCTCTGTGCTTTTGGTACGCCGCACCTGACCGTGCACCCACTAAGGACTCAATCGAGGCAGGGCTGAGGGGGGAGATAAAGGCAGCATGCCCATCACGAGTCCTTGACCTTCTAGAGGGGGAAAAATGAAAAGTGGGCAGGATTCCAGCCCCGTATTAAGGCTTCCTGTCTGTTCCCTCCTTCCCAGGAGTACAGAGAGCATGGAAGTGAGGGTACAGCTCTGCCCACTGCCTGGAGGAAGGAGAGGGTAGGGAGCTCTGCAGGAGGGAAGAGGGATGCCTGAAAGACCCCCACCTCTCACCTAGGGGGAGGGGCTGAGGTGCTCTGAACAGAGGCCCTGTTTGTAAACATCATTAATCAGGGATTAGCAGATGGGCATGCTAATTGCACCTGTGGAAGTAGAGACCTCAAGGTTGATTACATTTACAAACTGTGGGGATCCCTGGTGCCTGGCCCTACAGGAGCAAGTAGAGGGGATCTAGTTTAGGACCCAGGCTTGGGGGAAGGTTTGTTGTCGATGTAGCTTCCTTGTATATGTGTTCCAGTCTGGGTGGCCAGGTGAGGGGAAAGTGGGGTGTGGGGAGAGGGTGGGATCAACTACTGGGAAAATTCCAAGTCAGCTCCCAGCCTTCCTGACACCTTCAACATCTTAGCCAGGATGGAGGGGAAGTGGGGGGGAGGGGGCGGGGGCGCTGGCCAAATGGGAATTCTGTAAATGTTCAACTCCTCCCAGCATCCCAGCCCAAAGCACTGCATTACAGCTGAGTGGGGCCCTACGACCTCTGGGGAAACTGAGGACAGTGTGAGAGAGAAGCACATCCCAGCAGCCATGCATTCTCGGCCGCCTTTCCTTGCAATCCATTCTACTGCATCCACGCCTTCATGAAAACAGAGGGAGGCCCAGATTTTTTTTTTAATTCATTTTTAATATATTCCGGTGCTTCGCCTACACACGTGTCTGTGCGCCACACGGGTGCCTGGTGGTAGAAGAGGGAGTCAGGTCCCCCGAGACTGTTACAGAACAGATGGCTGTGAGCAGCCACATCAGCGCTGGGAATTGGACCTGGAAGGGCAACCGATGTGCTTAGCTCATGTGCTGTTTCTTCAGCCCAGTTTGCTTTCCTACACCCTGGGTGGGCTGAGAGCTCCCACATCAACTATTCATCAAGCAAAGGTTCCACACACTCACCTACAAGCCAGTCTGAGGAAGGCATTTTCTCAGGTGAGGTCCCCTCCTCCAGGTGACTCTAGTCTATGTTGAGTTGACAAAACAACAAACAAAACAACCAGCCAGCACACTGTTAAGACAATCTCTTAAGGACTTCAGTTCTCACAACAGGAATCCCCTGAAGTCAGCCTGGGTACACAGAACCTGAGGTCTGGGGCTCTTTCCCAACCTTCTTAGTTTGAAGAGTTCCATTATCTGGGGCGCAGGACAGCTTAAATTTGTTAGAGGCCGTGTGGAGGGCAAGCCTATAATGAACGGTATGTCAAACACGAGATCATCCTGAGAGCCATTGAGGACCATCCAGGAAGAGGGAATAACTACCCCCCCCCTTTAAAAATCAAAACAAAACAAAAAAAAAGGCATTGCTGTAGTCTGTTACTGGCTATGCAAAACGGGCTACTCTCCAACTCACTAACACCCTGTAATCCCAGCCTCCTGAGTGTTGGGATTATAGGCTCGCACCACCATGCCTAGCATGCCAGTGATTCCTGAGTGGCATGACACCAACTAGGGAACTTAAAAAAATATTGACCAAGCCAGATGTGTAATCTCACACACCTGTAATCCCGGCACTCAGGGAGGCAGAGGCGGGCAGATCTCTGTGAGTTTGGGGCCAGCCTGGTCTACAAAGCCAATCCAGAATAGCCAAGGCTACACAGAGAAATCCTGTCTTGGAAAAACCAAAAAAAAAATTTTTTTTTGACTCATGGGGTGCACACATGAGTCAAGCACACAAACATACACACACAAAAACAACTGAAACTTTGTTCATTTGAAACAAAGCTCTGTACAGCCCTGGCTGTCCTGGAACTTAATTTGGAGACTCAACTGGCCTTAAATTCAGAGACCAGAAATGCCACTGCCTCTGGAGATCTGGGATTAAAGGCAGGTGCCACCATGCCTGGCGAAATTAAAACATTTAAAAAAGAAAGAGGAGGGGATGAAGAGATGCTTCAGTGGTTAAGAGTATATACTGCAGTTGCAGAGCACCGGAGTCAGGGTCCTAGCACCCATGCCCAGCATTACAATCACCTGTGACTGGCTCCTCCTCTTCTGGACTCTGTAGGCATGTGTATTCACGCCCACACACAATAAAGAAAATATACATAATTAAAACAGTCTTGAAAGAAAAAAAAAAAAAGCAAGAAAGAAATGACTTGGGTCTGGTGGCTTACGCTGGTAATCCTCGATGCTCAGGAGCCTGAGGCAGGGAGATTGCAAGTTCAAGGCCTGCTAGGCTAGAGGATGAATTCAAGGCCATCCAGGGGTGTTGTTTCAATAAAATAAAATAAAATAAAAATAAAATAATAAAATAAAATAAAGAGGGTTCACAATATAGCTCAGCAGTAGCGTTTGCCCAGTAAACGCAAGCCCTGGCTCTAATCCCCAGGACCTCCAAAAGAAAGGAAGTTGGGGGCGGGGCTGGAGAGATGGCTCAGAGGTTAATTGCTAGCAACTACATGGTGGTTCATCTATAATGAGCCCTCTTCTGGTGTGCAGCTGATAGAACACTTTATATATAATAAAAAAAATCTTTGAAGAAAGGAAGTCGGACAGGTCGGGCGGCTCAGTGGGCAAAGGCGCTTGTCCTCTGGCCCTGGTGACTTGAGTCTAAGGCCCTGAACATACATGGTTTCAACAAAAAAAAAAGTTGTCCTCTGATCTCCACATGTGCTTTGGCACACATAACCAAAACACACACACACACACACTTACAAATTTGTGAGTGAAAGAAGGCAAGCGTGACACCTGGCTCCTTCCCTGGAGACTGTTATTTAATTGATCTGGTGTCTCTGGGCATTAACAGCCACCCCCTTCTAGCCCCATGGCCCCGAGGCACAGGCATTGTTCAAGATCTCTATTTGAGTTAATAGAAATGACAAGACAATAAAAGAGAAAGAACCGAATCCCTTCAGCAGGCTCTGCGTGAGACAGTGTCTGTTGGACTCAACCTTAGCGGACACTAGAGGTTGCGCAGCAGCTGGGGACGCGATTCAAGATGGGAATGCTGGTGGGGAATGGTGTTGAAGGGTTTGCTGTCTTTCTTGAAAGGTTGAGGTGATTGTGGGCCCTGATGGTTCATCCTCATTGACACTAGCCTGGGTTTGGAATCCCCTGGGAGACACACCTAGGGGCATGCTGTGCTCCAGAGGACTGAGGAACAAGTCACCTGAGCATGGGCAGCACTGCCCCACGGCTGGGGTCCTGGGCTAAAGGAAAAAGGAAAAGGGAGAAAGTGAGCCGAGTACCAGCATCCATTGCCACACTTCCGGTGTGGTACCAAGTTCCTGTTCTTTATATCCTCACTTGTCCTGGGTCTCACGGCAACCAGGGTTACAATCCAGGGGCTGCGGTACCCCCACCCCACGCTCAGTTTCACAATGGGAGATGGGGCGCAGACTCCCTGGCACCTAGTGGGTACATCCCACCGTGCTTCAGACAGTTTCTACAGCCAAGGCTTTTCCAGCCTAGGGGCTCAGGTGTAAGCTCAATTGGTAGAGTGCTTGCCCAGCTTGCACAAAGCTCTGGGATCCTAGTCCAGCAACTTATAAATTGGGGACAGTGAAGTGTATCTGAAATTCTTGCACTTGGGAGGCGGAGGCAGGAGGATCAGAAGTTCAAGATAATTAGGACACACTAGGTTCATAGGACATGAAACCCTGTCTCAAAAAAGAAAAGCCCACACAGCGGCTGCTGCATTGGGTTTGTTTCTCTAAAGCTTAGTAGGTGTTCCAGCACACAGTCCAGAGTGAGACCGCGCTGCTCAGCAATATCACTTCCGCTCCACTTGTGGGAGTCTGGAGGAGAGGACCAAGCCTAGCAGTCATACAACAGTGACCCCGACTTCACAGCCTCTCAGATTCAAGGGCAAGGGCTTGGGGTCATAGGTTCCCTCCCTGGGCTGGAGTGGCCAGGGAGCCGGAGCTGCTTGCTATTCTCCCTGTCTCCAAAGGGGCTGCAGAGAGGTCTCCCTGAGAGCGGCTGCAAAGCTATGGTGCAGAGAGCAAGACTGCCATCTACTGGAGAGACTGGGCTCAGCTGTTGAGGGCTCTCTGGATGTGACTGTCAGATTTTGTTTCTTCCTCCTCACCCTGAGGGGTAGGGATGTGACACCCCCGACTACATCCTCACCTTCACATTCCACACACCCTGCACTGGACTGCCTGATCCCTTCACATGCCCAGACGACCCCTTGACGTCTGGCAGGATCCAGGACAGATACTATCTATCCTAGTCCATCCTGGAAATGAGCAGACTACCGTTGCCAACTGGAAATGCGACTTCTTTTGGTCTCTATGGCAAAGTCACCCGACTGTAGCCAGTAAACAGACTCTCGCAGACCAAGTGCCCAGCACATCCAAGCCTGAGGATGACGTATGCCTTGAGCTGACTCCGACACGCCCGCATCTAGCCTGTTTCTCTGACCACAGTGGCAGTCCTGGGTACTGGGCCTCTATGAGTCCTTCAGGTGTAGCCAAGGGTTGTCAAGAGTTGTCTTGGAGCTGTCCTCTCTCCTTCTGTGCTGGGAAACCCTTCTTCTGGCTGCAAATGGAGTGTAGAAGAATCCCTAAGGGGGAAGTGGAGAGAGAGAGGATCACGACACAGGCAGGGCATACTTGTTTCACCCATACAGCAAGTGAGACACAGGGAGAACAGTTTGTTCAGGACGAGTCAGTGAGAAAGCAAGAGGCACGAGAAGCCACCCCCTTGTGACTGGGCATGAGGGAAGGGGTAGACTCACCTGTGGCCACAGAAACATTCAAGGACTCGAGACCAGGAGGCAGGGGACGCCTGGGCAGAATCGTAAGGAGCAGCTGGCAGGAGGCAAGAACTTCCTGGGACAGCCCAGAGCCCTCATTACCTGCAGGACACGTTAGGGATGATGTTAGGGAGCTCCAGCCAGATGTCCACATGCTTAGAAAATAGACACCTGTAGGTATAGCCTACCTACCCAGCACAAGGAGAGTAGGCCGGTCCCAGATGAACTCTAAGCAGCTCGTGATAGGGACCTTGGAGGACTGGGAGACTTCAGGACCTGGGCAGCCCACCGTGCCCACCACGAGCCAGCCCTGCTGGGCCTTGGCCTGAAAGAGAGAAGAAACCACTGAATCTTCATCAGAGCCACGGCTGAGGAGGGGTCCAGCCTTGTACACATGCACATTCACTGAGAAGCTGTCCTGCCTTCAACTGTCAGGAAGTGAGTTAGGACCTCTGCCTGGCCAGGATCTGCTCTGGGCACTGAGGAAGGGGCCAAGAACATGACAGACTGAAGTCTCAGCTGAGTGGCAGGGTGGCAGCTGAAGTCCCCTTTACACTGAGAGCAGATCTGAAGAAAACTGAGTGAGTATATTGTAGAGAGCAGAGAGAGAAGGCTCCAGGCAGGGAGAGCTGCAAGTCCAGAGGCACAAAGGCCCCATCTACCTGTCATACCTGAGGAGCAGCAAATTGGCTGGCGGGAAAGTCAAGGAAGCAGAACAATGACCACACAGGTTTAGGTCTTGAGGGCCACTGGGAACAGGGCTTTCATACTGATACAAAAGCTTTGAAAGGTATGCGCTTATAGGGCTGGAGAGATGGCTCGGTGGTTAAGAGCACTGGCTGCTCTCCCAAAATCTTTCGGGATTTCTCCTGCGTTCGAATCCCAGAAACCACATGGTGGCTCACAACCATCTGCACTGGGACCTAGTGCCCTCTTCTGGCATGATAGTGTACATGCAGAGTACTCATATACAAAAATAAATAAATCTTAAAAAAAAAAGTAGAACATGAGCTCACTATGAACTCTACGCTGACCTTGAACCCATGATGATCTTTCTGTCTTAGTCTCTCAAGTACTGGAATTACAAGTATGTGCCACCAGACCTAGTGCTTTGAAAGACTATGAACAAAGAAGTAACGCAGTCCGACTTCGCTCTCAACAGAACCACTGTGCTGCCTTGCAGAAGCCCAAGCCCTAGCCTAAGGAGATGGGAACTTGCACAAGAAACAGTGAGAAGTGGGGGTGGTGTGGCAATAACGCAAATAAAAAGGCAAAAGGGGGCTGGAGAGATGGCTCAGAGGTTAAGAGCACTGGCTCTTCTTCCAAAGGTCCTGAGTTCAATTCCCAGCAATCACATGGTGGCTCATCAACATCTAGATCTGTTGCCTTCTTCTGACGTGCAGGCACCCATGAAGGCACACTACTATATAATAAATAAATTAATAATAATAAAAAAAGGCAAAAGGATTTGGGGACAAAGCTGTGAGAACAAGAAGTCAAAGATATTTTCTGGGCTGAAAAACTGAGCTGGGTAGGCTGAGAAGAACAGATGTCAGCCCTGGGAACGGGGTGTCTGAAATGCCCACTATGAGATTGGGGTTGGGGGAGGCCTGAAGCAGAGGCAACTCTGGTGTATAGGGCGGGGTGAGAGTCAAATAAAGATGGGCTTTTAAGCCAGACTGTGGTGGTGCACACTTTTAATCCCAGCACAGGCAGGTGGACCTCTGAATTCGAGGCCAGAATTGGCCATCAACAGAACAAGCTCCAGCACAGTCAATGATACACAGAGAAACCCTGCCTCCAAAACCCAAAAATAAACAAACAAACAAATGAGGGAGCTTAAGCCACAGGAGGGCTCAGTGCGTGAAGACACTGGCTACCAAACTGAGCCCACAGGCAGGAAAGAACCAACCCGAGAGAGTTGGTTGTGTATGACCTCTACATACACAGTGCAGCACATGTACCCATATGTATGCACACATGCACATGTGCACGCGAGCATGCACGCACACACACACACAGAACTTGAGAGGCTGAGACAAGAAGGTAACAAGTTTGAGATTAGCCTGGGCTACACAGCCAATCCTTCTCTCAAAAAAGCTAAAAAGGGGCATATATAAGCCATGAAACTAGATTGGGAAGAAGCATTAGGCCAGTTTACACAGAAAAAGAGACCCAAGGACTGACACCTGAGACAGGACAGTGTTTGGAGGTCACGGGATTCGAGGATGCACAGAGGGGCAAGAGGAAGGGGGGGGGGTACGGCTCAGCGGCAGCATGCCTGCCTCATGTAAGAAGCTGAGTAAAAGGTGAAGACCGAAAAAGGCCACCTGTGCCAGATGCTGTGGACTGACTGTCCCAGATTGACGCACTGTGAGGGTAAGGATCTGATCAGCATGAGAACAGAGAGACGCTCTTGGCTCCCTGGAGAGGGGCTGGCATCGCTGGAGCAGGCTTTGGTAGGTGGGAAGGAGCGTGGTGCGGTGCTGGTTGCTGGTAGCTCAGCTTTCGGTGACAGGAGGGAACAACTTTGTGGCATCGCCGCTGGCACAGAGTAGATGTGATGAGCGAGGCTTAAGGGTGTACTCTGTAGAGCACTTCTGTTTCAGCAGGAGTGAAAAGTAAGAAGGGTGAATTCCATTTCCCGCCGGGCTTGGCTGGGGCTCCTCAGAAGGGGGACTGCCTGTGAGGTGAAGCCAGAACGTGCTTCTAGACACGTGCTGCTCAATATGAAAACCAATGGGCACACCTGACTACTTCCTAAAGATTAAAAAAATTTTTTTTTACATGTAGGAGGGCTTATCTGCTTGTATGTGTGTGTGCCACATGTAACTTGATGCCCATGGAGGCCAAAAGAGGGCATCGGATCCCCTGAAACTGGAGTTACAGGTAGTAAGTAGTAAGCCATCAGGTAGGTGCTGGGAATCAAGCCTGGGTCCTCCGGGAGAGCAGCCAGGCCCTCTCTGTTAAGCCTATTAAGCACTGAAATATGGCTAGTCCTAATTGATATGTATTATGTATAAACACCTTTAAATGGGATTTAAACTGAACATAGTGTCACATACCTATTAAGGAGGCTGAGGGAGGAGGATTTCTGTAGCTCTGAGGCCAGCCTGGGCTACACAATAAGACACTGTCTCAATTTTTTTCATTAATATTTAAAATGTTAAAATATTTAAAATAATATCATTAAAATATTTAATGATAATATTTTGTGTATGTTGAATAAAATCAATCTGTTTCTTTTTACTTTTCTGGTGTTTTGTTGTCTTATTTTGTCTTTTGAGACTGGGTCTCATGTAGCCAAGGCTGGCCTTGAAAGGAATGGTTTTGCTGTCTCCAGTTCCTAAGAATTACAGATATGTACTTTCCAGCGTGGTTACTAGAAAATCTGAAATGTGGCTTGAGTGTAAGGTTATTGGGCAGCTTTCTTCCGCCTCTTTTCAAGGTTATTTTCTCACAAGGTCGGGGTGGAGGTGTGGGAAACGGGGACAGAGATCAGAAGGGCTGCCAAATGTGAGGCAATGCTGCCCCCTCGTGTCTAGCCAGGAGAGCACAGCTGAAGAGCGCTAAAGCTTGGCCCTAGCAAAGCCTTGCTCAAAATCGCTTTCAAATTGAGCGTCTATTCCAGGTACCCGCGTCTCCCGTCCACCAGGGCATTGCTGAAGACCCCAGGGTGTCAGACGCTGACTTGCTGACGCAGGTGGCCAAGGCGTGCGGTAAAGGAAATGAGGTGAGGAACCCCCTAACCTCAGACGATGCTCCATTTGTGATTTTAAAGACCCCAGGATCCTTTCCAGTGGGACTTACAAAGGCATGGGCGTCAACGCCACCACGTCCCCTTCTCTCCTCCCCCCCCCCCCCCAATCCACTGCGAGCTGGGAGGGGCTTTAAGAGGTCGAGGAAGGCTGATGACATCGCCTCTTCTTCCCTTCTCGTCCCACATTACCTGCAGAAAACCGGCCAGGTCAGGAGTGGCGAACACGTCCATCACCTCCATAGCCCCAGCGCTGGCCTTGCTGACTACTGGAGTAAGCGGGCAGCTGCAAAGGTCCCCCACGGTCCGTGTTAAACCCGGAGATCTCCAGCCCCGCGCCCTACACACCCCCGGGCTCCCAAGGGTTTCGGGGTGAGAACTCCGACAACCGGGAAAGCGGGGCGAGGGATCCCCCGCAAAGTGCATAGGAACTTGGTTCCGCCTCCCGGTGGCGCGCAAAAGGAATTAAGGGACACCCCGTGCCTGTTTCTCCTGCCGGTGATGACTCTGTCTACTCCGAGGAAGTGAGCGGAGCGCAGCACGGCCCCGAGATTCCGGGGATCCTGGAGCGCCTCGAGGACCAGCCACAGCTGCTGAGGGTCGTCGCCTGGGCTCGCCTCTGCAGCCTCATCGCAAGGCCGGGGCCGCAGGGGGCTCACCTCCATGCACACGCCCTGGTGCACCCGGTAGCCGCACAAGGCGTCCAGTTTCCGCCTCGTGGGCCTCAGGACAGGGATGCCCTGGGCCTCGGCCACCCGGAGCAGCTCGGCCCGCTCCCCCTGCAGCCCAGCCTTACCGGCCTGGAGCAGGAGCCGGGCCACACGCCGGCGGGCGGCCCGCAGGGCCAGGAGGCAGGGGGACAGGCCGAACAGACGTTCCAGCCGCTGAGCCGGCGCCAGGTCATCCAGCAGCAGGCGGCTCAGCTCCTCCCCGCCGGGCCGCGCCGCCGGGGAGAAATGGCGGGCCACCAGGCGGCCGAAGCCCCCGACCGTCCAGAGGGATTGCATGGCTCCAGCAGCGCCCGGGACTCCACTAAAGGACAGGTGGAGAAGACGCCTTGGCCTCCCACGCCTCGTCACCTCACGTAGGACAAACTACAACCTGACACCCGAGCCGGGACAGTCGCCGCCCAGACTCCCACGTGGGTTCCCGGCTTCCGGGTCCCGGAGGCCCGGCCCCCTGGCCGATGACGCACACGCGTGCTTGGCAGCAACCATATCTCCACAGCACCCCCTACAGGAAAGGCTCGCACTACCTCCCCTGCCGCTGGCGAGCCCAGAGGCTCTGCTGACGCTGAGACGGGATAGCCATATTCCCTTACTCTTCTGCAAAGACCAATTTAGGCAGATGAGCTGGCCACCCTGTTCAGTCAAGTTAATCTTGGTGCCTTCCTCTCCACATCCAGGCACATCATCAGATCTTGGAAAATTTCCCAGCTTATCCTGTCAGACCCTCAGCACCTCAGCCAGCAGAGCCCCATAATTTCCCATCTCCAGGTAACTGAAGTGAAAACCCGTATGATGTGTCTGCTGACAACTGATGCCCTTGGCCCATGGTAATGCTGGTACTCCTATGCTCACTGCCCTAACCCCTCCCTGCTAATTCTTTTCAGCCTAGTGTTTTGCTTTATTTTAAAACCTTTCCCCCTCCCTTTAAAATCAATGTCTCACTAAGTAGTCCACATGGATGGCCTGAAACTTTTTAAAAAATTCTTTGATTTCTTAATCCTTAATTTTTATTAGTTTATTCACTTTGTATCCCAGCTGTAGCCCCTCCCTCCTGAAACTTTTATAGTCTAGGCTGGCCTCGAGTGTTGGGATTAAAGGTGTATACCACTATGCCAAGCTCCACTTTATTTTACTTTTCAAATTCTTTTATGTGTGGGAGTGTACTGTCTCTGTGTATGGCTGTGCACATGTGTGCCTGCTGCACCAGGAGCCCAGAAGAGGACGGACGTAGGATTCCCTGGGACTGGAGTCACCATGTGGGCTCTGGGAATCAAACTTGGATCCTCAGGAAGAGCAGCCAGTCTTCTTAACCACTGAACCAACTTCCCAGCTCCCTCATTGTTTGTTTGTTTGTCTCTCTATATTTTTTGGAGACGCATGTATCCTTGGCTGGCCCAGAACCAACCTCCTGCTCCTACTCCAGAAGTGATGTTCCAAATCTACCCACCTTCCCACTTACGTGGAAGAAATTCTGAGACACAGCACTGATCAAGAAGGGGTTAGAACCGAAAGACACTTCTGAGGCCAGAGTAAGCTGCAATCTTTCTCTTTAATTGTTGCACTGAAATGTACTAGGAGACAGACCCTGATATTCTGTAGCCATGGTCAGAGCGCAGTGATGACCCCAGGATAAGAGCCAAAATTGGGCTGAAGAGGTGGGGAGCGGGGAAAGGGGGCCTGGAGCCCTGGGTAACCACACAGCTAAAAGATGAAGTCCTGTCTCTGCTACTCCAACCCTAAGGGGCAGGGGGTAGGATACAGGAAGATAGAACAATGCCCCCTTTGGCCACATCCCCTCCCTAAGACAAAAGGACGAGAACAAGGGCCAAGGGGTCCCAAGAGGGGGAACAAGTTAGTAGATAAAACACTCACGACTATGCCTTCTCTCCCCAGCCCATTTTTTTTTCACATTTATAATGGGAATAATCTAATGAATTTTCTATCCCTTAGAGGGGTGGATACAGAAAGTAAGATCCAGGGTCCAGAAATCAACACCTAAAATCCAGAGGCAGGAGGCAAGCCATGAAGGGTGGGGAAGGTAGGAGCTCCCCACAGAACACTAGGTCACCTGCTCTGTGGGCCTCATCTGGATGTCTCCAACCTGTGGAAGGAAGAAGGTTTGAGGCAGCCACTCCCTTAGGGACACCCTGCTGCCCACATCTGGACATGGCTGGCCTCCTCCCAGTGGCCAGACACCTAAGGCAGGACTCACCTGAACGTGTGGGGGGGTGCTGAGGACATAGATGACAGCCTCGGCCACATCCTCTGGTCTGAGACACTGAGAGCATGGAGAAGGGGTACTAAGACAAGGGCAGAGCTGGCCCAATTCCTTCCTGCCTCTAAGGGACTCTAACATCCATATTCCTACCCCAGCCCTCCAGGAGAGATAAGCTAGGCAGAGGGTACGGCCTGACGGAGCTTGAGGACCGAGTGGATTTACCAGGCCCAGAAGGAGGACCCACCTTTATATGTTCATAGGTGGCAGCTGCTTGCTGAGGGTCCTTGTCATGGAGTTTGAAGGCAAACTGTGTCTCCACCAAGCCTGGAGAGATGCACTGGGCCAACAGAGAGGTCCTGCTCAGCCTGAGCTTTATCAGGCCTTCAGGAGGTTGAGGAGAAAGGGTAGAAGCCACAGGGCTCCTGCTTCACAATGACAGCTGCCTCGGGTCCTCCTCCTTCCAAAGTCCCCACTGAGAGTTCCGGCTGGCAACTCTCACAATACTCTGTGCTACACACAGAGCCCTCCCCATGTGTTTGCTTAAAGCTTTACAAAGTGGTGTTCCTTCAAGCCTCATTCCATTTCACAGATGTGAAGACTGAGGCTTAGGGAGGTTCAGTGATTTACCCAAAGTCAGTGGTCTTCTAGGGGAGAGCCCAGAGTGCTTATTCAGTCACTGTGTGTGATTTCCCTCAGCCTCACTACTCCATGTTCCCTTCAAGTCAGCCCTCTCCCACTCCAAGTATAAGTATGACCTTTTCCTTTGGGGTGAGTGAAGTGAGGTGACTGTCCCCAAAAGAAGAGCAGTACCTAGGCCTTGTGCACTGTTGAGCCCAGGGGCACTCAGCAGGCCTTCCTGGGCATGTGCAGGTGGGAGGGCTGGGCCCACATCGCTCCCACCAGGGCTAGACCACAGCCTCACCGTGGCCCGGATATGGCTCTGGGCCTCCAGGAGCTCTTGCCTTAGTCCCTCTGTCAATGCAGTGACGGCATATTTAGTCGCACTATAGAAATGGATCACAGACTGGGGTGGGACTCGGTGGCCACACATGCTGGGTGGAAGAAGGGAAGGGGAGAGAGGTGAGGGTGAGGTTCCACAGACACTGGCAACGCTCCTATTGTCCTGGTCAGCCTCATTACCAAGAGGCTGACAGGGAAGCCTTGTTGGGGGAAGGGAGGGATGGACGACTCTGATGGCTACCCCTACAGTCTACTGAATGAGTCTAGTCTCTGTTGTTTACACAGCTCCTGCAACCTGCTTTGCCTTGAAGCTGTCCTTCTGCTGACTACGTACTCACAAGTGCAGTCAGACAGGGTGACCGAAGCCTCACCATGTTGTCAAGTGTGCTCACTGCTATGTGTCCACTGGGAGATCTCTGGGGTTGGTGCAGACCATGCCCCAACAGACAATGGGCTCTCTTATGGTAGAGCCTGTACAGTCTCTTTGTACCACAAGGTGGGCTGATCCCAGGGCCTGAGGAAGACGCACAGTCCCAGGAGAGTTCCCAGGCATTGGCTATGGAGGGCAGAGGCTGAGCTGCCCACTCTAGACAACCAGAGGCGGGCACTTCCCTTTGTCAGAACCATTCCACTTGAATATTAAATCCCTATTTTACTACTGAAGAAACTTCCCTCTAGGGGTTGAGTTGGCTGCAGCAGACAGAGCATTGTCTGGCGAGCCCACGTGCTGAGCATCAGCCACCGGGCCTCACCTGTTGATGTTAATGATGTGCCCATCGTCCACGTTCCGCTCCTTCATGGACTGATAAGCTTCCCGAGTGCAGATGCTGAGCGCCAGCACGTTCACCTGGGGGCCAGGGAAAGCAGTGGAGTTGTCTCCAACCTGGGCCCCATGAGCAGGTGAGTGGTGGGGGAGTGGCTGCCTTCTCTGTGGGGGTCCCACCCCTCACAGCAGAGGCAGCTCCTCTCCTGACTGAGTCCTCCTAGGGCCCTCTGCCTTGGGAAACCAATCATCCTGCTCAGCAACATAGGCCAGACCTGATCCCTCCTAAACAGAAATGGCCTAAGTCCTCCTCATACACACAACCCAGCCCCTCTCCCCCACCTTTCCTCAGCCACACTGTTCCCTTTTAATCCCCACCCATCATGACAGAGGAGGACCACACACCTGCCTTTAACCTATACCCTGGCAGCAAGCCCAGGTGTGGGGAATCTTCGGAGGGTGGGGTCACATGCCACTCCTGGCACAGCTGACCTCACATACCCACCCTTCAGAGAGTAGGGCTCTAAGGAGCTATCTGCTATGAAGAGCCTGTCTGCTGTCTGCTCCACCCATTAGCCTTGCCAGAGAGGCCAGCAGAGATAAAGCCTTCATCGGGTCCTCCAGCCTCCCTCCCCTTCAGAGGAGAGGGTCAGCTGGCAGATTAGCCGGTTCACTTTATCAGGTGCCACCCAGGCACCAGGGCAGAATGCCCTCAGTGAAAACCTGCCTCCGTGCTTATGGTAGCAGCAACACTCGGGTATTAGGATGCAGAAAGGGCTCAGCCTGTTTCTGGTCCTCTTAACAGGGTGGGATTGTGGGGCATAGGAAGGACACACGGATCCCTAGGAGCATGACAGAAGCCTAGTAGGATGCAGCTAATGGACTTAAGTGATGGGCAAGACAAACGGGCCTTGGGGACTTAGGACTTCCTCAGGTTTAGATCTGTGCCTCTCTACACGAGGGCTATAATCTGATCTCCCAGAGGACAAAGTTTCATTCTCATGGTTCACTGTTTCACTTGCAAGTACCTGTTAATACTAACCTGCTGATAGCATATAGAGGACTGTGACATCGCTTTCAGCCTCTCAAATAGTTTCACACCCTAAAGCAGTGCTTCTCAACCTTCCTAATGCTGAGACGTACAGTTCCTCATGTTGTGGTGACCCCAACCATTATTTTCATTGCTACTTCATAACCTTAAGTTTGCTACTGTTATGAATCGAAGTGTTTTCCGATGATCTTACATAACCCCTGAGTCATTCAATGGTCAACACAAAGAGGTCTCGACCCACAGGTTGAGAGCCATTGCCCTAACACCACCCCACAGCCCAGCCCAGAAGTTGGAAACACATGCCCTCAAGGCCGTGTTTGGCCTCTACACACTCTTATTACATTTATTTATTTACTTATTGTGTGTGAGTGTGTGTGCGTGCACACCTACATGCATGCTAACATGAAGGTCAAAGGACAGCTAGTGTGAGTAGACTCTCCCATCTTTTGGGTCCTGGGTCTTAATGGGAAGTGCCTTCATCTGCTCAGCCACTTCATCCACTTCATCGCACCTGCCGCTGGCCTGTACATGCTCTGAAGCACACTAAAGACTCCCCATTTCTCAAAAAGAAGTCAAAGATCTGCCCATTCTGCAGTGCAGGGACTAACCTGGATCTGAGCAGGGGCCACCCCTTTACAGGGCCACGAGCTCTCCCACATTCTGTAGACCACACCTGGAGACAGTGGGGTTTGTCTTGAGGATTTAGGTGTGTACATCCCAGCTAAATGCGGCAAAGGCTCAGAGGCTGTCCTGATCTCGCTGGAATCACACAGTTACAGTGGGGCTGGGTGCAAGCATAACCTCTCATCTCTATTCCCTTTCTACCCCCAAGACCACGTTCCCAGGTATCCAGCACGGGCAGGGACATGCAATGAACTATGGTTCTCTCTCCTGCAGTCTTTCTTCCATTACAATCAGTCTAGAGTCTAAGGACTGTCAGGAGTAGTGAGTGGAACTGGACGCTGTGGCACACACCTATGATCCCAGCACTCGGGGAGGCAGAGGCAGGAGGATCCCTTTGAGTTCAAGGCCAGCCTAGTCTACAAAGTAAGTCCAGGACAGCCAAAGCTACACAAAGAAACCCCGTCTCGATAAAACAAAATTAAAAATGCCCCAGTGGAAAACTGAAACTCCCTATCACTGGAGTCCTCGGCCTTGTAAGGCCCTGGTTTCCACTCTCCTCTTCCCACCCACTCCGGCCCCAGTTCGGGAGCCCTTACATTGAACATGTCCTTCCAACCTCTGGTGCTGCCTGAGAGCAGGGTGTCGGGCCGGGCCATGCCGGCATTGTTGATGCAGATATCCACGCCACTGTGCTGAGATCGGACAGCCGAGAACATGGAGAGGATGTCCTCCTCGTTTGACAGGTCACATCTGTAGGGGATCAAAGTCCCGGGGTAGCCTGCACTCTTACATTCAGCAGCCAGCTCCTATGAAACCCAACAGGGGTCTAACTGGGGTGAGCTGCTCACTCCCATACCTCCTCACCCAGAGTCAGCCTTCCCTCCCAGGCCGCCGCTAAGCGAAACTCTCTAGTGGCAGCCACCTTTTAGCCATATGAGAGAGGCAGGGTCTGCCCATCCCCAAAGCTTGGTCTGTTTGGTCAAAGTTCAAGGGTTAGGGACACTCCCTGAGTGAAGGAGAGGAACAATCAAGCAGACAGAGGAGGAATCTCATTTAGACACTAAAGTCTTCAGTGCTAGGGAGAAAGAAGTGGGCAAGGGTCCTGGGAATAGAGGGAGATTTCTCTTCTGCTTCTTCTCAAGTACCTGGAAGTAGGTCTATATATGGCTCTGGCCCCACATCATTCTTCCACTAGTGCCAAGAGACCCTGAACTGGTTACCCCAGGGCCCCAGTTTTCATCTTCTCTTTAGTGTCAGCCAGTCCCTCCCAGAAGGCTCTGTTCTGAACTGCCACCCTTTCTTCATGAAAGGCAGACAGAACTTAAGATGAGTCCTATACATCGCTTTCGATGCAGCTCAATCTCCTCTTTATCCATAAGGGTGGTCAGGGTGTCAGGCAGACTCTCTAACCCCTAGTGCCCCCTCCCTCCAGACACTACCTGTGTAAGTCCTCAGCACACACTGTAGGGAAAGCAGTCCCACTTAGTGTAGAGGGAACTGACTTTCAGAAGTTGGAAGAGAGCAGGCTGTGGGAGGCCAGCAACTGGGTGCTTGAACCTTGTGAAGGTGACTGTTTAAGTGTGTAGGGGAGGGGCAGGGGGGATGGGACTGCCCTAGAGGAAGGCCAGTTTGGCCAACTGCCCTGGCATGGAGCCCCTTCCTCCTCCCCAGAGAAGCTAGAAATAAAAGACACAATCAGGTGAGCAAATAAATTCTTTTTTGCTTTTGTTTTCTGAGACAGGGTCTCTCTATGTAGTCCTGGCTGTCCTGGAGCTGGTGGGTATATAGACCACAGTGGCCTTGAGCTCACAGAGATCCACCACCTACCTCTGCCTCTCTAGTGCTGTGTCAGGCTCTTTTCTGCTTTAACTTTCTCTGAGTTCAAAAGTTGTACCCATCTGGGTCTCAGAAGCCCCCATCCACCTGATTTCACTGTTGATGACCACCTCAGGGAATAAGATTTCTCCGAGTAGAATTCCAGAACCCAAACTTAGTTTTAATAGCAGTGAATTAACCAATCAATAAAAACAGTTAGTGAGTAAGAAACCCAGGAATTTACCCCACTCCAGACTAAAAATTCCCAACAGAAAAGCTGTGTGTTTGTGTGTGAGTGCAGAATATTCTTCACTGTGTCGTTGCCTCTCCTTGCTTGACTTTTGCCATCCCCATCTACTCTCCAAAATGACCTGAAATCAGTACAGTTCCTACAAAGCAAAGAGGTTCTAAAGACGGGGACCCATCCAAAGGCTGAATGATCTGCTTGGAGATTCCCTTGGGATCTACCATTCCTGGGTAGCTTAGGGTAGAGAAGCGGAAGAGAAGGAAAGAGTGGCTTCAGAGTTAAGGAATCAAAACTAAAAACAAAACAAACAAACAAAAACAAAAAACCAGTTGTTCAATCCCTGGCCTTAATCCTCCTCGGCTCCAAAGCTGGGGTTTGGCCTCAGTGCTTCTCCAGGGAAGGGGAGGGGCAGAGTGGAGCAATGGAGGAGCCAGGTGACCTTGGGATTATCTGAGAGGCTGTAAAGTGTACCTTTGGTCAGTAACTTGGGAGGGGACAGTCCTCCTTCCTGCACACCTTCTCCCTCTGCCTCCACCCAAGGCCTCCTCACCCCTCTCCTACCTGAGGACTTTGGCCACGGTGAAGATAGAGCCCTGAAGGTAAGGACTAACCCACACACCTGATGGTGCTCCTGCCAGGGCAAATAATGGGGATTTCACTTGCCTTCTCCCAAATGGCCATCTCCTCATCTTTTCTGAGCTGATGCTGCTCCTAACTCTGGGAAACCCCAAAAAGCATGTTAAAAGAAAAACTAGGGAGTTCTGGATCCATAACCCTCTGTCTTCTAAAGACTTACATGTCCAATGTCTTATTTCACCTATTCAGTCCCACCTAGGAAAATGAATCAGAAAAAAAAAAAGAAAAGAATCTATGATTCTAGTCACCATTTGGGCTCACGGCAAGAGTTGAGCCTCAGATATGAACTGAAAGGAGAGCTAGCTCCCACCCTAACCCCACCCTCACTCGTGGGTCAAACACTCAAGACCTCTAGCTTCTTGCACATTGGTTGGCCAGCACTTTACCCGCTGTGGTTTGGGTGAAGTCTGGAGAGGAAACTAAGCTAGCCACTAAAGCTAGCCAGTTTTCTTTCCTTCTCCCTGGCTGTCTATAGTCCTTGACCTCTGGCTTCCCGTTTCACCTGCCAGGATGGGGGCAGAAGATGGCAGGGGTAAGGGAAAGTGAATGCCAGGGGTCAGGGATTTGGCACACTGCAGCACAGGCTATCGAGGGCGAATGGCTCTTTATAAGAACAGGTCTAAGGGAGAAGGAAGGTCCTCCCCCTACTAAACATCCATCACTCCTGCCCTCAAAGCCGTTGCAAATGGCCCTAGGAGGGTAGCTGGCTGGTGAGAGCAGGGTCACAGTCTGGTTCCAGCCACCCCTCCCCCACCCGGAGCCTTACCCCGTGGAAACGACGTCCCCCAGAGCGTCCCCCTCTGCCCAGCGGAGCCTTACCTCGATGTTGCCAACGGTGCGGGCACAACCCACCACCTTCAGTCCCTGCTGGACTAATGCCCGGGCCACGGCCGCGCCGATGCCCCCCGAGGCTCCCGTCACCAGTGCCAGCCGGTCGCGCCACCGCTCCATGCCGGGTCTGGTCATGGTCCCGAGCCGTCTGCCTACCTCGTTCGGCGAGCCAGGCACTGGAATCGCGGGGCTTCGTCCTGAGTCACAGAGGCTCGGCTGTTCCCTGGTCTTTGTTGGGGCGTGTGCCGGAATCCTGCAAAAGTCGGAGCAGCACATAGACCCACCCCCAGGCGGGCAGGCCTTAGGCCGGTGCTCCGCCCTCGGGACCTCCGCACTGGGCCACATAGCGCCCGAGGAGCGCCGCTGCCCGGCTGCCCTGTACCTTGCGCGCGGGTCCGCCCCTTCCGGCCACGCCCCCGCGCGAGCCGCCCCTCCCGCGACTGGCGGAAACCGCAGCGTTTCGGAGGGCCCAGCGGCGCGGGACGCGGCCTGACAGCCGGAGTTCTTGTTTTCTTGGTGAGCGCTTCCTTTTTTGTGGAGAGCCGCCAGCCGCGAGGAAAAGGACGCACACACTCAAGGCCGCCTCGGCTCAATCAGTCCCCCTTCCAGAGGCCTTCGGGCAGGATGAGGGACCTAAAGGTTACTCCGGTGCCCTCCCGAACCACTGGTGACTGATAGCGAGGATTCGGTCCAGAAGAGTTCAAGTCTCTGCCGGCAAGACCAGTTAACCTGAGGAAGTACCCGATCTTTTGGCCTTACTAGCCAAGAAGTAAATGGTTACTCCTAAATGGCCCCTCAGCATCCACCCCAGTACTAGATGGGTGCAATGTTACACGATGTAGTGCAAGAGCTGACAATTTCAACACCATGTGGTAGGCGTATTTACACACATCTCTCATGCAGGAAACATCGGGCCTTACATACGCTGAGCAACGGCTTTACCACAAGGCTATCTGAATCCAGGATTGCTGGAGATGGACAAGTAGTTCCGAGGTAGGGCACCTGCTTACCACACAATCACACAAGCCATGTAGATGCAGCACCAGAAGGCTGAGGCATAGTTGTAAATTTGAGGTCACCCTGACAAAAGAAAAGGAGGGGAGAGGAGAGCAGAGGAGGAGAGAGGAAGAGGGAGAGGAGAGGAGAGGAAGAGAGAAAATGAGAGAGGAGGAAGGGAAGGGAAGGAAGGAAAAGAAAGAGCAAACCCAAACACTCAGGGCTAAAGAGATGGTTCGGTGGTGAAGACTGCTCTTAAGCAGGCACACTTCCGGAGGACTCCATTCCCAGCACCCACATGTGGCTTACTGTAGCCCCAGTTCCAGGAGATCCAGCACCCTTCACACAGACAGGCAGTCAAGAACACTAATGCACATTAAAAAAAAAAAAGTTTCAGGGGCTGGGCACGTGCATGCCTGTAATCCTAGCTCGTAGGGAGGCAGAGGCAGGCAGATCTCTGTGAGTTCAAGACCAGCCTGGTCTACAAGGCTAGTCCAAGACAGGCAAGGCTACATAGAGAAAGCCTGTCTCAAATCAAAACCCCCAAATATCTCATTCAACAAACATCCATTTGGCCAACCTTCCTATGGCCACAAGCGCAATAATTGCTTTTGCAGATATCATGGAGCCAGGGGTAGAGCGCAAGTTGGCAGAGTGAACGTCTAATAAAAAAAAAAAGTGCCTAGCTAACTAGAGTATCTTTCCAGAGTTGTTGAATATATTGCTCAATGATATATTGCTCAGTTTTAAAGGCAATTCTGCTTGACCAAAGAAATGTCATCAACTACCTCAGTGTGGTGGCTCACCCCTATAAATATACACTATGTATTAATGGGGCTGAGGCAAGACAGTCTCAGCTGCAGTGAGGCCTAATTGACAAAAAGAAAAAAAATGTCAATGATGAAAACTGAACCTAAGCCTCACTGTTAGCCATTTGAAATCTAATTGCTAAGAAGCCCCTAGAATTCACTCCAGCTCCACCGCCCAGACATGATGTCCTACTACTTTGTCTGGGGGCTATCAAATGGATCACACAGGCACAAAGCCCAAACTATGCATTTCTGATGCTATTCAACCTACTGTGCTCATTGTATGTCAAGTGCATTTGTATGCAAGTGCCCAGGAATGTGTGCACACAGAGGAAATTGGTATGGTTCCTCAACAACTATCCACCTTTCTTTTATGACATACGTGGTGCTGTACACCCTTCAAGCCAGAACTTGGGAAACAGGCAGGCAGGTATCTCCGTGAGTCCAAGGCCTGCCTGAAGTACACGGCAAGTTCCAAAACAAAAACACCCAGTACATTTACACATTTAGTGGCGGCAGACATGCATGTCACATATGGTCAGAGGGGTTAACTTCCCGGGCTCAGTTCTCTCCATGTGGGTCCCAGAAATCAGATTTTTTTTAATGTGCATTGTTATTTAGCCTAAATGTGGGTGGTAGGCTGGGAATTGAACCAGGGTCCTCTGGAAAAGCAGTCAGTACTCTTAACCAGTGAGCCACCTTTTCCAGCCCCCAGATTTGTTTGAAAGCCTGGTGGCAAGTACTTTCTGTTCACTACTTCACCTTACTGGCCCCACCTTGTTTGAGACAGGTCCTCTTTGGCCTGCAACATGAGCCCAGTAGGCTGGCAAGCCAATTAAGTCTCACGGATCTGACTGTGATGGCCAGCACTGGGTTTTTCTTTCTCCAATTTGATTTTTATTCTTTGAGAGGTTCATATAGTATAGAATATAATGAATTCAGTCCTTTTCTTTTTATGGCCCCATTACCCAGTCTCAATTCTTATGCAACCTGTGGTGTGTTCTCTGGGTGGAACTCAGGCTCTCACAAGCATCTTCCTGACAGTTATCCCTCCATCACTAATCTGACCTATCAAATGACAGCAAAATGCTAATCCTGGGACTCTCCCTTTCAGTACTCAGACAGCTTGTGACAGCAGTGAACTGCAAAAATCCATTCATGTTCATGTTGGAAAACAAGGAAGGCTGTGTATGCACGTAACACAAACCACAATGTGGTCAGCTCTCACACATCCTTCCCTCAGTCTTACAAACTGATTAACAATTTTGTTTTCATTCTTTTATGTCAATATGGGGCTCTGATTTTAAGTTGTTTCTGTTACCTTTGGGAACTTCTAGCAATTCTTGAGATGAGAACTGGAAAGGAAGATGATAGCCAGTGTTTAAAGGCATTTATTAAGAACAAGACTAGAAACTGCTTTTCTCAATTGTTAAGTCTCATCAAAGGAAGGATTCTGTCTTGAGCAGTCTGCATCTCTAACCTCATTTGCTCTTCATGCTCTCTCCATCAACAATGGCCAAATACAAAGTTCACAAGTGGCAAATACTAAAGTACCACCACACTCAGTAGAAACATGTACACCACATTCTACTATGCGTATTAATAAATACTCTTTATTTTAAATTTTGCACATTGCCTTTAACATTTTGTCCAGACACTTCCAAGTGGATGTCTACTGTAAACCATATATCCAGAGCTCACTGTCATTTCTGTACAGAGGTGTAAGTACAACATTACTTTTGCCACTAAGTTGCTTTAGTAAGTCTCACAGGAAGAGAAACGTTTAATGAAGAGATGGCTTAAATCATAGGCAGGCCTGCGCAGCCACGCAACTAAAGACACAAGCCTGAAGAAAGAACAAACGAATGAGGTTACCTCCACCATCTCCCAAAACAAGGAATCACATTGATTTAAGATAAAATTTTGCCAGAAGTCACTAAATTAAGAGTTTTTAAAAGAGAAGGCGCAGTAGTCATCTTGAGTGTTTCATTGAAAGACAGAGCTATTTTATTTATTTAATTTGCTCCAGCCGTTGTCAACCAGCCACTACAAATGGGCCTCTTGTGGTCATTTAAGCGGCAGTATTTATTAAATTTCTCCTTCAGATGCTGTCGGTATTGTTCTCTATTGCTGTAGAAAGACTGGTTATTAGCCATAAATGACTGTATTTCATCTTGTGAGATAAAGATCTCCTCATCTGAAGTACATTCAGACTCATCCTGCAAATTAAAGCAGTAGTTAAGACCATGACAAAGAATTCAAAATGCTATGCTTGGTGGGGCCACTACAAATTAAAACAGCCTAACTTTTAGTTTCCACCCAGTCAAATGATCTCTAACTGGAATGTTTACAGAATAAGCACCATGCAACCCATCTTAGAAACTAGTGAGAATAAAATCTAGCTCAGTTTGGTTTGAAACACAAAGTCTGTAATTATCCCCTCTATACCTAAGCCTACCTATCATCATACCTCTCTGCCTTTTAAAATGACTAGAGATAGATGCAACTAATTATCAATTTTTAAATGACCAGACTTCTCTCTAGCTGGTCCTATGGTGCAACTTTTGTCTCTACAAATTAAGTAAAAGATAACTTAAAAAGGTATGTTATATTAGAATCACCATTAAAGTTTACATGTATAAAAACAAAACAAACAACAATAAAATCCTTAATATTCCAAAAGACACACTTCCACCAAGGCTTAAATAATGGCAGGGATAACAATCTTTTCTTTCTTTTTTTTTTTCCACGATCCAGCACACACTACGCAGTGGAACATTGGCATCCAATACAGTTCAACTGAAGCCTCATGAGGTGGTATCAATTTACAGCTCTCCCAAAGCCAGTCATACTTTTCTCCTATATGCCACTTGAAGTAATTAACTTGGAATGTAAGCTTTAGTTCAGAATAAGTTTTTGTTTTGGGAGGAGGATCTTGTCCCAGGATGGTTTCAAAGTCCCTATGTGGCTGAACATGAGCCAAACTCTTGATCCTTCTGCCTCTTCCTTTGGGGCACTCATTCAATGAACGAGACGATACTCATTCAATATTCTTTCCAGATCTAATAGGGTGGGTACTATACTGTCTCTTGGGTCAAACTTGCTTACAGGAATTCAAAGAGGTCAAATCCTAGACATGATGCCACTTCTTACTCTCCCAACTGGTCTAACTTTGAAACAAAAATAAGATGAGGTGTTCCAGAATAGTTACAAAAGTCGTAAGTGGAAGAACAGAAATAAAGTCACCTTTCATTTCTTAACTGCTCTCTGTTCTTGACCTGAAACCTTCAAATATATCCCCCAACTCATAGTAAGATATCATGAACTACTTACAAGAAGTTCAACTAAGCTCTTGGCGCCTTTTCCAGAGTCAGGACCAAATGACATTTCTGTAGGTTCTGTGAACTGTGGGACACTTTTCCTATGCTCACACCAAGGCAATGGCTGCCCACCCTTCTCAGCCGTGCAACAATTCTCAGGATGTGCATCTTTGGTCTTGTCACGGTGAAACACTGTGTGCATGGTGTTTCCTGAGGTCTCTCGATTACCTGGATCTGTAATACAGCTTCCAAGTTTTTGGATCTAAAACCAGGACAAGAAATTTCCCAAGGAGGGAAAAAAGGGGACAGAAAAAAAAAAAAAGCAATTATTTTTAAAAGAAAAAAGTTCCCAGGTAACTAGTGACTTCCAGGTTAGATGACTATCCAGACAAGACAGTAAAGAACAAAAACTAACTAAAAGACTCTAGTATAGTACTTGAGAAGTAATGCCAAGTAACAGCAGCAGCTTCTATTTTTACATGACACTTATCCCATTGCAGATGATATGCTAACCTGCTGTATCTTACTTCATCTTCATAGAACCTAAAACAGTCTATTATCCTCATTTTTGCAAAATGAAAAACTAACAAATTTCTTAAGATTATACGCCTAATTAAAATTCGAAAGTATTGGGCCTAGAGAGATGGCTCAGCAGCTCAGAGCATCTGCAGAGGACCAAGGTTCAACTCCCAGCACCCACATGGCAACTCATAAGTCATCCTAATGCCAATTGCCAAGAAACCCTGTACTCTCCTCTATCTTCTGCAGGTACCATGTAGCCATGTGGTGCCCAGACATACAAGAAGGTAAACATTCATACACATAAAAGAAATAAATCTAAAGAAAAAAATAATTACAAAGTACTATAAAGAGATTATCAACCAGATTTATGATTCACTTGAACTTCTGGACAAATAAAGACTCCTTGCCCCATATCCACAACCACAAGTAACAAAACTATATAAAATACTCATTCTTAACATTTTTTGAGACATGGTTTCTCTGTGTAGCCCTGGCTGTCCCAGGGCAAGCTAACCTCAAATTCAGAGGCCTGCCCGCCTCTGCCTCCCAGTGATGGGATTAAAGGTGTGTGCCACCACCACCCAGCTTAAAATCCTCTTTAAAATCCCTCAACAATAAAGCTGTGCATGCCAACTTAAGGAACATAGGGTATTTTTAAACTGCAAAAAATTTTAACTGCAAATCACCACACTCACATGTTCATCGCATTTCAACATCTTGCTTTTCTTTTTCTTCTTTTTATTTTTTCCTTTTGTGTTATTTTCTTCAGAATTTGCCCAACATTCAACACAACTATCACCATCATCTTCTTTGTCTTCACAGTGATGAACACAGGAATCTTCACCTACAAAAATTAATAACCCTTCTTATTTATGGCGTTATGTCAGTCATGGAGTAGTTACTAATTAGGAGGCTTAAGCCAAGCATACCATGTTCATCATGGTTACAAATTCCCTCAGTGCAGGCAACATCTGAACCTTCTCGAGAACCTGTTTCACTTCCTTCCATGCTAGATGAATATCCGCAATCACTACCGTTACAGTGTGGAGATATGCCTGAAAATAGAGCAGGTGAAAATAAAGCTTCACTCAGGATCCAGAGAAAAATATCAAATTTTATTGCTTATTAAAAGTAAAATTAACATTTATACGTTTTGTGTCTTGTAAGAAAAGAAACATTAAGTACCTGACTAAATCGTATGATAAAGCAACTTTAAAAGTCTAATTTCAGCGGGGCAGTGGGGGCACACGCCTTTAATCCCAGCACTTGGGAGGCAGAGGCAGGCAGATATGTGTTCCAGGCCAGTCAAGAGTACAAAGAAACCCTATCTTTAAAAATAAAAAATACATGGCTGGAGAAATGGCTCAGAGGTTAAGAACACTGGCTGTTTTTCCAAAAGTTCTAAGTTCAATTCCTAGCAACCACATGGTAGTTCAACCACCTATAGTAAGATCTGTTGCCCTCTTCTAGTGCACAGGCAGAGTGCTGTATAAATAATAAATAAATCTTGAAAAAAAGAGTAAAATTTGCTCAAAAAATATTAACTCTACCAAAAAAGGGGTGGAGTGGGGTGGAGGGCTGTTAGAAACGTGGCTGGGCATGGTGGTGCACACCTTTGATTCTAGCACTTGGGAGGCAGAGGCAGGCAGATCTTTGAGTTTGAGACCAGAAATTTCAGGACAGCCAGGGCTATTACAAAAAGAAATCCTGCCTCAAAAGACCCAAAACAAACAAACAACAAGAACAAAACTAATTCTAAAAATCTCTAAAAACATTTGTATTTAAAAGAAGAATAGATCTAAGTTTTGTTTTATTTGGGGGAGAGGAGCTAGAGAGATAGCTCAGTGGTTAAGAACACTGGCTGCTGGGTCTTCAAAGTGAGTCCAGGACAACCAGGGCTCACAGAGAAATCCTGTGTTGAAAAAAACAAAACAAAAAAAGAGCACTGGCAATTCTTTCAGAGGATCTGAATTTAATTCCCAGCACCCACATGGTAGTCTATAACTCCAATTCAAGATCAACACCCTCACATAGACATATATGCAGGCAAAACATCCAATGCACATAAAATAAAAGTACATGAATTATTAAAAAACACGGAGAAGTTTTTGTTTCTGTACAGGGTTCCTCTGTGCTGGGATTGAAGGCATGCACCACCTTGTCCAGCGAGAGTTAATGGTTTGTTTTTTTTTATTGTTGTTGATTACATTTTTATTTTTTTATATTAATTACTGTTGTTAATTTTTAAAAAGAATTATTTACTCACCTTTCTTTATTTTAGGCGACCCCAAAAGATTGCCACTGCTAGGACAAGTACATGATGTATCTTCATTGGTAACAATCACTTCTACACAGCTATTACCATCTTCAGCACCGCCACAAGCTTTGCAGCTATTTTCAATGAAGTTTGTTTCCTTTAAAGATGGACATTAAGAGACAACAAAAAGATTTATTTATATAATAGTTACATTTTAACTTCTAATTAACTAATTACACAGCAGTTAAAAGGTTAGAAAATAAAGAATATCCATATAAATAACCAGAGACTAGCCAGAGGCTCATGTTTATGAGCCCAACATTTGAGACAGAGAAATTGCTCCAAGTTTTTGAGAAAGGGTTTCTTTACGTAGCTCTAGCTACTCTAGAACTCGCTGTATGCGGAGGCTGGCCTGGAACTCACAGAGTTCTGCCTGTCTCTGTCTCCCAAGCATTGGGATTAAAAAGTGTGCTACCATGCTTGGCTACTGCTGCAAGTTTGAGGCCGACTTGAGCTGCATAGGGAGTTCCAGGCTAGCCTGGGGTACAGAGTGAAATCCTATCTCAAAATACATACATCTGAAAAAAAAAATTTAAAAAGTAAGCCAGGCAGGCAGCAGTGGTGCATACCTTTAATCCCAGCGTAGGAAGGCAGAGGCAAGTGGATCTCTGAATTTGAGGCCAGCCTGGTATGTAGAGTGACTTCCAAGTCAGCCAGGGCTATATAGAGAAACCCTGTCTCAGAAAAATAAACAAAAAAGAAAGGGAAAGTATTAAGCTACTTTACTATGAACTGTAAGAAAACAGAGTGAGGGCTGGAGAGATGGCTCAGAGGTTAAGAGTACTGGCTGTTCTTCCAAAGGTCCTGAGTTCAATTCCCAGCAACTACATGGTGGCTCACAACCATCTACAATGAGATCTGGTGCCCTCTTCTGCAGGCACACATACAGACAGAACAGTGTATAAATAATAAATAAATAAAATTTTAAAAATGTAAAAAAGAAAACAGAGTGAAAAAATAGGGAATGCAAGCAAGCAAACAAGTAAAAGTTAAAGAGCAATGGCGCCTCACTCAATCAAGAGCAGGGCAACCAAAATGTGCCGGAAGTAAGAATCCCTGTGGCATGCCCACGCACAGAGCCTCCCTCAAGGAAAATGTACTTTTGGCAACTATTTGAGCTGGAAGCTGAATGAAGAACAATTTCACTTCAAACTAACTCAAACTAATGTGTTTAGTGGTCACTTCCCCCAACAAAAATAAAGTAAATCTGTCACTTTAAAAACAACAAAAACAAAAAACAAAGTAATTAAAAAAAAAGCAGAATCGCATACATTTTGAAACAATGGCAAGAATGTTGAGAACTTACTGTTTTCTGAAATGAGTTTTCACTATGTTGATTAATTAAACTGATTATTTGATTAATAGAGTGGGCTTATAATTTTTTAAATGGTCTATTATTTCTCCAGTCTAATATACATTACAGTAAGTACTGATTAAATATAACCCACAAAACATCCGGCTACTTTAAGAGATAGGGGTTCTAAAGGTGAGGAACTGATCTGTCATTCACAAAGATGGTCCATATTTTGACTTTCGCTATAGACAACAATCCAACACAGTGCCTTTATAAAATGAATGCATGCATTAAGTATCGTGCCTTACACATGATTTTGGAAGAAAAGCCACTACACAAATTACAAGACCTCATCTTTGGAAAAGCAGCGTAAAAATGCCCAAAGTCTTACTTCCAAAGCAACAGCAACACATACCTTCTCTTGGCTGACTGCCTTTTCATCTGCTGTGTGTAAGGAAGCAGGAATATCACACACACACTTATTTTTTCGTCTGTTCTTCCGTTTTTGGCGTTTCTTTTCTTGCTTGAGTTCTCTAACTCGTTCTTCCTCTGAAAATTCCTCACAAAGTTGTTCCAAGCGGCTAATACCCTGTACTTTCTCGACAGTCATCTATTATAAAGACAAGGTTGAATGTGAACATCCATCATAATTTATTTTTCCAAGGGAATTGTCACTTAAAAAAAATTTAAATATCACACAGACCCAAGTGGTACTTTATGCAGCAATTTCAGACAGTCCCCCTAGAGATCTTAAAGTTCCCTGACTGCTGAGGCGGTCTCCCTGTGCAGCTCAAGCTGGCCTTGAACAAACAGCACTTCTCCTGCAGCAGACTTTAAATGCTGGAAATATGTAAGATATGCCTACCATGTCCAGCAAAAACTTATTTCAATATTTTTCTTTTGTAGTGTTAAAGATCAAACTGAGAGATTTCCATGTATTTTAGTATTTTAAATAATAATGTTCTAAAAATGGACTCAAGAAGTTAATGTACAATAAAAACCTAAAAGAAAAAAAATGTTAATTAGCTGGCCACGGGTGGCATACAATTATATAATCCCAGCACTCGGGCAGAGGCAGGCAGATCTCTGAAGTTCAAGGGCAGCCCGATGTACAAAGCCAAGTCCAGGACAGCCAAGGCTACATAAAGAAACCCTGTCTCAAAAAAAAAAAAAAAAAAAAAAAGAAAAAAACCGAAAACAGCAACAACAAAAACATTGCTATTCAAGTCAACAATATTTTAGTTTTACTTATGTGTATTTCAAACACACATACACCATACACACACCCTATCCCCTTATTATTAAGGACTGAACCCAGGAAAACTGAGATATACCCTAGTCTTTTTAAGTGTATATGTGTATGTTTATTTAACTTCACATGCACCAAGGATGTAAAAGAACCCTCAATCAGATTTCCGGGAATTAGGAGTTACAGGGTGGCTGTGAATCACCAGGTGGGTTCTGAAACTGAACCTGAGTCCTCTGAAAGAGTAGTAAGTTCTTCTAATTGTCTAGCCATCTATCCAGATCCACTCATATTTTTGTTGTGACCCTAGCCTTTAGTGGCTGAGCCATCTCTCTAGCCCTCTAGATCCATTCTTTAATTTTCTTTTAAACTTTGTGTTATAGGTGTTTTGTCTGCATGTATGTCTGTGTATCATGTGCATGCCTGGTCCCCATGATCTCTCCAAAAGAGAGCATCAGATCCCCTAAGACACTGGAGTTACAGAAGTTGTGGGTCACTATGTGAATTCTAGGAATTAAACCAGGTCCTGTAGAAGAGCAGCAACTGCTCTTAACTACTGATCCAGCTCTCCAACACTACATTAATTTTACACACACTCTCTCTCTCTTCCTCTCACTGTTTTTAGGAAATAAGCGTCTCCATGTAATTCTGACCATCTAGGAACTTGCAATGTAGACCAGGCTATCAGTGAACTCACAATGCTGAGGTTGAAGGTATGTACCACCACACCCAGCTTTCTTATTTACTCTTAATTAAAAGAGTACATAACCAAACTAAATTATCTAATCTCAATCATATAACCATTAAAAACATCTGTTTACCAAAAAAACCAGTATAAATTATCTCAGATGCTTCAGAATACTTAAGGAGTTCATGGATTGTTGGAGGTTGGTCTGATGCATATTACTAGCCTTCAAGATCTGGGTGCACCTATCCTTGTTGTGTAAACCTACCTGACTGGCTATTTAAACCACCTTTACCTGGGCAGGGCAGAATGGGGCAGGCGTGGCGAAGTTTTCCCAGGCTTGGAGAGGGCAGAGAGAATCACTGGAGACAGACAGACGACGGGGAAGAGAGGAAGGAGGACACCACGATGGGTTAGCGGGGAGAAGAAACCATGTGGGTGAGGAGAAAGAACTCCTTTAATAGTGTGGAAAGGCCCAGATAAAGATTAAAAGCAAGTAACATGAGATTATGGATGGAAAATGGTCCAGATAGAAAGGACTTAAGGTAGGGGTTGGAGAGATGGCTCAGTGATTAAGAGCACTGGCTGCTCTTCCAGAGGTCCTCAGTTCAAGTCCCAGCAACCACATGATGGCTCATGACCATTTACAATGGGATCTGATGTCTTCTTCTATCATACAGGCATACAGAACATGCAAACAGAACACTCGTATGTATAAATAAATAAATCTTTTTAAAAAGAGAAATTAATCTTTAATAACAAAAAAAGGGAAGGATTAAGACAGATGGCATTGAATGGGGCTAGGAGATGGATGGCGAGGATATCGAGACAGTGTAAGTGAAATATCTGCCCAGACCAAAGATAAATAAGGCAATTATAAATCTAACAAGTATCTGTGTCCTATCATCTATAATACCGAGTTAGATAAAACTGCCATGATAATCTTATGGCTAAGACTAAACATACAGCCCAAAACCCATTTATTTTTTATTTACTACAACAATGGATGAGTTTCTATAAATGGTTTCATCCTATTTCAAAAGGACAAGTAACCCAGTTAAAAAGTTACAACCATGGCTTTATATATTTAACACAAGTCATTAAAATAAATACACAAATTCTATTAATATAACTGAAAGGAGACCAAATCACAAGCAGTATGCACAATAGCAGCATTATACATATAAGCCTTCAATGTTCTTTTTTATAATAAAGATTTACTTATTTATTATTTATACAGTGTTCTGCCTGTATGTATTCCTAAATGCCAGAAGAGGGCACCAAATCTTATCACAGATGGTTATGAGCCACCACGTGGTTGCTGGGAATTGAACTCAGGACCTTTGGAAAAACAGTCAGTGCTCTTAGCCCCTTCAATGTTCTTTTAAAGCAGACACTTTTTGTTTTGCTTTTACAGTTCCTGGAATTAAATCCAAGTCCTCCCTGAATACTAGACAAACATTCTAGCACTGAGTCATGCCATGAACCCCTAAAACAGAAGTTCTCACCCTGGGGATTAAATGACCCTTTCACAGTGGTTGCCTAAGACAATCAGAAAACACAGACATTTACATCATGATTCGTAAAAGTAGCAAAATTAATCATGAGATAGAAACAAAATAATTTTTGGCTAAAAAAATAATAATAATTTTTGGCTGAGGTCACCACAACATAAGGAACTGCAGTAAAAAGTGGTGATAGGAAGGTTAAAAAGTACTGGCCTAAAAGTAGTTCTTACTATCATTTCATGTACGGTGTAGTTTCTTGCACTACTGTTCATCCTCAGACAATGTTGCAGGATATTTGATCACTCTGAGAACCCTGGGATTGTGCAGTTTACTGGAAAAACCTGTGTCTAGTCGTGGTGTGGCTCAGCCATAGCATATACCTTTAATCCAAGAGCTTTCTGATTGAATTAAATGTCAACTATAGTTCAAGAAGCAGAACAAGCAACCAGTTGACAAGGATGAACATAGAAGAACCTTAGTAAGAGGAAAGTCAGAAGGATGGATGGATAGAGAGATGCACAGGAATCAGAAGGGAGAGACATTGAGTCTGAGGATGTTTTAACAAGGTGTGGGAAAGGGTTTCCTTTTTTGGGGAGATTGTCAGCTGAGGAAGGTCAGTTGGATGCTTTCTCTAGCTCTCTGAGCTAACAGGCTTTTACCCCAAAATCTGGCTCCTGAGTCTTCATTGGTAAAATCTAACAATTGAGATTTTGATTAAAAAAAAAAAACAAAAAAAAAAACATTTGATGTCAGCACTTGGGGAGGCAGAGGCAGACAGATCTCTATGAGTTGGAGGCCAGCCTGGTCTACAAAGTAAATCCAGGATAGCCAAGGCCACACAAAGAAACCCTGTTTCAGAAAGCAAACAGACAAGCAAACAGACAAACAAACAAACAAACAAACATACATTTGACACTCCAAGGCTCCAACATGTGAGCACAGCTGTGGAAAAACTGAGAAGCCATCAGATTTGGTAAGTCACCTGCGAAGTCCTCAAGGAGAGTTAAGGATGTGAAATACCAGAATAAAAAGTGCTAGGACCTTGTATAGTGTTACTTTAGTAGCTTGAAAATAGAAGCAGAAAGTGAAAATCTAAATGACTTAACTGAACTTCTTAATACTGATATATTATCATCATCTTGGAATTTCATATTTTATCCTTAACAGACATAGTGGCTTTCTATACCTTTTCAAAGAAAAGAGCTTTAGAAATATAGGAAAAAGAAAAATATGAAAAGTACATTGATAAGATATAAGCCTTAGAACAAATTTAGAGACTTATAAATAAAGAAAAATACTCAGAGAAATTTAGACAAGAATCTATCACGCCATCACATGATGAAACTGAAGAGGGTAGCCCAAGGTTGTTACAAACTCAACCTCAGTCTATATAAGACCTACCAGGAGATAATAAGACAACCCAAGGTTATTAAGTTAACAGAATCCTATAGACATATTAGATTTGAAGAGATTTAAGGAATCGATCGTTTCATATGGTATGCAATTACCTTATGTGAAGCAGATATTAAATTCATGGGCAACTCAGAACAGAATTATCTCCCAAGACTGGAGAGATTTAGCAAGAGCAATATTGGAAGCCAATCCTTAGTTACAATGGCAAGCATAATGGAAAAAAGGAAGCTAGGGCCATAGAACAATGAAATAAGGCTAGAGGTATTAATATTTCCCAGATCAGTTGCTAGGTGATGGTCTAGCTGAGTTACAAAGGCAGCTTGAATTTGACGGTAGAATTAATTTCTAAAAGTTTTAAGAAAAATCAAAATGTCAGATATTTTAATCGTGGTAAACTAGGTCATTTGAAAAGAAACTGCAGGCAATGTATTCCTAGAAATAATGTTTTTTCTAGAGATAATCCAAAAAGAAGGCTCCAGCCTTCTGGAGTACACAGGTGTGGCAAAGGCTGACACTGGACTCCATAAGGCAGATCAATAAGGACAGGCAAGAGAGCTCTCTGGCACCAGGGGATGTCTTAGGGGCCTCCTGCAGGCCCCACGAACAGGTTTGACTCAATTCTTCCCTGTCACCGTTGGGAGAAACTCATCCACAGAGCAATTAAAAGATTTAATGCCTGTTGTTAAAAAAACCAAAACATTGCTCTTGATGTAATCAAGGGCAGAACAGCTTCAGTAAATAAAACAAAAAAATTCAGGAAAGACCAGAAAATAAATATTTTGGCAAACTGTTATAAATAATCAGAGACCAAGGGTAAAAATACAAATAAATGGCATTGAAACTGAAGGTTTAGTAGACACAGAAGCAGATATAACAATAATTTCACCAAAATACTGACATCCAGATTGGCCTCTTCAGATTCTAGGCATTCGAACTTTATCTCAGCAAAAACAAAGTTGCAAGATGGGTCAAGTGTATAAGGATGACAAGGACAAATAGGAAAATTAAAGCCTTATGTGACTAATATAGCCATGAATTTGTAGGGACATGACTTGGTACAGCAATAGAAAAACACAAATTAACATTCTCCAATCTCAGAAACAAACCATAAATATAAAAACAGTCACAGACTGTTCAGGTTGTCCATAAGCAGGACACAACAGCTGTGGAAGATACAACAAGCAAAAAAAACTGAATTAAATCTACCTGTATAGTTTAAAGATGTCTTAACCTCAGAATGGACACACTGGGATATGTGCTATGTTGGGGAAGAGGTTTTGTCTTTGTTTCCACAGGGGAAGAAAAGTTGTGGATATTGATAAAGGTTGGATTTCAAATAGGAGAGATCTGAACAAGGAGAGGCGATAGTCCATCAGACACCTTGGTCATTCAGTCCAAACTAACTTATACAAACTGACAAATGCCTTTCATTTGCTCAGGCATGAAAAAAACTAAAATAAAATATATTCTTGAATGATACCAAAGGTACACTTGCCTTACTGAAAAAAGGGTTTTCTTAAACCATGTGTCTTAATTCCATGTTATGCTAGACTGACTTGATGTGCTGGGGTGATTTGGTAGGTTGGAGGAGGTATAGTATGAAGAGGGTGATAAGGAGGGAGGGGGAGGAGGTAATGATTGGGATGTGAAGTAAATATATCAATTAATAAAAATGAATATTAGATTATAGATTGCCATGTGACCCATGCCATCTTGGACATCAGGTTTTGAGTTTTCTTAAATAAAAAGTTATTTGGGGGGTGGTATTTGGTATTAAAAACACAGTTAAGAGATTTAAAATGTTTTAAGTAAATTCAAAGGGTTACTACAGTTCAAACTTGTTTTCTAAATCTCTTTAAGAGTTGGAGTGACTTGGAGAAAGCTAAGTATTTGAGCAGGGTGGAGGTAGCCCACGCCTTTAATCCCAGCAGAGACAGGCAGACATCTCTATAAATTAGCTGTTTTCTAAATTCTAGAATTAGAGTGAACAAGGTGTTGGTGCACACACTTTTAGTCCCACCACCCAAAGAAAGATACTTTTTCTGCTGCCAAAAAAATTTTGCCCTAGAAAAGAGATAATCTGCAGAAAAAGGAAACCCCCAGAGTTAGGGTTAAAGGCAGGGTTTTGCTTTTATCTTTCCAGGAGAATAAAAGCATCCAACTAAGAAATCCAGAGACTACCAGACAAGTGAAACATCTGCCAAGAAAAAAACAAAAACCCAAGAAATGTTCCAAGAAAAAGAGTAAATTGGCCAAGTGGTACTGCCCACCTCCAGTTCATCTCTGCTGCCCTCTACAGACGTAACTGGCAAATAATCTATATGTGGTCTCAATTCAATAAAAAAGTGAAGCTGGCTTTGGGGTTGGAGTGGCTCGCTCCTCTAAACCCACGCGTGCTTGTTAAAGGAAAATCCGAAATTATGTCTCATATCAAAAGAGCTACCTGTTATGGGACAGAGGAAAAGAAAACAAAAGAGACTATTTTATTGACACTAATCTCATAATTTTTGGTTTGCACTTGACTCTTTAAGGTCTTTTTTTGTTGTTGTTGTTGTTTTTGTTTTCTGAGGCAAGGTTTCTCTGTGTAGCCCTGGCTGTCCTGGACTCCCTTTGGCCTCAAGGGATCCACTTGTCTCTGCTGCTGAGTGCTAGAATTACAGGCACGTGCCACTGGCTTAAGACTTTTCTTAAGGTATAAATATTATCTCAAAATGTGTATATATAAACCTTTTGTCATAATACTATTAGTCATACAGACTACTACTAATTCTAGAAATAACCTTCATCTAGCTTCCTATATGTGTTTTCAGGTTGGAATCTGAAGCAGATAAATAGGAACAAAGTTTGTGTACCTCAGATGTATTTACTAGACTGTGGTCCTCAAACCTTTCAGAGATCTGCTGAATATGGCATTTAAAATGTTTTAAGTTTTCTATAATAAACTGTGACTATTCCTAACAGTACCCCTTGAGGTCTCCAAGATGATGATGAGGCCTGCAATAATGAATCCACCTGGATTGTGGTAACACTAGCCATTAGGAAAAACTACCGCAGGCTTCTTCTGCCACAAGGTTCTGTGCAAACAGTGGATACCTTTGGGTTGACTGCTGTTTCTACCTAGCCATGATTGCCACTAAGCTGACAACCACCACCCAAAGATCAGCTTCGGACTACAAACTGCTCAGGACATTCAAATTGCTGAGTTTAAAGGAGACTGACACCAACATTTTATAGAACTTTGAACACAAAAACACTTATTCCTGAGACTGCCAAATACAACCAAGTTGGACATTGTGTAAAGCTTGGTAGAAATAGCTTAATTACTGTGAAGAGTTTTACTGTGATAATAGTTAAAATCTTTCCTTTTTATTTAGATAAAAAGGAGGAAATGTTGCAGGATATTTGATCACACTTTGAACCCTGAGACTGTGCAGTTTACTGGAAAAACCTGTTTTTAGTTGTGGTGTGGCTCAGCCCTAGCACACATCTTTAATCCAAAAGCTTTCTGCTTGAATTAAATAATGTCAACCATGGTCAAGAGGGAGCAAGAAACCAGTTGAGAGTGAGTGAACATAAAAGAAAACCTTAGAGAGTAAGAGGAAAGTCAGGAGGATAGAGAGATGCACAGAACGTAGAAGGAAGGGACACTGAGAGTTGAAACATCATTGAGGAGGAATGTCAGTTGGATGCTTTTTCTGTCTCTCTGAGCTAGCAGGCTTTCAACCTAGCATCTGGCTCCTATGCCTTTATTGTTAAAATTGGATGTTCGAGATTTTGATAAAAATAAGACAAACTGGGTATTGTGAAAGTTTCCTCTGTTGCTTGGCTGGTTTTTCATTAGCTCTATTTCCGAGCAGCATCGTTCTTATGTTTTTGTTTTTTTCTCTCCTCGGTAGAGTCTCACTACATAACTGAAGCCAGTTTAAATTCATAATTCTCAATTTGTAGACAGGGATTCTCTACTTCCATCATGTGGGCCCCAGATATCTAACCCAGGTCACACTGTTAGTCTCAACAGCAAATGTTACCTGCTGAGCCAGCATCCCTGCTCCTTAGCAGCATTTTGTTTTTAGAGACAAAGTTTCTCTGTACAGCCTTGGCTGTCCTGAAACTCATTCTAGACCAGGCTGGCCTCAAACTCAAGAGGTCCTCCTGCTTCTGGCTCCCAAGTGCTGAGATTAAAGGCATGTTTTGTTTTGGTCTCAGGTGTGGGATGTGGGACTGATTCAGATGGTCCACAGCAGCAAACTATTTGCCTCATGAAGGCTCTGAGAGGAGCTCTTTGCCAGCTGCAGATAGTTTAAATCTGAGGACTCTGGAGAGAGAAAAAATGCCAGAGGCCAGAGAGTGTGAAGCTTGGAGAAAGAACAAGGCTGCTCCTGCTTCCCCCTTACTGCTTCCTAGTTGCTGTTGTGAGACAAGAAGTTGGAGATCTTCTGAAAAGAGAATCGGACTGGCTCCAAGGAACCCAACAACCCTGACCAGGAGGAATCAGCTAAGAAAGAACTGTAGCCCCTCTCCCATTAACCCTTTCTCTTTCCTACCTGGTGTTGGGGTGCTTGGTGGAGCAGAGAGAAAAAGATATAAGAAATGTAAGGTTTTTTTAAAAGTATGCCCACAAGCATGTATCACCACTGCCCGGCTAGCAGTATCTTTTTAACTTCAGCTTTCCACTAAAAACCAACACTGCAAGAATAATAAGACTAAAAAGGGAAGAAAACCCACTAACTTTTAAATCTCCCTTTCCTCGGACAAAGTCATGTCTATCAGTGAACTGCAACTTTATGAGGCACCATGATTCCAGGTACCAGGCATGGCAGCTCATGCCTAGAATTCCAGCATTCAAAGAGTGGAAGCAAGAGCATTACAAGTTTGAAGCCAGGGCAAGACCATACAGAAAGAGCCTCTCAAAAAATAAAAAATAAATAAATAAAAGATTAGGCCCATGATAAATTAAAACCCCAGTGAGAAGTGATCCACTGCTCTTACCTCAAAGCTCTTACGTAAAGCATCAACACCGAGATAGAAGAGCATCTGCCAGGTCTGCTCTTCAGCCCGTAGCTTTTGCCAGATCCGATGCAGTCGTTCATAAAGGTGAATCCCCAAGCAGGTCAGAACTTCTTCTTGAGCTATATCTATTGTCTTAGCATGCCTTTCTCTTCGCCTATTTAGGACAATCAAATATTAATTCTTATGTTTTAACTAAAATAGTGTAACATGAAAATTCAGATTGTAAACACAGTCTACCTGACAATTACACATTTTTTAACACACACACAGATTTTAACCAATGAGAAACATACATGCAAATACAACTAAATATTAATACTGGTAAAAGTAAGATAATTCAGGAACTGGCTCTAAAGAAATGGGGCTTAGGGCCCAGAAGTGTAAAGGAAGTATCACCTTCATAGTAGATATGGTAGGCAACTTTCAACTTCCAGAAAAATGTCAACCTTTTTTTTTTTTTTTTTTTTTTTTTTTTGGTTAATTGGTAAGTTGGTTTGAGGAAGAATGGGAAAAAAAGACAATTCCAAAAGTGATTCGCTCATAGGCAAATCATAGGCCTTTTACTAAGGCCCATCTAGTAAAAGTATTCACAACACTACAGTGAGTTTCTGAATTCAAAAACTAGATGAAACAAGCATTCAAAAGTTGACACACATAAAACCCAAAGGGAAAATGGGTTTGATGTAGTCTATGAAAAACTTAAATCTAATTTCATTTCTACAACGGAGATATTAATGTAAGCTCCTCTATAATTTAGTAATTACATAACATACACAGGCCATGAATTACATTCAATAAAGCATTCCTTAACCCCCCTGCTGCAAAAACCTAACTTCTATGCAAAAACCACCATTGTGAACAAAATCTGAACATGATAAAGCAGGATGCACGAAGAAATATTCATTTCAATCATTTTCAAGTAAAAATGATAATCTATAATGAAAGCCTACATCTTCTCAAAAACCAGGGAGAAGACTAAACCAAACACCAGAACACTCTTCCCATATTTTCATTCAATCAAGAAAGTATAATCTTTATGGAACACCTTAATTTGAACACATAGCTTATGTAGAGGCAGAGGTGACAGAAATAAACTTTTGAGTAGTAAAATGAAGCAAAGCGCTAGATAGCCCACTCTAGCAAACTACATACTCATACCCTCCTGCGAACTCTGGCTCAGCGCGACCCAGGAGATGTGCAATGAAGTCTGTTTCACAGCAAACATGTATGTGTCGCTCATGTGGACAGCACCGCAAGCCTTCATACAGTGCAGCACAGTAGCCCTTCTCTTTGCTGCAGTCAAGTTCACCAATGAGGATGTTATATGCTCGGAGGACTTTATTTTTGCAGTCAGTGCAAAACCTGTTTTAAAACAACAACAAAAACCTTCAAAACTTCCTTCTTAAAAAAAAAAAAAAAAAAAAAAAAACCTTCAAAATTAAGAATAAGGTATGACTCCAGAGGCAGGTGGATCTCAGTGAGTTCAAAGCCAGGCAGTGCTTTAGTCTCAAAATAAGAAAAATGAAATAAAATAAATCATCCACATTAAATGTAAAGCAAATTTAAGGATTATATGAATGCAGCTTTGTCAACTGGAAATTATTTTAAACTAAAAAAAGGACACAGGCTATGAGGAAGGCAGGTATACGCTTGTTTCATAAAATACATATGATCCCCCTTGCCTCGAGACTCTTGAGTGCTCAAACAATAAGTATATACCGCCATGACCTGTAGAGCCTAGTTTCCTTTTGAACCCCAAAACATTAGAGAACCTGGATACATAAAAACACCAGGCTTACAATATCACCAATTGGCTCTTAAAAGAAGAGTCACTGTGATGGAATAAGAAAGTTTTTTACTGACTTAAATTCATTTTTCAAATGAACTCTGCAGTTAGCTGCACCCATGTGCACACAATCCATGGCTTTACAGCTTCTAAGATGATTCATGACCAAGATAAGATCTCTGTTCAAGATTCTATTCTTCTTGCCTGAGGGCTAGACCCATAATGTAAAAGTGAGACCCTGGAGATGCCTAGTAGACAACAGCTTAAAATCAGTGCTCCAGGGAAACACCATTCTCTTCCTATGTCCTCTCTGATATGGGTTACCATCAATCACCATTCAAAGAGTCACCTAGGCTTAACCTCAGTTAATTCCAACTTCTGCACTAAATGTAGACCAAACTATTTTTTTAATGAGTTTGTTCAATCTTTTAAAAGATTTATTTATTTTATTCTGTATACAATGTACTGCCTGCATGTACACTTAAATGCCAGAAGAGGGCACCAGATCTTGTTATAGATGGTTGTGAGGCACCATGTGGTTGCTGGGAACTGAACTCAGGACCTCTGGAAGAGCAAGCAGGGCTCTTAAACTCTGAGCCATTTCTCCAGCCCTGGAACCAACTATTATAGTTGACTTTCACTATCTTTAAAGGTCCTTTTAATTCAGTGTCCTCTCCTCTAGCTCAAGCTGCCTGAATTATTAGTATTATTATTAAGTACAACATAGAAGAAAGAAGAAACATTTTAACAACATAAAAGATAGCTCTTGCCAGGTGGTGGTAGCACACACCTATAACCCCAACTCCAGGGGTTCCAACACCCTCACACAGACATACATGCAGGCAAAACACCAACACACATGAAATAAAAACAAATCATTAAAAAGAAAGAAAGAAAGGCCTGTGGCACACCTTTAATCCGATAACTGGAAAAGCAGAGGCAGGTGGAACTCTGAGTTCGAGGGATCAGAGAGAAACCCTGTCTCAAAAAAACCAACCAACCAACCAATCAATATAAAATTTTAAAAACTTCTAAACAGCAACGGAAAGCTGGAGAGATGGCTCAACAGCTTAGAGTTCTTGCTTTTCCCACAGAAGACTATATATAGTCTATTTCTAGCATATATACAGAGGCTCATAACTGCCTCTTGACTCCAGTTCCAAAAGATCAGATGCTTCTTCTGAGGCTCCTGCATACACATAATGCACACACACTACTATAATAAATAATTACTAAGAAAAAAAGAGGAAGCCAGGTGGTGAGGGTACACACCTTTAATCCCAACAATGGAAAGGCAGAGGCAGGTAGAATGCTTGAGGTTGAGGCCAGCCTGGTCTACAAAGCAAGTCCAGGACAGCCAGGGCTACACAGAGAAACCCTGTCTCAAAAAAACAAAAGAAAAAGGAAAAAAAAAAAAGATATATTGAATAGGAAACCACAGAATCAGGGGAAAATATCTGGATAGGGATTAATATCCAGAATATAAAGAATTCCTATAAACTAGGTATGGTGATTTTACACCTGCAATCCCAACACAGAGGAAGCCAAGGCAGAAGGATCTTGAGTCCCAAGCCAGTCTAGCCTACAGAGATGCTATATTAATAGTGTATACAGACAGACACACACACACACACACAGATATATAGAGATACAGGTATAGACAAACATGTTTCTTACCCAGATACAATGGTACATGCCCTATAATCCTAGCACTCAGGAATCAGAGGCAGAAGGACTGTTCCAAGTTCAAGTTCAGCCTGGTCTACAACTCAAGTTCTAGGCCAAACAGGCTATAGTTTTAAAAATTCTCAGCTAGGCACGGTGGTGCACACCTATGATCACAGCACTCAGGGAAGCAAAGGCAGGTAGATCTCTGTGAGTTAGAGGCTAGCCTGGTCTACAAAGCAAGTCCAGGACAGCTAAGGCTACAATGAGAAACCCTTCTCAGGAAAAACAAAAACAAAAACAAAAAAACCCACCCCACAACAACCCCAAAATAATACTTTCTAGTGGCGCACACTTTGATCCTAGCATTTGAGAGGCAGGCAGATAGTAAGTTACAGGACAGCCAACATAGTGAGACCATACCTAGAAAATAAAAAACAAAAAACCGCCACCCCCACCACTGAGATGGGCTATCACCATGTAGCCTTGGCTAAGCTGGACCTCACTGTTTAGAGAGCAAAAGCAAGATGGACTCAAACATGTAAAACAGAGACCACCCAGGTTCTGCATCCCGAGTGCTGGGATTATAGAGATGCACACCTTGCCTGACTCAAAAGAAACACTATTTAAAAAGTGGGCAAGGCTGTGGATGCTAACATGGCCCCTAGTTTACATTTTTCCAGATATGATAAAAACAGTAAGCATGTGAGAAGATCCTCAGCATCACCAATGCAAAGTCAAAACCACAATCGCCCTCATTCCTACTGAGTCACTGTTAATAAACAAAAGCTGAAACAAGCACCCAGATGAAAAACCAGTGCTAGTAGGAATATGGAGCAATGACTGCTGCCATGTTGTGATAGGAACACTGTGAGTGGTGGCGCTCACCTTTGATCCCAGCACTTAGGAGGCAGAGGCAGAGGCAGATGGATCTCTCTGAGTTCAAGGCCAGCCAGAGCTACGTAGTGAGAGCTGTCTTGATAAGCTAGATGATGGATGGATGATAGACAGACAGACAGATAGGCAGGACAGAACACCATGGAAACCAATATGGACGTTCCTCAAAGCAAAAACTACAGAGGCAGGTAAGATGGCTTGGTGGATAAATACATTGCTGCCAAGACTGGAGACCCGAGTTTAACTTTTGGGACCCATATGGTAGAAGGAAACCAGTCCTACAAGTTATCTTATGACCTCTGCATACACTCTTTGGCATGTACATGCCCATACTACATAGATACAAATAAGTAAAATGTAATTAAAAAAACAAAACTATCATGTCTGAAGAGATGGTCAGAGGTTAAGAGCACTGGCTACTCTTCCAAAAGTCCCAAGTTCAATTGCCAGCAACCACATGGCGGCTCATCTACGATGAGATCTCATGCCCTCTTCTGGCATGCAGGCACACATGCAGACAGAACAGTATATACACAATAAATAAATCTTAAAAAAAAAGAAAATTACCATGATTAAAAAAGAAAATTCTACTTCTAGGAATAAACTATGTATTGTTTGCAGGTTCACATCACAATAGCAATTTTCATAACAGCCAAAAATATGAAAATAACCTAGATGCTTGTCAATGGATGAATAAAGAAATGGTGTATGTATACATGTACATAAATATGTATGTATACACATATGTGCACATGTCCATATATATGTATGGACTATTACTCAACCTTTTATAGCCCTCACTACTTGAGAGACAGAAAACAGGAGGAACATGAGTCTTAAGTTTGACGCTAGCCTGAGCAACACAACAAGTCCCTGTTCCTTTTAAGAAAAAGAGAGGTCTGCAAGATAGCGAGGGGAGCGCCACAGCCTGTGTGTGAAGGTCAGAGTAAAACTTTGAGGAGTCAGGTCTCTCCTTCCACTGTGAAGGTTCTGGGTTGTCTTCTGGGTTGTCACAGGCTTGGTGACAAGCACCTTTACTCGAGAGACAGGAACAAGAGAGAAAGAGACAGGAAAGAGGAAAGAGACAGTATATAAGAAGGCCATTTAGAAATCAACTGAAACAGACTACACCGGAAAAACTGAAAGAAAAACTTAAGAGCTGAGGAGTGATAAGGCTCTGCAAACACTGACACTTATTAAACTGTCAAATGTAATCTTAAGTGAACATTACTATGTTGTCAGGCCTCACAATTTAATCTAATCCCATAGTGAACCCTATTTAATACTGTAATTATTTTTAGCTGGGTGTGGTGGCGCATGCCTTTAGTCCCAGCACTTGGGAGGCAGAGACAGATGGATCTCTCTGAATTTGAGGTCAGCCTGGTCTACAGAGCGAGTTCCAGGGCAGCCAGGGCTACACAGGGAAACCCTGTCTTAAAAAACCAAACTAAATCAAAGCAAACCAAAGCAAAAGCACAAAGACAAAAACAAACAAACAAATAAAAAAAAAAACCTGTATTTTTGTCTTAAAACTGAGGCATGGCTCAGAATGACACAGGTTTGGTTCTCAGCACACACATCAAGTAACTAACAGTCTATAACTCCAGTTCCAGGGAATCCAACCCCTCTTCTGGTTTCTGCAAGCACCTCACACATGTGATGGACAAACATAACCCTCAAACCTGCACACATACATATGAATAAAATCTGAGGCGGCTCAGTGATAAAGGCCTAGTACCCTGTGCAGCCACGCACAAGTGCTGGTATACACATAAAGCAAAAAAGGATATGCCACAAAGGTATAAAGGGTATAACAAGTTCTATGCAATCTTAATTTCTCCTTTTTGCATACAGTATTCAAATTTTCTTCTCATTCTTAAGATACTTATAAAATAACCTATTTTATAGATACATTTATAGACTATAAATATAAATAAAACCAAAGTACAGGAAACTTCAAAACATTAGTTTATTATATGACCCCAAAATACCTTCTGGGTGAACCAATTCGTATTTAAAGAGGAAAAACAAACATTTTATATGGAAAAACAAACATTTTATATCTATTTAGTCTCCTCTCCCAAATCCAAATAATCAATTCTTTGTCTACTTTTTGAAAACCAATCAAAAGACAAAAATGAAGCCAGCTGATGGTGGCAGCACACGCCTTTAATCCCAGCACTACGAGACAGAGGCAGATGGATCTTTGTGAGTTCAAGGCCAGCCTGGTCTACAAAGCAGAACGTGCAGGCCTGTTATAGAGAGAAACCCTGTCTCGAAAATAAAAATGTTTAAAAAATAAAGGTTTATACCTAAAAACAGAAAGGAACTGAGTATGCAGTTCATTGCTATTTAAAACAAACACAGATTTTGTTAACACGTGATTTTAATATTCTTTTTTGTTATTTTGTTTTGTTTTTCAAGATAGGGTTTCTTTGTGTAGGTCTGGCTCTCCTGGAATTCCCTTTATAGATACCAGGCTGGCCTCAAACTCAGAGATCCACATGCTTCTGCCTCCCAATTACTGGGATTAAGGACATGCACCTCTACCACCTGGCTATAATTCTTATATCTTTAAAATGAACTCAAAGTATCCGTCCCAAAGCCAAATGTAACAAATTTAACAGACCTGACCCAATAATAACAGCACTAGTAACAACTAGATGGTTCCTTTATGAGTTTCTTTCCTTCCTTCCTAAGGGATTCCAAATGCTAAGGGCACTTAGAAAATTCTTTTGCAACAGTACTCTAACAAGAAAAACTTGAGGTTACAGGAAACAAATATTCTAAGAAAAATTCTTTCCAGCACCTGGGAGGCAGAGGCAGGCGGTTCTCTGTGAGTTTGATACCAGCCTGGTCCACAAAGCGAATCCAGGGCAGGCAAGGCTCTGTTAATACAGTGAAACCCTGTCTACAAGGAAAAAAAAAATTCTGACAGATAATTAAGGAAGAAATATTCCAAAGGAAATGAAAAACTTTTGTGGGAGAAGCATGGTGTTTTGTATCCCAGGCTGCCTTGAACTCATGATCATCTTATTCAACCAGGCCTAATGTATGCTGGGTTGGGGATCAAACCCGGAGCCTCAAGCATGTTAGGGAAGTACTTTAGCCACAACTCTAAGCCACAAGCTACTAATTTAATTTTGAGAACTTATCAAATATGATTCTATTACAAAAACCAGGAATACTATTCTTAACTGCACTTCAACAGACTCAGTCAACCTGTGTTTCATGAAAGATCAATCTGGAGCAACAGCAGAGGAACGAGAGCAACAGTTTCCACGGTACGAACAAGGAGTACACTAGCAAAGACCAGATTCCGACTCCCAGGTCAGGCAGCCCACAACTGCCTATAACTCCAGTTCTAGGGTTCCCAATATCTGTCTCCACAAGCTACCGAAACACCCAAAACTAAAAATAATAAAAGCACTGTGTGTAATGGTGGTACCCACCTTTAATCCCAGCACTCCAGGAGGCAGAGGCAGACCTGATCTATATAATACATTCCAGGACAGGCAGGGCTACACAGAAAGACCCTGTCTCAAAAACAAAAACAAAATAACAACAAAAAAGCCAAGCAAATAATTATAATAATTAATCTTTAAAAAGAAAGAGACAAGGCTAACACTCAAAACCACCTCATAAAATAATTGCCTACCATGACCCTTAGTGTGAGATATTAACAGGACAACTGAAATGCAAAGTAGGCAGTGACAGGCTACTCTGAATGACTGACACCTAGGTACCTTCCCCACTACGTTATAACAACCTTTACACTTACCTGTGCTTTCGAAGATAAGTTTCTAGTGTTTCTAAAAGACAACTAGAGTCAATTAAAACTACTTCATCCCTGCATTCCTGGGACATTAGTTCCCATACATCCATCCAACATCCTCTGTAAAAAGAATAAATATTAGTGAAAAGAAGGCATACATGAGGTAAAAGGTATAAAAAGGCAGAATAAAGGAGTGCTTGGTTTTACCTGGCTGTTCCCTGGAAAGGTCCATAATGGAAAATGATCCTACACTTGCTGTCCTTCCTGTGGTCTTCACTACTTCTCTTATCTGTACTTAACTTCTCTGAACTGACACTGCTACTGCTCCCTTCACTGCAGTACAGTACGGTACAAAGCTTAGTGACACTGAGGAGACCTGAAGAGATAATCTCTAAGGTCTATGTTAAAGTCATCAATTCTTTAACAGATCAAGATGTTAGTAGATAATTCTGCATATTTGAATAATAGATTATAGCTAACCATAATACATTATTTAATGTGTTTCACATGTTTACATCAAATACTTGACTATCAAGTTTACTTGATACAATTTAACATTATTTACAGTTATAAAAATAGAATTATTAAGCATTTTACAAGCAAATATATTTGAAATGCTCTAAAGCTAAAATGGCATTTAAAAAGTTATAATCTTTCCACCTATTAAACATGGATAAATCTTTAAACAATTGAAAATTCTCTAATGTTATCATTAAATGATTATTGTTTAAATAACTTATTTACAGCTAGCTTGTGGCAACAAAACCTATCTACCTTCACATTTCCAATTAGCCATCAAAGTCACATTAATGTAACATAAACACTTAGTAAAAACAGCATGCTAAAAAATGCTTACTCTACTTAGCCTAGTACTATACACAGAATTTCTTTAAATTTACTGAGAATTTCCCAGACCTTCCTCCCAGACTAGTTTTGGTGTGATGTTGGTTGTGCATTTTGCTGTGTGGCAGATGTGCATTCCTACAGAAATGTCTGTCTATATTCCATTCAATGATAGTCTTCTAGATTTTTCGCTAATTCTGAACAACTGGATCCTGCCTGATCTTCTGCAGGTCTCATTACAATCCTAGAAATTCAATGTCATACTTGCTTAAGATGGAAAACCCTAAGTCTTTTCATAGCTAAGTATTTCTCAACTCCCAGCATAACATCACGTCATTATACAATTCAGCACTTTAATCCCACTAAGGGGTAAGGGTCAAACCAAGGTTCAGGCCTACCTACTCTTGACAATGAAATGTCAACACCTATTATACTTGCATATTAAATCCTCTATCTCAAGTCTCATATTCCTCTTTTTTTAGTTATGGTTACATGGCCTTCCACTTATGCCTCAGATGACTCCTTTAAGACATACTTTCTGTGAAAAAATATTTCAAAGTCACTTCTTTCTTCTACTCCTGTACAATGCATTTATGGCTTAAAACCACTACAATCTTGTATTCATTTTTTATCGAATCCAATCTAGACTCTGCTGCATCCACTCCATCACCAGCTCTGATCATCAACGGAGTCCTCAGTAACTAAGAAGCACTCAGTACAGCTGACCAGACCAGCCTGAAACACCCTTCTTCAGCCTCCTCCTACCCATTTAGCCATACTCTTCTGATTAGCTGCTTCTTTGTACCACTAACTGAAACCTCCCAGCATTCTTTGTTCTTGTTCTAATTTCTCTCTGCCTGGTTTTACACACTGTTTTCTCAAATTATCCTTCATCTACTGGCTTACAAGTCTGGCCTGGCACAAACCAAACTTCCTCCAGACAGAAATAACTAGAATTTACTTGTACAGCTAAAAGAGCACTCTCAGTGAAGCTGACCCAACCACTGCTCTTTATCACACTGGAACCCAGTGAGTATACTTTCCTTGGGAAAAAAGCACAATTAAAAACAATAAAAACAAAAACCAGAGGCTAGGAACCAGGAAGAAACATAACATGAGGACTTTTAACAGCAAACAATTACGGAAGTCTTTCAAAGTACTCTGCCTACTCCAGGTACCCTGTCTAAACAGACTATAATCACTGACTACCACATATATACACTGGGGAACAACCAAAGCCACCTTAGTTAAGCCATACTACCTAAGATCAGCTAGCTGTATTTATAGTAATTTCACATTCAATAAACAATCCTCAAAAAACATTTGACTTTCCATGTAGAGAAGCTGTACTTGAAAGGGAACAACATGAAGTTTGTGGAGACTTTTTAAATTATTATTTGCCAGCTACAAGATAGGAAGATGTAGCTTCGGAGACATGACAAAGCAAGTCACTGCACAACCAAAGCAGAAGCTGGAGCAGAACAGGAAGAACTGGTCTTCATAGGAAAACAGCAGTGAGAACGGGTGTAAGGTGCTGGGCTATCTACTGCTTTTTATTAATCCTCAATAAAGAACCACAAAAAAAGGAGAAACAACAAACAAGAAAACAAAACCAGAAAGCAAACCTTTTTACTATGCCATATTGCTCAGCTCATTTTCTAAAGAGAAAATTAAGACTGAAATGAGCATCCAGAGAGAAATCCTTTAACAATAGAGATAAAAACAGGTATTTAAGATAGGTGCAGTAGTCAGTCCATGTCTGCTATCTCAGTACTAGAGAGGTTCTGACAGGATTAGGAGCTCAAGGTAACCTTCCATATACAAAATATTCAGAGGTTCAAGGCCAGCCAGGGCTACATGAGACTCTGTCTCCAAACAACAGAAACAATTTTCCACAAGAATATGAAAAAACTTCCTTGGGAACTATTACAGACTGTACAGACATTCACTGCTCTCAGAGTACTCTGTCTTTAGATTCTATGGAATATGTGGCTCTTGTTTAAATCCTACCTCAACAAACCAATGCAAAAAGATATTTTTTTAAGCACAGCAAAAGAAACTAAGTTTCAACTGGATATAGAGTACTATAGTTAATTCTGCTATGTGCTATACCATTATGGGTATGAAAAAAAATGTTCACTGTTTTAAAGATGCATGGGAATGAAGAGCAGGGTGCCCTGAACTTTCTTTAAAGTACTCTGGCCAGAAAAGGGGCATTCAGATGAATAAAACAAATGTTTTACAGTTTGGCAAGTGCTGAATCTGAGTAAGACACTCAGGATGACAGGAGCCCCTGCAGTGTCCACTTGAAGTCAGGAGGCTGAGGTTGGGTCACTTCAGAAGCATTCCTGACTAGCTAAGGGAACATACTGAGATTCTGTGTCAAATAAGTCTCTACGTACACTTCATGGTCTTTCTACTTCTCTGTATTTAACAGTTTTAATGGTATTTTTTGTTTATTTTTGAGAGACAGTGTCTCACTCTGCAGTCCTGACTGGCCTAGAACTTGCTATGTAGACCAGGCTAGCCTCAAATTCACAGGGATTCACCTACTTCTGTTTCCAAATATTGTGCCACTGGGCCCTGATAAAAAATTTTAAAAAAATGTGTTTCCTAGCTATATGTGAGTCTTTATGTTAGAATGGAAAAACATCTACAAAATGGTTCCAACACTTAAGATAATTAAAAATTATCCCAGAACAGTTTTATACAAAATTTTCTTTCAAATTCCCTTTAAATAATGCTGACCCTATCCTTCCCAACTATTAGGGGCAAGCCACTAACACACTGTGCCAGAAAATGGGAGCAAACAAACCAGTACTGTGAACCCAACCAGGAAAACTGAAAATTAGTTACACGAATATGCATCACCATAACTGAGTTAGGCTTTTGTTAAATCCTTAATAAATCAGAAAAACCTAAAAACAAGAAAGACAAAAACAATTTAAACATGATGGCTACAGATCAAATATTACTACTTTGAAAACTTAAATTTAGTGACATAAAATTAGTGACATAAATTTCTCAAAACTCTAAATCTCCTTCTGAAACATACTTAATTTAAGGAAAAAACTTAAAACTCAGTAACCTTATACAGTTTCAATGCATAAGGCCCAGAGAATCCTAGAACATGTTTTTCTAAATCTGTCAGAATGTAACCCAATTAACAAAACTAGAAATATGTTATCCTTTTTACTAAATATGACAACATTTATATACTTAACATCGACAAAACATTTTGGTATTCTACTTACCCCAAAGGTTTAGGCTTGTGTGTGTCTAAGGAGTGCAACTGACACCTCTTGTTCTTCTTACTTTTTGGAATAGCATCTATCATATCGTTTAGTTTGGACCTAGGAAAAAATAAGCCATTAAAGGTTTGCTATTTCTCTTTCAAATTTAAAATTCCTATTACCTGCCTTTTTGTAAGAAGGTGTATTTAACAGTGTTAGAGACATCACCTATTATGAACACATCTCTACAGTAAATACCCAAAGCAGTCTACACTTATTTTCCCTCTCCATACCTAGCCAGTCCAGTTGTCAGAAACCTACTTTACTTAGTGCCCTCCGTCCCCAGACTACAACTCTCATCCTGGTAACCAACAGTGTGTCTGACACTGATATTTTAGAGATTGTTTACGTGGCTTTCACCCATCTTCCTTCCCTCAGATGTTATACAAATACTATCCTCAAGAGGTCAATCACAGAAATTTTATATGAATATACAATGTTGGGCTGGCAAGATGGATCATGGGTAACGGAACTTGCTGCCAAGCCTGACAACTTGTGACTCACATGGTAGGAGAACTGACTCCCTAAAGTTGTCCACTGACCTCTACACATCAGCTATTGCATGTGAGCACACACAAGTAAATAAATGTAAAAATATAGTGAATGTATTATACAAAACAGATACATACATGTAATGTATAGTACTACATACATCCTACATCCAACCAATTGGCAAAGCATGTCAACTAATTTATAACCCTTACATAGCTCTACAATTCTATCACTTATATCCTTTGCCCAACCCACCAATATTAGGTTAGTCAACACAATTTCCCAAATGGTTACATCTGCCACCACTGCTTTTACATTCTAGGTTCATTTAGCAGCAAGAGTAAATCATTCAGATTATGTTATTCCTCTGTTCAAAAACTCTCTAAAGTTTTGTTTTTTTTTTTTTTCTTCCTTCCCAAGCAGTCCTGCTGGACCTAGAGCTTGGAGGTGCAGCACCTGCCTAATATGTACGAGGTCCTGGAATCAGTCCCCTGAACTTAAAAATGAATTTAGAAAAAGTTCTTACCACCACCTCCAAACAAAAGAGCCTCTGGGTTTGGTCTTTCAATCCCTTTTCCTACTGATACTCAGTAAATGACACAAGTAAATACTGTGGCTATACAGTGGACATCTCAAACTTAACATATAAAACTTAACTCTGAAAAACTACTGCCTAGCCGTGCCCATCTATTATACGTAAAAAAAAAAAAAAAGAAAACTGCTTTAGTTACATTTATATATGCATGCATGCATGCATGTGGGTGAGTTCATGCATACATGTAGGTCAGAGGACAGTTTTTATGAGTTGGTTCTTTCCTCAAACCATGTGGGTCCTGAGGATCCATTAGTTTTGACCTGAAGTACCTTGGTCCATCTATACTTTATACTACAAATCCAAAAACCATCACTGAAGTTATCCCTCTCTTATCAGTCTATACAAATATCCTGTTCACACACTCAAAATATTTCAGGATCCTATCATTTCTTGTATCTTTATCACCTGTAATCCAAGTCACTTTCCCCATTTATCATTAAACCTATTTCTCAGTTTTTGTATTTACTTTTGTATTCTCTTCACATTCTCAATACAAAGGTCACCGTAGGCCAAATTTCAAGTCAAGACTGTTGCTTTTCTGCTCAAAAACTCTCCAAAGTTTCCTGTGTACTCAAAGTAAAAACCTCAGTATGACCTATAAGGCACTACCACAACTGAATCTTTGTTACTCTTTTGATCTTATCTTTTGTTTCACTGTTCTCTTTACTCAGATGGCTTCAAACATGGCCTCCTTGTTGTTCCTCAGACATGTCAAGAAAACTCTACCTTCTGAGCCTTTATGCTTACTGTTCCTTTTGCACCTTCATCCAGTCATATACAGGGTCCCTCGCTTACTACTCAAAAATACTGCTGAATTCAATCTATGCTCTAACCAAATTTAAATTTAAGAAGAAAGCCTCATTGTCATCAAGCTGTTTATAATAAAGGCATTTTTCTTAATTAACTACACTTACCCATGTACATAAAATAATGTATAAAGCTTCTTTGCATCAGTCATGCAGCTTCGAGTCAGAGATAGTACTCCCTTGGGCCCTACTGTCAGGGGTTCAAGGGCAGGATTTCCAGACTCTACCAGCTGAGAAAAGAGGCGTTCCACACTGCGACGACAACCAACACATGGGACAAGCTGAGAAAGTGCACTCAAGACTTCACGTGACGTTACCACCATGGCAATACTTAAATCTTGTTGCTTAAGCATACTATGTCGCTGAAAGGGAGAAAGAAAAATGAAGATTCCTTAAGACACAAAACTACTCTTTCATTACTTTTGGCTTCTATCCTTGGGAAAGAAGACCTTACCTATGTAGGAACCTGCAATGAGTAACTATTATGCTAGTATGTATACATGAATGTAATCTGCTGATTATGACAAGAAAACCACAGCAGTAGCGAAATGAGCAAAACACTGATAAATAATTTCTGCTTAAAGGAGTTATCAGTTATGTTACCATCACATAAACAGCTATGTTACAATTATTTCTAGAAAAACAGAAGCTAATATTCAAGTATTTCTTCATTTTTATCATTAATTTTTCAAAGTGTTCTTTGAAAAAGGAGAAAGAGTTCTTAAGTAATCTAACAACTGATTTCCTATCATCTTAATTATATATTTTTGAGTATTTTAAAAGTATCTTATATCCAAGTTAATAAACAAAAATCAGAAAATTCTTATTATGGGAGTGAATTTAAAACATACATATTTTAAAATATATATTGTATCTATATTGGTGGTACGGGGGATCAAACCCAGGGCCTTACACATGCTGGGCAAACACTCTGGCACCAAGTGTTATCCCTGGCCCAACAAATTCTTAATAAAATGTTGCACATCCTATATTGTAAAAACTAGGAAAGATGGCCTGGTAAAATAAAAGACTTTAAAGTGTGAAAACAACCCAATTCTTTCACATGAGTAATGTATAAATCAGGTATATAACTATATTTACTGCAACAGTAAAACTGAAATCAACTTCAGTGCACTATTAATACCTAGGGGCTACAAAAACTAGTAGCTAATGTGTGGTGGGTCCAGCACATTTAGGGCAGAACAAGATCTCTGAGTTCAAGGCCAATCTATTCTACATAGAGTTTCAAGACAGCCAGAACCACAGAGTGAGATCTGGCCTCAAACAAACAACAAAAGTAACAACAACAAAAATAATCATACATTATAGCTGTTAATTTTTTTAAACATACACATTTACGACTAAAAACAATGATCTTAAAAACTATTACCTGAATAAACTGCTTTAGTTGTGCACCATTATTCTGATGCCCATCAAGATTTAAAACATTGTCAGGAAATTCCATCACCATCTTAAAAGGCAAACAGAACAGAAATCACTGACACATTCTACAGGATATTTTATAAACTATTAGGGACAGAAACATCTATAAAGCTACACTGTCTTCTGCAAAAGGGGTCTTCATAATCAGTGCACAAATTTTTCTATTTGTAAATTGTGTGTGTGCGCCCACATGTACACAGACATTAGAGGACAACTTGCAGGAGTATGCTCTTTCATTCTACAACATGGATCTTGGGAATCAAATTCAGTTTTCCAGTCTTGGTGAACAGTATCTTTACATGATGAGCTATCTTGCTGGCTGAAAGTATATAAATTTCTGAAATCAGATATAGTGTGGTCATTAGGACCAAACTGAGTCAAACACATAGCTAAAATCCAGGCTCTGTCACTTAGTATCATATGTCAAGACTCTAGGCAAGTTATTTAACCTGTGTATTTCCTTATTTGTAAAATAAGATTAAGTAATAACTTCTAGTAGCTACTTCACAGAGCAGTTATAAAAATTAAGTTGTATTTTCTAAGGTGACAGTGGCAAATAATATTTAGTTAAATATACAAATTGAGAATATGAGCTGGCTCAGGTGGGTAAAGGTATATGCCACCAAACCAGATAATCTGAGTTTGAGCCCTGTAATGCAAATGGTTGAAAGGAAGAGAATAAACTACAAATGGTCTTTTTACCTCTACATATTCACTGTGTTACATGTGCCCCATTCTCCACCTTTGAAAAATAAATGTTTTTAGAAAACTGATATATCTTTTGAGCTGGGATATAGCCCAGTAGTAGAGTACTAGCCTACATAGTACTAACAGAACCTATTGAAGGCTCTGCATTCAGTTCCGAACTCCACAAAAGTCTGTTTATATAACTTAGAACACAGTATCTACACTTAGAAAAGGTTTGTGCTACATGTGATTAAAAAAAGATGCACTGAACTATTTACTCAGTTATAAAAATACACTACCAGAGGAATTTAGAAGGCTTCAGTGTGTGACGATGAAAATTATTAGTTTCACTGATCTGTGACATTACAAATTTTAAAATCCACGAAGTGGAGGGAGAGCAACTCCAGCTCCAAAGTGACCCAATGCCTCACTCTGCTGGTACTATACCCATGCACACATGCACATGCACACACTCACATCACACATACATGTGTCAATACAATCACAGATTTTTAAATCCCTAAGTTATACGCTGACCAAGGAAAGAGCTTAACTGTAAGATATAGGAAGCATCACAATTTCAGAGATGTAAAAATATATGTTTTCAAAACAGTAATATATGCACAGGACTGGAGAGATGGCTTAGCAGTTAAGAGAACCTATTCTCACAAAGGACCTGAATTCCATTCCAGCACCCACATGGCAGCTCACCGTGTCCATAATTCCATTTTCAGGGGATCCAACACCCTCTTCTGACCTCTGGGGGCACCAGGCACACTGGTGGTACACAGACACATACATGCATACATACATACATTCATTATATATATATATATTCCATACCTGTCTTAACTAAAACAATGTAAAAAATATCTAACATATTATACAAGGACAAACTATTTCCAGATAAGAAGGGCTTCAAATTCTTACGTACCCAATGACTCAAGATAGAACCATTTGAGACAAAGACAAGAACAGCAAACCCCACATCGTTGAATGTTACCTCTTCCGAGGCTTGGGGTGTAAAGTAAATACGTGCTTGGGTTCAATTCCCCAGCACTGCATACGTGTTCATGTGCTTATAGGCATATATATCCCAGCATTTAAGGAAACACAGGAAGATCAGAAGTTCAAGGTCATCCAGAGGATTTCAGTTTCAGACTCAAAACTGTATAGACAGTTTTACATGTATATACCTTTAGGGAAAAAAAAGTGTTGCCTTGGACTCCTGATCCTTCTGCCTCCACTTCCCAAGTGCTAGGATTAGTCATGAGCCTCTGTGTGTAGTATTCTTTTCTACATGTATTACAATATACTACTTACAATCAAGAAGTTAGTGCTCCCTGCTCTCAATTCTACAAGAATTTTATCACCTTGCAAAGACATACTTCATTTCAATAGTTTTACTGTTTGCAGATTTTCTTCTTCAATACGCATATGTAAAATACCCAAATGTTTCAAAGTTCAATAACCCAATTTTCAAGTTTATCAATCACAATATCTTGTTTCTACTTTATCTTTTCAGTCCTCTTACTCTTTTCAAGACAGGTGTCTCTGTGTAGCCTTGGCTGTCCTGGAACTCACTGTACAGCCCAGACTGGCCTTTGCCCTCTGAGTGCTGGGATTAAAGGTCACCATCGCCTGACCAGTTATCTCTTTACTACCTCCAAAGACTGGTGGTAACAACATTCACTGCAACTTCAATACTTACTGGGTATGTTCTTATTAGCTAACTTACTAACTTCTAAGCACTCTGATAACACCTTTGCTAACACTACTAAGTAAAACTGAAGTCACTCATCTAATGCTGTAGCTATAAATATTCTGTGAAGAATCACTTTAATGAACAAACAAAATAAATGTATGTTGTCTAACTGTATTTATTACAGTCAAACTTTGAATTTTTAAAGAACTAATAACTGTAGCATTAGAAACCTTGATCCAAACTAGATATGGTGATACACACTTATAATCCCAGCACACAGAAGGTTGAGGCACAAAAATCATGGGTTTGAGGCCAGCCTGGGCTATATAGATATATAAAACTACCTTATGCTCCTGTCTCATAACCATCATTACAAAATCCTGGTCCTGAAAACTAAAACTAAAAATAGTTAATAAGCTGGGGATGTGGCTCTTGTCTCCCACAAACATGGCCCTAGGACTGACCCCTAAGCACTGAAAAGAAAACTGTCAATTAACTCATGTTTTTCAGAATCACTTCACAGGGTTTAAGAGGCTAAAGAAGTCAACTGTCAAGCTAGGCTTATAGTTGGAGTATAGCACTTGTCTAATATGAGCAGTCCTGGGTTCAGGCTCCAGAGGACAACAAAGGAAAATAAAAAATAAAATAGGCAAAAGTCAGAGAACTTAACATCAAGACTCATCAGCCAACCTTTTCAAAATTACAACTATTCAGTGGCTTAAGAGACTAAAGAGAGAGGATCAAAAGTTCAGGCTAGGGCCAACAAGATCAAGATGGCTCAGCACGTTAAAGCACTTGCTGCCAATCCCAGGGACGTACATGTTAGAAGGAAAGACACAACTCTCTCAAGTTGTCCTCTGACCTCTACACATATAGGCATGGGGTGGGGTATACATGCTCATACACAGACACCATACAAATTTTTTTTAAATGTACTTTTTATAAGTTATGGGGCCAGACTGACCATCTTATTGAAACCGTATCTCAAAATTTAAAGGGGGGTGGGTGGCACTAGAGAGATGGCTCAGGAGTTAATAGCTGCTCTTTCCAGAGAACCCGTGTTGGATTCTCAGCAACCACATGGTGGCTCACAAAGTTCTAGGGGATCTCCTTCTTCTGGCTGCTGAGAACACTGAACACGTGGTACACCGACATACATCCAAGCAAAACAACCACACATAAAAATAAAAACTTTTTTTAAAGGGATGAGGATGTTCACTCAGTAGCAGATCATTTGCATAGCATATGGGAGATACTGCGTTCAAATGCCAGTAAAATACAAGATACATATGCTATGCATACAAAGGAAAAGAAAAAAGAACAAATACACAGGTGTCAATATTCTTACCAACTAGTATAAAGAATCTAGTATTAAGACTCTGCCTTACCTCCCCTGATGGGAGCAGCCTTGCCAGGCCACAGAAGAGGACAATGCAGCCAGTTCTGATGAGACCTGATAAGCTGGGGTCAGATGGAAGGGGAAGAGGACCTCCCCTATCAGTGGACTTGGAGAGGGGCATAGGAGGAAATGAGGGAGGGAGGGTGAGATTGGGAAGGAATGAGGGAAGGGGCTACAGCTGGGATACAAAATGAATAAACTGTAATTAATATAAAAAATAAAAATTTAATTAAAAAAAGAAAAAAAACTCTGCCTTAAATAACTACTCATTGTTGCCTTTCAAACATTTAGGATAATGGCTTCTTATTTTAATTTCTAGTCTTTATGTCATTTAATATTTTAAGAGAACCGTAAGAAGAGGGAAAGGCAAAGAGGTCACTAACCTTATTTTTCTCCATTCTTTGAAACCACTTCCTTGACTTAATCTTAGATTCTAGGTTACCTAAAGGAAGACAGCCCTCTAAAGTATGTGAGGTGTGGTTTCACAGAGGAATCATTAGTGTTCAGCTGCATGATGAGGATACCTATCCAGAGCATCCAAAAATAGAACTAGTCATTGTGCAGCAATTACTGCTTTGTAAAGTTTATTGCATCCATTACTGACTTTCACTCTTAAGCATGTCCCAGTTTTACCTGACCACAAAAAAAAAATCAGTTTGAAACCATTCTCATAAGCTCTAACCAAGAAAACTAAGTTTGCATTTGCCAAAATTAATGTCACTTTAGTTTTATTCTTTTGTGTCATTATTTACAAAACTATTTTTAACATGCATCAGTCCTAGAAAAGTTAAATATTACACAGCTGAAAGAAAGCACTAAATACTAAACTTGAAGCAAATGCTAAACTCCTAATCCCTCAGTGTTACCATTCTCTTCCTTTTAGACTCAATTAAAAACTATCAACTTCTAATCTATTTGTTATTCTTATTGGAGGGGGGCATATGCATGCCAGAGGTGCTTGTATAGAAGTCAGAGGGCAACATGCAGGAGCCAGTTCTTCCCTTCTACAATATTCCTCATATCCCAAGGAATGAGTTCACATCAACACATATGGCAGCAACCACCTTTACCCACTAAGCCATTTTGTCACCCCTGTTTACAGTCCTAGATCAATATGAATTAAAAGGGTTGTCTTCTAGAAATGTAATAATTCAACAACATGAATCAAGAAACTTGTAAAATGTTATTATCCTTCAGCAATTCTACTTCCAAAAGCCCGAGGAGAAAAAATTAGTAATAATACACTATCCATATTCTTATAGCATTATTCATAGCAAAAATCAGAAGTCAGAACCTCATGGAAGGATGATACTACGGAGTATCATACAACTTATTCAACCATTAAAAACATTTAAAAATGACAAAAAGTAGGGTATACACTTTAGTCTTAGCATTTTAGAGATTAAGATAGGAGGTTTTGCCCAGGAATTTGAGACCACAGAGACACCAGAGAAATTGGCTCAGTGGGTAAAGCTGCTTGCTGTCAAGCCTGACAACCTGTCTTCTATGCCAGAACCTATACAGCAGAAAGAAAACCAACTCCCATTGACTGTCCTCTGACTTCCATATACACTATGGCATAACACTCAATACACATACATAAAATAGATAAGATATACATACATGTATACATACACATACAGGGTATAAAATGTTTCACTGTTTCTCAACTCTGCCTGTGTGTGGTGATAACTAAAATGAACTCTCATGCTGCTTCTCTCCTGAAACATAAAGTTAGGGTTAATTTGTCTTGTGAGACTTTGTTAAGGTTTGATAAGGACTTCATATTTTAATCCTTTTTTTAAACTTTGGAAATAAGTTTTTTTATTATCATTTATTACAATTTATTAAATTTGTATCCTGGCTGCAGCCCCCTCCCTCATCTCCTCCCAATTCCACCCCTTTAATCTTTCTGAAAAGAACTAATTATTCAAAGATATATCTAAAATTAAAATCTGCATCCTGTCAACTATTTTGTACTTATAATATGATGACCACACACTAAAAATTATACCAACTGATAGGTCTGTTATTTCCTTAGTACTTTTCTCATCAACACCTGTATAGTCACATACTCAAGTTTTCAAAACCACTCAACTACCATAGAGACCTTTTAAATGTGAATACAATATGTATCAAGAGGCTTCTTCACATACAAACATCTTAATTTCATTTTATTAACCTAAATTAAAAATCACTTGTTTTAACTGAAGCTAAAATTTTTACTGTCTTTGCAAAAATGACAACGCTGTAAAACTGCAAACACTGTAACCAGACTGAAAACTATCTGCAAATAAGATTTCTAAAACCATTTACTCAAAGATCACAAGGCTCCCCTTTGGAACAAAGATCAAAATAGATAACTTCAGGCACACACTGCCATTAAATATCAATGGACCAATACAGAACACACACCTCTGCTTCCTCTCTCTACTTTCCTCCCAACAGGTGTTTTGTACTGAATTCTCCCTCTAACTGGAGTTGAGAAGAAGAATCTTGTAAGAAGCTTGTGCCCTTAATACAGTGCAGTTTTAAGTGATATTCATTAACAGTATTCAATGACAGTGCACAAGTTTCCAAGACAAACTACACTCCTCAGTGACAAAAATCCAACCCTAAGTTAAAAAAAAAAAAACCTGTACCTATTATTTGGAGTTATTTAAATAAGTTTAACTGTCTTTGTCTACAATAAAAGCAAAATTCAGACACCCAGTACAAGGCAACAGCAGGTGACACTAAACAGCAATGTTAAGTTTATCTATGAAAAAACTTGGAAATTAACATCACCTTCAAGAATGTAACACATACTGTTCACTTTAAAGTGCTTTATGCAGTGCTTTATGCTTTATTGATTAATGTGCTGCATGCACACTAAAGGTGGTTATGCGAAAAGGAGAATGTAGGTTGTCTCAAAATTTGTAAATATACAAAAACTTGTTTTCCCGTTTTCATACTATGTATTCTAAAATAACATCCAAACCTTGGGATTAAGAAAAAAATATGCACAACACAAAAGGCTGGTATCAAACTGTGTTTCAAAGGGTTTTACACTGAAGACGGACAAAAGGTCGTAAGAAATGAACTATACTCGAGTGTTGTTACATTGAAAAAGATATCATTTAGCTGGTCAGTGTTCTAGCTTGTTTTTGTTTTTAAACTATTTTAAATACAAGTCCATTATAATTAAAATTCATGAAAATAAGAAGCCATAACCAGTACACACAAGTAATTTCTAAATTAACACAAATCCTACTGCGTGTCAAACCATTCTACCATTTCTCATAAAAAAATAAAGCATGCTTTCACTTGTAAAGTTCTAGTGAAAGTGAACCAGTCAATAGCTCCTCTTCATCCTTTAAAAGTACTGCAGCTATTAATGGACACTGGCAAAAAGAAAGGCAGACTGTCATCTTCACAATGACTTGCATTTTATATAAAATGTTAGAACCTTCAGATGATACCTGCGGGGGGGGGGGGGATCAGGAAGATAACCCATCTGCCTTTGAATGGCAATAAAGCCAAAGGCTGGAAGATGGAGACTTATCTACATCAGATCACAACGGGTGATGTCAGCATCAAAATGCAGATTTCAAAACTTATTCGGAAAAGGTTCATTTCTTAAACCGTGGCAAGAAACTGCATTCATTTCCTGCTCAGAATCAACTCAAATTTCTGCCATTTCCTTTTAAAGGAAATAGTACTGCAACACAGGGTAGAGGGTCGGCACTGGTATACCAACATCTAATCTTTAAAACAACGATCTTCCCACGTTTGTGTCTTTATCCTCACAATGAGCAGTCAGTTTTTCACACTACTTTCACGCATCCAATAACTTGGTCTTTTAAAAAAGGCTACTTGTAAACTAAATAATGCCAAGAAGGTCCATTTTGAAGAGTCATGGCTTAACACAACCATTTCGAGAATTATAGTGTACTGGGCAATACGAGGCACTAAGACATCAAATCATTTAGGTGGAATCCTCACTGTGCAAGAGAGTGTCACTCTCCCCTCAGTAATTACGTTTATGTAGTGATAGCTATAGTGTTACAACAGAAAATACACAGGTAGCGATGCAGCTGCGACACTGCCTGATGATTAACCCTCCCGGAGGGTAGGTCGTTTCTGTTAAGAGGGTAGGCCCTTCAACCCTTCTCCCGGGCGCGTGCTGAGCCAAAGCAGCATCTCAAAGGAAGGGGTAAAGGGCCAGGATTCTGGAAAGGAGGGAGACCTGAGGAGAGGACCTCAAAGTGCGTCCGGGGCGGTGGGCTTGGGGCCCCGCCAAGGGTACGGAGGGGCCCACTGCAAAGGCGAGTTTGTGGGGCCTGTCGGAGAGAAGGCGGCCTCGCCTAGGAGTTGCAACACACTCTTTTCTCCAGTGCGCAGCGCTCGGCCTGGGGGAGGGGGAGGAGGGGAAACAGCTGCCAGGAGAGCAGCGGGCCCAGCCCGGCCCGGCCCGCTCACCGTGAGGGTGTCGTCTATGTAGAGGGGAATCTGCCTCCTCTCGAAGGGGAACTCCTCCTCCCCGTCCCTGCACACTGCCACCAGTCGCGCCATCGTCCCCGACGCTGCCGTTGCCACCGTCACCACCTCCTCCCAGCTGCCGCTGCTGCTGCTCCTGCCGCTGCCGCCTCCTCCCAGCTCCTGCCTGCAACAGCCAAACCCCGCGAGCGTAAGCACCCGCCACCTCGCAGCACATTCGCCACGGGGGAAAGGGGGGGGCGCGGAGCAAGAGAGGACGGGACAGCCGCGCTGCGTTTCCCATCACCCGATTCCACACGCGCTCGGCCAATCAGCGCCCCGCAGCGCCGGGACCCGCCCCCTCGCGCCGCCCGCCCTCCCCCCACCCGCCCTCCGCTGGCCTCCAGTCAGGGTCCAAAGGAGAGGCGGAGAGGACCTGCTGGCCCCGGGACGTCCCCGCCCGGCTCGGCAGTCGGGGCTCCAGGAGCCCGTCCCCGCCTCGGCCACACAGCCCATGCCCGCAGCCCGCCGCTGACCCCGTCTCCCCTCTCGGAGCGCCCCGCCCAGGCGGGCCCCAGGGCTGCAGTTGCCCGGCGCCACCCCGCCCCTGGGAGGGGTCGACCCCGCCTCGGCTCTGCAGGGTTCGGGAGGGGGGTGGGGGCAAGCTCAGACCCAGTCCTCACCCGGGTCGGAGGAGGGCTCCCGGTTCTGACCTTCACTGACTTCGCGGACGCCTCCCTGACCCCCACCTCTGCTCCCCGTTACCGGCTGACGAGGCCCGCGTCAGGGCCGGCCTGGGCGGGAGCGCGGCTGCGAACGCCGTTTCCTCTCCAGGCTCAGCCAGCCGCTCGCGCCACGGGGAGTGTGGGAGGGAGGGCGGGGGACGTGGGGAGGGTGGGGCCGGGAGGGGCCGCGAACTCCAGGCGGGGCCTGCCTCTTCTCGCGAGACCGCGGCCGCCTCGCTCGGGCCCCGGCTTTCGGAAGCTCCGTGGGGGGGGGGGGACTCCCTGCGCCCTCGTTCGCGGGGGGCCTGCGCGGTGCCCCGCGTTTGCCAGAGTGTGTGGGGTAGGGCCAGCGGGGAGGCCGAGCGGCACGGCCAGCCTGGGTCCCTGCCCCTGACCACCTAGGATCTGCTCTCTCGAGGCCAGGGTAGTGGGAAGTGCCCACTCCGGGTGGACTGCGTGTGTGCGGGCCCAGGCGGCTGAGCGAGGAGCTGAGCTCTGTGAGAACGCACGGTGGAGAGGCAGCATTTGGCCTTGGCTTCCAGGATTTGACACAGCCGGACTTCCACCCCTGGAAGATTGGAGGAACGGGCTCTGCCGCCTTGTCTGACCCGGAGCCGGCTGCCTTATGGGGGACTGCGTCAGGGTCTCCGAGAGCGTGGAAAATATGACAGAACTGAACACTAGTCTATGGGTAGGTTCTGACCAGACGAACTTGAGTTAATATTAACAGACTCTCTTGGGCAAAGTACTGAGACCGGCCAAAGGCCTTTCCGTCTGACCGTCTTCAGAGAACCAGCGCTGCTGTGAAGACGATTCCTCTGCCACGTTCTCAGGTCCTACTCAGGTCCGTGGTAAAGCCAAAAGGATGACAGCTGTTTTGTCTTGATGGTTTTAGCAATAAATCCATTCGCTGCTAGTACAACTGCCTGATCTTAAGGACAGATCGACTGTTTTTCTGGTAAAATAGGCTAAAGCTGTTGTTACTGACCTTTAAAAGTATTTTGATCATCACATGAAGTCTTTCAAATTCACAACAAAAAAAAACCCCATAGTGCACCCTTAGCCATGTTGACTTATGACATTGTGTGGTCACTGTTAGGTTAGGTGACATAATAAACTGGAAGAACCATTGTGTGTTCCCCAAAGGTGTGATTATCTGGTAAATATGTCTTTGGGCTATACTAAAAGCATAACAGTGTGATCCTTAACTTAAATCCAGTAAGCGTAAGGAGTTTGCATGCACCTTCTAATAGGTTAGAGTACATAGTAAAAATATGGACATTTTTAGAGAATCTTCTATGTCTACAACAACTACAATCCATGTATCTACTTTAGATTATTTGAATTTTAGGTTATGTTTGTAACAAATAGAGCCAGTACCTTTATAGCTGCTAACTTTAATTTTCACTATTAAATACACACCAGGTACTAGCAAAGAACCAAGCTATGAAGAAAATGGCAGTTGATTAGCTAAAATACCTTGTTTTCACTATAATGGCTACAATATTTGATATGACAGTTAAATCTGGCACACTGTTATTTAAATTAGTACATCTAAAAATTGTAAGTTCGATTTTCCTTTTCATGATCTGACAGCAGGAAGTTGCTTTATGAATTAAAACTATAAACACAATCCCAGTGTGGTAGCACATACCAGCCAACCCTGCACTTGACAGGACAAGGCAGGGAGTTTACCATAAACTGAAGACCAAATGGGACTGCACAGACCCGTTCTTAAATTAGTAATAAAATAAACATTAGGGTTTTTTTGTTTGTTTGTTTGTTTGTTTAAATAAATGTTATAATGTAAGCTCCTTAAAGGCGGGGACTTTGTGTTCCTGGCATCTCTACCTGACACATTAGAGCTCAGTAAATCATTGTTGAGTGACCTTCTGAAAAACATTCAAATCAGGGAGTTTTGCCCACTAATTCTGATTTTATTAATTCATTAGCTTTCTTTTAGGGCTTAAGAAATTGGAAAAGGGAAAAAACTATATACTTTGTTTTTTTGTTTGTTTTTTGTAACTGTCAAAGAGATAAATTTAGTGAGACTACAGAAAAGTATGGAGGGCTGAGGATATAGTAGAACACTTGGCCCAGCAGGCTCAAAGCCCAAGGTTCAGTCTCCAGAACCGCAAAAAAAACAATACCATAAAAATACGTAAGAAAACTGCCAGGTGTGCTAACACATCCCAGCACTCAGAGGCAGAGGTAGGTAAATCTCAGTGAGTTCCATGCCAGCCTGTCCTACACAGTGACACCTGTCTCAAAAAATAAAAAAGAAAAAAAAACAGTTATTAACAAAAAGCAACAGACCAAATGAGACATGCACGTGAAGTCACAGGATAATCACTCTGCCTCCTCCGGCTGCTTCAGCAGATAAACTGAGGTACTGTGACACAGCAGAAAAATCAATCAGCTTTCCTAGTCATGCTTAATTTACATACTGTAATCGCACTGGTTAAATTTCAGGTCTTTTAATATAATGTTGTAATTGTAATCAGCAGATACAAAATCATCTTGACACTAAATTAGCCATCAAGAAGTTGAAGTTAACAAAACACATTGAATAATTAGTATATTTACATTTAAAAAATACATTTTGAGAGTTGGGGTATGGCTCAGTACAATGCTTACCCAGCACACTTGAAGTTCTGGTTCAATGCCCAGCACCACAAAAAATACAGTGTATAATTTGAAGACAACTACTTTAAACAGCAAAACTGTATCAGGAGGCCCCACCTGTTCTAAACTACACAAATAAATTAGACTTCTAGTAAATACCAATTAAACACCCTAACCAGTAGCTATTTCTGATCTGTACTTGAAACTAGAAAAGGAAATTTTTATTGATTCTTATCCCCTACTTCCACAAACATACACAGGTCTAACCTGGCCTCAAACTCACTACGGAGCTCAGACCAGCCTTTACCTCCTGTTCTCCATCTTCCAAATCCCAGGATTCCAGACAGGTTTGTGTCCGCACAGCTGGCCAGGATTATGCCTACATTAAAAGATACAAATCTCCCCATTAATTCCAGTACTTGGGAGCACATGGATCTCTATCGCTTTGAGGCCAGCATAGGCTATGTATACGTGATCTCAAATATATATATATATATATATATATATGTATGTATGTATGTATATACATTGAACTGGGTGCAGTGGCTCACACCCATAATCTCAGTGTTCAAGGAGGCAGAGGCAAGTGGATCTCTGAGACTTTGAAGCTAGCCTGGTCTACAGAGTTGAGTTCCAGGACAGAGGAAGCCTGACTCAAAACCATTTCCCTCCCTCTCTCCCCAAAATATTGAACATCAGAACTGGAAACTAAAGATATTATTATTATTTTTTTTTTTAGATCTTTTAGAGTTAACAGCTGGTTCAGAGGTCTGTTTTAAGTTTTAAATTATTCTAGTTATCAGCAGACTATTGAACTTTAATGTAAGGGTTGGGGATTTAGCTCAGTGGTAGAGTGCTTGCCTAGCAAGTACAAGGCCCTGGGTTTGGTCCCCAGCTGGGGGTTGGAGGGTGCTAGACAAAAGAAACCTTAATGTAACCATAGTTTTATTAGACTAGGTACTTGAAGACTTTCACTTTTCTTTAATTTTCTTGATTCTTTTTCCCCACAGTTGAGGCTGCCTTATGTGGTCCTTTCCTGTCCAGCTTACAGGCCACACTCTCCTTTTGTTCCCTCCCAACTTACAACTTTTGCTGACAGATTCATCATACAATGAATGCTTTCTGCTATCTACCCCAGATACATGTATCATCCATCTCAGCACTGCCTCAGAAATAGCCATCTATGGAGAAAACTTGTGTTTACTTCTTAGATTGGTTCTTGGTTTGACACTTGTAACACTGCATAGGTGTTTTTTTTCCTAGGACTTAATACTTATATTAGTTTAATTTGTTTCCCTTTACTAGACCTCAAGCTCCAAGATACTAAAAATGTATCTTTTTATTTTGAGACAGGATCTATGCAGCCCAGGCTGGCCTTGAGCTCTAGCTCCTGTCACAGCCCACTGAATGCTGTGATTACAGGGTGCATACCTATATCCCTAGCACAGAGTACGCTACAATGAATCAGTTAAAACTTGTACAGCTGGGCTAAAGATGCACATGCTACAATCCTAGCACTTGAAACTGAAGCTGCATGATCATAAATTCCAGACCAGTCCCTGCTACAGGGAGAGTTCAAAGCTAGTGTGGACTACATAGTAAGATCCTGAATCAAAGCTCGGTCCTTGAGGAAGAAAAAGTGAAGTGTATCAGGTACCTGAAAAAAAAAAAAACAAACCCAAACTTGTTTTAATTACTATATGCAGAAACAGCATCATCCAATTCAATCATTTATTACATTTAACTGTTTCCTAGCTTTAAATCTATCTGGTTTTAAACGCTTGCTTCTTACTCCTATACTTTTAATAGAGATGAGCAGAAAAGTACGAAGGAGGAGGATGGACGGTTCAGCAGTTAAGAGCACTAAATGCTCTTGCAGAGGCCTCAGGTACCCACACTGTGCTTTTGTGTTTCAAGGCAGGGGTTCTCTGTGTAGCCTTGTCCTGGACTCTCACTGTAGACCAGGCTGGCCTCAAACTCAGAGATCTACCTGCCTCTGCCTCCCAGTGCTGGAATCACAGGCGTGTGGCACCCAGCTCGGTCCTTTACAACCATTCATGACTCCAGTTTTCAGATGTAATGCTTTTAGGCACCATGCATGCTTACGATGTATATGCACACACAAGGCAAAACACATCATAAATAAGAAATGAATAAATCTAATACAAAGAAAAAAAAGTGTATTGAAAAATCCACAATTTGCTGGGCATGGTAGTTCATGCTTTTGATCCCAGCACTCAGGAGGCAAAGGATGGCAGAACTCTTTGAGTCTGAGGCCAACATGGCCTAAATATTGAGTTCAATGTCTGCCAGGAATACATACTGAGACTACCAACTTAAAAAAAAAAAAAAAAAGGAAAAAGAGGAACTGGAAAAAAATGGCTTGGTGATTAAGAGTACTTGCTGTTCTTCCAGATGACCCAGGTTCAATTCCTAGCACCCATATGAAGCTCACAATCATTTGTAACACCCCTCTTCTGACTTCTGTGGGCACTGCACACATGTGATGCATATACATGCCAGCAAAATACACACACACATAAATTTTTTAAATGAGAATTCTTATCTTAATGTAATGTCATATAACACCAAATACTATGATCATATTAGAAATCCATAGAAACAATCACAAATACAGTGCAACCCTCCATTTTCCAATTTCAAAACTATTAACACGTGGGTATGGTGTCTCATGCCTGAAATTCCAGCTCTAGGCTGAGGTAGGAGCACCACTGTGACTTCCGGGCAAAGGCCCCGTGAAAGAGTTCTTTAAAATACTGGCATTTTATAAGTTCCAGTATGACACAAGACTCTTTTTTTAATTTTTATTCCCGCTGAGGGTCTCTACATAGCCCTGGGTATCCTGTAACTCAACATGCAGACCAGGCTGACTTCAAACTCACAGAGATCTGCCTCTACCACCCAAATTAAGGGATTAAAGCTTTGTGGCACTTTTGTTTTATAATGTTGAAACGTATTAAACACCAAAGTACAGGTACAGCAAGAGTCTTCCTCAAAAAAGGTGAAGTTTGATGTCCTTCATAGGGAACTGAAGCTTAATAATAAAATACTGCTAAGGCTGGACTGCTAAGAATAAAGTTCCTTCACACTTATCTTCTCCACTAACTAAATCAATGCTCTTCAAATACAAACTTCCTACCCATTCATCACCAAAACTTTATGGTTTTACCTTGTAAATTAAGTACATATACAAGTAAACAGTTCATAAACATATAAATACCCAGCACAACTAAGGTCCACAAAACACTGCTGTGTAATGTATCCACCATCAGGTTAATCAGACCAGTTGTTACATTTGACATTAAGAAAAAAAACAGCTGGTTTCTGTTCAGAGCTGTGATTAAACAAAGACTGGGTTTTTTCTGTTCAGCTTCTAGGATTAGAGATTCAGAATGTTTTTTATTTGTAGTAGGGAACTGTGTAAGTTTCCAAGAACATGGTACTAGAGCCCCTTTAATTAGAAATTTGGCAAAACTCAAAATTATATCACTCAGTAACAGACAACTAAGAAGCATCAGGCTAGAAGCAACCACCCACAGACAAAAGGCTAAATTGGCCATTCTTCGAGATACTGCTTCTATATTTACTTGAACTATATAAAGAGAGATGAAGACGCTAACAGCCGCTGAGAAAACCCAGCAAGTAACTTTTATCCAGTCTCTGATATATACTCTGTTCTTAAGCACATACAACCCTGTTTGCACACCAGCCATGTGTATTGTCACATAACCCAAAGTAGAAATTATCCCCTCTCGGTTGGCATTTAATAAGCCAACTCTTGTGCCGCTACCATCGGTGCCATTCAGAATTATCCTCTTAAGTGGAGTAAAGTCAAGGGCTAGCTGGTATACCACAATAATGCTGACAGCCACAATCCAGGACTTTTTTAAAGGAAACATAATCAAAAGTACTGATGTTATTAATCTCACAACTGCGATGGTAAAGAAAAAATTCCAGTGAACTCCATACTCAGTTAAATGTTCCTGGTATCCTATGGATTTTATAACGACTAACCGTCCCATTCCTAAGAAGACTAATGGCCAGACAGAATACAGCGATCTTCTAAGATAATTAAATCTAGACCGTTCTATATATTTCCTTCTAGCCTCCGGACAAACCATTGCAGCCCCAAAAATAAAGCCACCTACTCCAAAGTCCATTGCTCCTGTCCCATAAAGCTCAGTTTTGGCAAATCTTCTAGGGAAAAGTGGGAAATCCACAGCCAAAATGGCAATAGCAGTAAACACACTGATGATGACCCGGTAATAGGTAATGGCTGGGCTGTACTCTGACTCTAGGCTGATTTTCAGGAAGTCTGCAAAGACTTTCTGGATAGGTGCTTTGGCATAGCAAGTCCTCCGCTGGTATATCTGATACAACAACCACGCCACAAAGCCAGTTACAGTGAGATTCTCAAGGAGGATGAACGGGGACAACACAGTCAGAGTGAACACCAGGGGGACTATAAGGACTACGAAGTCCAAGAAGAACCGTGTGCTCCAGGTGTGTGAGGAAGAGCACAAGTGCCGTGAAAAAATGATCAAAAGGCCTCTGCACAGGATACACGATGCAGGAAAGCACAGGCCCTGGGTCACTTCCAGCACACTGGTTCCATTGAGGTTACTGACAAAAGCTTCCTTCATCTGCTTTTGAGACATTTTTTTTATTTCCTGTGAAAACAAGAACAAAAGAATGGATTTGAAGACAACAACATTGTTGTAAAGTCAGTAAATATCTATGTATCTAACTTGAATTAACATATTTCTCAGTCTCAGAACAGAAGTTTACAGGCTGGAGAGATGGCTCAGGGGTTAAGTGCACTGTCTGCTCTTCCAGAGGACCCAGGTTCAATTCCCAGCACCCATATGGCAGCCCTCACCTATCTGTAACTCCAGTTTCAAGGGATCAGACACCTTTGTACAGACACACAGGTGGGCAGAACTTCAGGCCCTAGTGGTTTATATTGAGGGGCAGAGCTCCTGACTCTTAGAAGTCACCATTGATACATTAACAGAAGGGTATGAAATTTCTAGCACAAAGTTTTATCTTCAATATAAAACAAACTCAAAAGTAAATTTGGAAGCTGAGTATGGTAAAGCATACATATAATCCCGCATGGGAAGAAGAGGCAAACTGGTCCTTGCTTACATACCAGCCAACCTTGTCTGTTTGTTTGTTTCTCAAGACAGAGTTTCTCTGTATAGCCCTGACTGTCCTGGAACGTGCTCTGTATAACAGACTGGCCCTCAACTCAGATCTCTGCCTCCAGAGCACTGGGATTAAAGGTATATGCCATCACTGCCCAGCTTTTTCCTTTTTTAAAAGACAGGGTCTCACTGTGTATCCTGGAACCTACTATGTGGATCAGTCTTGCCTTGAACTCACAGAGATCTGCCCCCTCCTCCACCAAATGCTTAGATTAAAGGCATGTGCTACCAGATGTGGCCATACCTAATCTTAAAAACTAGTAAAAAAGTAAATTTGGGATATGAATACAAATGGCATCACATTAAGAATTTTCTTTTTTTTGTTGTTATTTTGGTTTGGTTTTTCGAGACAGAGTTTCTCTGTGTAGCCTTGGCTGTCTTGGACTCATTTTGCAGGACTCAAACTCACAGACATCAGCCTGCCTCTGCCTCCCCGAGTGCTGGGATTACAGGCATGTGCCACCGAACCTGGCTACAGTAAAAAATTTGTATCGCCAAGCACAATTCATATCTTCTCTTTCCATTATACAATTATACAGATTATTATTATATGTATATCATGATATATACACTGATACATATTATGAAAGCTGTATATACATTACTAATAACTTTAAGATAAAATTTCAGGAAGGAAGTAAGGGAAGTTGTAATTGTATTTTAGCCTCAAAGACTACTACGCTGGGTACATAGAGATGAATGCATGAACCCCATATTGCTCTTTTCCTCGTTTACACAAATATTTTCAGATTAAGGCGCAGGTGGACACAACGGATGCATAGTACATACCAGCGCAGTGGCTTCTCTTTTATAGAACCTAAAATCTCCTCTGTCACATGCTAATGTCTGAAAAGTTGCACGCTGAGAGAAGACATTCGTCGGTCAGGTATGAGCCACGGTAAATAATGTCCCTGAAGGTGAGATCCCGCATCAGCCTCTCACCGCAAGCGGCCCTGCTCTTGTGATGCTTAAGTCTTTTTCCTGACAAACCTCGCCTCAAGCACGCCCTGCCCCACGACTGAGGGTGACAGACAGGCTCCCACCTCACCTGCCCGCAGCCGCCGCTTCCGCCTCGCGGGCAGCGCTTCCGGCAGGCGCGGCGCAGCCTGTTCTTCCGGGCCCGCAGATTCGGCGCGCCCCGCCCGGGATGGCGACAGTCCCCGCCCCGCCGGCTCCCCACGCCCCTTCAGTGTGCGGGCCCGGGTTCGTCGCGATCCCCTGGAGATCTAGGTGTGTGGCGGGTCCGAGGAAGGTGCGCCCCACCTCAAACCCACGGCCAGGCGGGGCAGGGAGAGGGTCCGCGGCGCCCGCGTTAAGCCTCGGCCACGGCGACCTGCAGCAGACTGGCCCCGGGGCCTCCGGGAGCCGCGCTCTCCCACCCAGGACTCGGGAGGCCACAGAAACACCGTAACTTACCCCCGAGTCTCAGAACACCTCCCTCGTAACCCGCTGGCCGAAGCCCGCGGCCCGCGCCGGGCCAGGTGCGCCCCGCGCCGCGTGTGCGCGCCCCGCCCCCGGGGAGGAGCCTGCGGGCTCCCGGCCAGTGAGCCCGAGCTGCCGCGGTCCGCCGGCCGCCTGCCCGCCCGCAGCTCCCAGCCGTCTCTCCTGGCCGCTCCCGCTTTCTCCGCTCTCTTCTCTCCCGAGCTCTTCCAGCCGCCTCATCCTGCCCACCCGCCCTTCCAGTAGGCCTGGGCTGGGAATTCGCGCTGGGCGCTTGGGCCGAGGGACCGGTGAGTGTCACTCCCCGCCTAGATCCGAAGCCCCCCACGGCCTGAGGGCTTTAGGGAGGCCAGTTGGACCCTCGGAACAAACGTAGAAGGAAGCAGCTTACTTTCAAATTCAGCATTTCTCTTTTTTTTACCCTCTTGTGACCCAGGAGGAGGTAGCACAGCTCGTGGCTTTTACCCAGGACAAGGACCTTCACGGTCAACTTTCCAGCTTGCCAGCAGGGGACCACAAGGGGGTGTTTCTGGCTGACCGGGGCTGGACGTCTATCCCTTTCCTTGTCCTACCCAGGGACGGAGGGAAAGGCATAAAGGAACTGCGCCCTTGACTAGGGTCATAGCCAGCTTCCCGGGAAGGACGCATTCTCTCAGTACCAGGTGCTTCCGGAGCGGAATCCCAGCCCTGAGCACCGCAGGCACTTTGCCAGTTGCAGCAAGGACGGGATCCCGCCAGAAATCTGTAGCAAAGCGGGCTGTCTCCCCACCCCCCACCCCCCGCGGGACCCTTGGCCGGCCCTTCTCATGGCCCTCCTGCTGTGCGTCCTGTCAAGAAAGAAAGTGAAGCAGAGGCGGAGGAGAAGGGGGTGGCGATCTGGCTGCCTTCTGCCTTGACTTGGTCTTTCACCTATTCATTCTGCCTACTGTAGTCACACCCTTTCCAGAAATTCTTGGTGGTAACCGCGAGAGGAGGGGGCGGGGGCTGGGAGAACTGGAGAAAACTGCTCCTATCTGATTTGACTTCAACCAGGAGCTGACTCCGCATAGTAATAATCAGCATTTACTAAGCTCTCACAGGCGCTTGCCCACACGAGCCATAATTTTGCGCTCTGTGGTATGGTATTATGCCATTGGTAGCTGTACAAAAATGATGCTTAGAGAGCTCCTATGATGTATTCTAGGAGGGTTGTGAGCTTTGAACTCTAACTTACGATCTGTTGTGGTCTCCTGATTAGCCTCCCTCTCCAGATGAGCTTCCAGATGAGCTTCTAGCTGAGTCTCCAGATTCCCTTGAGTGGTGGGGTACAGTATAAAGAGTGATGGTGTCTAGCACAGTCCTGATAACCCTTTTCTGCTTGAATTTTCCCTTTACCCATTTCCATGGAAATTCCTGGTCCTGGCTCTTTAAAGACTAGGTGTGTCTAGAGCCTCAGACAGTTTCTATCGAGGTTAAACCATCTATCTGTTATAGATGTCCCTCATCCTCATCTCTCTTGCTGGGAAGGGATTGAAGCCCGGGAAATAGCAAGTCTGAGTGTGGCTCACCATTTTTCAGACCATGTCCTCACACTGCCCCCTCTCAGAGGAATTCATCTCTCCTGGTCTCACCTTGTTTTTTTGATACAAGGTCTTACATTGTAGCCATGACAGGCTTCAAACTCTTGAGATCCTCCTGCCTCAGCCTCCTGAGTGTCCAGATTACAGACATGTGTTACCAATCTCAGTCTCACGTTTTGGGCAATGGGCATCCCCTACCTGATTAATGTCTCCAAATAGATCATCAGCTCTATATGATAATATTCACACTTAATGATATTCAGATTTGTACTGTGCTTTCAAACCTTGACCTGATTGACCTTCATAACCTCTCCATGTAAAGTAGATTTAACTATCTCCATTTTCAAGGTGAATTTGGGGTAATTGGGTTGCCCTGGGGTCATATACCATCCAGTGACTGAACCATGATTCCCTTCTCATACAACAGCTTCCCAGGGACATCCGGAGTTGACTTCAGGCCCGTTCTCCATTAGCTGCTGGCTACATTTACATAGGGTATTTCTGTCTATTGGTGAAGATAGGACCAATGCCACCCCCACCCCTGCCCAAGTGTCTTCATTCTCCATGGTATACTGACCCAGAAGATTTTGCAACCCCAGCCCATCACTTACCTTACAACTGCCCCTGGCCTTTTACTCTAAGAGAAACATCAGAAAGTATTCCAGGTAATCTCTGGAGGCTCTCTTTAAAGTTTCCTTACTTCCTAATTGGCAAGGGAAAGCACAGACTCTCACTCTCTGTCCAGGCCTGCCTGATTTTCATTTGGGTTCCTCCTGCTTAGAGGGAGGAGTAGGAGTGAGTCACCTGAGAGAAGCCCTCACCTGTTGTTTGGCCCTTGTCTTTTGTCTCACGGTACAGGTTTCGAGATGACTTGTCTGCGATTCCCACACACCTGAGTCTTCTGCTGGAGTGATGGCCTCATGACCAGGTTGATTGCCTGTGTCTGTGACACAAAACTCTGGCTGAACACACTGAAGCAGGATGCTGCAGCAGGTAAGCCATCCCTCAACCTGATGTAACTGAGCACCAGAGGCATTTTCCTAGTTGCCTGTATGAAGACTGGAGTGCTCATAGCTAGAAGGATGGGAAAGACCCCTTTCCTCTCTTCAGATAGTTATCCACCGCTCCTCCTGATACCCAACTTGAACGTTTCCCTTTTTGTGGTTTTGTTTTGTTTTGTTTCTTTTTGGCTCTTTTCCTTAGAGTGGATAAAGTAAGGTGAATAAAGGAATTAAGGTCTTCAGGTCTCTTTAATGACCTTAAGCAGGAGAATATCCAGACAGAAGTCTCTGACAGACTGTTATATTGAGTCAGAGTAGAAGTTTGAGACTTCCAAGAATGTTCATTAAAGTTTAGCCTTTAAGAATAATAAAGAGGCCGGGGCGGGGGTGGGGAGGTGAGGACCCAGCACTCAGGAAGCAGAGGCAAGTGGATCTCTGAGTTCAAGGCCAGCCTGGTCTACAGAGTGAATTCCAGGACAGCCAGGGCTGCACAAAGAAACCATGTCTTGAAAACAAAACAGAAGAAGAAAGAAGAGAAGGAGGAAAGAATTGGTCAAGTAAGCCAAGCATGGTAACAGTAACACACACCTTTAGTCCCAGCACTTGGGAGGCACTGGCAGGGAGATTTCTGAGTTCAAGGCCAGCCTGGTCTGCATTTCAAGTTCTGGTACAGCTGGGTCTATATATATAAAGAAAGAACCTGTCTCAAAAAAAAAAAAAAAAAGGATTAGCCAAGTTGGGAAGGAACATGAGCGATCCAGACAAGAGGTGAGCCTGTGAAAAAATGTAGGAAAAGGTAGGTAGCTTATGTGGGAGTCCAGCATTCTGCCTCGGAAAAGGCCTGCAAGGTGGGGACCACCCTTCACTGCGGAGCTCTATCTCAGATACATAGTATCCTTATAAGTAGTTCAGATCTAGACACCACAATGATAGTAGGTATTTCCTGAATTTTTATTTTACTAAATTTGCCCCACACTGAGGAAGAGCTTGGGGAGTTTGTGTTCTGGTGAGCCCCAGCAAAATAACCAAGGTAGAACTTGCCAGACTCAAGAAAGCCATGGTAGATGCTACTGTACTGTCCTGCCATTTGCACTGGAAGGCTACAGAAAAGCAGGCAGGACAGTTATCTGCTCTGGCTGCTGTATTTTCTTTCTTCCTTTTTCCTATACCAAAAGTAATCATTTTTACCATAGCCAAACCATTGAGTGCCCTATGCTCAGTATGTGTATATACTTTACAGTGTTAAATGTCTCCATACTGGAAATAAGACTCAAGTTAAATGACTGACTCAAGGTTATATTCATTATCAGGAATTTGGAAAAATAAAGGCGATCCAAAAGGACATTAAAGTTACCTAGTCATACTATCCAAACACAGCATTTTAAAGAACATTTAGACTTTTGTTTTGTTTTCGAGACAGGGTTTCTCTGTGTAGCCCTTGACTGTCCTGGAACTTGATCTGTAAACACGGTTGGCCTGGAACTCAGAGATCCACCTTCCTCTGCCTCCCAAGTGCTTCGATCAAGGGCATGTGCCACTTTTATGCACCTGTCACAATCTAGCTTTCTAATCGAAGCTCTTGATCACCATACCCAACTCCCAGTTGAATCAGAACTGTTCCTAACTTGTAGCTGGATTTGTAAGTAGACCCTTCCTCCTTTTATTTTTCCTCCTTCCTCTCCCTTCCCCTTCTCTTTCCTCCTACTTTTGCCCTTCTAGATTCAGCTGTGCCAACTGCAGCAATTACCCTGGATAACAAATGCCTGCTCTGTACATTATGATGGGTCTGAGACTCATAGTCTTTAAAAGAAACTCATTATGGTGCTGCTCAAGTAAAACATGCTACCCTCCATGGCTTGTTCCCGAGAGGTGGGAGCATTTACAGTTCACACATCTTGTTGGAAGTGCACATCATACTTAGACTTTAGCCTCCCTAAGCTGATTCCAGCCAGGCATCTGTCTTCTCTGTCCACTCCATCCTCCATGGAAGACAGACACCAACTCTGTAAGGCTGCAAGCCTGTAGCTTAAAAGCTGCCTAGCTGGAGCTCATAGCAGAAGAGACAGGAGGGCATTGCTTATTAATATGTACTATCAAGGCCTTGACTGGATGCTCTGTGTCTCTTTATCTCCACAGCCTGGGACTTGAGTTTATCTTCCTTTATTTATTGGGGTAGGGAGGGGAGTAGTGGAAGGAAGCGGCAAGTGGCTCACAGAGGTGAATTACCCAGGTTCTCACGCTAATAAGTAGGAAAGTGAAACATGAGCCACCTGGATCTTGTAGAAACCTGTTCTTTCTCCTCTGCAGACTCCACCCGTATTAGATGCCAACTGGTCTGAGACCCAGGTCTCATGGTTCTTGTGTTGTTTCCCTCCAGGTGAATGGCCACAGTTCAGACTCTGGTGCCCAGGGTAGGGCATCCCTCAAGGGAGACCTAAGGGAGTTCCTGGGTGGGGAGGTCCCCCTGTACCAGCTGGATGACCTCACCAAGGTGAACCCTGTGACACTGGAAACAGGTATGGGCCTTCTCCTCCTCCAGACTGCTGCTCCAAAAGAATAGGGTTGTAGCAAGGGTCTTCAGCACTGTTTCCTCAGTTCAAACCAAACCCTGAGACTCCTGCCCTGGCCTCTGCCCCAGGGAGCCTGACACTGCGCCTGAGCTCCCCAGGGCAGGCTTTGCTCCAGGTTTGGGACTCGTCTTAATTAGATCTTATATCTGCTCACTGGGGAGCTACAGGGTTCTAATGGCACTTAGCTAATTATAGAGAGGGCTGCTTAGCAGATCTGTGTCTGGAGTTCTGTCTGAATTTGAGCCAGAATCTTTGCCTCAGTCCTGAGGTGCCTGCAGGCCCGGTATGCAGAAGACATATTCTATACCAATGCTGGCTGTACTCTGGTAGCCCTGAACCCCTTCAAGCCCATCCCTCAACTCTACACACCAGAGCTGATGAGAGAGTACCATGCTGCACCTCAGCCTCAGGTAAGGCTCACTGTCTGTGGCTTCACCATCCTTCATTTATGCAACAGTGATACACCATTCAAAGCCTCCTGGTGCCATGTCCCAACTCAGCGGGAACTCTGAGAAATTTGGACACAAATTAAGGTACACTGTGGAGGACAAATAGCTAACCAAGACTGAAACCTAAAATAGAAACACAGAACAAAGGATATTTTATTATTCTTATAAGAAAGGAGTGAGTTGTAATTGTGTCTTTAGCTATCTTTTTAGAAAAGAATAAAAGTGCATGTTATAGGGTCTCTCCTTGAACAGTCAGCACATGATCTTCTACACTGAGAATAAATTACACTACAAAGACAAGAATAAATTCTGTGAGTGATGGGAGGCAGTGGTGCAGGCTGCAGGTAGACATCTGTTCAGGGAGAGGCAAGAACAAGCTGGCTGGCCAGAGAAAGCCTGGGGCGAAAGGTGATGGTGAGGGTCTGAAGATGAGCCCACTGGGCAGAAGTCCCATAGCAGGCAGGATTTACTCCATGTGAAGGCAGGCCTTTGAACAGTCTGCCAGAGGAATGATGAAAGTGAAAGGAACAGAGAGAACACTTGAGGCTTTTTAACAGTCCCGGTACGAGGTAGCTGCAGCAAAGACAGGTAGAGAGAGACGGGCAGTCTCAGGAAGCTATAAGGGATCATTGCTGGCTAGGCTGGTAAGGCTGGTGCAGATGGCACTGTCCTCCAGTTTATGTAATGAGAAGTATCCAAGTGGAGTCCAAAGAAGTCTATCCTGGAGCCCACCTGGGGTGACACACTATCTGCCCTCTCCGCAAAGGCAAAGGTCAGGTCATGGTCCCCACCCTTTTCCACAGTGCCCAACTGGATGTCAGCACATTAAGGGCAGTATTTGTTGAAACAATGGCTTTGGGATTGAAATCACACAGATGTACTTACATCAGGGGCCATGGCAGGTTGTCATTAATGCCTCCGAAGCTCACAGAAGCTCGTCTTCGAGTTTCGCCATCTCCTAATGGCTAGTTTTATGTCAGCCTGGCACTGCCCTTCCAGTCCTCTCAGGTAGGGACCTCAATTGATAGATGCTTCCATAAGACTGTGCTGTGGGCAGATCTGTGGTGTTTTCTTAATTAATGATTGCTGTGGGAGCGTGCAGGCCATTGTGGGTGGTGCCACCCCCAGGCTGGTGGTCTTGGATGCTGTAAAAAGCCATGTGAGCAAGACAGGAAGTAGCACTCCTTTTTATGGCCTCTGCATCAGCTTCTACCATGAGGTTTTTGCTCTCCTTGAGTTTTTGCTCTGACTGCCTTCAAAGATGAACTGTGATATGGAAGTGTAAGCAGATCAAACCCTTCCCTTCCCAAGTCACTTTTGGTCATAGTGTTTCTTCACAGCAGTGGAAACCCTAACTAATACAGGCAGTAACTTAGAAGAAAAACTTTTTTGCAAATTATAAAGTACAGTAAAATAAGCAGCAGAGTCAGACTATTAAACAAAAATGTAGCGGTAGTTCTGTCAGTCAAGTGCTTGCCCAGCATGCATAGAGATCTGAGTTCCGTCCCCAGGACTACAGAAACCAGGTGTAGTGACGCTTTGGAGGTAGAGGCTGGAGAAGCAGAAGTTCAGTATCATCCTCAGGTACATAGCAAGTTTTGGACCAGTCTGGACTACAGGGGGTGTATGCCGTGGGGTGGAGTGGAGGTTGGAGAGATAGTTCAGTGGTTAAGAGCGTTTCTGCACTCCGAGAACCAGGGTCCAATTCATAACATCAACATGTTGGCTCAAAGCCATCTTTAACTCTAGTCCCAAGGTATCTGACACCTGATTCTGGCCTCCAAGGGTGCTGTGCACATGTGGTACAGACATACATGCAAAGCACCCAAACACATAAGATAATTTTTTTTTTAATTTAAGAAATAAAATGAGATGAGAGCATAAAGTATAAGGTCATAGAGCGCTGGAAGCTAGCTACATCCATGCTGAGAGAACTCAGTGGGTAAATTAACCCTTGGAGTTTTGTGGTTGGGCCTACCTTTGCGGCATCCAGGCAAGTGTTTTGGGAGGAGGCATGCTAGCACCACTGTAGCCTCCCAATCTAGGCTGTCATTGACTAGGCCATTCTTGAAAATAGGTGCTCACATGACTCTTTGATATTTCAGAAATTGAAACCCCACATCTTCACAGTGGGTGAACAGACCTACAGGAATGTCAAGAGCCTGATTGAGCCAATCAACCAGTCCATTGTGGTCAGTGGAGAGAGTGGAGCCGGGAAGGTAGGGATGCCAATTTCTTATCCTATCTCTCATACCTAGCTAGGTGAGCAGAAAGGCAAGGGCCATTGCCGGTAGCATCATTGGCTGCCTGGGAGTCTGTGCGCTGTGGCCAGCAAGTACCACACCACAGGTCAGAAAACAGGGTGCCCACACACCCTCCACTGCTGGCTCTGCTGCCACCCTGGTGAGGCACTTTTCTTCTCATGCCTTGACTTTCTCACTGAAGGTGCCTCTAGAATCCCTAGAAACAGCAGCGAGATATTGGACAGTCCAGCATAGTGCTGCAGCAGACAGAGCACCTGAGAAAGGCTCTGACACCACAGGCCCCAGGCATTTCACTTCTATACGAAATGGAGGGGATAGAGGGCCAACACCTGCATGGGACTTCTGTGTGAACATGAAGCCTCTGTATGACATGATGACACACACCTGTAATCCCAGGATGTAGGAGGCTTGCACTCCAGCCTGGACTATGTAGTTAGAATCTTTTAATTTTGAGACAAAGTCTTAGTAAGTTGACCAGAATGGCCTTGAACTTACATATTACATAGTCCAGCCCTCTTCTAGCCTCCATGAGCACCAGACATACTTGCAACCAAAACACCTGTACACATAATAAAATTAAATTAAAACCTAAAATATAACTTAAAAAAGACCTACTTCCAGATATAGTGGGGAATAAGGGTCCCACACACACATACATTAACTGGGGGAAATATTTCAGTCCACAGTGCACTTGAACAGGAAGAAATAAGTTGCCTGGGTCCAGTCCTGAGCACTGGAAACAATGCAGAAATTCACCTCGTTTGTATATTGGGCTATGGGTGTGGCTGAGTGGTAGATTGCTTGCCTGGAATTCACAAGACCCAAGTTCAGTTCTTGGCAGTCCCAAAGTTAAACAACCAATCAAACCCAATGTCAGTAGAAGAAAGACAGTGAAAAATAATAAACTAGACAACAAAAATAATAGAAAAAAATAAATGAATTCTAAGGATTATTTTGTTTTTGAAGTGTGAGTATTGAGCTGCAAACCATGTACATTCAAGGCAAATGCTCTACCACTGAGCCACATTCCTAACAAACACAACTTTTTAGAAAAGATGGTTAGCCAGACGGTGCTGGGGCCTGGTTTCATCCCAGCGCTCAGGAGGCAGAGACAGGCGGATCTCTGTGAGTTCTAGGACAGGCAGGGCTACACAGACATACACGGTCTTGAAAAATCAGAAGATGGATGGATATATGGATAGATAGATAGGATGGTTAAAATCTACACCCACATGGTACACATACATATACACATAAAATTAGATAACTAAAGTATTTTCTAAAGAAGTTAAAATTGATAGTATTCTTTCAAAGAAAGTGCCAGGCCTAGATAGCTTCACTTATGAATTCTACCAAACATTAGAAGAAGAAATGTTATAAATTCTTTCTCTCTTTGGATTTTTTTGGGACAGGATTTCTCTGTGTAGCCTTTAGCTGTCCTGAACTTACTTTGTAGACCAGGCTAGTTCAGATGATTCACCTGCCTCTGCCGCCATGTGGGGGCTTAAAGATGTGGGCCACCAAGTCTGGATACAAATTCTCAGAGTCTGACAGAAAGTAGGAAAGAGTGAACACCTCCAACCTAAAGAATTTGTTAAGAAAAAGAGGTGTGGCAGTGTGCTAGAAATGTAGCTGAGTTGTAAAGTATTCACCTACTGGGCAGGAGGTATAACTAAATTGTATATGGTGGCCCACACCTATAATCCTAGCACTGAGGAAGTGGAGGCTGAAAATTCAAGGTTATCCTCAACTAAGTTCAAGGCCAGTCTGAACTACACGAGACCTTCTCTCTAAAGACAAAACAAAAAACAGCCCAGGGGTGGGGGGAGGGGGAGGGAGCTGTAATTTATCAAGGTGTAGGACAAAGTCAACATGGAAAAATCCAGCTGTATTCTTTTGATACACATTTATAATTATTAAGGAGATTAAAGGACAGAGATTTGAGTTCAAGGCCAGCCAGGATTATATAACTTCTTCCTGTCTCAAAAAAGAGTAGGGAGAGGTATGACGGAGAGTTTGAAGAAATGATATAACCATATTATAATCTCAAAAAATAAAAGAAAAAATTTTAAAATAAAGCAAAAACATATTTCTGTGTACTAGCAAGAAAGTGTCAGACATTTAAATGACTATATCTCATTTTGGCTGATTAAAACCAAAGAATATAAATGTTATAATGCACAGGAAGCCTCCTATAGAGTAATCAGTAACAGCCATGAGGCCTCAGAGATGCTGAGTAGCCTGCCAGGTCTGGGCTTGGGGTATAGAGAGGGAGTCCCTCTTGTACTCTAGCCTCTTCTTAGAGCATCTTCATGCTGGAGCCCACCAGCAGAGCAGAAAGGGGTTCTGAATCGGGAGTGAGGATTGAAATTAATAATGTACACTACACATATTATGTTCCGAGAGGCTTCTGGCTGCTTGCTCGGCGCCAATGCGCCCTCTACCCAAAAAGCCACGAGGCCAGCCAGCCTTGTTTATTTATACAAACAGTTTACACAATGGGTTAATTTTACAAGGAAGTGAGGCAGAGTTGAGATTTCAAACAAGCTCTCCCACCTGCTGTCACTAAACAAAAGGCAAATGGACTTGCAAATTCTTCCCTGACTCCAAGGGAAGGCCTGGAAAAAGCCTGTCTTCCGTGCTGAGACTTGAATGACAAACAGCCGCCAAAAGTGGCTTTGATGCAGCCCCTTTTATAATTATTAAAAAAGATATTTATAAGACCTTAACTTATGAGTTATGGAACAGAAGAATGTGCCTGTCTTAGGTTGTTTCTCCCAACGGAATATTCACATCCATAATTTGGCATATGATTTTTATCATTTATACCCTGTTGGACCAAATAATCCCTGGAGAAATCTTACCCGTCATTGACTAACCAACCTCTGCTAGGGAAGGAATGCAGAGGATCAGTGTCAGGTGCAGATCAGCTCAGCTCAGACATTCTAAAAGGCTTCCAGGCACTTCTATTGTCATTGATAGGAGCTCACCTCCCATCACAAGCCAAGTCCAAAATAACCAGAGTGACTTAACACAAAACTCCTCATGTAAATATCAAGTCTGAAAGACATTTACAGTAACCAATGCAAAAGGCATTACAATGCAGGCAGGAAACATTAACATTTCCAAATAACAGAGCAAAAGGAGAATTTACATAGGCAGTTACAGAGCCTCCCAAGGATTTCTGGA
>CM053746.1:33553324-33577023 GCA_028658305.1 Pachyuromys duprasi | reverse complement strand
CTGGATAAAGCTGGTACTATTTGGCACATATAAAACAATTAGAGAGTGCCTTGGGCTCATCTAGTCCAATTCTTATCTTTCTGATCAGTTTCCTGATGTTCAAAAAAAAGGAAATTTGTCAAAGGTGACATAGCTTTTTTTTGGAGGGGGGTGTTGTTTGGATTTTTGTTGTTGTTTTGGGGGGAGTGGTGTTTGTTGGAGACTTTTTGAGACAGGGTCTCAATATATGGCTCTGGCTGTCCTAGAATTCATGTGGCCTCACACTTACAGATATCTGCCAAATGCTGGCTCTGATTAAAGAAATACACCACTACACCTGATTTATGGTGACATAGCTGTTACTGTCTATGTTGGGCATAGAGTCCATATGTTGTGTCTGTATCTAAAACCAATAGTGACAGCTTGCTCTCACCTCTTCCCTTTCAAAACAGAAAGTCTCTGACTGAGGCTAGAGAGATGGCTCAGTGGTTAAAAGCATTTGTTGCTCTTGCAGAGGACCTGAGTTCGGTTCCCAGCACCCACATAATGGTTCACAACCATCCCCAAACTCAAGTTCCAAGGGATCAACCGCCTCTTCTGACCTCTTACAGGCACCAGGCACACATGCAGCACACACACAGCTGCAGACAAAACACTTGTACACATAAAAGAAAGAGAAAAAAAAGCAGCCCTCAGTACCTAGTCTTGCTCATTTCCTGTTCCTGGTCCGGGAGTTCTTCTAAATCTCCTGAACCCCATTTCCAAAGCCCACATGCCCATTCCTCAGTCCTGACCCCATGACATGGAAATCAGCAAAGGGGCCTTTAGTGACCAAAGACAGAGACACAGCCACAACAGCTCGTGAGAATTCTGCAAACCCGGGGGAGTGGGTGTAAACCCAGGTGTGATCTCTAGGGAACGCGTGCACACTGAGGAATAACAACAGCAGTCGCTTTGGGAAGTTCATCCAGCTCCAGCTGAACAGGTAATAGCTGCTGCCATTCAGCACATGGGACAGCAGAGATGGGACTGTGAGCAGCCGGGGCAGTTACCAGCCTGGGTCGCCCTCTTAGCCTTTATACTGTGTGTATGGGTCTCGAACTCAGCGAAAACCGTAGCTACTGTGACCTTGAGCTAGTATTCTCGAGCCAGTGTGCTCCCGCTGGCTTCTCTTGCTCAAGAATTTCTTGTTAAAATGCCTCTTTGGAATATAACCTTGAGCCTGAAGCTAGGGCATCTGCTCCTACCTTGAGATGGGCCAAAGTGATACACAGCGGTGATGCCATGTCTACCTGAGCTAATGCAAGAGAATATCCCAGAACACTCAAAGACATTCTGAGTTTTGTTGTTTGAGACAGAGTCTCACATAGCCCAGGTTAACCTTGAACTCTTGCTCTTCCTGCCACCACATCTGGCTTCCAAAAGATATTCTGAATGTTCCCAACCCAAGAAGAGCTTGGAAGGGATTTGCTAGGAAGCAGTCTGGTGAACAGCTAGTGCTAATAAATGGCTGTGAGATGAATGGATAATGATGGGTTCTGCTTCTGTATGCCAGAGCCCAGCAGATGACAGGAGCTGCAGTCCAGACCTACCTCCTAGAGAAAACCCGTGTGGCTTGTCAAGCCTCCAGTGAGAGGAACTTCCACATCTTCTACCAGGTCTGTGCCAGGTGGAACACACTGTGCCACATGCAGGCTGGGAGGCTCATCCCTCCACCCTTCCCATGCTTCCCGCCTGGCCCCTTCACTAGCTCATCAAGCAGAGTTTGTGTCCTCTATCAGACCAGGAGGTCCTTGAAGCAGGGACTCTGTCTTCTAAATGGATACTGTATCACCCTCATTAGACTTAGGACCCCTCTAAGATGGAAACTTTCCTACAACTGTATGAGGGCTACTCTGGGATTGTGTTCCTTTCTGGGCTTTCTTCAAGGCAATGGTAGGGCCCCTTGCACCCAGACTAGAAGCTTGTTTAGGTTAGGGGATGAGCCTCTCTAATGGAGATAAAGACTCCCTTGCAAGAGTCATATATTTTGCATCAGACCATTAGCTTTCCAGGATGGCGCTTTTGTTGATCAGGCTGGAGACATCCCAGACAGAGGTGTTTCTTTTACCCCATGCCTTGCACTCATTTTGGGGAAATGTCAGCCTTGCAGTGTTGCTGCCATTTCTCACTCCTCATTCTAACCCCAGGCCTGCAAGCTCTTCCACCCACAGCTCAGCCTCCTGTACCTCGCTCCCCACAGATTTGCAAAGGAGCCACCAAGGATGAAAGGCTCCAGTGGTTCCTCCCTGAGGGAGCTGCCTTCTCCTGGCTGCCCAATCCAGAAAGCAATTTGGAAGGTAGGAGGAGCCTCCCTAGACCCTAAACTGCCCAAAGCCCTGCCCATTCTTCCCAGGGCCTGCCTCCCTTCCCCCACTGTCCCTGCTGACCACTGGGCTGTGGCATGGATTCTTTTCAGAGGATTGTTTCGAGGTAACCAGAGAGGCCATGCTCCATCTGGGCATCGACACCTCCACCCAGAACAACATCTTTAAGGTCAGAAGAAAAGCCATGCTACTTATACTTAGAGGTGATGGTAGACCTTTTCATAGATTGTCTCTGCACTGGGGACTCTTTCCATGTATGTGTGGGACTTCAAGCTTCACAGTACCATATGCAAAAAGCTGGCCATCACTCTGTGAGGAGCCTGAAAACAGGTGTGGACCGGACTAGGTCATGGCGTCAGTGACACATCATATAGTGCTTGAGTAATGAACATGGTGCAGTGACCTGCAAGCTCAGAGCACAAGGTCCTTGGGGCAGGTTTTATTACAGTTACAAGACTAAAGAAATAATCTTTTCCTGTTTCTCTAACACTTTAAAGCTTAGAAATTATGTTCACAGGGGGCTGGAGAGATGGCTCAGGGCTTGAGAGCACTGTCTGCTCTTCCAGAGGACCTGGGTTCAATTCCCAGCACCCACATTGCAGCTCACAACTGTCTGTAGCTCCAAGATCTGACATCCTCACACAGACACACATGCAGGCTAAAAACCAATGCACATAAAACAAAAATAAATAAATTATTAAGAAAGAAAGGAAGGAAGGAAGGAAGGAAGGAAGGAAGAAATTATGTTCACAGCCGGTCAGTGGTAGCACGTGCCTTCAATCCCAGCACTCAGGGAGGCAGAGGCAGGCAGATCTCTGAGTTTGAGGCCAGCTTGGTCTACAAAGCTAATCCAGGATAGCCAAGGCTACACAGAGAAACCCTGTTTTGAAAAAAAAAAGTTATATTCACATCAACAGTCTTTTGTGCATAAAGATTATTTCTATTTTATATTTGAGAAAATCAGAGGTAAAGAAACCTACTCAGGGCACTACTAAAGGATAAGCTTGGTGCCAGGAGTTGTCATTCCAAATGCCCACCTCCTCCTTCACCCTGTCCTCTGCCTCTCCCGCTGGGAGCCCCATGAACTATCCTCATCCTCACTGCCTTTGTGCCTTGGCTGAAGGCCAGCTGCTTCCCTCACTTCCTCATCCCCTAGAGCAACAAATATACTGGGTAGGCTGGGAGCGAGGACCAGGAAGCCACTACAGGAAGAGGAGCTATTGATGGCCTCCACATGGTGTCTCACCCAGTATGGACACTGCTGGGTGAGAGTTTGTGCAGAAGGACAGTACATGAAGACAGGCCAGAGGGTGTGGACAACACTAGGAGTCTGGGCATGAGTGCTGGTTTGGAGATGTTAATGACATGCTTACCTAGCAAGGAAAACACCAAGATTAGAAAGGTAGTTTTGCCAGGGCAAGGTTCATCCATTCCACTGTTAAAACCCTGTGCCATACCCGTGCTGCCCGTTAGACACAGCTTCCCCCTCCTGGGGTAATTTGGGGCCAGAAGACCAGTAGCATGTGGAGATGATGCGTCTGGGACCAGACCGCAATGGCAGGAGCGGCTCTGTTCTCTTAATGTGAGGTCCAAGGGATTCCAAAGTTCCTGGACCTTCCAGGGGTTCCCCTTGCCACCACAGTTTCTAGATCATACCTATAGACCATTATATAGATCATACATATACAGATCATTAAAGGCACAGGCAGGCTAGTACTTAGTTTAGAGACTGGAATCACAATTCCCTCCTCAGGCTGGACTGTCACAGCCCAGTAATGCTTAGAAAGGCCCCAGGAAGCCATCATGGCCATAACTAACAGGAGCAATACTCCTCCATGGACTGTTTGTGAAGAGTGAGGAATAGGAGAGAGGGGGAATGGAGGTAGGCCGTGCTGGCTGCTCTGGGAGGCATCTGAAGTCTCACTGTCTAGGCTCTTAGTCTCGCCTTTCTCCTAGGTTCTACATTAACCTCCCAACTCTGTAACAGGAATGATTATGGCATGTGCCTCGTAGGATGTTGAAGAGATTGTGTTAGGATGCTCTAATATACAAAATTCTGTCTGACAGACAGTGGAGCAATCACCAGGAGCTCTCTTCCTCTGTGTAATGGCCTAAGGACTCATCCTCAAGCCCCTGATTCCTGACCATCCCTTCTGCCCCTCAGGTCCTAGCTGGACTACTGCACCTTGGCAATGTCCATTTTGCTTACTCAGAGGATGAAGCCCAGCCCTGCCAGCTGATGGATGGTACCAAGGGTGAGAGACAAGGATGGGGAAATGCACCTGTCAGGAAAATGACCAGTGTTAGTGGGATGTGGTAGGAAATTGAAAGGTAAACTTTTAAATCTGGCACCCTTGAGTAAACCATCTGCTGTAGGGCCTGCCATGGTTAATTACTCCTCAGCCTCTGATGAAGCCAACACTATTGTCTCCATCTCACAATGTGAAAATCAATCAGGAGGTTTGGAAAGTGATTTGTGTATTTATAACTGTGGTTTCAAGTCCTGCCTCTGCCACGTAAGGAGGCAAGCCTCTTCTTCCCTTAGAACCTGTGTTTCTTCCATCCACCAAGTTCCAATGGAGGGTGTTTGCCTAAGAAGGACTCTTCCTCTCCCAGTCTCTGTCAGGACATCAGCCTCGCTGCTGCAGCTCCCAGAGGACATGCTGCTGGAGACGATGCAGATTCGAACCATCAAGGCAGGCAAGCAGCAACAGGTGTTCCGGAAGCCCTGCTCCCGAGCTGAGTGTGCCACCCGCAGAGACTGTCTGGCCAAAGTGATCTATGCGCGGTGAGTGAGTGACTCTGGGACTGCACTTCCCATAGGTTCTTAGCCTGTCTGAGGGTAGACCATACATTGACAGGCAGCAGATGGAGGAAGCTGAATAAAGCAGACCAGTTGCTGGGACCCAGGAGATGGCCCTAAACCCTGCCTTTGTCCTCTGTGCCCATATTGAATGCAGAAGTTACCACATTCCTGACCTAGATTCAACCTGTTGAAGTACAAGGGCCTGCTTTGACCTTGGTCATAGGTGAGGAAAGCCTATTCAGCTCTCTCCATTAGCAAAGCAAGCCGCAAAGGTGATCTCCATCTTTACAGTTCCAGGGTCAGACTCTTAAGTAGGGGGTAGGCTCCTCTGTCTCCTGTACCCTGGTACCTAAGGTCACTCACCTGGGGAGTCGGGGAGATGGAGCCAGAAGCTCAGCTCACAATCAGAGCCAGCACAACACGCAGCAGGCAGGAGCCAAGCACAGCAGGGAAGGTGAGTCCTCACCTTTCTTGGGACATGACTTAGGCACTTCCATCCTCTGGCCAAATGGTCAAGGACTGTCTCATCTTGAGTTCTGAGAACTTTCAGAGTACCTTGTAAAGGCCAGAGGCTCAGAATCCCCTGAGATTATTATGACTGTTGCAAATATGTGTGCATGTGAGATGTTGGACAACCTTATTCAGAGCCAAGAATCTGAGGTCTGCCTGAGCCCATGTCAACTATAGACAGAGGTACTTCTGCCTCAAAGCAGGTTTTAGGTCAAAAGTTGGGGGATTTTTATGTCTACTGAATTAAATCAATTACAGAGTAATTACTTAAAAAGGAACTGAGGCATAATGGCTACCTATAATCCCAACACATTTTAGCGTTGCTAGTTCCATACTAGAGTTTATATGTAGGCCCTCTTTCCAAAATGGGGGTAGGGGAAGATGATGTGTAGGAAAGAAATCCATTCGACAGTGTCATGCTTGGTGACACCTTGTATAGAAGTCTCATTTTTTTCTGGGCTAGTGACAGCTCCAGAGTGGGGAATGCCCTTATTCTTGTGACTCAGGCCCCCTTGTGCAGGATTGGGTAGAATGTGGCAATTTCTTAAACCTTTTCCGGGGGAATTCCCAACCTAACTAGGACCTGCCAGTGTCTTCTCCTAGTCACAGCATCAGCGGGTGATGGGGCCTGTAACTACTGTAGACCCCTCTTGCCTGACCCAAGGGCCTAGTTGTCCTGTCTTGTTAGGACAGGTTCGGTCTGTGTATACTTGGAACTATATATGCCCAGGGCCTGTCTCTGCCATAGGTCAAGATTGCATAAGCCAGAAACGAGGATTTAGCCTTTGCCCTGATAGGTTCAGAACACAGGGCCTTTTAGCATGTGACACCCTGCCTGGGAGAGCAGTTTGACCACAATCCCACTCTTTCCCGCCAACAGGCTGTTCCACTGGCTGGTATCGGTGATCAACAGCAGCATCTGTGCAGACTCCAGCTCATGGACTGCCTTCATAGGTAGCAGGGCTCATCGTGCCAGGAACCCTCAAGAAAATAAGCAGTTGGACCTGGGTGGAGAAAGGGTCCCTGGGTCGCCTTTGTACCTGTGAGCAGCTCCTAACCCCTCACTGCTGGTGTCCTCATCCATCTATCCAGGAGTTTGGTGATAGTTCTACATTTTTTTGCCCACATATGGCATGTCCATGGCTCTCCAGACAAACTAGTTTATGCCTTATCCTTAATGGTCCTTATTCTCTTAGAGACTTAGCTCCAGGAGGTAATCAGAAACACAGTTGAGATTGGTGGTGTAACCTTGGGTTGGGTGAGTCAAGTAGGGAAGAATTTAAGGCCTAGAGATGTCAACAGTTTCCTTAAAGAAGGGCATCAGTGAGGCTGGTGAGATAAGATCCTCAGAACAAGGTTGATAAAGAGAACATTCCTTGTATCCGCAAGGAGGAGCCTATTGGACCCAAAACACTCAGACTTGAAAGTGGGCTGATGTATGGGCTGCTCTTCATTCAGATTTTTGGCTTTCTGCCTGCTCTGATGTGGTATGGGGCACGGATCATCACTCAACATCATCCCAAGACTAAGTATGGGGCTTCAGCAAGGTTCCAGCCACTTGGGCTCCTTAGTTGTCATCTCTGCCACTCTGTGGGAGCCCCATGGTTCCCTCCTGTCTTCATAGGTCTGCTAGATGTGTATGGGTTTGAGTCATTTCCTGACAACAGTCTGGAACAGTTGTGCATCAACTATGCCAATGAGAAGCTACAGCAGCACTTCGTGGCTCACTACCTCAGAGCTCAGCAGGTGAGGGATGGGGCAGGGCAGGTCATCCTTCTGGCTCCTCTGCCTCTTCCTGGCCCAGCTCAGTTCTCAGTAGGCAAGTTTATTCCTTGTTTTATTAATTGATAAGTAATAACTGTACGTAAGAAACAATGTTTTAAGCTGGGAATGGAGGCACAGCCCTTAATCCCAGCACTTGGGAGGCAGAGGCAGGTGGATCTCTGTGAGTACGAGGTCAGCCTGGTCTACAGAGTGAGTTCCAGGACAGATAAGGCTATACAGAGAAACCCTGTCTCACAGAGAAAAAAAAAAAAAAGAGGGTTTTAATATACTTTTGTTCCTTAGTGCTATTCTGGAACTTGCTTTCTCTCACCATGCCCCTGCTTCTAGGAGGAATATGCAGTTGAGGGCTTGGAGTGGTCATTTGTCAACTACCAAGACAACCAGACCTGTTTAGATCTCCTTGAGGGGAGCCCCATCAGCATCTGCTCCCTCATAAATGAGGTAGGGAGGTTAAGCCAGTGAGCCCAGCAGCAGATTTGTTCTCTGGGCTTTGCTGGTGCCTTGGTGACCGTTTTGTGTGCTCTTCTGTCTTTCTCCCCCATCTATAAATAAGTGTGCTAAGCCCTGTGCTCTCCCCCTGGAGTCGCTATAATGCCTGTGTTACAACTCTGCTGCCATGGGGGCCAGACTCTGAGGGTGGTGAAGGTGGTAAGACCTCATCATTGTGGTGACTGCTCACTCCCATCCCACAGGAATGCCGCCTTAATAGGCCAAGCAGTGCAGCACAACTGCAGACACGCATCGAGAGTACTCTGGCAGGCAGGCCCTGCCTGGGCCATAATAAGCTCAGCCGGGAGCCAAGCTTTGTGGTTGTGCATTTTGCAGGACCTGTACGGTACCACACAGCAGGCCTGGTGGAAAAGAACAAGGTGGGCCTGGGCCATAGCATATCGCTCTTGGGTAAGAAACCTGAGTCACTGCTGCATGTACAAAGTAGTTCCTGTTGGGCTTCTTCTTTCTCCTCAGTGTCTTCTCCTCAAAATCCAGGCTCACCCTCTTGGGCCCTACCTAAGATCTTCGCTAATCCCTCCTTACCTGCCCGGAAGTGGCTCATATTACGTCTCTTCTTGGCCAGCAGACCCACTCTTCTTGGGACTCCTTCCTGCCCTCACAAGAAGCCCTGTGCTTAAGTAGGGGTGCTAGAGCAGTAGCCAGTACTAGGAAGCAGCTCGCCTCCATGCCACCCTTTCCCTTTCCAATAGGACCCTGTTCCCCCTGAGCTGATGGGGCTCCTGCAGCAATCCCAAGACCCCCTGCTCATGATGCTGTTTCCTGCCAGCCCTGAAGAGAAGACCCAGGAGGAGCTGTCTGGCCAAAGCAGGGCTCCTGCGTTGACTGTGGTGTCCAAATTCAAGGTGCGTGCACTGCCGGTATGAAGTGCTCAGTTCTCTTGCCAATTGTCTGTTGAGCACCCTCAGGATTGGGGCTGTTCACTAGGGAGCAGTGATGTGCCACACAGAAATGGTCCTGGTCTTTTCTAGTTCATGCTTCAGTGTAAAAGACAGATAGGGAACAGGTAAGACACCCCTGGGTATAAGGATATGATAGGCTGGGAGCTCTCTATGCTGATGAGGTAGTCACAAGAGAGTGGCACTTTATATAGAGCTATGACTGCCCTGTTCAAACCCTATGCCCTGTTGGACCAGACTACCACTTCCCCTGGTATTATCTGCTTCCTTTCTGCTGTGTGCAACTTGTACATGCTGCTCACCTTCCTGGGATCTTTTTTGGTTTTTCGAGACAGGGTTTCTCTGTGTAGCCTTGGTTGTCCTGGACTTGCTCTGTAGACCAGGCTGGCCTCAAACTCACAGAGATCTGCCTGCTTCTGCCTCCAAGGCGTGTGCCACCATGCCCGGCTCCTGGGATCTCTTGACTACTGCCCTTCAACAGCTTTTCCCCCCACCGTGCCACTTTTTATTTTTATTTGTTCCTGTTCATATGTCAACCCCTACTTTACCATCGCCTTGAGGGACTACCCTGGGAAACCCAGGTTCATTGTCTGGTGAGCATGTTACAGCCTCAGACACTCCTGACAGGACCTGTACACCCTGTGTGTCGTTAGGCTCAGCTGTGACATGAGCAGACTGATTCATATCCCTCTGGCATATAGGACAGGCTTAGCAACGGAACAGCAGGGGTGGTGTAAGCTACTCTCCTGTAGGAAGACAGGAAAGGGGCGAGCCCCAGACCAGAGATCAGTCATTGAGAGCCACTGGTCCAGAAGCATCTCTGGATAAAGGATGAAATCTAATGTGTCATTAGGATGTATTTTGTATATGTTCCCCAGGGCATACATGGGTCTTGATCTCAGGGCTGGGAAGGCCACCAAGGACATAATATACTCAGTAACAGCATCCAGCTTCTGACCCTGAGCTGCCCTGGTCCTGCCTAACCCTGGGCGTCTCTGTCTGCAGGCCTCACTGGATCAGCTCCTGCAGGTCCTACATAGCACAACACCCCACTACATCCGCTGCATCAAGCCCAACAGCCAGAGTCAGCCTCAGACCTTCCTCCAGGAAGAGGTAACTAATCCTGAGCTACAGCTGCCTAGCATCAAAAATAAAGGGGCTCGCAAGCATCTCCAGTTGAGTGCTCACAGGCAGTCTCTCGGGCTGGGCCTGACATTAAGGAGGGCTTATTTCCCTGCTCTGGCAGGGCAGTCATGAGTGGTTGTATGTTCTGCAAACTGCACCATGGCATAGCCAAGGTGGCACATGGGAACTCTAGACCATCTTGCTTCCTGCTCACCTAGCCTATCCCTGACAAGAGACTAAAGCTGGTCAGAGCAATGGGTGTTTTGTGATTTGTTCCACATCTGTATAGCCCATGCAGTATGGTTCTCTCTGGACTGTGAATCTCATTTTCTAGTTTACACAAAATCATTATCAGGGTTTCAGGTTCTGAGGGGATATAGACGATGCGTGAGTGCTGGGCAGCACTGAAGAATGTCCCACAGTCACCTGGTAAATGTGGCTGTGTAGCCAAGGTAACTCGGCTCTGTGGGAAAGCCTGGGATCAAATCAAGTAAGAATCTTCAAAACATAACCTTCCTTGTTCAAGCCCCTCTGATGCGGAGGAAAGAATAAACAGTTCTGTATTGTGAAGTGTTTTCAGCCCTAGGGAGGTGAGAGACAGAGCCAGGACCATTGCAGGCCTTAACTATATCATGAGCCAGTTACCAGACAGGGCTTTTGCAGGTCCACAAGGACCCTGCTAGCATGGAGATTTTCAGGCTGTCTTGCTTTCTTATGGTCCCATGGATTCAGACATCTGCATCAGCCAATCCTGCCTGTCACTGAAGGTCAGCAGAAGAAATGCCCTGTGGTCTGTAGGTGCTTGCTCTGTCCCCCACCCTTGCAGGTCCTGAGCCAGCTGGAGGCCTGTGGCCTCGTGGAGACCATCCACATCAGTGCTGCTGGCTTTCCCATCCGGTAAGTAAGCCACATCACTGTAGGGCCAAAGCCTGGTGGCACTCAGAGTGTGGGCCAGACAGAGGGAGGTGGGGAGGAGGAGAATGGCAAGTCTGTGGCATCCACCTGGAAGGCAAGGGATGGCACCTATGCTCTTATTCAGTCACTCACTGTGTAATCTCTGCCCCTGTAGGGCCTACATTCCTGTGGCAACAAGAAAGTTAAGTATGAGCCAGACACGGTGATCCCAGCACTTGAGACGCTGAGACAGGAGTCTGAGTTTGAGGCCAGCCTGGGCTGGAGGGAGACTCTGTTTCAAAAAACAACAAAAGGGCTGGGTTGGGGTTGGAGAAATGGCTGACTCTAAGGTTTAGAGTACATCCTACTCCTAGAGAGGCCCGAGTTTGGTTCCCAGCATCCACATAGGGCAGGTCACAACTGCCTGTAAGTCCCGCTCCAGGATGACCTGCCTCCTCTGGCCTGCACTTACAGGCACATACCTACACATCCTCACCCACCCACCCAACAGGCAGACATAATTAAATATAACTAAATCTTCTTTAAACGTCTGAGGCTGAAAAGCTGGTTCAGGGTTAAGAGCAGTGGCTGATCTCCAAAGAGACTGGAGTTCAATTCCCAGCCCCTGTGTGGCAGCTAACTCCAGTTCCAGGGGATCTAAAGCCTTCCTCTGTCCTCCACTGGCATCAGGCAAGCACATGGTACACAGACATATATGCAGGCAAAACTCTCACACACATAATTTTTTATTTTTATTTTACTTTACAAATAAAAATAAAATCTAAAAAAAAACACAAAAAAACAGTAAACAAATTTTCAAAGGGTCTGGGGAGATGGCTCATGGTAAAGTGCTTGTGAAGACCTGAACTTGGGTCTCCAGCATCCGTGTCTAAAGCGAGGAATGACAGTAAGCACTGCAGTCCCACCACCTCGAGCTGCACATGGGATTCCTGGGGCTTACTGGCCAGCCCGTTTAACCAGTCAGTGCGCTCCAGGTTCAATGAAAGACTCTACCTCAGGAAATGAAAGCTCTAGAGAAAGGCTTCCATTGTCAGGCTAAGGCCTCCACACGGGCAAATACATCCTTACACAGGGAGCACACACAGTTAAAGCACAGCTGGTATTAGAAAAAAATCTGTTGCTGGCATGCAGAGAAAATCCATGGGCTGGTTATCAGTACAGGTCCAGAGAAAAGGAAAGGCCAGCCTTGGGAGGCCTTAGAACAGAGAACCACCATAAGGCTGTCAGCAAGGGAGACATCAAGGGACTGGGCAACAGAGACGCATACTCCAGGGAGTGTAAGAGCACAGGAGCCAGACACAGCCGACCATGTAGAGCCCTGACAGTTTGCCCTGAGTACTGTGGAGCGGCTGGGATGAGAAGGGAGCGGCAGAGAGCTGTGCTGCTCACTGGAGGCTGGATGGAGGGTTAGGATAGGAGGGAGCCGGGGAGCTGAGTGAGGAGGCTGTTGCAGGTGTCTAGGAGGTTAGCTGTGAAAGCTGGGACACAATGGGGCAAACTGGGATATAATACAGTTCACAGTAAAGAGAGAACTGGATAGTCAGGGTCGGGTCAGGGCTCACGGAATAGTCAACCTCCACGCTGTGGAAATAATATGCTTTTTTCTGGGGCAGATGGTTCAATTAGGCCAGCCAAGGCTACACAGAGAAACCCTAAAAAACAAAAAAAAACACAGGTACGGGCTATCCATCCTTGGTGGGTTTGAGCACCCCACTACCAGCAAGTGCCACACCACATAGAAGTTAGGACAACTTGGCAAATCAGTTCTCCTCTTCCATCATATGGATCTTAGGGATGGAACTCAGGTTGTCAGGCTTGGCAACAGACACTTCTGTCTTCTGGGCCACCTTTCCAGCCACAAATGGTATCTGAAGGCTTCCCACGGAGTGGCTCTGGGCATCTCTAGAACATACCCTCCTCCATTCATCCAGTGGGAATAGTCAGGTCGGCACTGACATTGAGCCCTAGCTAGGCACCTGGCTCACAAAGTCAGTCTCTCTTTGTCTGCTTTGGCTTTCAGGCTCTCTCACCAGAACTTTGTGGAAAGATATAAATTACTGAGAAGGCTCCAACCTCACACATCCTCTGGCCTCTGGGGCCTATGTCCTGCCAAAGGGCCCTCTGGTGAGTGGGACCCATTTTTGTCATTTGTTCAACCACAGGTTACTGAGTACTTACCTGTGTGTCTCCTCAGGGATGAGGGTTCAGAGACATGGTTGTTGGTACAATATGGGGAACAAACCCCATCTGACAACAGGGTAGAAAGGCAGAGAGCTTATTCTGATGCTAGGGAGTTGTGGACATGAGAAAGCATTTTGGAGGATAAACTGGATTAGCCAGTAACAACTACTGCACATGACAAAGGTAATCTGAACAAAGGCTTCCATGTAAGAACTCCAGACAGTAGTGGTAGTTAAGGCTGGGGTGCCAGGTGGGCCCTAGTCAAGAAACAAGGACTTAGAAGCCAAGCACTGGTGGCACACACCTTTACTCCAGCACTTGGGAGGCAGAGGCAGGTAGATTAAGAATTCAAGGCCACCCTGGTCTACAGAGGGAGTTCTAGGGGAGCCAAGGCTACATAAAGAAACTCTGTAGGAAAGGAAGGAAAGTGGACTTCCTGGGTCGATGAGGCGGCACCCTTCAGGGGGGCCAGCCAGTGCTATATCCGCCTCATGCGTTCACCCACTCTAGGGGCCTTGTGGAAGGTCCTGGGAGTGAGACTGTGGAGAAGCCAGAGCTGCAGGCAGCTAAGTGATTAAGTGGCAAACTGGTCAGTGTTGGAAAGCATGACTCCATACAGATACAGAGGTAGACAAATGCAGAAGGTGAGCCCAGCCTCGCCAGTGGGGAGAGAGAAAGAAGGGAGATATGAGGAATCTGGATATTGTCTGCGCTCCACGTCCCAGGAGCCATCAAGGGCAGACAGGGACAAATCGCCTGGGCAAAAGTTAACCTGGGTTGTGACTGAGAAGTTGCTAGGCACAGTGTAGCTGTCCATAACTGAGAATGTGGGGATGGTAAGGCTCAGGAGCAGGTGGAGGGACAGACAAGAACAAACCTCAGCCCTCTTCTGGGCCCCATCAGCAAGCTCTCACCCTCCTGGGGAGTTGTGTCCCTCTCCCTCTCCCTCTCCCTCTCCCTTTCTTTCTCCTCTCTCCATGGTTTGCTCTCCTGTCTCTCCCTCTGGGCCCTGGTCCATTTTGTGGATGTCTTTCATCTCTCGTCTCCGGCATCTGCTTTGGTGGCCTCTGTCTCCAGAGAGGCTCTGGGCAGCTAACTGTGGTCAGAGCCCTTGGGTAAATCCTCCCACACAGAAGGCAGCAGCAGCCCTGCAAGCCTAGGAGGGCTTTCACATAGCTGGGTATGTTGTTCTCTTTTGACTGGAAAGGGAAGGGGCGGGGCTGAGGGAGTGGCCAAGCAGTCTGGGATTCCCTCTTTCATGCTTCCAGTCCCTCTTGCCACCCTGTCCAAGGAGACATAGGGCAGTGGAGGCTTCAAGACATTCCCAATCAGCCAGGACTCTAGGGAATACCTCCATCCACAAAAGGGGCTAAGGAAGAAATGACCAGATCTAGAACAGCAAGAAAGAGGCTTAGAGAGATCACAGGCTACAGAGCATGTGAAAAAGCAGGGACTGATGAAGCCTTTTCCCCACCCCCAGAGCAGCCTCTGTGTGCCAAGGAGGCCACATTGCAACCTCTACTCCAAGACATCCTCCATGCTCTGCCAGCTTTAATTCAGACAGCGCCCACTCCCGGTGACCCAGCTAAGGCCACACAAATCCCACTGTACTGTGGCAAGACAAAGATTTTCATGACTGACTCCATGGTAAACTGGCTGGGGGATGGGATTACAGGTACCAGCTGTGGGTGTAGGCCCTCCTCAGGTGGGGAGGAGAGGCCAAGGACCTCAGTAGATCCCCTTCTCTCAGCTAGAGCTTCTGGAATGTGGGCGTGCCCAGATGCTGGAGTGGTGTGCCTGCCTCATCCAGTGTGGCTGGAGGAAACACCTTCAACGAAAGCAAGAGAAACAGAGGCGGGCTGCTGTGCTCATCCAGGCAGGTAGGTGGGGCCTATTAGTGAGGCTGGTTCCATATAATGGGTGTGGCCAATACAGTTCTGACAGGCTTATTTTGAAAAATGAAAATGTCAGAACAACCCAAGGCCAAGTGTGGTAACCACACTCTGCATTTGTAAGGCAGAGATAAGAGGATCTGAAGTTTGATTCCAGCCTAGGCTACAGAGAGTCCCTGCCTCAAAAAAAAAAAAAAAAAGAAAAGAAAAGTATAATTCTTTTTGGAGTGCCGTGACTCAAACCCAGGGCTTTACTCATGCTAGGCACGTGCTAAAGTGCTATGCCACAGAGCTACATGCCCACACAAACCAAAAAGTATTGTAAAAGGCATAGAGAACCCAGATCACTCTTGTTCCTGGAGCACTTCTGAAGCCTGGGTCCTTGGCCATTAGAGCCCCCAAGTGGCCTTCAGTGTCTGGGTATCTGCAAGATGGAAGGCAGTGGTTTTGTGTAAGACAGACAGACAAACTGTATGTGTGTACCACGTGCATGCAGATGCCCCGGGTGGCTAGAAGAGGGAATCAGATCTCTGAACTGGAGTCAAAAGAGGTTGCAAACCACCATGTGGATGCTGGGATGCAAATCTGGGTGCTCTGCAAGAGCAGTAAACACTCTTAAACACCGAGTCATCTTTCCAGCCCCTCGGGAGTGAGTCTTAAGCCCCATCTTGCTTTGTGTGTTGACATAATGTATCGCTGGAAGAACAATTTCATACTTTCCCTCTGGTGTTGACCACATGACTAATAGATCTAATGGTGTTTTTGACGTCTGCCGTTTCCTTAGCTGTTCGGTCCTGGTTAACACGGACACATATCAGAAGGTTACACACAGCAGCCACAGTCATCAAGCGTGCATGGCATTCGTGGAGAGTGAGTATGACCCGAGGCCCAGGGTGGGCAGTACTTAGAGGCCAGGTCTCTGACAGGCCTGAGGGAATGTCTGTCACTGCAGTGTGGGCATGTTAGCAGGCCATGCGGCCTCTCAGACTTGTGTCCTCTTGTATGATGGGATGGGCACAGACATTACAGGGTGACTGTGGAAGTGGAGTGGCATATGTGCCCGAGGAACAAAAGTGCCAATGAGAATTGCAGTTTCCTTACGTTCTGCCACATGAAGCCAGTCTAGTTCAGGGCATCACAGCCACAGCCTTCAGTTTACCTAGACAAGCTGCTGATTTTCCAGTCAGTCAGTGGTAGAAAGAGCTAGTAAGATGGCTCAGCAGGTAAAGGTGCTTGCTGCCAAGCTTGGCCCACCTGAGTCTGATCCCAGGCACCCTCATGGCAGGGAACAAGCTGTCTTCTGACCTCCACGAGCATCCCAGGGCATGTTCATGCCCACACACATACATGCAAATTATTTTGTTTGTTTTATTTTTCAAGACATGGTTTCTCTGTGTAGTCCTGGCTGTCCTAGAACTTACTGTGTAGACCAGCTGAATGCTGTGATTAAAGACATGTGCCACCATACCCAGCTATTTTATTTTTCTAAAGAGAGCTAAATCCTAACCACCCAAGTCCAAGCCCCAGAACACACAAGTTGTCCTCTTTATTCACAAGCCCACTGTAGCATGCCACCATGTCAAATAAATGAATGTAAGAGTAAATTCTTTCAGAAAGAGAGCTGGCAAACCTAAAGCTATAAAGGAATGTTTTCTCTCTTTCAGATCAGAATGGCCTGTCTTGCCTCTAAAGAACTGGACGGTATAGAGGAGAAACTCATGCCTCAAGCTCCTAGTTCCTTGAGCTCCTCGCTGCCCCCAGCACACACTAAGCTCCTGGGAACAATAATCCACCTCTGGCCCCTGGGGCTGGTGCTAGCCAACTCACCTGTGGGTGCGCGTGGCTTTCAGAGGAAGCTGGTAGCCCATGCCTGCCTCCGGCTTCCCTCAGGCAGCCCCAGCAAAGTCCAGACACCACAACAAGATCAAGCTGGAATTACGTCCATCAGAGCCCTGCCTCAGGTATGTTCTCATTCTATATTGTGGTAGTCCTTCCCAAAGCTCCAGGCTATTCAGTGAGAAAGGCTTGCCCATCTCTGCAGGAACAGCACAAGACTCCCTAACCCTGCAGGTAAGCCAAAAACTACAGGCGTGGATTACTGCCATTGTCTCAACTAAAGAGCGGCACTCTTCAGAGACCTTCAGTTGTTTTGGTTTTTGTTTCCATAGACAGGGTTTCTTTGTGTAACCTTGGCTGTCCTAGAACCTGCTGTGTAGACCAAGCTGGCCTGAAACTCAGAGATCCACCTGCCTCTCAGAGATCCACCTGCCTCTGTCTGCCAAGGGCTGGCTGAGGCCCTCAGTTTTAAAACTAACTCCAAATATTGCCTTTGAGTGTTTGGCTCTTCCTCTGCAATGAGATCTTCAGATAGTCTTAGCCCTGTGTCCTCTATCAAACAGATGTGAGCAGCACCCTACAGAGTAGGTGTAAAGAATTAAAGAGAGGCATAGTTATCGCTAGGACATAATTAGTCCCACTTCTAAGAAATGAGTGTGATCATAATTTGTCACCTCCAATGATACTGCATTTGGCAGTTTCCTCAAATTTTATCACTTGGTTACTGGTTATCATTTTCTCAACAAGAAGTAGTAAGTATATGGCTGAGTCCTTTGTGTTATACAGCCTGTTCTACTTGAAAGAAGATCTCAGAACCTCCATTTTATCCTCTGTAAGGCTGGGTATGAGGGACCAGAGGAAAGAAATAGTCAACAAGATGATGTATGATCCATATAATCTCCCTGAGATTGGCAAGGAGCAAGCAGAAGTGTTGTGATCTTCCAGCTATCTGTCAGTCACAGGACGACAGACCCTTAGAGTAACAGGCTCCTTCCTAGTCCTTCCTGTCTTCATGTATAGGTGTGGGATTTTATTCCTGGGTTTCTTTGAGGTGTCTTTGGGCCCTGCCACTCACTGGGTGCATCACTTTTTCCCTAGGGCTCGGTAAAGTTTCACTGCAGGAAGTCTCCTCTTCAGTATGCAGACATCTGCCCTGAACCTTCAGCCTCTAGTGTTGCTGGCTTTAATCAGATTCTGCTAGAAAGACACAGGCCAGTCCAAGTGTGACTCTTGTTCCCTCACCTGCCTGAGTGATCTTTAGTGCCTTTGTCTCCTCAAGGCCTTTTCTTGCCAGCCGCCTTTCCAGAGACATCTGATCCAACACACTGCTGCCAAGCTCTTCCCACAGGACTCCAACTGCACGTGCAAGCAAGTTCCAGTCTGTGAGCCAAGGCTTTGTGGCCAGAGTACCAGCCCGCCAGGGTATGGCATCAGTACTGGCAGGATCTGGGGGAGCTAGTTACCAAGCCAGGATTAGGACCACAATGTCCCAGCTTACTCTCTTCGGGCTTAAGTTCAGCAGCCCTGACTATCCATCCACAATGCTGTCACCACAGCAGGACGGACACTGGGCCGTCCACAAGCACTTTAAAGAGGGCCAAGTCACCCCAAAACTGGCTCTAGAATTTTGACTGGGGAGAATTTGCATATAGTTCATCAAGGGAACAATAGTATTCAGCAAATTGATTTATTTAATGTTACAAAGAACAATGAATATAGTGTACAATAGAACCACATCTTAAATTTATTTAGTAACATAAGTTACTAAACATCAGTTTTTAATTCTAATGGATACAGTTGATATTTATGATGTAACTCTGAACTGTACCAGAAATAAAAGAGAAACTTGGCTATTTATATTTAGATGGTGGCTTTAATTTTTTATATTTTATGTATGTGGGAGTTCTGTGTGCATGTATGGCTCTGAAACTCTTGCATACAGTACCTGCAGAAGCCAAGAGGATATCACAAGCCCTTTAACTGTAATTATGGTTGTCGTAAGTAGTCATGTGGCTGCTGAAAACGGATCCTCTGGAAGAGCAACCAGTGCTCTAAAAAACCACGGAGCCATCACCTCTTCATAAAGGCTCTGCACCTTGCGTGTCCCCACATGTCTGAAGCAAACCGTGTGACAGGCAAAGACCCTCATCACATATCCTGTAAACAGTCTTGAAACAACCTCCTAAGAGGAGCAGTGGGCGGCGTGAGCAGAGAGCACGTCCAGGGTTAAGAATCCCTCTTCTGGGAAGGTGCCACGATTCTTAAACAGCAGTCTGCAAACTCCACAAACAAGGGTTCCTGCATGCAGGCTTTCATCAGCTTTGCTTTGTTGTCACCCTGATCGAGGTTAACCAGCATCTGCCTCAGGTGTGGGTTGAGCAGTAAGCTTCTTAAAGTTGCAGACTCACCTTAAAAATCAATGCCAGCTTTAAGTCCAAGGGGGAACCTGTGTCAGTGAGGGGCTTACATCCTTTATCATCATGCTGTCACCCCCACATCCTCAGACTACAAAACCTCAAAACCTTTTAATGCACACCTTTAATCCCAGCACCCAGGTGGCACAGGTAGACAGATCTCTAAGTTCAAAGCCAGCCTGATCTACAGAGTTCCAGGACAGCCAGAGCTACAGAGAAACCCTGTCTCAAAAAAAACAAAAAACAACACCCCCCCCCAAAAAAAACCATTTTAATATCATCTGTACCAAATGTGACGTTTTTTCTTATCACAGCTACACATTCACTTGCATCCAATTGGGTTAGACGATTTAAAGTGCATCAGTTGCACTACACCATTTTTTAAAAGGGACTTGACCATCTTTGAGAAACTCCTGGAACCAAGCTACCTTGGACATCAGAGAGATGACTGTACTCACAAATTAACTGCAATATACATGAACAAAGGAGAGCTGAGCTGGAGATCACACAGTGAAGGGTGCTTGCTGTGAAAAGCATGAAGTCCGGTGTTTTATCTCAGCACCCACTTAAAGGGTAAGCATGATCAGAGGCACACATGTAATCCCGGCACTGAGCAAGGCAGAGAGGTGGGTCACGGGGGTTGCCGCCTGCTAGGCTAGCCAAGCTGTGATCTCCAGGCTCAATGAGAAACTCAACCTCACAGGAGCACAGTGGAGAATGACAGGGACTCAATGCTTCCTCTGGCCTGTGTGCAATACGCACACAAGGTGAGATTAGCACAAAGGCCAAAGCAGTGCTGCTGCAGAAATGTGCACAACTGGGCTGGAGAGGGCTCGGTGGCTAAGAACGCGCCCTTTAAGAGGACCCACGTCAGGTGGCCTGCAACACCTGTCCTCCACCTCCAGGACGCTGAATTGGTAAGAGAACCTGTCTCAAAAAATAAGGTGGAAGCTGAATATGATGGCATGAACCTTTGATCCCAGTGCTTGTGAGAAAGCTCCAAAAAACGAGTTTTGTGACCCCAGTTTCTTCACAAACATGAAATTGTTCTTGGCATGTGCTTTGACATCCCTCCCAAGTGTAGCTGACAGGAGTTTACTTTAGATTATTCATTACAACTGACTGGCTATTTCTTTATATGCCCCTCTGGAAAAACATGTTTCCATCCTTTCTACATGCCTTTTCCTTGTGATTAGATACTTTACTCGGGTTACTTTTTTTTTTTTTGGATTATTTACTTCATGTATATGAGTGCTCTGTCTGCATGTACACCTGCATGTCAGAGAAGGCATCAGATCCCAGTACAGATGGCTGTGAGCCACCCTGTGGTTGCTGGGAATTGAACTCAGGACCTCTGGAAGAACAGCCAGTGCTCTTAACCACTGAGCCATCTCTCCAGTCCCCAGGTGACTCTAAACTCTCAGGGTATAAACTGTCTGATATGCTCTGAATAAAATGGACTATTTCATGAGACTTGAGTCCACCTCATTGTTACATTCTCCCAAGCTACACTGCCTCTAGAGCGGTGAACAGAGCGGCTAACAGCTAAGGAGCCCAGCACAGACTTACCTAAGTTCTTCAAATCCTGCAGAGACACTCTGTCTTCTTCCTCATCACTGTTGAGGAAGTCAGCTACAGAGGAGTCATCTGAGGAGAGAATAACCAACAGTCAAGGCCTGAGAGCCAGGGCAGCCATGTCAACAACAGTGAGGGGCAGACCAGTAGTCACGCTCAAATGAAACCAACAGCTTGCTTCTTCAGTTTCATGGCATAGCCATATCCACTGGAAATGGCGAGTCATGAAGCCAGCACAGCTGTCTGACACAGTTCCAGCAAAGCCAAGCCAAATGCTTAAGTCGCTGTCCTAACTTTTGGGTTTTGGTCTCTGCGTGGTGCATTCGTAGGGACTTCTGCAGTCATTCATTTTGTGTCTTTTCCTGTGAAAATTATGTCTGAATCTTTTTAGGAAAGTACTAAAATTAACTTTATCTAGCCCTATTTGAAAGTTTTCCTTATGCCTTAATGGAGATCATTAAGCACAGATAAGCACATAGCTAGATGACGCCATTACTCTAGGAATCTTCTTGGGGTATCTGCCCCTGACCAAACAAACAGTGTAACTGGTGCAGGGTAAACAAAGACAGTTGGCAAACTCTGAACAGGAGACTGGGTTACAGAGTCAGGGTCTCTGTATTATATTCTTAGAGCTCTCTGGAAATGTAGTTTCAAAATAGTCATATGGGGTACACCTCTGGGGGAACAGAAGTCAGGAAATAAAACAGATTGACTAATATCTTTTTCCTACTTTATAGCGTAGATGATGAAACACAGTAAAATAAGTTAGGTCTTAGAATCTGCTATTCATGAAAAGACCAGTACAGATATTTTGTATGCCTGAGTGCTTTGAAACTACAAACACTGCCAGCCTAAAAGCAGGCTCTCATATAATAGATATGTTTGCTCTAGAGGAGAAGACATCTTTAGATTCTACAGGGCTGATAATTAAAATAAAGTGTGCTGTTCGTATTTCCTAACTGTGACTGAACTCATAACCCTGGACATGTAATGAAAACCCAAACATGCTCTGTACCAACTGGATAATCATTAGTCTGTCTCTGTTCTGTAAGGTCTGTATAAAGAAAGAAGCACCTGCTTGTTAACGGGTCAGAGCTTCGGAGATTCCCCCAACCCTCACCTGACTCTGTCTGTCTCTCATTCTCTGTCTCTCTCTCTCACACACACCCCTGCAGTTTCCCTCTTGCAGGAAAGGGAAGGAGGCAGAATGGTGACTGCGGGTAACAAGCACATGCTGGTGCTCCATGCCTCCTGCGGTCTGCAGGTAAGGAGTCTGGTTTCGCAGTTAGCACCCTACCTGTCCTGCCATGACTCCAGAGCTGTGACTTCAGAGTGAACAAGACTCTGTAAAATCCTGCCAAGGAGAACCCCCGTGCTTTCAGCAAGGACAGATGTGTCCAAGCCCATATTAGAAGTTTCTCAAAGGACAAATGGCCCATCCCTTTCTGTGACTCTTAAGAACCTCTTTACGGCACAGGGCTGCCTGCAGATCCATTCAAGGCGCATTATGGACAGATGAAACTCGTGCACACGTGGATGATGGCCTGTTGCTGCACTCTGTCTAAGACTCCAGTAGTGAGGAGGTGACCTAGTTCAAAGGAAACTTCCCACACAGGCTACCAGGACCCAACACAAACTCCCTCTCCCGAAACCATGCTTCAGGATGCTCACAGCACCACCTATGACAACTTGTGCCCCACCATGAGACTACTTCCCAACAAACCATCTTTCTGTATACTGCCCAACTATCTCCTCTTTCCTCTCCTCTCCACTATCTTTGAAGTCCCTTGTAGGTTGTTTAAATTGACTGCCACGCCAGGGAGTGGTGACACACACCTTTAATCCCAGCACTTGGGAGGCAGAGGAGGCCAGCCTGGTCTATAGACAGTTCCAGGACAGCCAGGGTTACACACAAAAACTCTGTCTCAGGGGAAAAAAAAAACAACAACAACAACAACAACAAAGAAACCAACCACCTCACCTTTGTCTTCCTCAGACCTAGTATTTACAGGAGCCACTGTTCCTTTCTTCGCAACAGGACAGGTTTCAGGGTTACACTGCTCTGAGAGACACAAATTTCAGGCATACACAAACACAACCCCTCAACAACAGCAACAAGGCTGCAGGTCCCCGACAGGCCCAGGAGGAAGAATGTGTACTAGGTAGAGAGTCACAGAGGGACAGCTCAGACTGAGTGACAGGCCATGGAAAACCATGAACATCTGGCAGAGGAGTTAAGGAGGTTGGCTGAGCTTGTGTACCTTAAGATGCCCCACCCCAATTTCACAGGACATTCACCATGATTAATGGCAGTGACTTCTACAAGCACGTCCCGGTAGTTTCGGATACCACACACATATATATACCATGTGCCACTAGGAATCCAGAGGTAAAAGTCATCACTCCAAGGCCGGAGGGGTTTAGATATCAGAGATGGACAAGGTAAGGAGAGTCTGGTCTAAGTCTACCTGAGGAAGCCCAGCAACTTAAAGGAGAAAGCTTTGGCACACAGAAGGAAAATGTACGTAGGGAGAAGTCTGCTGGACAGGAGAAAACCGGACAGAGATAGACTATGCTACATGTGTGCCAGCGCCTATGGAGGCCACAAGGGGGAATCAGAGCCCTGGAGTCCCAGGTGGTTGGGAACCCTGGGATATGGGTGCTGTGAACCACCCTCAGGTTCTCTAGAAAAGCTTCAAGCACACTTAATTGTTCAACCATCTCTCCAGCCCTAGAACTTCTTTGTTACAAACAAAATAGACAAAAAAAAAAAGGGGGGCCAATGGGGCAGAAAAAGAACACGCATGCTGCCAATGAGACCCAGAGCTTAGTGATGCTACACAAATCCTACTATTGACCAACATTTCCAGCAGTAACTAATTTTATTGGGGGGGGGGGGGTTATGG
>CM053746.1:33486692-33552824 GCA_028658305.1 Pachyuromys duprasi | reverse complement strand
AGGAAGGAAAGAAAGAAAGAAAGAAAGAAAGAAAGAAAGAAAGAAAGAAAGAAAGAAAGAAAGAAAGAAAGAAAGAAAGAAAGAAAGAAAGAAAGAAAGAAAGAAAGAAAGAAAGAAAGAAAGAAAGAAAGAAAGAAAAACCCTGAAGAGAAGCAAGATAACAAAGAAAGGGTTCAGAACCCAGGCACCCGGCGCTGATGAGCCTCCGGGGCGGCTCTCAGAGTTGTAGGCCAGCATTGGCGCCGCCAGAGGGCGCTGCAGGTTGCCTTTGGCGCTCGGGTAGCACATACTCTCACCTTCTTGACGCGGATTAAGCCGGCAGCTCCGCAACGAGCTAGACTCCATGAGGGCTCCAAATGCTCACGGCCGTCCAGGGCCAGTTCTCCGTGCTTCTTAGCTCCAAGCTCACGTACAACTCCAGGACAGTGGCGGTCCGTCTGGGCCGGCTACCTGTATTAGCCTGATGAGTCACTAACCAGAGCAGCGTTTCTCAACCTGTGGGCCACGACCCCGGCACAGGGGTCGCCTAAGACCATCGGAAGACATTATTCGTAACAGTAGCAAAGCTACAGTTAAGAAGTAGCAACGACAGTAATCTTATGGTTGGGGGGGGGGACACCACGCGAGGAGCATTTGGAAGGCTGTGAGAACCACTAACTAGCGCGCGGATCGGAAGATTTATGTGTCCTCGGGGGTGGAGATGGAGCTTCGTTGGCTAAACGTGCAGGGGGAGGGTTGAAGCCTCGGCAACACACCGATCTAACATGATGGTGCATGTCTGGTGGAGGCCGGAGGATCAGGGGTCCAAGGACACGCACGTGGCGCGTTTGCCTGGGATGCTGAGAGGCTCCTCACGTCCTCAGAGGCCTGAGGTTAATGGTTGAGCTTGGGGCTAAGAGGCACGGAGAACTGGCCCTGGACGGCCTTGAGGATTTGGAGCCCTAGGTTGGCGCCTGTCCTGCTTTACCTCGGGAGACGCTTTTTTCCACCGCCCTACGGTTTAGCTCCTGGTCTACTCGTTTCTATGCTGCCCGCTCAATCTACTGCGTGAAGCAGGGTGAGCTGGCGGGTGCCGAAGGGTGTTGGCTACACCAGCGCCAAAGGCGGCCTGCAGCACCCTCTGGCGGTGCCGCTTGCTGACCTACAACTCTGCGGCTGAGGGCAGCGGCTGCTCTTTCAGAGGTCCTGAGCTCAGCTGCCATCTATAAGGAGATCTAATGTCCGCGGCTGGCATGCAGGTGTATATGCACACAGGGCCTACGATGGAAAAAATACACACAAAATTAATTAAAAAATAAAAGTTGTGCTTTGCTACATTCCAGCTCGGTTCTGCTACGCTAGCATACCCAGCCTAGCCCAGCCCTGAAAAGAGGCTACCATTTGGTCTCAGGAGACTATTTCCACCTTCTCACCAACGTTTACATTCATTTCCATCCTACGTGAGAGAGGGTAGCGCCCAGGAATGGCTCGGCAGGTAAAAGTAACCACGCCTGAAGACCTGAGCTCAGTCATCAAGATCCCAACCTGGTAGAGCGCAGACTCTGGCCAGTTACCCTCTGACTCCCACCCATGTGCCTCCCCTCCACATACAAATAAACACATTTCCTCCTGCTAGGATGAGGGAGGGTGCCCTCTCAATGTCGGGGCATTTGTTTGCTTGTCTATTTAAATCGGGGTACCCAAGGCTACCCTTCTGCTTCTCCTGCCCCCACCTCCTGAATACTCGGATCACAGGCTCATGCCGCATCAGCCCATATGGTCCTGAAAATTCCCAGCCAAGGGAATGGACTGTTGTCCTTTGAGAAACTTCCAGAGTGGGTGTAGGCTCATCCTGTCTGCCCCTGCTGAAAGCACTGGGATTCCGTTCAGCAAGTTTTTTCACAGAACCTCATTCGCTGGCTCATCCACAGGGCTGGAGAAAAACGTGTGAATGAGTCAGGAAGAACCTTGTTAAATTCAGGCTTCGATCCCAAGGGCGGGTTGAGACACATAGTGTTCGGACACTAAGCAACTGTCACTTCCTTTTCCTTTCCCCGAAAAGTAGGCAATAAATTCTAGGTTTCTCCACATCAGCCACTGGGGTGCGTTTCGTTAGCTGTCCAAAGAATGACTCAGAACCACACTCCGAGCTGTGTTAGTGCTAAACCCTCGGCCTGTGATAGCTTATCAAACGCCCAGGGAGGCTGACCTCCTCCTTCTCCTGAGCACCCAGCTTTCCAGGCGAGCGCTCCGGCCCGTGCCAAGGTTCCACGCCTCACTTCCCTACCCTCTACTCACTTCCCTACCCTTTACTCACTTCCCTACCTTCTACTCGTCTTCCTGGAATTCTTTATTTCCTCGTTGGAGCAGTACATTTCTGACTATTGGCAAACGTTTCCTCTCTTCAGAGAAATGTTCCCTGTCAGGCAAATGTTCCCTGTTCCAAATGCTTGCTAATCCTCACCACCATGAATTCTATGGTCGTTTGTATCTGACCACCTACTAGCTGTACCCGAGCCTGTTATCCAGCACCCCTGATGGTCATCTCAGCGGAGATTTGTAAGAAGGGACTTGGATATATGTTTTGTTTTTGTTTTATTTTGTTAGGGGAGACAGCTTTTCTTGTCCTTGTTTTGATTTGGGTTTGGTTTTTGATACAGTCTTGCTATGTGGTCCCGACCTGCCTCTGTCTCCAAGTGCTGAGATTCCAAGAATGTGCCGCTACATCCGGCTTCGAAATGGATGCCAATACTGCTTAACCCATTGAGAGTTCATGTTGATAGCAGTGCTAGTTGGCAAGTACTCAACGGACTGAAGCAGTTTATAAAAATGAGCATGATTTCACGCAGATGAGCCAGCTCATAAAAATGAGCATGACTTCATGGAAACGGGGCCAGGCTTACGTTCTTAGTGGTTGCTCACAGGTGGAAGCAAGCATCAAGCTGTGGGTGGGACTGGAGACATGGCCGGCGGTTAAGAACGCTTGATGCTCTTTCAAGACTACCCAGTTTTAGAACCCAGCACCCACAACGGCAGCTCACAACCATCAGTAACTCCAGTCCCCAAAGCTCCAATGTCTTCTTATGACCTCCCCGAGCACCAGGTACAAGGTGCCAAGCATGTACATGTAACATATAGGCAACAAAACACTCCTACACAAAAAATTAAATAAATAAAATATTTTGAAGTAGAGATGGTGGGGTAACCCTACCTTGAAGCCCTTTTCTTAGGTCTCCGGGGTTTTCCTCACTTTCCCTTCATGGATCTACATTTTCACCAGGTGTGGTATCTCACACCTTTAATTCCAGCACTCAGGAGACAGAGGCAGGAAGATTTCTGTGAGTTTGAGGGCAGCCTAGTCTACATAGTGAATTCTAGCCCAGCCAGAGTTACACAGAGAAAGCCTGTCTCAAACAAAGCAAACGCTGCTACATTCTTTCAACTTAAGCAAAAAATGTTATTAAAGTAGTGGGAGGTCTTGAAGATGTTTGTGAATTAAACAGCTCTGTACAAATACTGCCATTTGTTCACTGTGGTCAGCTCTGCCTGGGTGGCTCACTGAACCTGGCCACCAAGCCCCAGGGATCCTCCTGTCCCCATCTCCAGCATTCAGATCACAAATACACACCATCATGCCTGGCTTATTTGTTTGTTTGTTTTTTTCCCCTAACAGATTTATTGATCACAATGAAGTTCTATGTACAGCGACATGGACCTCAGTGACAAAAGCCTGTAATTCCAGTACTCAGGAGTTTGAGAAAAGAATACAGGAATTTGTGGTCAGCCCAGGGTACACAGTTCTTGGTAGGGCTTGGCTGTACAGGCAGATTGTCTCAGAAAAGCAAGAGGGACAAAAGCCCAAACAAAAGAACTATGGTTCTTTCTCTCACTAATACATTGGTAGCAGGTTGTCACGAAAGTGGATAGTTGCACTCTGACCATTCAGTGTAGGGCCAACCTCTGGAGCTTCAGTAGTTTACAAGTTAATTAGCACAGGTAGGCTTGAATCCCCATGCCAGGCCGCTGGCGAATTACCATGAGATGTCAGAATGGCCTCCCGAGTACCGCCACTGAGATACTGTCCTTTTTCTGGATCAAAAGGTTCCCTGTGTCCATTCTAAAAGGACCCTAGGAATGTCATTGGGGTCAGAGGTCAGCTCAGCTGCTTTGTGGGCTAGAACGATGGCATTCTTCCTCCTGCACACTCATCTTACAGGCACCTCGACAGCCCAGATGAAGTGCTTGCCGATCCGTGCCCAAGACTCCAACAATGGATGGATTCATCACTGTCCTTCAAACTGAAGCACTATGTGCTTCAATCTTGCCTCCATCTCGCCCACCGAGACCATGCCTGACTTTTTATATCACTGCTAGAGATCCTAACTCAAGTCTTCACACTTGCACGGAGAGCGCTTTCCCCACCAAGCCGTTTCCCCAGCCCCTGCAAGACTTTTAGTCTATACATAAAGTAAATTCGCTGTCAACAACTGAATGCCTTTTGTTCTCGGCATATTTTAAAGTTTGGATACAATTAAATATTTACCCTCAGCTGCAACGGCAGAGAGACACCGTCCTTAGGATGAAATGACGTTCCTGCTCAGTTACTCCATCTGACGTGGAAATCGCCTTAGCTTGCTGACCTTGCTTTGTGCTCACAGGTGAAGTCAAATGTGTAAGGGTCGTAATGTTCCTGGAAACTTACATGTTAAAGAAAAAAAAAAAAAGTACCCTGGGGCTGGAGAGAAGGCTCAGAGGTTAAGACCACTGGCTGCTCTTCCAGAGGTCCTGAGTTCAATTCCCAGCAACCAGGTGGTGGTTCACAACCATCTATAATAAGATCTGGTGCCCTCTTCTGGCATGCAAGTGTACATGCAGGAAAAACTGTATACATAATAAAGAAATACATCTTGAAAAAAAAAGTATCCGTCACCCAGAAATCCTGCACCTGTGTTAATTCAAAGTGCTTTGTTTTCCACTGCTACTGTTGCTCTCAAGAGGCATCTACCCTTTAACCCCAGCAGAGGCAGGAGGAGCTCTGTGAGATGGAGACCAGCCTGGTCACATAGCAAGTTCCAGGACAGCCAGGGCTACACAGACAGACCCTGTCTCAAGCCCCTCCAGAGTGCAGAGGCATCTACAGGACTGAAAAGTTTATGGTTCAGGGTATGCTGCTAGATGATTAGTATCCAGCTAGTGACAACACAGTAAAGCTCAGGTCAGCAAGGCCACAGGAACCTTCCTCCTTTGGCCTTGCAGACTATTAGGAATCACTGAGCTGACCAGCATCTCAGAGCTCCTCCCATTCTTATTTCCTTCTTCCCAGAAGCCCAGCAAGTTCAGGGGAAGGCTTGAGGAAGCCTTTTGCAAGGAAGGTTTGTTTGCAGGATGCAAACAGGCTGACAAAGGTAGGTGAGCCTTCCTTCTCATCTGCAGAGAGAGTGTGTTTCAGGCTCTGTGGTAAATTCCTTTCTGAAAGAAAATAAGACACAGGGGCTGGAGAGATGACTCAACGGTTAAGAACACTGATTGCTCTTCTAGAGGATCCGGGTTCAATTCCCAGCACCCATATGGCAGCTCATAACTTTCTGTACCTCCAAGAACTGACACCCTCATACAGACATACCTGCAGGCTAAACACCAATGCACATAAAATAAAAATAAATAAATATGCCAGATGCATGCCTGTAATCCCAGCACTCTGGGGGGCAGAGGCAGAGGCAGGCAGATCTCTGTGAGTTGGAGGCCAGCCTGATCTACAAAGCAAGTTCAGGACATCCCAGGCTACACAGAAAAACCCTGTCTTAAAAAAAACAAAAACAAAAAAGAAAAAGATACAAGACTTGTTACTGCCTAATGGTTTTGAATATTTTGTTTTTAGATATCATTAAGAAAGACATCAAGAGCCGGAGAGATGACTCAGTGCTTAAGAACACTTGTCTTCTTGCAGAGGAAAAGGGTTCAGTTTCCAGCATGGTAGCTCACAACCATCTGTGACCCTAGGAACTCTAGGGGGATCTAACTCTCTCTTCTGACCTCCAAGGACACCAGACACTCAGGTGGTATACACATATACATGCAGGCAAAACACTCATACACATAAAAATAAATCAACTATATTTTAAATAGAAAAAAGGGAGACATTAAGCTAGACAGGATGCTGCACACTTGTAATCTCAGCACCCAGGAGGCTGAGGCAGGAAGATCACCAGTTAGAGGTGAGACCATATCTTGAAAAGAGGGGGGAGATGCAAAATTGCTCAGCAGGTGAAGGCACTTGCCAGACCGGAGTTAAATCCCTGGGACCCTCTGATGGAAGGAGAGAACTGACTCCATAAAGTTGTAAAGTTGTATCGTATGTGGGTCATAACAAGCACCCACACGTTATCATTTTGGTTTTGGAAGCATTTGTAATGCAAATTGCATAGCAGTGGGCTTTTATTTTTCTTTTCTTTTTTAAGATTTATTTATTTATTATGTATACAGTGTTCTGTATACATGTATACCTGCTCGCCAGAAGAGGGCACCATATCTCTTCTTAGGCGGTTGTGAGCCACCATGTAGGTTGCTGAGAATTGAACTCAGGACCTTTGGAAGAACAGCCAGTGCTCTTAACCTCCAAGCCAGCTCCCCGGCCCTTTGATGGAGCTGGGTCCTAGAGCATCCCTGGAGGGCCACAGCTCAGTGGTAAGTGTCTGAGGTGGAGAGAGAGATTTCATGAGGTCAGGGGAGGTAGGTGAAGTACCGGGATCTGTAAGAGCCATGGAGGGAGGCTCTTACACACATCGTCCATTTGTGGGGACAGATACGGTGAGGAGCAAAACCTGCTGCCCCTTGGCAGACTGCTTAGCCACAGGAAGTTCTAAGATGAGATCCAAAAATAGACATAGGCACTAGGACCTTCCTAAGCAAGGAAGCGGCTGTGGAGGATTGAGCAGGCCCGACAGACAAGACCAAGCCAGAAAACTCTTTCCCCCTCCTTTACTTTCTTTCTTTGTGGGTTTTTTTTTTTTTACAGAATCTTACTGTCAAAATGTATTTCTGGCTACCCTAGAACTATATAGACCAGGCTGGCCTCAAACTCAAAGAGATCCACCTGCCTCTGCCTCTTGAGTGCAGGGACAAAAGATGTGCACCACCACACCTGGCAAAAAGAAACTCTGAAACTATCAAGCTGCCTTTTGCTCTTCATTCTTGCTTTCTCTGCCACCCGCACCCTGCTTATAATGGTAAAGCACAGCTCTCAGCTCAAAGGGGTCATTTATTCTGGAACAAAATATGAGTGACCATGACCAAGGAACACCGATTCTGGTTTTCCAACATGGTCAAAGTTCCATGCAGTTTTTATATGTACAGAAAACAGAAAACAAACAAACAAACAAACAAACAAAAAACAAAGCCCTACATTAAAGCATCTTTTCAAAAACCTTGCTGGGAAAACCGGCAATCAGGTTACAGCAGGCAATCTCTGCTACAGGACCCGGATGCTCCCTAACATGGTAGCCTTGGATTTGAGGTGGGAAGCTAGTGGTCCATTAAATTAATGGATTTCATGTGATAGTCACAAGAGCATCACATCAGACACAGAAGTGGACAGCCATGAGGGGCTGGAGAGAGCCCAGATCATTTGAATCTGCAATGTTCCAGCTCCCCACGCTCAGCCAGCCAGGCTGGTGTCTTCACCATGTGTGGCTGTCTCTGAGGACCTAAGCTGCCACTGTTAAGCTGGCCCAGGTAACAAAGACCACATTTCTACATCTTCAGACAGGGCATCACCGGACACAGGAAAGACTAGGAAAAAGCCAACTAAGAGCCGAGCATGGTGGTACAGGCCTGTAACCCCAGCTTTTGACAGACAGAGTGAGTTTGCAGTCAGCCTGAGATGCATAAGGAAGACCTCATCCCAGAAATCAAACAGCTAGGTCTTCACACAACATGCCTGGTGATTCTGATTTGGGTGCTTTTACCGACGCTGAGGTGACATGGAGGTTCTGCTGCATGTCTATAACCTCAACAGAAGGTGTGAGTAGAGAGGGAGGCTGCCCACTGCTGGCCGAGGACAAGCTGCTAAGTGCAGGGCAGCTGGTGGGCAGACTTCTCCAGGGTTTTCTGGAAGTGGGAACTGGTGTTCCCTAAAGCTTCAGGTTCCCCTGGCCATCTGGGCCACTGTCTCTATGGGTGAGGGTGACTCAGAGCCTCTCTAGGGCCTCAACCACCTGTACTGGACTCACTAAGTCAGGAAGGCCCAGTTCCGTTGCTCTTGACCAAACCCAGCCCTAAAATTCTACTTATGTACATATGTATGAATGTGTGTGTGTATGTCTGTGTTTGTATGTATCTATGTATGTATTTTGAGACATGGTTGAGCTACACAGCCCAAGCTGGAACCAAACCTGAGGCCATCCTCCTGCCTAAGCCTCCCAATACGGAAATCCTCCTGCCTCAGCCTTCCAAAGGCTGCTGATGTGACAGGTGTGAATTACAGTCAAAGAATCTGACTAGGTCAAGGAATTTGTGCTTGCCAACTGAGACCATTCTTGCTGAGAAAGGAAGGAAGGGCTGGTCCCCTGACAGCTACGGAGGCCGCTTTAACTGTCTACAGCACTGAGTAGGTGCTGGGACCCCTGGGGGGTGGGCTTGGGAGACCAAGCAGGATGCAGTCCAAGCAGGATGACTCTGCACCAAACACCTCCTCCCATCCCCTAACCCACACACTGCAGATCCCTCCTGGAAGGTTTGGGTCCCTGGGGCCTTAGGACATGGACTGCCTGCAGATGAAAACAAGCCTATGGAATGTATCTGGTGAAGGCAGGAGCTGGAAGGTGTGTAGATGGTGTGACTATCTAACAGGAACTCTCCGTCTCCTCCTGGCCCCAAGCCATGGCAGCCTGTTGAGGCTTCCCAGGCCTTGCAAGACCAGAGCACTGTGATCTCCAAATTCCTCCTCTTGGCCAGCCTGCGGGTCCACACAGACAAGGGCACCTGACAGTGCCCTCTCCCATGCCCTGGAGGATTGGCTAGGAAGTGAGCACAGCCCCCCACATAGAGCGAGGCTAGCAGCCTGCGGGTGCTGTCCAGCCCGGGGTGCTGAAGCGTGCGGACCAGGAAAACGCTCCTGCAGTCAGCCACCATTCTGAAACTCCAGGAGCTGGGAGGAGAACTACACTCAGACTACTCCAGGCCACTACCACACACTGATAAGCCCCAGAGGTGATCTGCCCCCACAGACTTAAAGCTGAACTCACCTTGGAAATTCGAGAATGGATAAGGAGGGCAATGGCGGCCCAGAGGGCAGGCAGCTTGGAAGACAGACTTGGAAGTCACAGGTATTTGCACACTGGGCCTCCCACTCCAGGACTGTCCTATGAATTCTGTGAGAAAACAAATCCCAGGGAGGGTCCTCTGACCTTCTACAATTTCATCTTTCTTCCAGCCACCAAACCTACCAGGTACTGCTATCTATGGACTGTCAGGGGGAAAGTCGCAATGCCTTGATGCCCCATGCATACACCAGGCAGTGAATCAGTCACTCTCTCTCTGTCTCCCAACAAGCTTCTATACAGGCCCACAGCCCTTCCATCCACTGTAAGGTCAAACAGTCAGAAAGATCAGAATTCCTCAGCAAAGGAATTTGCAACTTGAGGTCTAGAATCTTGCCTTTGAACTGGAGTCAGCCAGCTGTGAACCACCATGTAAGTGCTGGAAATTAAGCCCAGGTCCTCCAGAGCAGCTCAGCTCTCAAATGGCTTAGCCATCTCTCCGTCCACTGGTCCCACTTCTTAAAACTCTCATTGCCTCTCACATCACCACCCTGGGAATAAGCCTCCAACACATAAGCCCGCAGGGGACAAACTACATCCAACCATACATGAATGTTTAGCTTAAGCCAGGAGAAGATGGTCAGGTGCCTGCAGTGCACAGAACATGAGTCCAAGTCCTCTGATGTCTGTGAGACCTGGATAGGTGGCAGGATTATTTCCAGACCCCTAAAGCCCAGAAGCAGGAATTGTAGGACTAGATTATGCAAGATTGTGATTTAATTCTCCTAAGCACCCCCCCCCTTTTTTTTTGGTTAGTTTGTTTGGTTGATTTGAGTGGGTTGTTTTTTGTTTGTTTGTTTGTTTGTTATTGTTTTTTGTTTTGCTATTGTTATTTGGGTGGTTGGGAGTTGGAACCCTTGGCTGTCCTGGAACTCTCTCTGTCTGTAGACCAGGCTAGCCTCAAACTCAAGGAGATCCAACTGCCTCTGCCTCCCAAGTGCCCGGATTAAAGACATGGGCCACCACACCTGGCTGCTAGGCCCAGTCTAGATGGAGGCTAGAAACACAAGAGAGCTGTACCCTGATGTTCACAGCTGAGGGGAAGGTCTGAAGCTCACCCCCAAAACACAAACCCAGAGGTACTGGGGGGCGGGGGGAGGATGGCGAGAAAACCTGGGCTTTGTGAGCCGCCATTGAGAGAGAGGAGGGGTAAGGGGATAGAAAGGGAGAGTGAGGACTCACAAGGCCTATGAGTGTTCCTGTCCTGATCCCTTGTTACATACAGCAGGGGTAAGTGCCTTTACTTTCCTCAGGCTGCATCGGGAAAATGAGGGTGAAGACAGTCAAGGCTGTGGTTAACATAGTTCCATTGACTTAAGACCACCAGGGGTCAGGAGTCAGAACCATTGGTTCTTTGTGATAGAAATCACCTTCAGTGGACCTAGAGCCTCGGTCAAAGATAAGGATGAGGGAGAAGGTGTAGATAAAAGTTGAATGAGGGTTTTATCTATCTATCTGTCTATCTATCTATCTATCTATCTATCTATCTATCTATCTATCTATCATCTTATATCTATCATCTATTTATCATCTATCTAGTATCTATCATCTATCTATCTAACATCTATCATCTATCTGTCATCTATCTATCATCTATCTAATATCTAACCAATATCTATCATATAACTTCATCTATCATCTATCTATCTGACATCTATCTATCATCTAATATCTAACCAATATCTATCATCTAACTCTCATCTGTATATCTAATATCTATCTATCTATGGCTTTTCATGACAGGATTTCACTGTGTAGCCCTGGCTATGCTGGAACTCACTCTGCAGACCAAGCTGGTCTTGAACTCACAGAGATCTGCCTGCCTCTGCCTCCTGAGTACTGGGATTAAAGGCGTCCACCATCACTGGCCAGCTGGAAAGCTCTTTTTTAATAGACAAAAACAAACAAACAGAAAACAAGGCTTCACTTAAAGGCTGGTGTGAACAACACCAGTGTGTTCTGCTTGGGCAGAAATGGATAAATGTCATTGTGTTTAAAAACCCTTCTGGAAAGACATCCACATGGCAGGAATTTGAAGCTGCCTCTCTGGGTACATGCAGCCTGGACCCTCGGGCACTCTGAGGTACTGTTTTCTTCCTGGAACCTCTGATACTGTAGATTCCATGAGAAAGCAGCTCAGGTGGGCGTGGCACTTCCTAGCTGTCTTCTGCTCCTGAGAAACACAGCTTCCTGTTGCCTGAGTAGCTGCTTCATCTCTGTCATCCCAGGCAGAGCATACATGTTCTTTGAAGTCTGAACTGAGGTTTCGGTTCTCATTCACTCCAGACTCAAGGAGATGAAGCTATCTGAAGGGCTTGGTCCAGGGGCAGGCTGAAAGTGAGAGATCGATAAACGTCTACTGTGATAGATAACTAGCTGTGAATTATCAACTAAATAAACGTCAACTGTGACAGATAGATAACCAGCTGTGAATTATCGACTATCTTACTTGACAATGATGGCACCGTGGCAAGGCGATACAGCAGCCCAGAGGGAAGCACTTACTCCAGGCAGTGGGTGGGCAATTGAGGAAGGCTGACTGAGCTGAGTGTACAAGAGGTTAACAGCGTAAACGGCCTGAGAGGCGGGAGCAGGTGCGAGAGGGCGGCAGCAGCAGAGACAGATGAGCAACAAGCTAGAGCAATGAGCCTGGACCTTCTTTTTTCCTTGGTGGGGGGGGTGGGGTACGGCTTGAGACAGGGTTCCTTCATGGAACCTTGGCTGTCCTGGACTTGTTTTGTAGACGAGGCTGACCTCAAACTCACAGAGATCCCCCTGCCTCTGCCTCCCTGAGTGCTGGGATTACAGGTGTGCGCCACGGCCCGGCTGCTTCCGGAGCACCAGTACTCTGACTCCGTGGAGGACACAGTCCCTGTGTGCAGCGCCCTGACAACAGAGCTCCGTTGCCTTGCTCTCTGAGTTCTAGGCTAGAAAGCTGAATCCCAGTCAGGGCAGGTACCCACTTAGGGAGCTATGGAAGGAGGGAGGACGCCTAATCTACTCCACTCTGGAGTTCCTTCAAGGCTACTCCTCTGCCTCCAGGCAACTTTGTCTCTAGAACTTGCCCTAGCATTCTCTCATCATAACTTCAGGTACCCCCAGCACCCGCTGAGAGAAGGTTTAGCCAACTCTGAGTCTTACGATGATGAGAGGAGCCGGGCAAATTTCCCACCTTGCCCTTTCACGGGAGTTGACTAAGACCATCAGAAAACACAGGTTTGTGCATTACAATTCGTAACAGTAGCAAAATCACAGTTATGAAGCAGCAACAAATATAATTTTATGGTTGGGGTCAACACAGCACGAGGAACTGTATTAAAGAGTATCAATGCAGCTTTAGGAAGGTTAAGAACCACCGGACTATTTGCTTGAAGGAATCACGAGTAGGGACAAGAGATGGAGGGTGTGGTTATGATGACAGAATGGACAAGGAAGGCTACCATTTAAATATATCGCAGTAGCAACAGATGCATAAAAATTCTGGAAATAAAAGAATGAGTCCCCTTCTGGCTCCCCTCCCCACTCCATGTGTGCCACTAAGGAAGCAGGCTCACAGCAGCAGGAGGCTGGGATAAGCCTCCTGCGGACCTTCCCAGCCTGTTTATTCACATTCCTGTGGGCCCCAAGGGTTTGGCTGAGCTTCCGAGTATCATCAGGGAAGGGACAAAGGCAGAGACCCTGACAGCCAGAATGGACCTGATTCTCACAAGTCGGACCTCAGCCGGATCATTTTGTTCTCCTGTTGGACATAACGTCATAAAAGCTTACTCCAAGGTCATGAGACAATAAAACGATAAAAAGCCAAAGTCGCTGCTGCCACCGTAAGATACCAACAAACGCCCTCTGGGTTAAGGTGAGCCGTCACATGATTCACACACAAAATAATTCACCATTTGCCTGGTTGGTTGGCCAGGATATTTGTTTTGTTTTCATTTTTGAGGCCAAGTCTCACGTAGCCCAGGCTGGCCTCAGAATCACCATGTAGCTTAGCATAACCCTGAACTCTTGATATTCCTACCTATCCCTCTGGTGCTGGGACCAGAGAAATGGGCCGCCACACTGGACACTAATGGACTTTTAAAAATGCATAATTCAGTGCCTAGCAGTATATTTGGAGATGTGTAACCATCACCACTAATGCAAAACTCTGTTCTTACCTCAAAGGAAATGAGATTTTATCCTGAAGCCAAGTATGAGTAGCCATGGCCTAGGAACACAGATTTAAGTTGCTCCAAATACCATGTTCCATCACAGTAATGATTTCATGAGTACATATATGTATGTGTGTGTGTGCATGTACATGTATATATACATATAGAGTACAAAGAGAATCATAAATCAAACTTTGGTTTGGTTTGGTTTTTCTGAGATAGGGTTTCGTTAGGAGGCAGTTTTCTGGATCTAGCCATCTCAGAAACAAGTTCCATCTTGCTGGCAGGGTCAAAGCTGAATTCATATTCCCAGGCCCCAGAACCCAACTCCTATCCTGCTTCTTCAGGTGTTTCATATTTGTCTGTTAACCAGTAAAGGATGTAAAGAGGGAAGTTGCCATTATCCATTATCTAAACTAAGGCATGCAGGTTGTAAATGTGTTGCCTGTCTTGACTAAAGGCTTGCCCACTCCTTTGTTCCCCTATCATTCTAAATCTCTGGGCCAAAGTTCAAGAGCTGAGTCGAGGGTCCTGAAACCAGGAGACCTGGAAAGGCCCAGTCACTTCCTTACTCAACCTCTTGTGTCAAAATATGATTGGTCAATACAACAGCCCCACCCTGCTCCTGTTCCCAGCCTTTTAAAATGTTGCACAATCTCCCTTCGGGGAAATCCCAAACTGGCTGCCTCCCTGTGCAATGCAGAAAATAAAGTTTCTGTCTCTGAAGTGAGTTTTCTTGGCTTCCACCCTGAACCCAACAGGTTTTACTACGTAGCCCTGGATGTCCTGGAACTCACTCTGTAGACCAGGCTGGCCTCGAACTCACAGAGGCAGAGCCTCTCCCTCCCAGGTGCTTAGATTAAAGGCATGTGTCATTAACACCTGGCCTAAACCAAGGTTCTTTAAAAATGTATTGATGGTGGGCTGGTGACGTGGCTTAGCAGGGAAAAGAACTTACCACGAAAACCAGGCAATCTCTGGCGTTCAACCTCCAGAACCCGTGTGTTCTGGAGTGATTTTCTGCTGCTGTGATAAAATGCCATGACCAGCATCAACTTGGTAAGGAAGGGACTCACTTGGCTGACAGGTCCACCCAGAGGGAGCCAAAGCAGAAACTCTGAGCAGGAGCCTGGATCAGAGCAGCAGAATGATGTTGTCACTGCCTTGCTCCTCCTGGCTCAGCTTCACCTACCGTGCCTTTTAGTTGTTTTGTTTTGTTTTGTTTTGAAGCAGGGTCTCTTTATGTAGCCACGTCTGGCCTGGAATTTGCTATGTAGACCAGGTTGGCCTCCAACTCACAGAAATCAACCTGTCTCTGATTCTCAAGTGCCTGCTTTTTTGGGGGGGGAGGACGTTTGTTTGTTTCTTTTTTGTTTTTGTTTTTTGAGGCAAGGTTTCTCTGTGTAGCCCTGGCTATCCTGGAACTCATTCTATAGACCAGGCTGGCTTCCTTGGCCTCCTGAGAGCTGGGATCAAAGGCGTGCACCATCACTGCCCAGTAAGCTACATTTCTTATACCGCCTAGGCCTAGGTGCCTAGGCGTGGCACACCATCCCTGTGGGCTAGACTTTTCTGCATTGATGCTCCACAGACATGCCCACAGGACAACCTGATGGAGGTAATTCCTCAGATGAGTTTCCCTTCTTTCCAGGCGTGTCAAGTTGACAGCATAGATTAGCTATCACACCCAGTGAAAGTGTAAGGGCAGAACCAGCTTCATGGAGTTGTCCTCTGACCTTCCTTGATGGAAATAACCCGTAGGTGGTTACAGCAAAGCAAGGACATCTCTGCTCTAGACCTCAGGTGTCATCTGTTGGCATGTTTAGCCTCTAGATTGGAGGAAGCTGGATGTACCTTATAAATTCCAAACGAATGTACCGAACAGTCACAAGGATGTTAGGTCACACCCAAGGCGGTGGGCGCTAACAGGCTGTTAGGGAGCTATAGACAGTCCAAGATGCTTTACTTCCCAATCTGTAACATTCCAGCTATCTACAGTCACTGGAGTTTTAGTCAGTCAGTCAGCATTATAAAATGTTTATTACAGGTGTGGCTCCCACAACCCTGGGAACTCCAGTTCACACTATCGTGTCTGTTAGTTTTCTGTTGTTGCAGTTGTCTTTTGAGACAGGATCTCACCATGTAGACCTATCCTCTTTCCTCTGCCTCCCAAGTGCTGAGATTAAAGGCATGCACCAGCACCCTGACCCTCTCCTCCCTTAGCAACATTAATACATGCCCTCCGTCAGTAACTCCTGTATTCATTCAGGGGACAAATCGCAGCAGCATGTCAGAATTAGAGCAAAGACACCCCAGTACCCCACTTACAGCTTCAAAATCCTCCCACCCTCTCACCAAGATAGCTACCAGGTTACTTTCTGCCCCTGCATGTCTTTTTTTTTAATAATTTATTTAATTTTATTTTTTATGTGCACTGGTGTGAGGGTGTCAGACACTTGGAACTGGCATCACAGACAGTTGTGAGCTGCCATGTGGGTGCTGGGGATTGAACCCAGGTCCTTGGGAAGAACAGGCAGTGCTCTTAACCACTGAGCCATCTCTCCAGCCCATCCCTGCATGACTTAAAACATTTCATAAAATGAAATCAGGCGGTATGTGGTCCTTCATGAATCGTGTCTTCCTTTACTCGGCATAATGCCTTCAATTTTCGGAAGGCTGGTTTTGTGTGTTATCTTGCCTGAACCACAGGGCACTCAGCCAGAAAAGGGAAGATCCCCTAGAACTGGAGTTACTGATGGTTGTGAGCCCCCAGGTAAGTGCTGGAAACTAAACCCAGGTCCTCTGCAGGGGCAGCACATACTCTGCCCACCCCCTCCCTCAAGACAGGGTTTCTCTGTGTGGCCTTGGCTGTCCTGGGACTCACTCCATAGACCAGGCTGGCCTCGAACTCACAGAGATCGCCTGCTTCTGCCTCCTGAGGGCTGGGATTAAAGGCAGGCAGCACCGCTGCCCAACTCTAGCAAATGCTGTTAATCCCTAAACCATCTCTAGACTTTTTGTTGTTTCATTGTTTTGTTTTGTTTTTTAAGGTTTTGTTATTGTTGGGCTTTAGCTTTGTGGGTTTTTTGTTTGTTTGTTTGTTTTTTGGTTTTGTTCTGCTTGAGACAGGGTCTCATGTAACTCAAACTAGCCTTGAACTCCTGAGACTCAAGCCTCTGTCTCCCAAGCACCAACAGTATAGGTATAAATACAAAAGAATGTTCTCAACCCAAAGAAAATAAGAATGTTCATTCTAGGGCCAAAGGCTGGCCTCAAACGGCATACAGCTAAGGCTGGACTTGCACCCCTGACATTCCAGCCTCCAACTCCCAAGTCCTGGTATCACAGATGTCAATATAAAATACAGTTCTCATCCCAAAGGCAATAATAAAGTTTATTCTGGAGTGAAATATGGATGACCTTAATAACCCAGGTACACAGACTCAGTTTGCCCCGAATAACATGTCCCAACATGGTGGTGGATTCAAGATGTTTCTGTCAGTACAGAACAAAAAGCAGGTCATAAATCAAGGCACACTTCAAATACACTGGTGGGAACTCAGGGAAGTTACAGCAGAGCAGAGCAATGTTTGCTACAGGTAGATGCTATCTGATGGCATCCTTAGCTTTTGAGTTGGTGGGAGCTAGCGGTCTGTTACTGCATCTCAAAGGTTCCACATGATCATCACAAGAGTGTTGGCACGGACAGAGGTGGACAAAGAATGGCTCTTAAAACAGCCCAAGATAACTTGGGACTGGATCTATAACATTGCAACTCCCGCTAATTACGGAAGTTCTTGTCAGTAGAATCTTTAGCACAGGTGTGTGTGTGTTTTCTGGGAACTTCAGTTCATAAAAAGCTATGCCACCATGCCCAGAGGCACCTTAATTTCAGCAACATTGTTATTTGACACCCCCTTACACACACACCATCTAAAGTAGTATCAAGGTAAGGGAGGTGTGTGGAGAGCAAATCAAGAAAATTCAATGAGTGAAATACTTGGGCTAGGAACCACGGTGCTGGGAACTAGTAAGAGTGGATTTGGTCAGGGAACTTCACCCTGGCAAAGGCGGAGTGACAGGACAAATGTGGCCAGGAGGGGTATCTTTGGTGGGCCGTGCCAAGGTACGATGCTGAGAAATAACCATGCAACAGTGTAAGAGAAACAGTGTAAGAGGGGAGAGTGAATGGTCATCTTGGGGACATAGGGGAGAGAAAGAGAAAGGCAGAAAGGCAGACAGGGAAAGAGTGGCAAAGAGAGAGAGACCTGGGGTGGCCTAGGGGTCCTTTTATTACGCCACACACGCGCTCTGGCTAGGTGCCTCTGTGTCCCTGAGGGCACACCAGAGGGAATGCCTGGTAGCTAACACAGAGACTACTCAGTAAAGCAGGACTCCTAGTCCTCTGGTTTCCCTAAGGCTTTGTTTCATAGGTCTATAGAATGGACCTGTGAACACAGAGATGTTGGGAACCCAGGCCACTGGCCCTGCTCTCGGGAGCATCGGGCCACTTCGGATAGATTCCTTTTCCAAGGCATAGCTGCCGAAAGCCACTACTTCAAAGCAGAGCCTAGAGGAGCAGTGAGGAGAGTTAGCAATGAAGTCCTGGAGAATCTCAGGGTTAGGGGGTGGGGCGCTTCTGGGAGAGGATCTGAGCAGGACTATCTAAAAGGTTGACTTCCTGAGCTGAAGAAGGATTAAAGAGCCTCCTGAGCTAGCTGTGGTGACGTTTGGCCTCAATCCCACCCACCTCTGAGGCAGAGGCAGGCAAATCTTTGTGAGTTCTAGGCCAGCTAGACTTACATAGTGAGATCCTGTCTCAAAACAGGGTAGGGGACAAAGTGCAAAGGGAGAACATTCTCTGCTCTTCCAGAGGATCCAAGCCAAGTTTCCAGCACCCACGTGTAACTCCGGCCCCAGGGGATACAACACTGACTTGGTCTCCATGAGTACACAAACTCAGATATGCACACACAGACACACAGTACATAAATTAAAAATCTTAAATTAAATATCTATCTATCTGGAACTCACCCTGTAGCCAGGCTGGCCTCAAACTCACAGAGATCCACCTGCCCCTGCCTCCCGAGAGCGGAGATGAAAGGCCTTTGCCACCGCCGCCTGGCCTTTTTTTATTTTTATTTTTATTTTTATTTTTTTTAGGTTGGGTCAAACATAGCATGGTATGCCTGTAATCCCAGGACACTTGGGAGGTGGGGACAGGAGAATAAATTCAACATCCTGGCTACATATTGAGTTAGTAGACCAGTCTGGGCTACCCAAGACCCTGTCTCAAAAAGAATTTTAAAAATTAGATTTGTTTTATGTATATGAGTGTTTTGCCTGTGTAAATGTATGTGTGCCACAGGCATGTGTGATTCCTAAGGAGTTCAACAGAGAGTGCTGGGTCCCCTGGAAATGGATTTAGGGATAGCAGTGAGCGACCATGTAAGTACTTAGATCTTCTGCAAGAGAAGCTTAGTATTAACCTCAGAGCCGTCTCTGTAGGCACCAATTTTTGGGACTTATAATCAGTGAGTGGCACCTGACATTTTCTGTCTGGTGACCAGGACAAGCAAGTCAGATCTCTGCTCTCCTGCCTCTACTCCCGTGGCCCCATCATTGTCCCTTTCCAGTCTGCCTTAACTCTGCATATAAAATGAATGAGAGGGGCTTGTGTAGTACTTACTCAGAACCCCAGCACATAGAGGCTGTCGCAAAGGGATGTGAGGTTTAAGGCCAACCGGGGCGCCGCAGTAAGGTCCTGCGTCAACCAAACAAGAACAAAATGAAGAGGAAAATAAAATCTACTATCCCCGTCCCTTATGTGTACCAAGCCTGCACGCCCGGGATCAACCCCTGCTCCTCCATCTGGTATCGGTGCCTACAGATAGGAACATTCATCCCAAACCAGGCTCTTCCCCAGCCTGGATGCCATCACTATGGAAACTGAAACCTTGGAAAGAAAAACTGGGCCTGTCTGTTGGGGAAATTTCACTGTGCTTTTATTGTCTGGCACTGGGCCAGCACAGAGTAAAACAGGCCTGGTCCTCACGCCCCCAATTAAGGGCTCGGTGTTTGCATGGCCCACACGGGTTGCTGCATGGACCCATGGTGCCCCCTGACCTCTGCCTCACCCACAATCCCAGGCATGTGCCTGTATAGGCTTCCTTTGGACTCGCAGCTCATCCAATGGTCCTCTCCTACGAGATCCGCACATACAGACAAGCGACCTGAGTACACAGAGGAAGCCACCTGCCTGCTCATGAGTGTCCAGTCTGGAGAGGACTTTGGAAGTTTGGGGGAGGCCCTCACCCCTTAGCATTCTAACCCAGCCATAAGGCTCTCACCCACTCTACCTGGCCTGACTCCCCTAGGCCTTCCACTCTGCATTCTTTTTCAGAGGTTTGTCTTGACCAGAGGGTCCAGCCAATTTTGGGTATCAAAGCTCCACCAATGAATATGTCTGCGAGGATGGGAAAACAGCCAAAAGGCAGCTGAAGTTGGAATGCATGAGTTCAAATCCTAGCTTTTGCTTTCCTGACTGTGACCTGAGCGATTCCACTCCCAGCAGCTGCATTTTCAATGGGCGTCATCACAGGGTGTATGTCGGTGCCCGAAAGGGTTAAATGGAACGGTTCGTGTAACACTGCACTGTGTAGGGCAGACACAGGCAGTACTTGGCCAGTAACTGGAAGCTGCTATTATCCTGTCCCTGAGTCCTGTTCAGCGGGGTGGACTCCAGCTCCTGGTGTGAAGATGCCCACACTAAGTCCTCTCTTGTTTCTGACATTGCTCTTCTGCTCTTGTTGGGTCCCAGTTGAGCAACTCAGGCCTCTCAGGAATGTCTAGATTCCTAACTCAAAAGATGAAGCCCAACTTACAGAAGTTGAGTGCAAATGTGAGGGGCAGGAGAAAGCCAGGAGGGTGGCCTGGGCCTCAGGGCTATGAGTCACACCCAAGGGGCAGAATATCCGTGTTATATGTATCAGGAGGACTTAGGGATAGAATGGGATGGGGGGGAATGTGGGGAGCTGAGGGTGCAGACTGCTTGTATGCCTAGCATATACGAACCCCTGGACTTGACCCCCAGTACTTCGTAAGGCTGAGAACGGTAGTGCACCCCTGTGGGTGTATGGGAATGGGAAGCAGAAGGATCAGAAGTTCAAGACTATCCTTGGGCACGTGGTGAGCTTGAGGCCAGCCTAGGTTACATGAGACTTTTTGGTTAGCTAAAAAAGCTAAAAAAAAAAAAAAAGAAAAGAAAGGAAAGAAATGTGATTGAGCCAATGAAACCATCAGCTGAGGTCTGCCCCAAAGGCTTCACTTCTCCCTGCATCTCTGAGACTCCCGGGGGGGGGGGGAAGGAGGGCAGTGGGTGTCTTAAGCCCCACCACTCCCAAAACATGTGACACCTTTGGTGACTATTTTAACAAGAGCTTAGCAACCTAAGGCTCCCCTTGTAAGTTCTTCCTCTGCTCCTTGCTCCTCACTAAGTGGGGCAACAGTACAGCCCCTGGCTCTGGGCTCTTGGCTGTCTGCCCTCTCCCTGGCAAGAGACCATAACATTCTCGGCAACCAATAGGAGTCAGGACTAGGTTCTCCCAAGAGGGAAATATCTATCTGCCATATAGTACTCTTCACTGGTCACCCACTGCACTGTAGGATGCGTCCTACTAGCCCCAGGAAGCTTGGCCCGCCCTCTCCCACTCTTCAGGGATAACAGGATATCACCTTGCCTCCCGCCCAGGCTGACATCCAAGAGAGAGTCCTGGGTGTGATTTGTCCCTGAAGGGAAAACTTCCTCAAGTTGCATAAACAAGCTTCGGAAGAAGTCCAGGAGCCTGTGCCCAGTGGCTGACTCTGGCCAAGTCCCTTGCTGGCTCTGTGCCCATCCCCAAGAGGCAGACTCAGGAGACGTTAAGGATGTAAACTGCCTGCCACTCACCCTAAGTACACCCTCTGTTTGACCACCCAGTCTCAGGGTCCCAGGCAACACTGGGATGTTGCCGCAGACTTCTTAGTTGCCTGAGACACTGCTAGGGAGACAGGCACCACTGATCCCGGGGAGGAGCTGGAACTGGAGGACCAGTAGCAGATTCGGAGTCCTGGACTCCAGTCCTACTTCTAGTTCCTCTGGCGGTCCAGCTTGGAGCTGTTGGCCACCCACTCTTTGATCTTCCATGGACTGCAGGCCCAGATCTCCCAGCTGTTGTGATTCTCAGAGGAGACTGTATGGAAGAACTGTCATCCCAACCCTGCAGAGGACCTTCTACAGGGCTCCCAGGGAACTGGGCCAGCTAGCCGGTCGGCTCTGCCTTGACCAGCTCAAGTGGCCTCTATTTCCCTCCCTCGAAGGTGTTCCCTGTGACTTTTTTGCCTGGAGCCAAAGGTTAGAGTTGAGTTTGCAGGCCTGGACTTGCAGGAGCCTGAGGGTCCACCAGAATCTATAAGAGAATCAGTAAGCTGTTGCAGGGGCTTTACTAGGGCTCAGCCAGCAGCTTCACCTCCCCTAACCCCCCTCAGGGGGGGTTTGAGAGCCAAGCGTCTCCTCTCCTGGGAACTCTGCCCCTCTCCCCACTTCCTGCGATCTTTATCGATGATGCTCTGAGCACAGCTCCGGGACCCACTCAGCCTCCGATCCTGAAGCCTGCCTGATCGCTCTGCACTACGGAGACGGTATCTCCCCAAGGATAAACCTGGGTGAAGAGCCGGGTGAAAGAAGGGGAGGGGAGAGGCACAGGAGCCCCGCAGCCATTGCGCAGAAGGCTGCCCCGTGTTGCCGCAGGGGTGCTGTCCACCCCGTGGTGCTGAAACGCCTCGTGCCCCTCTACGGCCTGCTAGAACTGCTAGGACGAATAAGCTGTTGGTTTGAATTGGAGTCGGTGGACAAGGAAGCTGAGGAAGGCCAGCCAGAACGCACAACTTTCATGAGACCCAGAAAGCCCCAGAGCTGTCCCAGAGCTGCTCTGCTCGTTAGGGACATGGTTTCTGCCTCTCCCACCTAGCTGAACTGAAGTGAAGGAGAGGTAGCCAGCCCTGCAGAGGGTGGTCCTCAGTTTCCAGACAGATGCCGCCACATGCAAGCTAAGCAGACATAGCTATCTTCCAGACAGGAGTGAAAAGACCTGGGACTCCCTCCCTCCCTCCCTCCCTCCATCTAGCCCTCCCTTCCATTTTTTTTTTCTTTCTTCTCCAAGATGGGTTAAGACAAGGTCTTGCTCTGCAGTTCTGACTATTCTGGAGCACACTACATAGCGTAGGCTTTCCGCAAACCCCCTGCCTTGCTCCCTCAAGGGCTGGAATTACAGGAATGAGCCACTACACCAGGACTCTCCCATCCAGCTTTCACAAATGGCCTCTGTACACCATAACTAACTGCCCTTTACTTCCCAGCTCCCCTTGGGCTCACTTCCCTGGGCTGGAAATGAGATTCAGCATTTCCAAGGGAAGGTTTTGCCACCTCTCGGGCAGGTTTTGCCCTGGATGGGGATGGAGATAACAAGGCTGCCTAGCATGACTTTAATGACAGAAAAAAAGGTTGTTTACACTCAAGCCAGCAGGGAGGGTCGGAGCTGTCCTCTCTCCAGGCTCCTGCACAGCCTCTCAGGGAGTCCTCTAATCTTCTTATCCCCAGGAGCCCTGGGAATCCTGTGATATCAGATCCAAATAGCGCTGGCGCCATTCTCCACATTCCAGGGCCCAGGCTGCAGCAAGCACTGACAAGATAGCTCTCAACAGGGGTTGGTGACCACTCTGGGGCTTTGTAGAAGGTGACATTGTGGCTGAGGTCACCTGCACAGGGACAGACTTTGCAAGCGGGGCCTTCAGGAGTGCAGACCTGGAACCACCAGGTGTACTTGCATGGTGAGCAAGTAAGTGCCTAAGCATGAGAAAGCAGTGTGCCAATAGGGGGCTGCTGTTCCCATTTGCCCAGATGCCCCCTGACAGTCCTGGGCAGGTCAAGCTGCAGCCAGGAGGCAGACACGCTCGCTCTACCCGCCCTTGTCCCTAACCCTACTCTGGTAAATAACACCCAGTGAAAACGTGGAGCCCGTTGTTCAAAAACCAAACATTTCAAGAAGGGAAACAGCAGAGCATCAAACACGTGCCGATCCACCTACGTACAGCCTTCTGCCACTACACAAGGTCGGCGCCAATACCAACACCCATCCCATGTAGGTGCCATTAAACTTTAATTGCACTTCTGGGAATGTCCCAGTCACTTGTTATGAAAGAGCCTTCTCTTCCCCAGAGACCATAATAAGGAAGGAGGCAAGGCTAGTCCATCTAAGCAGCTTGCACGTTCTCATGCAGGGCCCTCTCCAACCCGCAGGTGAATGAATGCCTCAGCTGCCCGCCTGTGCCTCAGCCCCTTCTGCAGCTGTAGTGAACGCCTCCGTCCCTTCCCAGTGCTCCAGGCAGCCAGGACCACGCCTGGAGAAGGAAATAACCAGGCAATGTGTGGTCTCAACTATTTGCCTCAGTTTCCCCTCCTGTACTGAAGAGAGAGAAGAGTTCAGAATAGGGTGGAACACAGTAGTAGTATTTGGGATGTCTCTTTTTTAAAGATTCTTTTTAATGTATGGGTATATATGTGCAAGAGAGTTTGAGTACCCAAAGAGGCCAGAAGAGAGTATCAGATTCCATGGGATTGAATACACAGGCAGTTGTGAGCTGCCTGATATGGATGCTGGGAACTGAACTCAGGACCTAATGCAAGAGCATCAAGTGCTGTTTAATGCTGATGCATCTCTCTAGCTCTTGAAGGAGGTAAAGTTCTGGGTACCAGGGTAAGCCTCAATAACTGTTTTCCAACTTTCCAGATGCTATTTCATTGTTAAGTGTTGCTCTGCCCTCACCTAGAAAAGAAACAAGGACCCTGCAAGGTGCTGCACTTGTAATCCCTGCTCCTGGGAGCCTAAGGCAGGAATGCCTCTAACTGGAGACCAGCCTGGCCACCTATTGAGAGTTTGGGAGGAAAGGGCAAGCGTGTAGCTTGCTGTAGAGTGCTTGCCTATCGTGAACTAGACCCTGGGTTCAATCAGCATGAAGGAAGGAAGAGAGGGCCAGAGGGAAGGAGAAGGAAAGACAAACCAAGAAGGAATTTAGGCGGGATTCCTTGCCAACTCTGAAAGGCCTTGGGCCGTAGGAAGAGCAGGGGCAGCAGGGGGCGCTCATGCGCAGATGCACTCAGAGGCGGTACCAACAAGGACATCCCCCAAAACTATAACCACAAAAGCCTCAGCACACCACACAGAGGCACTTCCTACCCTTCAGGCACTGCGAGATCAGAGAGTTTGGACTTTGGGCTCAGGTTCTCCATCTGGCCTCTGAGGGACCCTTAGAAATGGTTCTCTTAACTGCCTCACCTCCAGCTATTTTCATGAACTTAGGCCCTATGTTCAGTGAGGAACTGCAAGCCCAGGACTGTGGGGACGCTTCGGCCTCACCTTCTCACGGTGTAGATGCTTGCTGAGGTATTCACGGCAGCAGGCGAGCTGAGGGCAGCAGGCGAGCTGAGGGCAGGCCTGCACACCACTGAGGCTAGCCTGCAGTGTCACGTCCCTTTACACTGCAATTGTGAAGGCCGAAAAGCAGAACATTGTTGGCTCTGTCAACAGCATCTACTTACAGCTAAGGACTGAAAGGGGACATTGAAAATTAGGCTTGACTGAGTCGTTCTAAATGAAAAAAAAATGCATATATATCAGATTATAAAAATGATAGTAACTAAAACAAAGCTATGGGTGACCCCTCCCTTCCAAACGTTCTACAATGAACAGATGTTTGAATAATCTGAGAATATGTCACACAAACACACACACATTCCTGCAGGAACTTCTTTCTTTCTTTCTTTCTTTCTTTCTTTCTTTCTTTCTTTCTTTCTTTCTTTCTTGAGACAGGGTCTCACTATGTAGCTCTGGCTGTCCTGGAAATGTATAGACCAGGCTGGCCTCAAACTCTCAGAGATCTGCCTGCTTCTGCCTCCCAAGTGCTGGGATTAACAGCATGTGCCACCACATCTGGTTAAGAGTCAGGCTCTTTTTATTTATTTATTTTGAGATAGGGCCTCAGGTAGCCCAGGTTGGCCTCAAACCCCTAATTATGCAGCTTCGGGTAGCCCTAAACTCCCAGTCTTCTGTCCCCATCTCCCAGCACAGGGACGTACCACCCCACCTGGTTTATGAGGTGCTGGGGGTCAGTCCCAGGGCCTGTGTTTGCTGGGCAAGCACTCTATCAACTAAGTTACAGCCACAACCCATAGTCTGGTTTTGTTGTTGTTGGTTTGGTTTTTGTTTTTGTTTTTCCTGAATCCCGGTTTCTCCATGTAGCCCTGGCTGTCATGGAATTCACTCTGGAGACCAGGCTGGCCTCAACCTCCGCTCTGCCTGCCTCTGCCTCCAGAGTGCTGGGATTAAAGACTGTACCACCACCCCTGGCTAATAGTCTGTTTTCTTAATTATTTTTTTCCTACCCAGGCTGCCTGTGTGGCTCAGCCTCCCCCACCCTTTTACGGATCCCTCTGCAGCAGAATCTGAATGTCAGTGAGTACAGTTGGAAAAATCCAAAGTCGCGCCAACCCCTACTTCCCTGCTAGCCCGTGAGCCCAGTTTCTGAGGTGAAACTAAGAGAGGTGAGGACAGGGACAACCATTTGGATTTTCTCCTAAACTTTTTGTAGGGCAAAAACAAAACATATGTCATCCCCATTGCTGGATTTTTCCACACATCCTGTTGCTGATATTTCAAAATGTTTGGGGCAAAAGGTTCTGCCTTGTTTCTCAAGAGAAGCCAGGTGAGAGTAAGATACACTCTCTGGACCCCTCCTCTCTACACGTTCCAGGTTTCTCTTCCACAGTCAGAAAAACAGGGTGGGTGGGAAGGGCTGCCTGCCACCTGCACAGAGCTGGCAAGAGCGCAGCACTCTTGGCTTTGCTGGAACGTGGCAGAGTTCCAGGCTCGGGAGCGGTGAAGCCGGGCTATTGATTAAACCTTGCTGGGCCTGCGGATTTAATCTCAACATCCAGGAATACAAAAGTCGGAGTCTCTGTAACCCTTCCCTGAATCCTCTGCTAATTACCTCTGGGGGAGGGGGTGCAGAAAACAAGGCCAGATGGAAGTGAAGTCCCACTGGGTTCCAGTGGGAAGGAAGTGTGGGTGTGCTGAGGGGGGGGGACAGCATGCAGAGGCCTGGGAAGAGCAAAGGAGAGGGGTGCAGACCCCACCTCTGCTCTTGTTGGACAATTGAGGCAAGTGGTAGCGCCCGTGAGTCTCAGCTTACTTTTGGAGGCTTCCTGTTGCCCTCCAGGATGGAGTTAGCCTCTTTGGGGTGTGTGCTGGCCTAGAAAGTACACCAAAGGAAATATCACTTCTTCTTTCTTTTCTTTTTTCCTAGATAGGGTCTTGCTGGATAAGGTTGAAGCCGATACAGACTCCCTTTTCTTAGTGGGGTTTTAAAAGTCTCCCCAATCTGATGATTCCTGGTCTTGTAAGGAGGACACGTAGCCCTCGGGGCAGAGTACAGGCCAGACCCTTCCCCTGATAAGGAAACTGCTCTAGCAAGCATCTAGCAATTCCTAAAAATGTCCCACCCTGCTAAGGATCTTAGTCCATCAATTGTACCTTAGACGTTCAATTGTACTTGGAGACACCCCCGTCCCATAGGATAATTAAGTGCTGTATTTTCCTTCTTGTGATAAGACCATTAAGTATCCCTGACCCCCTGACCCCAGTGAATCAAATGCATTCACCCTTGAAATCCCTCCCTCTGCCTAGGGTTTATGGTGCCCTTGATTTCACACAAATAAATGTTCGTGCTTTCTTTCTTCAAGACCATCTGAGATTGGTCATTTATCCTCAGGGCCTGCCCTCCAGCCCTCTGGGCCTGGGCCTGGGCCTTGCCAGGCCTGGGCCTCACCAGCCCTGTGTCTTGGCTGCCAGCCGACCAGGTATGGGCTTTTGCCCTCATCTTTGTCATGCTCAGCACAGCAGCCTGACTAAGAGCTGCTTTGGTATCGCCGAAGGCTTTGGAACGCCCGATTTGTCATCAGCGACCTCATGCTGAAAGAGCTAAACTGTAACACTCTGTGAAAAAACCTTTTCCACACCTGGCTTAGCACACCTGGGTCTCACCCTAAATCGTTCTAGCTGCCCCTGAGAGAAATGGAACCCCCATTTTCTTCCTGGAAGCCGAGTTCCAGGACCCCACCAAATGGAGAGCAACAGTCTGGCAGGGGTCCTGCACCCCCTCCCCCCCAGTGAGGGCTGGGATTACAGGTGTGCACCATGGGGCCTAGATAGGTGGGTACTGCTGACCACATCCCAGACTTACTTTAAAAACTCAGTTCAGGTCTCAAGCCCAAGACGCTTTCCTAGTCTTCTATCCACTGGCTACTTCGGGTGACGTTTCTCTGGGTTCCTGGAATATTCTGGCTAAAATGCCATTGTCAGCCTTAGCAGCTATTAAGTTAAGGACTGGGAGTAAGACTCTGTCAGAGAGGTGCCAGCCCCCCGAGCGTAAGAACCTGAGTTCCAGTTCCCACCACACACATAAAAGCCAGGCGTGATGGGGTGTCTCTGCAGCCTCAGTGCTGGGGGGCCTACCCATTGCAGTGAGCTGAGGGTTCAGAGAGAAACCCCTAACTGAAGAGAACAAGGTGGAGAGGGATTGAAGGGGCCTATGTGCACACACACACACACACAGTCGGATGTGAGTGACCATGACCATGACTCAGATTTAGGTGGCTCCAATTCCATGGTCCAATGTGGAAGCAGTTTTATAAAGTTTTTGTAGTAACAGAACCAAGAAAGTCATAGATATTTTTTTTCTCTTCCTCTTTTGTGTGTGTGTGTGTGTGTGTGTGTGTGTGTCTGTGTGTGTGTGTGTGTGTAGCTTAGGCTGTTGCAAAACTCATTCTGTAGACCAGGCTGGCCTCAAACTCACAGGGATCTGCCTGCTTCTGCCTCCTGAGTGCTGGGAAAACAGCTATCTGGTGGCATACACCTTAATCCCAGCACTTGGGAGGCAGAGTCAGGTGGATCTCTGTGAGTTCGAGGCCAGCCTGGTCTACAGAGTGAGTTCCAGAATAACCAGGGCTACACACAAAGAAACCCTGTCTCAAACAACAAACAACAAACAAAAAGACAGCTAGCAAGCTTAAAAGTCAGAGTCTAAAATGTTTTCAAAAAACCTGAAAACAAACAAAAAACAAGTTGACTGTAGAAACCATATGCTGCCAAGGCAAACAAACAAAATAGACACCTTAAGCTAAATACTTCAAAGACAAACAAAAAAACACAGAGGCATCTACCAACCAAGGGAGATCAGTCAGAGGCTGAAAAGTCTCTCACAATCCAGCTGAGGAGACAATGCTGGGTGGAGTGGACCCAAAGGGTACCTTGTTATCATGCAAGTGACTCCTCCCACGAAAGATGAACCATTGTTGGAGCACCGTGAAGGTCCAATCGAAAGCGCAACTCTCACCTCAAAAGCTAGAGAAGAGTGACTGTGGCCTGGACACTTAGATTTAGGTAGCTCCAAATTCCATGATGGAAGCCATTTTATGAAGTTTTAATAGTAACAGGAAAGTCAAGACACTGTTCAAATCCATTGGAGGAAGCGTTGGAGCAGCAGTTTCCAGGCCACTGTGGAGAACGCTGCCACAGGTCTAACATTCTGAGAGCACTTTCAGCCTTCTGGTTGGTAGAACCACAGCTTGTTAATATATTGCAAAAGCTTCTCACCTGTTAGTCACAGGATATCAGGCCTATTTCCTAAGCACAGGATGTTAAGTCTCGCTTTGTGTCATAAGTTTCTTGAGCCCTTACTAAGTTCCCAGAACTCTGTCAGGCCTTCCCCAGAATCATGCGGTTGGATTCAAACTATACCCATATGAGAGTCAGATCAGAGGGAGGTGAGTCTGGGTACCAGGTGGGGCTGGGATGGTAACCCGGGGCAAAAAAGCCCCAAAGTCTGTTCTGACCTGTTGTCCAGCCCCATCCCTGAACATAAGGCACGCTGGTTTTCTGTTTAGTTACTTGTATTTGACCTCTCTTCAGGTAGGAACCCCACGAGTAAAAGGGCTCAGCCACCTCGTACTCCATGTCTGTCACTGCCCCAAAAGGAAACCCAAACCTCACACGTTGATTTGAGGTTTCCTGCACCTGTTCTCACTGACGGGCTCACGGAGACAGATTGGCCAGCAAGCCCTGGGGTTACTCCTGTCTCAGCTTCCCTGGGGCTGGGGTTACAAGTGCATGCAGCTGCACCTGTCTTTTTGCATGGGGACCTGGGATCTGAACTCAGGTCTTCAAGCTTGTGCTGCAAATACCTTTCCAACTGGATCACCTCTGAAGTACCCCTGAACTCTTACATCTTAAAGACATAGACCAAAGCCTGACCTGTTGATTCATAAACTGGAGATCTAAGTCAAAGGTCAAAACAGGACACTCCTGGGAGCAGAGAAGGAGTTGTCCAGGAAATGGAAATTCTCCATGTTGCTTAGGCCAAGGTCTCTTCACTCTAGGTTTACAGGGAGGCTGAGCTATGATTCCCATGATTGCTTGTGTGTTTAAAAGAAAGAAAGGGTTTATTTGTTTGTTTGTTTTAAAGGAGAGAGATAAAGGAAGCTTAGAATAGGTTGGGGCACTGAGATGGAAGCTCACTGGCCTGTCCTGTGTAGCCATTTCCCTGACACTGGACATCCCTGCAGCTCTGGGATCTGGTTTTCTCTCCAGGGGGCCCTGTGCCCTCGGAGTACACATTTATTTGTGCTGTGTTCAGTACTATTTACAGAATTTCAAAGATGGGTACACAGGAAAGTGGGGAGGGTTGTTATATAAGGGGATTGTGTTCAAATGCATTTGTTTGGTCTTTAGAATTATAGAAACCTCTTCCTCAAGACACCGTTTAGTGAGAATCTAGAAATAAAGATGGAAGATTAGAGTCTCCCAAGGAGAAAGTCTAGAGCTGGCAATATAGGGCCGCAAAGGCCCATAAAATTCACCGTGAGGCCATAAAACAAATAGGCAAAACTGCCTTGAGGAGGTAGGGTTCTCCTTGCTTGCGGCCATCAGCTTTACAAACCGCAAGCACTCCTGGGAGGCGGGAAAGACTAGAGGGTGCCCTTAGATTTCAGGGTCAAGAGGGCTGGGTAGGAATGATAGGAAGGATAGGGATTTCTATCTTTGCTGCTGGTGGCACTCAGCAAACATGACATGGGGACCAGTGGGATCACTCAGTGGGTAAAGGTGCTTGTGTGGAAGCCTGATGGTCTGCGTTTGAACCCAGGGATTTGGTGGTGGGAAGAGGGTGAACTAACTCCTGAAAATTGTCGCTGACCTCTGCACGTATGTTGTAGAGCACGTGTGTCTTGGTGTGTGACACGCACACATTCACACAAATAAAAACCACCTCTAAAAACAGTATAAAAATAAAGCAAACACTACATGGGTTTATCACTAGGAGACAGAAGCAGAGAAACCAAGCAGATCAGCTCTGCCGTGGTCAGGGGAACTTGTCAACAATGCTTGAGACAGAGCCCAGACAAAGCCCCCCAAAGATGTCAGGCAGAACACCGCATTATTGTGAGAGGCGACCGGAAACCGTTCCCTTCATCTTTTAAGAAGCTGGATTCAGGCAAACCTAGGATTTGTGTCTCTGACACGAAAAAGAACTTCATAAATAGCCAGTATGAAGCAGAGTTAAGCATTACTAAAAATAGAAAGAAATGCACCAAAGAAAAGAATAAAAATACACCTCAAAGCATGGCTGTGGGCTTCTCAAAGGCAAGTTGCTTTGCACCATGGTGGGAGGAGCAGGTCAAGAGCAAGAGAAGCATGCTGGGAAAGAACATGACAAACCCAAGTGTGGGTGCAAGGGAGACACAGTTAAGCATCTTAGCATTAGCTACATTTGGTGGCTCTAAGAACACTTTACTTTCCCCTTGACTCTCCTAATTTTTAAAATGCATGTATTTCTGTGTGTGCATGCGTGCGTGCGTGCATGTGTGTGTGTGTGTGTGTGTACACATCAGAGAACAACTTTCAGGAGTTGGTTCTCTCCTTCTGATATGTGGGTCCTGGGGAATGGATGGAATTCGGGCTGTCAGCCTGTTAGTGCTTTTGCCCACTGAGCCATGTCACTGGCCTTTTAATTTCTCGTTGGTAAGGGAGATTATGGGGTGTTTCTGGAGGTGATATCTGGAGTTAAAACCAAGAACCACTTAGTGGCTCAAAGAACAAATCCTTTTACTCTATAACAGGGGGTTTGTTTGTTTTTGTTTTTTCAAGACAGGGTTTCTCTATGTAGCCTTGGCTGTACTTGCTTTGTACAGCCAGGCTAGCCTCAAACTCACAGAGATCCTCCTGCTTCTGCCCTGCTGAATGCTGGGATTACACATGTGCATCACCACAATAGCTTATATAATGGTGGTTTCTGGTGAGATTCCTAAATTGCAGGTTTACAAATAAGGAGAGAGGCAAGTGTTGGAATTCTTGAAGCTAAGGAAAGACTTCAACCAGGCCCTGGACTAATGGGTTCCTCTTAGCATTTAAGCAGCCTGCTTCTCGGTTGCCTAGTAACCTATGATGTACCATACTAATCTACTGAGTCAAACCTTGGTCTTGGGAAGCCTTGACAAATCACTAACTCCTACCTGCCCAATGGGAATATTCCGTGTGTCCGTTCCTCCAGATTCTCCTATGGGATGTCTTTTAGAGAATTTCAGATTTCTATACCTAGCACCTATATTAAGGGCCTCTAAGTGTGTAAGCCTCTGCAATCAAATTTGACCTCAATATTCCTTAGATGACAGATCCAAAACAAAACTTTAAAAATTATTGTCAGGGATCAGGTAAATGGAGGTTCCCATGTTCAAGTCTCTTCTAAACCTTCTCTGCTCACTCTCCCAAAAGTTTTAGATGTATACCTAAAGGAATTTTCCCCATGACCTTCTGAACTTTGTCTTCTGCCTATATATATGTTCCAGTATCCTGCCAGACCCAGATGTTTCCTACATCCATGACAGCACCAAAGCAGCTACCACACACAGGTGTTCCAACCTCACAGACTGCGGCAAGCTGCACTTGCACTTTTCCCTCCTAGCCACAGATGTTCTCACAGACCCTGGACAGCATCAAAACAGCCTGTTCTTCCTGGATTTGGCCAGCATTACAGCCTTTGGACTTCCCTACAGGCACCCTAGTGTCAGCAAGAAGTAGCCAGAAGAGAATTAATTACCCACTTATTCTCAACAAAAGGCTGCAATGGTGTGCTTCAGGCCCAGGGCCAACAGCTCCAGGTTCTCCCAGCATTCCTCAGTCCCTGTCTGCCCCTGGGGATGGCTGGCAAACTCCACCCTCTACCTAAACTTTCGGGGCAGGTGCTTCCTCTCCTCCTCACCTTGTAATCCGCACATTTTGGTGCTCTTACTTTTTTCCCTCTTTCTCTCTTACGCCCTTGCATGGCGACCAAGAGCTGCTTCCAAGGAACCTACATCTATATACTTCAACTTGCCTTACATGAGAAGCAGTCCAAGCTCATTTCTTTTTTAATAATTAAAAAAGGAACTCTAATTATATATATTATAAAAGATATTATAATGTGAATTATATAATATATTTTACATATTATATAATATATAATAATTATATATTTTATAAAATTAAAGCTCCTTTTTATATTATACATTTATATATAATTTATTTATATATAATATATAAAGGAGCTTTAATTATATATTCATTAATTATATATAATTTACATATATATATAATAGGTGGCAGACACACCTGGCCCATACAGGAGCTAGAAATGGACCTCTGCTCCTTACCTTTCTTGCTCTTGCTCTCTCTCCTTTCTGTGTCTCTCCCTCTCTCTCCCTCTTTTCTTCCCTCTCTTTCTCTATCTCCATCCAATAAACCTCTTTCATATCATATCTGTTGTGTGCATCATTTAAAAAAATAATAAACAGTTCCTTTCCCTTCTCCGGTCCCCATAATTTGTTCTGTCTTTTTCTTCTGCTTCACTTTGACCTCAGATCAAGTCATTAGCTTCCCCCTGCTCACCCCCTCCCTTCATTGCAGACAGGGCCACACAAATGAAAACCTGAGGGCAAGAACTGTGACTCATCTTTGGATATCTCTTGGGCAGCAGTCACACCCAGGCCCTAACAAACTTGGTCTTGAAAGCCTAGACTGGGTGGGTTCCTGGTAACTGTTTATTGGCAAAAGTCATGGGGGCATGATTACCACTGTATCACCTCCCCCCGCCCCCTTTAGAGGAGGAAGTTGCAATCAGGAGGGGGAAGAAGAAAATTGCCCAAGGCCATCCCTGAGCAATGACTTGAACTCTGGACATTGAGTTTTTGATTTAGTGCTTCAGGACTGGGGCACTGGGCAGGGCTTTCCCATAGAGTTGCGTGGGCTGGCAACTTTATGGTCCTTTAAGGCCCTGGACCACCCTCTGATTATCCTAGATCAGGCTTGGTTCCTTTTTCTGGGAAGCTGGGCCCCAGATGCTTGGACAATGTGACAGGTAACTGGTTTATGGCAAGCCAGGACTGGAGATAGGACTGGAAATGATAGGACAGGGGAAGATGGGGGTGGAGGAGGAGGAGGTGATAGCCGGGGAACCTGGAAAGCTGGGGAGTCAGAGGTGTCAGAAAGAAACACTGGTGAGCCTCTGAGGTATCATAGCCAGTGTGTGTCCTCAGAAGTACCTTCCTCAGAGGGGCCATCCGGCAGCCTGAACACATCCTGGCCTCCCACATTCTTCTCTCCAGGGTCTTTTGAAATGAATATAGAATCAGTGATCGATAGTATCCTGTTCGGACTTGCAAGTCTCTCCAGTTTGTCAAGGGGCTGACCTGGGTGACATCCTGGATCCTTAACTCCTCCCCCTCCTTTCCTGAAACAGACGTTTCCAGCCCCACAAACACAAATCCACTCTCCAAATAAGGCTCAAAGAGGGTGGAATGTCATGATCCCAGGTCAGAGGTTAAATTCCAGAGCAGAGCAGACAATAAGACCCTAAGCCTGATGGGGACACTCCTCCCCCAACCTCTCTGTAGGATCAAAGCTGCCTGGGTAGGTTGTAGGTTGTGTGATCCTAGGCCAGAGAGAGGAGTAAAGCCAGACTCCAACCAGGGAGGAAGCCCCACTGCTTGGATTGTTCTGATGGAGCCGTTCCTCTTCAGAGGTTCAAAGGCTGGTGTCCAGGCAGGGAGAGAGGGTGATGAGAATTTGGCAACGGATAGGGAAGTAGCTGGACCAAAAAAGGGGGCTTCCTGTTGATGGAGGAGTCCAGGTGTACTGCTTGACTCCTTGTCCATCTACCCTGCCCCAACCCAGATTCCTAGCTTCCCATAGATGCACGGGAATTCTCTGTGAGATGTGCTCTGGACCACCACAGAGGGGGCTGTCAGGAAACAAGTACTTCGTTTCTCTGGATACGGGAGACAGTTTACTCAAGGAATCTTTCCTCCTGAGTGATGGGTAAATTAAGGGTACATTCACAACCTTGTTTTTTTTTTTTTTCTCTTCCCAACTCTCATCTACTAGGTTAGAAGACCTCAATGGCACCCAGCCCCTTCCGCCTATGACACCGGGGGGGGGAGGGGGGTTCCTAGTAAGCCACTTTACAAGCCGATTTTGTATCGCCTCCCCACCACCACCACACCTCACTTTCCTGTCCCCTTAATCCCTTCTCAGCCCTCCTTCTCTCCACTCCACCCCATCTTCTTGGCTGAGCACAAGGACCAGCTGTAACAGCAGCTTGGCTCACGGGTTGGAAGACGGGTCTTGGTTTCCTTAGAATCGAGTTTGGATGTAGCTCAGTGGTAGAGGAGGAGGAGGAGGAGGATGACGACAATGACGAAGAAGGAAAAGGAGGAGGGGGAGAAGGAAGAGGAGCAGCATCTCCAATGCCGAGAAACAAAACACAGAACAAAATCAAGTTTGGAACAGTCCGGGAGGAAAAAAGCGACGAGACTTGAGAATCTGCTACCGCTACCCGAAGTAGCCTCTCACCGGGCACCTCTTCAACAAACCCCCCTGATTCTCTGTCTCCCCGAGGCCGCTTACGTCCACCCTGCCCCCAAGTCAAGCTCCTTCCAAGGATGCATTAGGAGACTCTGTACAGTGGTTGGTGGCAAAGTGATGGAAGCTCCGAGTCCGGGAAGACACCCCTGAGGGTCAGGCACCTGAGGACTGCCCTTCTCCGTTCCCGATCAGTGATGAGGAGTGGGATGGGGGCAGGGTGGGAAGACCCCACCTCTAAGCCCTGAAGATGCGGACCGGGTGTGGGGTCAGGGTAGGCGGGGAGAGGATTCTTTCAGACCTGAGACTGGACGAGGCGAGGGGAGGCTCCGCCAGGAGGAGGAGGAGCCGCCTCCCACGTCCAGCTGTCGGGGCTCCCTCCCGTCGGGGCTCTGCTATAAAGCCTCGACCCGCGTGCTCGCGACGCCTGCGGTGGCTCTCCTCGGTGCCTGACCCCGGGCTGGGCAGCAGCGTCTTTCCCATCAGGCACCATGCAGCTGTCTCTTGCTCTGCTGGCGCTGGCTTGCGCGGCCAGCTCTACCGCAGGTACCCTCGGGTGACCCTCTGCGCCCTCCCCCCGGCCCCGCTCCCCTCGCCAGCGCGCTCCGGCTGCGCGTGGTTCGTGCCGGGAGCCGGGAGGGTGCAGCGGACCTGACCGCGCGCGGGCGGGTGCTCCTACACGTGCCCGCAGGCGGCTGCGGGCGAGCGCGCGGCCGCGAGGCGGCCGCTGTGGCGTGGTCTGTGGCGGGGATGCTCCCCCGACCCGCCTGGACCCACACTCCTTTTCGCACCTTGCTTCTCTTTGGGTCAGCCCGTGGGTGGCGAGCGGCCGTCTGTCCTGCAGGGACTCTGAGCCGGTTAACTGTGGTCCGGCCAGAACAAGCGCAGCCGGTTGGATTTATATTGGGGTCCCGGGGTTCCCCTCTCCCGACCCTAGGGTCCTGGCCTCGTGGGCTTCAAGCTCCCTTTCTCCCCTACCCCCCCCGGCGCTGGATCGGATCGGGTGCCTGGCGGGGGGCATCCTAAGACCCAAGGCCCCGACCGAGCCGGTCTTTCCGGACAAGGTGATTTTCGTTTAAAGATTAATGGTGAGAACGAGCCCTTAATTATTCTAGGTGGGAGGTGGCGGTAGAGGCGTGTTAATATTTGATAAGGAGCTAAAGGCTGTTCTAGCGGCTGGCACCTTCTCCGCTACCCTGGAGCTCTTCACAAAGGCCTCGTCTCTCAGCCCTCACAGCAAGCTTTCCCGTCCGGCAGGCCAAACCTCCCATCCAGAGTTAGGTGCTCTGCCCTTGGAATGGGGGTGAGGGCTGGGGACGGCGGAGGGAGCTCTCAGCCGCAGAGGAAGAGAGACAGAGTGTTCCCCGTGGCCAGAGGGACTTAGCTTTGGTGGATGTGAGGCATCTTGCAACAATTCCCAAGCTCCCTCCTAGGGATGGGAAAAGAGCAACTAAGACGATGTTAAGGCCGAGGGACGCGGGGCGGGGAGGAGGCAGGGTTGAACATTTGAAACCACTTAGTAGAAAGAAAAACTTTTTTTTTTTTTAAATTAGCGGGCGCCTCCTAGCTGTTCCCCTTGGGGAAGTCGTTTAACGTGTTCTGTCCTTTACAAAGCGGGTTTTAGTGATTCTGCTCCTGGGGTGCTTGTTCTAAGGATGAGAGCTTAGGCGGTGAGTGCCCCCGGGCTCTGGACAGAAACTCTCTACAAAGTAGTCCTGAGGCTCCCGGCGGGACCTGGGGCGGTGTAGGCAGGAGTCCGTCTCGGCTGACCTCTTCACACAAACTGTTCCCGTTTTTGGTGCAAGGACCACCATCTTTCACCCATCGTCCTGCAGGGATTGCAAAGTGCCCGGGTTGCACGTAAAAAAAAAAATCCTCAGGACGGCCATTTACTCCCATAGTTCCCTCCTCCGGTGTCCCAGACCCCCTAGCCAGGAAGTGCACAGACTTTGCCCAGGACACTCGGGTTCTGCTGAGCTGGTTGCAGGAGGAATCTTCCCGCTCCCCTCAGAGTGAGGGTGGGGTGAGCAAGGTCCATTAAAAGTCAGTCCTCCCTAAAAGCCCCCCCCCCCAACCATGAGCCAAAATGAAGACTTACCTTAGAAGGGGGAGGGGCGGGTGTCTAAGTTGGGTTAGAGGACAGTGGCTGTGTGGCGGGCTGTGTTTTGTGTCTAACCCCACTGCTCGGTCTGGGGCTAGGTAGGACACAGCTGGGAGCCTCTCTCCTCTTTTCGTGGGCGTGACCAAAGGCTTGTAATATTCTCCTCAACGGTTGCCCTTCAGAAGCAAGTGTGGGAGCCTGAGCTGACCGGAGCCCTGCCACCTGACTGTAAGATGCAGACGTGACCCCTGGCCTCTGCCTCATCAGCATTATGTTTTTCTGGCCACCACCTCCCGAAGAGAGGGTAGTTACAAGAGTGTTCAGCCAAGCAGGTCAAAAGTCTCTGTGATTAAGAGAGTGGATCAGAGGTCACACTACGAACCACCACGAAGCTGGGGCCAGAGCCAGGGCAGAGAGGACTCCTGAGAAATGCCCCGAGGGGCTCCCCTTGGGGCACACCTGAGGGTGCTGGCCTTCAGAGCTGGCCTTCTCCAGGAATAGCTTCCCCTTAGGCCCCAAGTGCTAAGGAGAGCAGCGCTCCCACTGCTCTTCATGGAAGCCTGTTCTGCTTCCGGGACCCGGAGGCGCAGTGACCCAGGAAGCCCATCACAGCCCCTCTCCTCGCAAAGCGACTGGTCAGTCCTTCATCTGGTCTCAGAATTTGGGTTGGTGCCTCTGTCTCCGGGAGGGCCCTGAGGCTCAGACAAAGGAATGTTTCTCTGCAGAGATTGAGCAATAAGCTGAAATAGAGGCAGAGCAGGCTGGGAAGGATGGGAACAGACGCTGGCTTCATAGTCTGCTCACCTAAAGGGCCATGGCCCCTCCTTCTCTGCATAGTGGGCCCATGCATACTCCCTCCTCCAGGGCAGCAGCTCCCACCGGGAAGACCCTGCTAAACAAGACCATGCCAGCCGGACATCAGGATGAACTCTGATCTACAGCTAGGAAAGTAGAAAATCCAAAGTGTCCCTTGGAAGCCAGTTTCCTTGAGGGCTCACTTTTCCAGCCTAGGATCTTCTTCCTCCTGGCTACCAAAAGCATGAGTCTTAAGCTTCCCTCCTCACCTTGTCTCCATTTCAGGGACAGCTCCCCTGCCCAGACTCAAGCGGAGATGGGACTTGGGGTTGCAGAATTTCAGGCAAGAAGATAGGGAGGCTAGCAGCACATTGGTACACACCTAGAATCCCAGACCAAGCTACAGAGGAAGATGCTATCTCAGAGAAAGCAAGGGCTGTGTCTATAGCTCAGTGGTAGAGCACTGGCACCCTGACACGTGCAAGGCCCTGGGTTTGATTCCCAGCTACTGGAAGAAAAAAAAAGAAACAAAACAAAAACCAAACCCCACAAAGTTCCCAGAAGGGAAAGGCTGGTGACTCAGCATGAGGACTCATGGCTGAGTGGGACACGGCACTTTTCTTAGGAATGTCCTCATCCATGAATTCTTTCCAACTCACGCCGTGGTCTCTTCCTCTCCTGCCTTGGCTTAGCTTTGCCCATCTGCTCACTGACAGGAGGCCAGGGAGGAGGGGAAGAGTTGTCTGTGAACTTACTGAGGGACTATAGGCCGCCAGGAGAGGTCCATACCCTCTCTCCTTTAATCCTCTCCCGTCTCATGGGTGGTCAGGTTAGCTCCGTTTTACAGATGATAAAACCAAAGAGAGTAGGGGACCATCCTTAAACACAGGGCTCCTAAGTGGCTCTGTCAGAGTTCTAGTTTTGAGTGAAATGCTTCATTCACCCTGGTGAAAAAGCATGTTGCTCTCTCTCTCTCTCTCTCTCTCTCTCTCTCTGTATATGTGTGTCTGACTCACTCTTTTTCTCCTGTAGACCTCTGTGTGTCTTTCGGTCGTCTGTCCTTCTCCTGGAGACTTTATCTTTAGAGCAGGCTTAGTTTTACAGGAGAAATGGAGCAGAATGCCTGAATGTGCCATGCCCCTGCATGGGTCTGTTCATCAGTAGCTGCTGTGCCATGAGCCCTGTGGCAAGGGAGTCCTCGTCAGTAGTTTTCACACTGCTGTGGTGCTGTTTCCTTCAGGAATGCTGGTTCTTCTGTCTTCAGAGTTGTGGCCATTCAGAGCGGGCCTTGACAAAGCAAGAAGGGGGTTACCCTTCCCCTGTGGCCTAGATCAGCAGCCCCTACCCACCTCTGCAAGGCAGCCTGGCCAGAAGGCTTGAACCCACTCCATTGTCCCTGAAAGGAGGATGGTCCTAATTCTTCATTCTCAACTGAGCCTCCTCTTTGCTTAGGGGCAGGAGGGAAGAAGGATAAGAGGCTAAGCAACCAAGAACAGAGCCGAGCCACCTCAGAGAAAGAGAGAGAGCTCTGAAGATCAGCACCCTGGGCAACACATGAGCAGTCTCTGTTGCTGCCACTCCTATGATTATTTTATTTCATTTGTTTTTCTTTTCCTTTTTTGAGTTTACAAGACAGGGTTTCTCTGTGTAGCCCTGGCTGTCCTGGAACTCGTTCTGTAGACCAGGCTGGCCTCGAACTCACAGAGATCCGCCTGCCTCTGCCTCCCGAGTGCTGAGATTAAGGCGTGTGCCATCAACACTCAGCCATTCCTATGATCTTTAAGTCTGCATCTCTGGGGACCTCAATCCCACACCCCCAGAAACCTTCTATCCCAACCCAAGAGAGGGTTTTCACACCAGAGTTTCCCCCATGCTCTGGCCCATGGGGCTGTATGAAGGATTCACAGGTTCACCCAGGGCTCACATTCTTCCTGTCTCTGTTCCAGAACAACACTGGTGCTATGAGATTCAAGCCAAGGAACCCAACAGCAACTGTATAGGTGAGTACTGCCAGTCACTCGTCAACGCCTCCCACAGGCGCGCATGCGCACTCGCACACACTGCCAGCCCTCAGTGAGTAGGAGACAAGGAGTATCATCAGAAGCTAAACTAGCAACACATTGGAGGTTTGAGCCTGGCCAAGCCCTTTGAGGTGGAAGTGAGAGATGGTTCTTGGTAGTTTGTTCATTGTTGGCATGCTGAGACATTCAGGACCTTCTGCACCCTAGACAGGAAGCATTTTACCACTGAACCACGCCCCCATTGCCTCCTTGACACTTTTTCTAGGTGTGTGTGTGTGTGTGTGTGTGTTTTAAGACTTTTATTATTTATACAGTATGCTGCCTGCACATGTGCCTGAAGGCCAGAAGGAGCCACCAGATCTCATTATAGATGGTTATGAACCATCATCTAGTTGCTGGGAATTGAACTCCTTGGGAAGAACAGCCATCTCTCCAGCCCCTTGGCAATTCTTCTAAAGCTGATCAATTTCCCTGTAGCCTGCTGTGTTGAGGGAACTTCTCCTCTCTTGCCCCTACCTAGCTGAATGTTGGGGTTATCAGGTCCAGGTTCCTTACATAACAGCTCTTCGAGGGAGTCCTCCTCCACAGTCTCCAAAGCCAAGTCCCACTCCGCAACTTTTAAACTTCCCAACAACCCCTAGACGCTACTGTAGTGTCAAGGTCCCAATTGAGAAAGCTGGAGCTCAGCGGCATGAGCTCACTCCAACCCAAGCTCTTAGCCATCAAGGGCAAGCCTGCTTCTCCCTCCGCCCCTCTCCCCAACCTCCCAACCCTCAGCCACATCACAAACCCACCAGCATGTTGGAGGAGGAAGAGGAAGGCCGGCCAGCGCACAATTTCTGAGACTCGCGCCCTGCTGTGAGATCACACCAGCTTTCTATAAGACCCTGACTCACGTCAATGGGTCAATGTGTCCTTGATTCTCAGACCTTTCTTTCCTGCTCAGCACCTGCCCAGTGGCCTGGAGACTGTCAGAAAAATCACCAGTCTCCCATCAACATCGACACCTCCAAGGCGAAGGTCAACCCCAACCTGAAGCCCTTCACCTTCGTTGGCTATAACCAAAAGAAGAAGTGGGAAGTTGTGAATAACAAACACTCAGGTGGGTCTTGTGTGGGCTGGGTGCAGTCCCCAGGCAGGGCTGTTGTGGGGATGGTTGAGTTTCTCAGGCCTGGAGGTGGGAGGAGCCGCCAGGGAAGCTTCTAGAGAGGAGGCTACACTAGCTGGTTATGTTTTCAGTCATTTCGTCACAACAGTTGGGGTGAAGGGAGGAAATGTTCCTGGAAGGAGGGACTGACCTTTGCAAAAGCACAGAGGCGTGAAACTGGGTGTTTGGGGAACCACGAGTGGGTGTGACTGTGTGTGGGTGGAAGCCATAGAGGGAAGCTGGGAGGAGCTGACCGAGGCTGAGAACAGGTCACCAGGGCTGAGGAGTGCAGGCATTACTCTGGGGACACCGGGGCAACATGGAGTCAAAGCACAGGTCCAGGACAGGGCGACATTATGGGATGGGTATAGGAGTGGATGAGGTGAGCAGGGAAAAAGGCTGTAGGCTACATCTCCCACCTGGTCCCTCAGGGCTCAGGCCTCAGACAATGCAGCTGGGAGCCGGGGTGGGGACTGAGGGCCCGGGCAAGGCCAGTGTGAGGACTGTGCCCACTCCCACGTCCTCCAGTGAAGGTGTTGCTGGGGGATGGTATCTCCATTGCTGGAGGAGACCTCCCTGCGAAGTACCAGGCTGAACAGTTGCACCTGCACTGGTCAGAGGAGTCAGACAGGGGCTCAGAACACAGCATCGATGGGAAGCATTTTGCTATGGAGGTGAGAAGCCTTTGGAACTGATGCCTCGGCTGGGTTCTGGCCCCACCCTGGGCCAGACGGGTGGTCCAGCTCCCCACAATTCCTCCACCCACACCCCCTTCCTAGATGCACATCGTACACAAGAAGGAGCCATCCAGCAATAAGGTGCAGGACGCCAAGGACAACATAGCAGTGCTAGCATTCATGGTGAAGGTAGGACCCCAGCCCCTCAGTCCTAGAGGCTGCCTGTCCTCCGGAAAGAGCTGCTTGTCCGCCAAAGCTCCCCAGGACCCCTTTCATGCTCCCTTTCCTCCCATTCCAGGTGGGAGACCAGCTGAATGAGGGCTTCCAGCCCCTGGTGGAGGCCCTGTCCCATATCTCCAGACCCAGTGAGTTGGGGGCGGGGGAGGAGATGGTATCTTCCCACCATGGAGAGGGCAGAGGCGCTGGGGCAGCTGCTTGAAAGAAAGCCACAGGTGAGGGATTTTGTCCCCCGCCCCAGATACAAACACTACGATGAAGGAGAGCTCCCTGCAGGACATGCTTCCCCAGAAGGAAAAGCTGGTTCACTACTTCCGTTACCTGGGATCCTTGACCACACCGGACTGCAGTGAGACCGTCATCTGGACTGTGTTCAAGGAACCCATTAAGCTCCACAAAAACCAGGTACCCAGGCCTCATATGGAGCCTAGCCCCTTAAAGCCCTGTGTGCTGGCCCCCCAGGTCCCTGGGGAGATAGGCATCACTGAGTCAGTCCTTGTGTTTCCACTGGAGGAGACAGACAAGAAAGAAAGCCCTGTCTGCCCCTCTCCTGCCGGCCCAGGGAGAAGTCATGGAAAGGATGCTCAGAATAGGCTTCCAGAGAAGTAGGAAAGAGTTGGCTGGTTAGTGTGGGGAACTAGTATTCCAGGGAGCGCTCAAGTCGGACTTCCTTAGTGGTATCAGGAAGTCATTCAACAAACAACCCCTAAGTTTACAATAGCTTCTGGAAAGACAGCAGGAAACCCAGAGGACCAAAATCTTCAGGCTCCTAGCAGTGATTCTCAAAGTGTGACGTAAACATCTTCGCCAGTGAGAATTTTCTAGAAATGCCCATTCTTAGGCTCACTGTAGATCTGATGACTCAGATATTCTGGGGCCAGGGGCTAGGCGTTCTTCAGCTGGTGCTAAAGGATGATCACTCTACCACAGCAATCGTGACAAAAAGGCAAAAGTACCAGTAGAGGAAAGACATCCCTCACTTTAACTCTTGGTAGTCGTTCTGAGCCCCTCTCTTCCTTTCTGAGGCGAGGTGTTCGGTCTGAGGTCCCACAGAGAGGAGCGTGGCTCCACCTTCTAAGTCAGGTCTCTGTCACAGTTCCAGGAATTCTCAACGAAGCTGTACTATGACCAAGAGAAGAAGTTGAATATGAAGGACAACGTGAGGCCCCTGCAGCAGCTAGGAGATCGCCAGGTGTTCAGGTCCCGTGCCCCAGGACAGCTGCTGTCCTTGCCCCTGCCTGCTCTCTTGGTCCCTACACTCACCTGCCTGGTGGCCAGCTTCCTCCAGTGATGCTCCACTTCCGGATATGTGACCTCTGACCTCAGCCTTCAGAGGATATGGTTCTGGTTCTCTTAGGTTTCCTATGTTGGACTTTGGGGACTATTAAGATATGGGTAGCTGGCTGTGGTGGCACACAATTTAAATTCCCAGCCCTTGAGGGGTGGGAGACAGAAACATGTTGACCTCTAAACATGTTTCTCCCCTCTTTCAATGTCCCTCCGGTCCCTCCCCTCAATGAAACAAAATAAAATATGGATATATTTTTGGAGAAATCCTTTACAAGTCTTTTTTTTTTTTTTGGTAGCTCTGCAATTGCCCTGTTCCCTTCACCCCATTCCTGACAGGGTGACAGAGCAGGGACCCTAAGGCCTAGAGGTTTCTCCCAAACAGGTATGACCCTGCCTGTGTAGACAAATGCCTGTGTAGACACTCAACCTCAGAGAGATGTTGAAGGTACCTTGGCGCATCAACACGAAAAAAAATCCAGAGGCTTCTGATCCAGGTTCTTTGTTTTACAGCGAGGGAAACTAAGGCCTAAGAACAGAAGCTGAGTGGAAGCTACGTAGGGGAGCCCAAGGAGGGCTGACTTGAGGTGCTGGGTGCCCACCCCTCAGGTGCAGCCTGGGACTGTGGGTGGGTGGGAACAGAGATTCACTCATTTGCTCAAGTATCTCTTGAGCTTGCGGGACTAGACAGGTGACAGCAGCAAAACAGGGAGCCGCCTGGGGTTCTCAGAGCAGTGCGTGGACAAAAGACCCACACTGTCCAAGAGGTCAGAAGGAGAGACCAAAACCAGGAAGGACAGCTGCAGTTTCCATGGATGGTCAGGGATGGGGGTGAGGAGGCAACTTGCAAGGGAAGGGGGCCATCTGGATTCAACAGTGCTCAGGCACGGGGGAGGGGGGGAAGGCCTGTCAGGAAGCAGCAGGGAGGGAAGAACAGAGAAGCAACCAGAGCGGTGGAAGGAGACCGTCTCTGGGTATTATATCCACCAGCGGATTGCAGGGCCGAGATGTAGGTCTCCTGTGGCACAGGGCTGCCGAGGTAAAGGCAGGGCAGAGTCAGTTTCCCAGGTTTCCCAGACTCATGTCCGGGGCGGACTCATGGGTCAGCAATAGATGTGGCAGGAAAAGAGTCAGGCTTCCTCTCGAACTATGTCTCTCTAGTGGATTTTTCCCAAGGAGGGACAGCAGGGTGTGTGTGTACAGAAAGAAAGAGTACTCACCATCCATGGCTTCATTGAAATTATGAGCCATGAGAAGTGCAGATGAGGTCACACAAGCCTGAGGAAATAGGAGAGCCAGGGCCAGATTACTCCGGCTGGGGCTGAGGACAGGTGTGTGTCTCCATAGGAAGGTGCAAACTACTGGGACACTTGAAGCCTAGGAGACTCCGGGGTTTGGTTGGTGAGGGGGTGATGACCCCAGCATCCCTAATCAGCTAAGCCTGGGGTAAGATGAACAGTCACTCTCCTCTCCCCCAGCCACCCTCTCTTCGCCCTTTTCTATTTGTAACCAATAGTAAGTCCTTCCTGGCTCACCAATGACCACACAGCTGGGATGGTGGCGGCCACGGCGGCGGTGGTGGTGGTGGTGGTGGCGGCATTGTGTAGTCATGAGTCAAGGCAACAGCAGGCAGCCTGTGTCAGCAGGAGGTGTGTGGTCCCAGCTCTCCCTCAGTTCCCACGAAGCCTGCTGGGGATCTCAGCTGCCTGCTCCCCAGGCTCTGGGGTCAGTACAGTCATTCCTGCTCTGGACAACCTTCCCCTCCCTTCGCCTCCTTTCTCTCCCTCCCATCCCTCCCCCTACACTCTGCCCTCCATGTGGCCTTCAGAGAGTAACGTGTAGCAGCAGAACCAGGAAGTTCTAGCTCTCTGCGAGTGACCAGAGGAGGTCTGACTTTTCCACCTCGGGTGGAAGGCGCGGGATGGGACCGGCTCCTGCCCGGCTGGCCCCAAAATAAACCTACCTGGCTAGCAGAAGTAAGAGTTGGGTAGCGCTCATGCAGGCCTCTTGGCACCCAGGAGGCCCTTCTAGCAAAGCTACTCAGTGTTGACCACCTTGAGTGGGCAGCCCACTGTCCCGGCCATGGCCCCACACAAGGAGAGGGAGGGTCATTTTCTCCTGTCAGTGTGTCAGTGGAGAGCTTCCTCTTCTGAGCGAACTCCCTGGAGAAGGCAGGAGGTGAGCTCGCCTTTCTTTTTCCTTCATCTCCTTAGGTGGTTGTATTGGGTGCACATGCTCATATACACATTTGTATGTGCACATGCGTGCTTCCCCGCAGATGCCAAGCCTGGGGGAAGCACAGAGGCCATAGACAGACTTCTCTGAGGTCCACTGGCCCTTTTCTGGAAGGTTCCCGGCACCGACTGTGAAGCACATTTATTGAAAGCCCACTATGTGCTGCCTGTGGGTCTCTCTACCATTTTTCTGAGTGAGGTTTTACTTCTTCCACAGCACAGATGAGAGAGCTGCAGTCCAGACGGGGCCAAGAAACCTGTCAGACCCTGGGGTCCCAGCCTGGGGTCACCCTGTCCCTCCTTAAGCTTCCATAGCCAACTCTTCTCATCAGAGCCATCCGGGAAGACAGGCCGCTCCAAGGGACAGGGTGGGGTCTACTGTGTCTATCCCCAAGGGACCACCTCGCCTTCCCCGTGTTTAGGTTTGGCATCCTGGTAGGAGCCGCGTACTAAAAATACTCTCCCATGTGTTTAGATGATTCTTGGAGAATAAACTTCCCCGTCTTGGCTCTCACCTTGCACACTTGCAGGCCCAGTTTCCTGTGGCTCTGATGTGACTGTGTGGGTGGGAAAAGGAAGGTAGGAAGACTCAGAGTCCTGGGGGTGGTGGAAAAGTTCTTCGTGAGCTTGGACTGAGGAGGCTGCTAGTTCGCCAGCTGTCAGGGGATATCCATACGGGCACCGTCACTATGAACGGTGCACCAGGGTGAGGCAACCTGTAGATGTCAAGCTTACATATGCACTGGGTGGGAAGAGGCGAAGAAGCCCATGGCCCAACCGGCAGGGCTCCAGGCTTCCCAGAGCCTTGAGTTAGCCCTTCACAGATGGCAGCAAGCTTGGCCCTCCTGTCTTACCAACCTCACCGTCTGTCCCCAGGCTACTGCTGCTGACCCTGGGAGGAAGGCCAAGCCTGTCTGTGGGTGGGGCATGGCTCCTGGACCTTCTGAGTTACACACACACACAAACACACACACACACACACACACACACACACACACACACACCAGCCCGCTTTGTTTGTTTATCTGAGTAGGGACAAAGACTTGACCTCCTGTGATGAAGGAGATGTTGGGGTGGGTGCTAGGCAGGCCCTGGGAAGGGCTTCCTCTAGGGGACAGCCGAAGGACAGATAAGTCAGAGGCTGGTTCCTTCCCCTGCTGCTGGCTTTTTGGGTTGTTTAGAAGCACAGCACACAGGAAGGGATATTGAGTATGTATTGGAACAGTCTACTCTCAACAAGATTTAATCTGCCAACAAGCACTACTACATCCTTCAGGCTAGACTCTGGGGAACCAGGCAGGAGGAGCCCAGGTCAGGTCATTCCTGCAAGATTCCTAACCAGAGGCAGAGAAAGAAGACAGTGTAGGAATGGGCTGGGACCAGGCTGCCAACACCCTGGAGTCTAGACCCCCAGAGATACACAGGGCTCTGGTGGAAACCTTTTCTACTGAAAACCAGCCAGGTGCCTTTGGTAGCGTGGGTCATCAGAACCTCAGTTTCCTTGTCTGTAAAATGGGGATGAAGGGAGCTGTGGAGACAGTTAGCAAAAGGCAGGCACTTTGCTGCACAAGCCTGAGGACCAGAGTTAGCTCTTCAGGACCGGTGTCAAACAGCCAGGCTATGCCAGCCCTCACTTGTAATCCCAGTGCCGGGAGGCAGAAGGCCAGCCTCTCCTAAGAGACAAATGCTCCAAAGGAAGGAGCTGGCTGCTGAGACGGCTTAGTTGGCACCTGCTTGCCGAGCTTGAGCCCTGGCACCCATGTAAAAGGGCAGGCACAGCCGTGTGTGCCTGTACGCCCAGTGCTGGGGAGGCAGCGGCAGGTGGATCCCTGGAGCTTGGTGGCTGCCCAGCCTAGCCAGTCAGTGAGCTCCAGGTTCAGTGTGAAACCCTGTCTCGTCTCTTGTTTTTGCTTTCTTCTTCTTTTTAATATATTTATTTGTTATATGTACAACGTTCTGCCTACATGTATGTCTGCACACCAGAAGAGGGTACCGGATCTTATTCTATGGCCACCATGTGGTTGCTGGGAATTGAACTCAGGACCTTTGGAAAAACAGCCAGTGCTCTTAACCTCTGAGCCATCTCTCCAGTCCCCTTTTCTTCCTTTCTTTCTCTCTCTTTCTTTTCCTTACACAGGGTTTCTCTGTGTAACAGGTCTGGCCATTCTGGCCATTCTGTAACAGGTCTGGCCATTTGTAGACCAGGCTGGTCCCAAACTCACAGAGATCCACCTGCCTCTGCCTCCCCAGTGCTGGGATTAAAGGTGTTCACCACCAAGTCCTGCTGTAAAACCCCCTGCACCTCAAAAAAAGTAAGGTGGAGAGTGATTGAGGAAGACACCTTACAGTGGCCTCTCTGATCCACACAGACACACAGACACACACCACACATACCACAAACACACACATACCACACAGACACACACACACACCCCACACATACCACAAACACACACACCACACATACCACAAACACACACATACCACACAGACACACACACACACTTAAAAAAACAAAAAAGTAGATGATCAATTGACCTCTGGCTTCCACATACACATTCACAACATGTATCTGCGCACTCCCCCACGTGCACAGTACCCACACACATGTAAGCACACACACATACACATAAGTATACACATGTTTGCACAATTTTTTAGTCTTTTTATTTTCTTCAGAGCAGTGAGCCATTAACCTAAATCCCCAAGCTCATATATTTTAAAACATGTATTGGAAAGGTCTTACTAAATATATAATGAGCCACTATGTAGATCAGGCTGGCTTTGAACTCAAAGAGCTCCTCCTGAGGGGCATAGGAGAAGAAGAGGGAGGAATGGTGGGATTGGGAGGGGCTGAGGGAGGGGACTACAGCTGGGATATAAAGTGAATAAATTGTAATTAATTTACAAATATCTCTATCTCTATCTCCTCTATCTCTATCTCTATCTCTATATCTATATCCTCCTGTTTCTGGGATGAAAGTGTGCTACCATGCTTGGCTCCTCTCCCCCTTTCTTCTGGTTTTTCGAGCCAGGGTTTCTCTTTGTAGTCCTGGTTGTCCTGGAACTTGCTCTGTAGATCAGGCTGGCCTCCAACTCAGAGATCCTCCTGCTTCTGCCTACTGAGGAGATTCTGACAGCATTTTACTTTAGAAGTTGCTGCAAAGGTAAAAACAAGAGAATATGTTCAGTATTGGTAGTTATGACCATTTTTTTTTTTAGAGAGCATGCTGAAGGGTAGGCAGGACCTACAGCCTGCGCTTCTGGGGAGTGGCAGGAAGCAGCAGGTGGGTTCCAGCTGGTACTCCTCTCCCATTCATGGGGGAAACATCAGGGGTCCTTGTGAATCCACTGTCCACCCAGGACAGGGACTCCCAGCTCCTGTAGATAAGTGTCTCAGTCCACCCTATGCAGCAGTGGAGAGGAGAGGCTCCATGGAGCCCAGGGAGTCCCCGACTTTTCGGGTTGGGGTTAAGGATGGGGGTTGAGCCTTCGTCTCTAAAAGGAAAGCTTCCCCTACTCAGGGCCCCACCTGCTTTCTCCGTGTAGGGTGTAGCCAGACCGGGGATGCTTCCCTTTTCATTTCTGCCTTCCTGGGGTGCCATAGGGGCGCTCGGGGTGCCCTCTGCTTAGCCTCCTTTCCATCCTGGTGCTGTCCCGTCCACTGTCTGCCACTCAGACTTGCAGTCCAACTCCTGGGCCCATCTATGTAAACAAAGGAAGCTCAACAGCCTTTGAATTTCAGAGAAACAACTAAGAATTGTTTCAGCGTGTCCCTCATAATGCATAGGATTTCCTTACACCAAAACATCGTTTCTTGTTTATCTGAAATTTAACTTTAACTAAGGGCCTGCTTGCCTGGTGATTTTGGTTTTTTAAAGATTTCTTTTTATTTATGTGCCTGTCTGTCTGTATGAATACGTGCCATCTATGTATGGGTGACCTTGCAGGCACGAAGAGGGTGTTGGATCAAGCACCTCCTCACCCTACCAAGGAGGGCAGCTTGGGTGCTACCTGGGCGTTCTATTACCCAAGAGGGTGGCTGCGATGATTTTTATAGTCATTTTTTATGTTTTAGGTCTGGTAGTCTTACCCCCATTTCTACCTACCTCAGGGAAGCTGAGCTATGGAGAAGAGGGTAAGAGAGAGGGTAGCAGGTGGGGGACCCACCAACCGAGACTCTTCCCAGTGCTTCCTGTCCTCTCTTCTGTTGGCCGTACACCTTCAGGAACAGACTGAGGGCAGCCTGGCCCAAGGGTTTTCCCTCCAGAGCCGTTCTAGTGGGAGATTGCCCATGGGGAGGGCAGCTGGCTGTGTTGCACACGGCACTGGGGCAGACACACTGTCCTGTGGATTTCCTCCTGCAGTTTCCCAGTAACTGGGGAGAGGCCAGGACCAGGGGAATCTCTTATCTCTTGGCCTTGGCCTGACTCCAGCCAGGCCATGCTGGAGACCTCACAGCGACCTTCCGGCAAGCCAGTTCCCACCATCACAGCTGTCCTCCCGTGTAAAAACTCCCAGGTGGCACCCAGCTGCCCTTCCCGAAGGACGAGGGAGGGTTTGATGCCAGGGGTTCATTTTCAAACCAAAGAGAAACTCAGCTGTGTATTCACGTCACGGCCTGGGGTGCAGGAAGGATGCTGCCGGGCACCCAGAGGAACCTGAGCACCTCCTGTCCAAATTCAAAGTTCTCTTTCAGCTCTTTTCACTTTGTGATCTTGGTCTGGTTTACTGCCCCCAGCTATCATAACTTACACATCATATCTTATGCAGAGCCCTTTGCTAGGTACTTTATACCTGTTATCTGATTCTGACAGCAACCTTTAGAGCAGAAAGATCTGGAAGGAGCAGCCTCTCCCACTGGCAGGTGTTAGCCCATGCTCACTGCTTGTGATGGCCGCGGTGATGTTTCCAGGAGGAAGGATGGCTTCAGTTGCCGAGTGGTACCAGGGTGCAGATGCCCTCAAACTTCAGCCTCTTTGCTCCAGACCACCTTCACTCAGAGGTGGCCAGTGTCTGATAGATGTGTGGCTTAATTCCATGGGCCCATTCCAGCCCCAGATCTCCCCAAGGGGCAGTCAAGGTCACGGTCGGACCTATGTGTCAATAGGGCCACTTGTCCCTCTTCCTAGTTTCACTTTCTTCCCCTCCCTTCCATGGATGGGTCCAACAGGTGCACCTTAATAAACGGCCCAGCAGTCCCAGAACAACACAAAACACACAGCAAGTTCTAAAAAGTACAGCGGCCCAGAAGAAACTCCGGGGGTCAGGACAGTAATAATAGCTTTGTGTCTACTCAGGTTGGGGTTCTAGTAGCAGGGGCCACGCATCAGCCCAGACCTAGCATATGCTCCACTTTATGCTGCTTTCTGTCCTCTGTTCCTCTCACCCGGAGGGAAGGATCACTTTCAACCAAGAGAGTGTCACTGCCCAGGTCAACACTGGCCCGCACAGAGCAGGGTAGGCACAGCAGAGGTTGGCAGGATGAATGAATAAGAGGGGAAAATGACAGCAGGGAATGGGATTATCAGATGTCTTTCTGGGCTGGGACCAAATATTTACCTTGCTCACTGGAGAATCCTGGGATAAGCCTGGTTTTCTAAGGCCTGTTTACGCCACCTTGCCTTCAGTGGCAGACACAATCGACCTGGTCATACTGCAGTTTGAACACCTGTTTCCGTACATGGGGCCTAGGCATGGGAGAAGTTCAGCAACCCCACTTTGTGTCCTTGGGGGACTCTACTCTGTGACCCCTGTGTCCCAGGAGGCTTTGGTGCTGTGTTCTGCACTCCTTGTCTAGCTGCAGGTTTATGTGGGGTTTTAGTGTAGCATAGCTTGATGTGGGCTAGGATGGGCTTGCCTCCCTGGACACTCTCATGAGGGAATAGGTTTAGATGTGGCAAGTAGGGTCTGGGTCAAGCTTCAGAACTGGAAAGAAGAGGCGTGGAGTCAGGCTATCTCTTGGATTCACACTGGAATCTAAGGCAAATGGAAGGCGCATAGGGTGCTGGGGTTTGGATAGGTTTTGAGTGTGTTCTGTAAGGGCTCTATGTGTGGAAACTTAATCCCCATTGTGAGGCCGTAAGAGGGCAGAAACTTAGTCTGGCTCTGTGTTTAGAAGTAGGGCTTTTGGGGTTAAGGAGGTCTCACTTGCCGTGCTAGCCTGACAAGCCTGACAAGAGTTTGACCCCTGGAACCCACACGAAAGGCTGGATGAAGTGGCATGCATCCGTCACCCCAGGCTCCTGCGGAGACGTTAAAAGTGGAGACAGAAAAGCTCTCTGTGCAGCAGCAGGCACACCAAGAGAGACCCGGCCTCAGCAAGACAGAAGGTGGAAACAGGTCCGGAAAGTCGCCCCTCAGCTCTACATTTGTGCTGTGGTGTGCGCTCCCTCTCCCTCAACTACTAAATGAGTTTAATTAATTAAATGAGAGGTAGCACTTTTGGGGGACTGGAGAGGTGGTTCAGTCAGTAAAGGGATCACCCTGAGAGCAAGAGGATCTGGGTTCAAGCTCTAGCACCCACATAAGGATGCCAGCCATGCGGATGGATGTGTTTTTGTAATCCCACTGCTTACAGGCAGGAGGATTCCTGGGAGCTCACTGGCCAGCCATTCCAGCCTAACTGTCCAGCTCTGGGCCAAGGAGAGACCCTAGGTAAGAAGGATGGCACCTGATTGTCCTTTGGTTTCCACATGTACACATATTTATGTATACCCACAGGCACCCTCCCGAAATACATTTTTTAAAAATTGGGGCTTTTGGAAGGCGATTAGGATTAGATAGGGTCGTCAGGGTGAAACCTCCCCATGAATAAGTAATGAGAGATTTGTAAGAGAAATGAGAGAAACCAAGACCAGAACAGACACACACACACACACACACAGACACACACACACACACATGCAAACACAGTCTCAGAACCACCTTGCGGTTCTGCCCATCCCTTCAAACCTTGTATTTCCAGCACCACTAGTCTAAACAAACCTCTTCTTTTTAAAGTAATCTGACTCAGGCCTTTCAATACAGTGTCAGGAATCAGACAGATACTCGTGAAACAGTGATTTCATTTGAGACAGTAACATGTGGGGACAGCAGTTTGCGACAGAGCAGCAGGTGCATAGGCTGTGAGGTATTGAGGGGACAGTATTGGTATTGTTGGGTAGGGAGCACCCTGACGATCAGGTGGTCCGGGCAGCTGACTGCACATCTTTAAGGGCATGTTTGAGGGGCTGGAGAGTTGGCTCAGTGTTAAGAGCATTTGCTGTTCTTGCAAAGGACCCAGGTTCGATTTCTTGTGGAAGCTCACCACCTCCTTGGGCACCAGGCACACAGATGATGCACAGGTGTCCATGCAGGCCAAATACTCTTACACATAAAGTGATAAGAATATTTAAAAAGAGCGTGCCTGCCATACCCCTGGGGGCTGCCTTCAATGCTTAGAGAGCAGGAGTTCGCAGAGGGCATAGGTAGGGTCCATGGTGGTGGAGTGACATCTGCAGCAGGGAGGGAGGGTCAGAGCCAGCGACGGTGTTTGGAATTCGGTGAGAATAGCTGAGCCCATGATCAGCCTGAATGGAACTGTAGATGAGATGTCTCAGGCCTCTGTAGTCACTGAGCCCATGCTGTCCTTCCAGACGGGTACTAGGGAGGCCAGCCATGCAGCACAGCCGGCCCTGAATGCTAACATTTCGTCCCAAGTCACATAGGGAGTTTGGATTTTTCTTCAAATTGACACTGGATACTTCCCTAGAAACAAAGTGAGTTACGACTGGCCATTTTCTACTTTAAATAATAGTTAATAATAATATTCTATTTTGTGTGTGTGTGACTCTTTCATCAGCATGTATGAATACCATGTGAGCTGAGTGCAGTGGTGCATGTGTTTGGGAGGCAGAGGCAGGTGGATCTCTGTGAGTTGGAGGCCAGCCTGGTCTAGAGAGCGAGCTTCAGGACAGCCAGGGCCACATAATAATACCCTGTGGTGGTGGTGGTGGTGGAGGGCACCACATGCATGCAGGCCAGAAGAGGGCATGGAAACCCCTGGAACTGGAGTTACAAATGGTTGTGAGTCCTGTCCTGGGAACCAAATCCTGGCCCTCTGCAAGTGAAGCCAGGCTCTCAACATCTGAGCCATTTCTTCAGCCTCATCTATCTGCTTTGTACCCCGATATGTGTCCATTTGGACCGAGATCTACCATCATCAAGAAGGAAAGGGGAGGACCAGGTATGGCAGCAAGTGTCTTTAATCCCTGTATTTGGGAGACAGATGCAGATGCATCACTGTGCGGTTGAAGCAAGTGCTTGAGGGTCCACTGAGTGAGACCCTCTCTTCCTCTTCCTCCTGCAGGACAAAGCTAAAGCTGGGCTCAATAACCATGCAGAAGAGGCAGTGTGGGCTAGCCCTTTGGAACTGAGTGCAGGCAGACAGCCGGGGAATCAGCCTGCCATGATAGCCGGATGGACATATGGTATTTGTGTTAAAGCCAAGCTGCTGGGAGCAAACATCTGGGGACAAGGGATCCGACTCAATTGTTCTCCCTCCCTTCTCAGGAAAGGCCAGGAAGGAAAGGGCCCCAGTTGTAGAAGCTATTGTTTTCTGTGGGTTAAGCATCACCAGGTAGCCTGGCTGACAGGCGTCCTGTGAGAACGCTTTGATACACACTCTGTCCCTCAAACCGTCTTTCCTACACTGCCTCTGAGACTGCTGTAAATCTCTAAGATACTATCAGGTGCTCTAGAGTGCAGCTGGGAACAAGTGACCTTTACCCCAGCCAGAGTCCTTCCCATCTCCCCATCTACTCCCACTTTCTCCTATCTACCTCCGGAGGTCCCTGGGGCCACCACAGGCAAGGAGCAAACCTAGGACGTCAGGGTTCCTCAGGGTTCCTGCCATCTCCCTGCGTCTGAGGCTTTGTTGTCTTCCAGGAACTGGGTGTGTGTGTGGGGGGGGGGTTTCTGCTATTAGGAGACCCACTTCCTCTCCTGGTGGCACAATACTGCGTTTGCACGAGTGTAGCTGATTGTAGAGGTCGTTCGTGTTCATAGTGTTGTCACTGTATTGTAAAGTAGTCAAAGTCATGGGGACCTTATCGAAGAGGAAGCCACCAAGACTCCGGGTGGGTTGACCATTCTTCCAGGAGTGGGGTGGCAAAGCAGCAACTGGGTCGGAGTCCATTCTGTTCCCTCCCCCAATCCTGGTTTGTATGCAACTCAGAAACATTCCGCCAGTGGGACACCAACATCCAGGGCGGTGATTTAACCTCACCTAGTTTCCAATTCATTCATGAAGAGGGATGAAGTTCATCCCTCACAGAGCTATCTGTGTACGCTGTGTGTTGTCCAGTAACGAGTGGAACTCACAGAGTACAGGCAAACAGAACTTCTAAATAGGGCCTGGGTATGTAGCTCAGTGGAGGGAGTGCTTGTCTAGCATGCAGGAGGCCCTGGGGCTGACCCTCAACACTGCATAAGCCAGACATGGTGGTGCCTGCTTGTAATCCCAGCACTCTGCGGGTGGAGGCAGAAAGATCAGGAGTTCAAGGCTATCTGTGACTACATAGCTAATTTGAAGCCACCCTGGGACACAGGTGACTTTATCTCAAAACAAACAAACAACAACAACAACAACAACAAAAGATTAAAAAAAAACCACCATTGGATGTCTAAGTGCCCTTCTTTTTCCTATCTTAGTTTGTTGGGTTTTGTTGTTGTTGTTGTGATAAAATGCTGAAAACCAACTTGGGGGGAAGAAAGGGCTCATTTCAGCCTATATAGTCCATTACCAAGGGAAGTCGGGGCAGGAACTCAAGCACAGACCTTAGAGGACTGCTGGTTACTGGCTTGCTTTCCAGAGCTCACGAACCTTGCTTTTGTTATAACACAGGCCCATCTGCCCAAGAGCTGGCTCTACTCAAAGTAGATGTAGACTGGGCCCTTCTATACCAACCATTAGACTGCCTGCCTACCAGCCAGCCTGATAAAGGCATATTCTCAACTGAGTTATCCTTTTCCCCAGATGATTCTAGCTAGTGTCAAGCTAACACACTTCTTGCCAGGTCGGGCTCAAGGCTATATTCAAAGGCCAAAGTAGGTATTCAATAAACATTTGATGATGAGCGAGTGATAAACTCAGCCATCGTCCTTTCCTTATCTCTTAAAAAAAAAAAAAAAAGAGGTGATATTTATTTGCAGCTCCAAGCTACAGAGAGCTCTGCAAACAAGGAGTGGTGGCCGGGACTTTCTCCAGCTGGCACAGCTAAAAGCCTCAGGCCACGGGCTGGTTATTTACAGGTGCCCAGTCCCCAGGAAAGCTGCCAGGCAGCAGGCCGTCTGCTCCAGGAACTACCTGCATCTTCATAGTGAGGGATTTGTTGGTCTTAAGCAACAACATTGTGCATTCGCACAACGGTGGCTGGTTGCACTGTCACATTTAGCCAAGGTTTCACCCTGGTTGCCTGGTTTTCTTCCTCTCTTGCCCACAACTAATGGGAGTAGCAAAATGCCCACAAGTCCTGGTTATCAAGGTGTTTGCCAGGGCTCATTTGAGAGCTTTGTGAGACTCTTGCTGGAGGTCCCCGCAGCTCTGGAAGCTAGCTTCTTGGGCCGATGAAGGCCTGCACCATCAGTTTCTTGAACACTTAGGGGTGAAAGGTGCTTTAGTGACATTTGATCCATACTCTGGCAATAGCTACTTCCCACTTGCACATGGACCTGAGCAATTCCAAACTGATCTGCCTTAGTAGCCATGATGTGGAAGAAAAGTATCCAGTCCTGATGCTGTTTCAAAAATAAAAGATGGAAGACCTAAGACCTGGTGCAATGCTTGTTATAATTCACAAAGGGACATGGGTTGCAGAGGGAAGTGACAGGGTGGAGGGCCTGGCCTGCTTCTCACAGCAACCCAGCACTGAACCTGGGGTTTCGGCAGCCTAGGAAGGCCAGGGTACAATCCTATTGCATTCCAGAAGGCCCCTTGCTGATCTCCAATATAGAAGTCCCTCTCTCCTTGCCTAATTGGCAATGTTAGTGGACACAGTAGTTTAGCAAGGAACACTGCTTTGGAGATCTAATAATTGGCACTGAAAAGGCCATCATGGAAGTCCCACCAGCGAGGACCCCAGGGTCTTCTGGACCACACTTGGCTGTGGCGAGGCTCTTCTAGCTTTTCCTTCCCCTCATCTGATCTCATTTTCTCCTCTGCCTTTACTTATTCAAGACTTCTTTGGAGTACTGCAAGCCCGGTGTTCAGTGATAACTTTTCCTCTTGGTCTTGAAAATGAAAAGCTCATTGTCAAGAAAAATTTCTAAGGCTGGAGGTATGGCTCAGTTTTAAGAGTGTTGTGCAGTGTGCAAAACTATGGGCTCCATCTCCAGTACAGGAGGGAGGAGAAAAGAGGGAGGCACAGGGGGAGATAGAGGCAGAGACAGACAGAGAGAAACAAAACTTAGAATCAAGTGGCCTGACCTTATGCACGTCATGTGTTAAGTATTTCCTAGCCATATCAAAATACTCAGCAATGTAAATCACCTTCCTTTGAACCAGTCTGACCCTTAAAGGCCTTCAGATCATAGCTCTTCCCGGCTACACTCTACACTCAAGTACCTTCATCTCAGCTCAAGCAGCCTACCTTGCCCACGTGATTGTCTCATTGTTGTCTGTCTGAAGTGCTCTCTGATTCTGTGGTGTAATCCTGATCGTTCTTTATGGTACACTGCTTTTTTTCCACTTGGTTTCCTCCTAAGTATACTGTCAACAGCCTACTATCTGATGTTCTGAGGCAATACTTCATTACAGCTATTCATTACAAAAAACGACAGCACTCCGTTACAGCTATTCTGTCTTGGTTAATTGCTGTCACTCCTCTTTACATATGTATGCACCTGTAGCATCTCTGTCATCTTTCTCCAGGTAGACTGGAAGAAATGACTCATTTCCTGGGGCAGTGGTTTCCATAAATGACCAAACTGCAGACTGTTAGAAACTGGTTGCAAGAGATTTCCGCCTGGACAGTATATTAAAAATGCAGATCATTGGACTTCCAGAAGACCGGCTTTGCAAGGCTGTGCGTAAAGAAGGCATGAACCCAGAAGGGATGACACAGGAGGATGGGGACTTGGGTCAGTGGTTTTAACAAGCTCCTAGCTGACTCTCATGATGCTGATGCAATGGCAAGCTGTGTGCCTGCACAGGAAGCACCGTGCCCAGCGAACCCAACACAAAGCTGCATAAATTGGTCCTCACATGTTGTTTAGCATGCACCTCTTAATTGGTGATACTTGACAACTACAATACCAGTGTTGTTTCCCCATTCTACTCTCTGTTTATATACATGATTTATTCTTTTCAGTAACTTTCAGAAATAAAGTGGAACTTAAATGAGATTTTATTTACATGTGTACATGTATCTGCGTGGCTGTGAGGTAAGAAAAATAAAGCAGGAATAATAAATTGATGTTATCAAGGATCTCCTAGACTTAATTAGAATACACTTAAAGTAGAATTAGGTAAAGGGGTACTCCAGGATGAGCCAGTATACCACCCATAATTGTTAGAAACTGTAGGAAGGGAAAAATCTGTGTCTCTACCTTGAGTAAAGTCTAGGTTTGTTGAGAATGTGTTTCTCTAAGATTTGTTCATTAAGCTGGGGGTGGTGGTACACCTTTGATCCCAGCACTCGGAGACAGAGGCTGGTGATGATGACACCGATGGAAACTTTCATTCCTTTTCAAGTATTTAGACTGAGAACTAATTTTATTTCCATGTATTTCTGTCCCTTTTCTCTTCTGAATTTGATATTTAGCAGTATTGTTAGTTCTTTGTAACCCATTAAGATATTTAAGTATGGTCAGAAGAGGTTGGCATAAGCTTTAATCCCAGCACTCAGTGGACAGAGGCAGGCTGATCTCTGTGAATATGAGGCCAGCCTGGTCTACAGAGGGAGTTCCAGGACAGCCAGGGCTCTGCAAAGAAATGGTCTCAAAAACCAAACAATCAAAAAGACAAGCCACAAAAATTTGCTAAGATTGCCACCAATTAGGCTCTCAGCTCATAATAAAAAGAGACAACCTCTGGCTCACAGCTAAACCTTGGAACTTCTGTCTCTGTGAGACACGGTTTTTCTTTCTTTTTTAAAGATTTCTTTATTATAATGTATACAATGTTCTGTCTGCACCAGAAGAGGGCACCAGATCTCATGATAGATGGTTGTGAACCACCATGTGGTTGCTGCGCATTGAACTCAGGACCTCTGGAAGAGCAGTCAGTACTATAAACTTCTGAGCTATCTCTCCAGCCACCAAGACATGATTTTTTTTCTAGTCCTGGCTGTCCTGGAACTCATTCTGTAGACTAGGCTGGTCTTGAACTCAGGGACCTGCCTGCCTCTGGGATTAAAAGCTACCACTCCTCACCCCATCACACACTATTATTAGAGTTTTTCCTTTACTCATCTCTAAGTGTGCAGAGCGTTTCTCACTGGGAAGGTGTGTTAATTCTGCAACAAGTGTATGTACCAGTGTACATGCAGAGGGCAGAGGGTTTAGCTTCTCAGAGCTGGAATTACAGATGTTATGGGGGTCCTGGGATCTGAACTTGGAAGACTACTGAGTCATCTTTCTAGTCCCTAAAGTAATATTCTCACAGGCACTTGACCCAGAGTACACAGGAACTTAGTTTACAAGCATTCTAACAGTACAGCTAGAATATGATCTCTTCCCTAACTGTATTAAAATTGATAACCTACACACCTTTAATCCTAGCACCCAGGAGGCAGAGGTAGGTGGAGCTCTGAATATGAGGACAGTCTGGTCTACATAGCAAGTTCCAGGTCATTCCGGGCTATGCAGAAAGACCTTGTCTCACCCCCAACTCCCCTAACCACACCCTCTCAAAAAAAAGCTGGTACCCTTTCTAATTACCAGAAGGCACAAACTAATAAACTGCCTTTTAGATTCTTTAACTCCAGGGCTCAACCCTGCTTCCGATGTCAACTTTACAAGTACTGGGACTAGAGCATGAGCCACTACATTGTTTTCAAAAAAGTTTTAGAGTCTCATGTTGTAGTTCTGGCTGACTGGCACTTATGTAGGCCAGACTTGCCTTAAACTCGGAGATCTGCTTGCCTTGGCCTCCCAAGTGCTGGCAAGTATTTGGTTCTCTCTGTATAGCCCAGGCTGTCATAGAACTTGCTATACGTAGCCCAGGTTGGCCTCAAACTTGTGGTCCTCTTGCCTCTGTCTCCTAAGTGTGCTGGGATTACAGGCTAGCCATCACATCCAGCTTTTTATTTATAAATGGAATAGCATGCATTAATGTCTTGATTTCTGATTTTTTTTTTTTTTAGGGAAAGAAAGATTTAACACCTGGACCCAAGCTCACCTACAAAAACCAGATGTAGTTTTACACATACTTACACACATACCAAGAATTTTAGTTTCCACTCCTCACCTCACCTATGGCCAGACCTGGTTTGATTTCCTACCTGCTTTCCAAGGTCTGAATCTATGCCTTATATATCTGCCATCTCGTCTTCTACTGATCAGCAAATCTTCTTTTAGTTGATGTGTCCTCAGCAGGTCTCTGACCACAGAGGACTGACATTTTTTTTTTTACTTTACAATATGAACATTAAGGGACCTACATATACCATCAGGTAAAACTGAGAGCTCTGTTTCTCCACTTGTATATCCTGGCTCATTCCAGGAAGCTTCTCTACTCAGCCTATAAAGCAGGTGGGCAGGGATGAGCCTGGGAGTGGGTAGAGACTGGCCACCAAGCGCTGACCGAGTTCAATCTCCCTTAGACCGACATGGTGGAAGGAAAAAAACCAAGCCCCACAACCTATACTCTGATACCCCACATGCACATCCTGTCCCAACAATAAATAATGCAATATGTTTAAAAAATAGCCACACTATGACAAATCAGCTACTCGCTCTGATTCAAGGAGGCTGCAAGGAAGAACCAAGGCTTGCTTCACTCACTGGTCCTTTCCAGGCCGTTAAAGCCAGGAATGCAGACTGGTAGTTGAGAAGCTGTGCGGGTTTCAGGGCTTTCTGAGATAGACTTTGTTTGCTTCTTAAACAAACGGGTATTGCTACTGGTTCAACAGTTCATTGTTAGTATGTTTAATGCGTATGCCTATTTCTGAAGAATGTAAGCTGACAGTCATTAAATTTGCTTAGTCCCAGTATAGTTAAAGCTTTTTTTAAACAAACAGAGCAATAACCTCCCCGCAAAGTAGGACAGAATCTTATGGGGACAGATTTTTTCCTCCAAGCTGTATTTGTTATGTATACAATGTTCTGCCTGCATGCACACCTATACACCAGCAGAGGGCACCAGATCTCATTATAGACGGTTGTGAGCCACCATGTGGTTGCTGGGAATTGAATTCACAGACCTCTGGAAGAGCAGTCAGCGAGTGCTCTTAACCTCTGAGCCATCTCTCCAGCCCCGGGGAAAGACTTTCACGCTGAATACTTACCTTGACATTTATGTAGTTCACTTCATGCACACTTGCGTATTTATTATATGTTTGAATTTTAAAGGTAAATAAAATTATAGTAGGAACAAAATTATTATAGGGTAAATGGCAGCCCTAGCTTTTTATGTTCTTAGCGTGCCAAAGGTGTCCTTGGAGAGCTCTCAAACAGGGGTGCAGGAGTGCTTAAGTATGCTTGCTGCTTTTGCAGAGGACTCACATTTGGTACTCAGCACTCACAAGAGGTGGCTTACAACCCCTGTAAGTCCAGTTTCAGGGGATACAATGCCCTCTTCTGGACTCCATAGGCACCTGCACTCAAACATGTACATACCCATATACAAACACATATACACATAACTAAAACTGCACTTATAGCCTTTTAAAAAATTTTATTATTTATATAGCATTCTGCCTCCACATGTGACTGTGCACCAGAAGGCACCATATCTCACTATAGATGGTTATGAGCCACCATGTGATTGCTGGGAATTGAACTCAGCACCTTTGGAAGAACAGTATTCTTAACCTCTGAGCCATCTCTCCAGCCCCACTTATAGCTCTTTTAGAGGGACTGGGGCTTGGTTTCCAGCATGTCAGGGGCTCATAAACCCCAGCTCCAGGGAAGCCAAGAGCCTTTTCTAGCTCCCTTGGACAACTACAAATCACAAACACATACACAAAGACAAAAAATTTTAAAAAAATTGGGGGGAGAGGTTTCAATAAAGGGTTTCTCTGTGTAGCCCTTGCTTGCTGTTCTGGAACTCACTCTGTAGAGCAGGATGGCCTCGAACTCACAGAGATCCACCTGCCTCTGCCTCCCTATTGCCAGGAGAAAAGGTATGCGCCACCATGACTGTCAATAAAATAAATCTTAAAAAAAAAAAAAAAAAAAAGGGCAACCAGAGACTTCCCTAGTTTCTTAGTTTAGAGCCCCAAACTCTTGTCCCCACAACTAGGGCCATTTCAAGGTATTATACAAATGAAGTGTCTTCATCTTATCTCCTAATCAGTATGAAAACTAATATAGGGCCTCTCTCATGACTTTTCATTTTATACCAGCTCTCTACCCTGTGAATGTGAGCCATATTTAAGTAAAATTCACCTGATTACTGCAGGTGCCTCCTTCTACCTCAACAGTGTCCACCTTCTCTAAGGTAGAAGATTCTCTGTGTAAATGGGATTGGCAGTATGTACACTGAAGAATTAAAACAAGATCACAGAAAGAAAGGCTGAAGAAACACTTTTTGTGTTTACTTGTACAAGGAAAAACCACATGTGGACATCTGCAGTATTTAATTTGTTTGGGTAGTAGTTACAGATAAACAGGTACACACCATATACAATGACCAATACTTTTTATACAGTTCATATTTCAGTACATCAACACTATCTTATTTACACTCTATGTACATTAATGTCTTCCTAAGGTCAGTGCATTGTCAACAAGTTTTATACAGAAATTTACAAGGTGAATGTAGTTAATAGTTAATTTAATAAATTTTCTGCTAGTTCTTGAATTTAAAAAATTAATTACAACCAATATAACAAACACAGATCAAACAACATTAGTATATTGTGCTACCTGCTCAACTAAAACATCTGTTAGGAAATTACTGAAATCTTCCACTTTTCATGGGACTTGTCCAGGTAGGAACAGACAATTTCATATACTGAAAGCCTTGAGTCTATGACGTATGCGTTTTGTGTGACTTCACTCATCACTCCCTTTAGGCCTCTCCTTCCTCTTAAGTGCACCCAGTCTTCTGGAAAAGTTACCAACCTAGGCAGCTGTTTAAGATGCCTTTCCAATGTGCTGGGACGAGGGCTGTCACTGGCCTCCGCCACTGAACATGCGCGCTAACTGTATTGGCATTTACTATCCACCGGGAAGGGAGGGTAGGAAAAGCTGACAGCAGATGAAAATCAACTTCCAGAGTCTCGATGAATTTTTTAAAGGACCAAAAATAAGATGAAATTTTCCTTTGACTATATATTAAAACACAACACAGGGAAAAATTCTGCCAGAAATAAATAACATTTATACTTTTTTCCAGTTTTGAATAATTAGAAAAAAATTGAGTAAAGAAATATAAGTTTTGATGACTAGTGCAAAAAAAAAAAAAAAAGAAAAGCTGGTAAGGAACAGACAGGAAAACTAGAATTTGCTTCCTAAACCCAGCAGTTTCTTTAACAATGCTTATTAACTATCATTGTTGGATGTATTTTGTTTTTAAATTTTACACTGTAATGGAGTTAGTTTATAGCCCTTAGAGCCATTAAAGTACAAGCACAACTGTTTGCATGTGTTCTTTCTTTTAAAGTGCAAAGCGGGAAACAAAAAGAAACCCACCACTAAGAGGAAGCACGCCTGGCTTTGCCGCTGCCTTCTTTTCTGGAAGCTCTTTGTGCAACATTCGCATGGGGACCATGGTGCAAACCCTGGCAGCAGCTGCCACACCCAGCAGGGTGCCTCTGCAGGAGGCTGTGGAAGCTGGACTTCACTGGACTGGGCAGAATACACATAGTCTTAGAGACCAACTGCCACATGCTTCTGCCACCAATCAGCTTCAAACACAAACTCAACAAGAACAAGAAGCAAAAAAGACAGGAAGATCAGGAAAATGTTTCAAAAAATTGTCCATACTATAAGAATCATCCGCACCCCTGCATGATCTTGCTTTTCTCCATTTGTCAATACAACGGAATGAAACTTCAGGAAAAAGGAGGTAGCATATCATGTCGTCCATCCCCAGACAACATGACAATTTATTTTTTTAAACTTTGATTCCAAGGAAATCCTTAGTATCCTGTTATGATTACTGGTAAACTCTATACTCACTACAAGTTTGTTCATTATCTGGACAAGCACAATTAAATTCTTAATTGGTCCCAAGAGATTGGTGCCAAACCCTCTTGTTTACAGGCTAATGCTGGGATCTGCCTGAAAGTTCTCTACCAGACAGCTTTCGAGAGCCTTCAAAACAAAATTATTACTATTCTTAAAGTTGACTGCTATTTTAATCAGAACTTTTATTTTGTGCTTCAGGTCACAGGATGAAATAACTACACTTAGCCTGCTGTTCAGTGATGATTCTGCCAAATGCCAGCTACAAGGAGTCACCTCCCTTAACCACCAGCACACCTAGCAGCCAGAGTGGTAGCGTTACTGTAACACACAGTACTTCTTGTAATCAGATTCAAAGTCTTCATCCATGCTGCTTGTGTCTGCCATCTTTTTGCCATCTATCTTTGGCAGAAATTGTGCACAGTCTATCCCCTGCTGCTCATAGAAAAGAATGTAGGCAGAGTCGGTGTCTATTTCATCAGGGTGAAGCTCCTAAAGGACAAGAAAAGCCTTTAATAAAAAAGCCACTGCTGTGTTGGCTCTTAATCCTTCCCAGGAAGACCAACTGTCTCTACCTTAGTCTAGACTAATTGACTGCTTGAATCAACTATCTCACACCTGCCCTGAATATGAGCCTCATTATTTTTCATCTTTGTTTTTTGGGGAAATATTCTAACCATAGGCAAAGGAATGCTCTAGATCTCACAATATAGTAATAAATAAATAAAAATAAATACAGTAATAAATAAATATTTTATATATATTTTGGGTGGATGAGAGAGGTTTTTTTTTGTGTGTGTGGACCCTGTCTCATGTAGCCCAGACTGGCCTTAAACTCGTTTAGGTTGAGGACGATGACCTTGAACTCCTGATCCTCCTGCCTCCACCTCCATCAAAAGTGTCTAACATGTGCTGCCCTGGGTTTTAGGTTCAGCATGGGTGGGTTGGGTAGGGGGAGACAGAGAGAGGACCCAAGACTGAATTTCTCATTAACTAGCACCTTTTTGTTCATTATTCATATTTTCTGCTTATCCCCAGTTTGCCCATCACCTTTGCTTACTTAACACTGAACAGAATATGGTAGAGACCTTCATACAAACACATCATTTCCTGCTCGGCAGAAGGGATATTATTTCAGTGATGTTCCCCAAATTTGTGGACATTCTGTTTCTAACTTTAAGTAAAGATTGAGAATATTTACCTTACAGCTGCTGTCATTGTAACAGTACCACTTGCAGTTTGGGTTTTTGGCATAAGTGACATAATGGCCCCCACCCAGAATTCCTGAATGGCACTAAAGAGAGAAGAGAGTGATGATATGTTAGTAAATAACAGTACTGCAGCCAGGCATGGCGCTAAGATCTGAGCAAAAGAACACTGACCACTAGGCAGTAAGGAAAAAAAGTTTACAATCCCCTAATTTAAAAAAAAAAAACAAAATCTAAATCCTATTTCACATTATTTGTGATTTTTTTTGAAAGACAATGTCTTGCTATATAGCGTAGGTTGTCCTCAAACTTGAGATTGTCAAGTGCTAAAATTAGAGGCACATGTCACTAAGTCTGGCCCTGTAACAGTTATTTAGAAAGAAAAAATTCCTTAGAAATACTTAATATCCCAGGGGAGGACTTTGCAGCCAGCCCTGAGGAGACAGGATAAGCTGGGGTTGGATGGAAGGGAAGGAGGTCCTCCCCTGTTGGTGGACTTGGAGGGGGCGGGGAAGAAGGAGATGAGGGAGGGAGTGGGAGGGTAGGAGGGAATGGGGGAGGGGGCTACACCTGGGATTCAAAGTACCTAACCTGTGATTGAGATA
>CM053746.1:33454891-33480486 GCA_028658305.1 Pachyuromys duprasi | reverse complement strand
AAAAACATAGTGGTCTGTCTGTCTCTCTCTTTCTCTTTTGAGACAGGGTTCTCTCTCTCTCTCTCTCTCTCTCTCTCTCTCTCTCTCTCTCTCTCTCTCTCTCTCTCTCTCTCTCTCTCTCTTTTGAGACAGGGTTTTTTTTTGTGTAACCTTGGCTGTCCTGGGCTTGCTTTGTAGACCAGGCTGGCCTTGAACTCTCTGAGATTCCTCTGTCTGCCTCTGCCTCCTGAGTGCTGGGATTGCAGGCGTCTGCCACCACATCCAGCAAAGGTGTCTCTTTTCATAGCTAGTGAAAATTTATATCTATGCTATGATATACTAGTAGAGAATGCTGATTTTTTTTTTTTTACTACTATGGGCTATAAAGGTAGGTGGGGACTGAAAGACTGATGAAAACATTTTTGAAATTTATCAATACAATTTCCTTTTCCTCTTGGGGTCCACAGTTAGATCCTCTAGCACTATCCAAATAATGTATTGTTTATAAATACCCTCTTCAAAATTGTAAAAGGAAAATTTTTATATAGTTTTGCTTTTAATTATGTATATGTTTGTGTGGAATAATGTGCACATATGAGTATAGGTGCCTGGAGTCCAGTAGAGTGTGTTGGATCTCCTGGAGTTGGATTTACAGATGGTTGTACGCCACCTGGATCCTTTGAAATAGCACTAAATGCTCTTAACCACTGAGCCATCTTTACAACCTCATATGCGTAACACACACACATACACACTAAAGCCTGGAACTTTCTATATAAACGAAAATGGTTTTGAATTCAGAGATCTGCCTGTCTCTGCTTCCCTAATTTTAAGACAAAAGTGTACAGAACTATGCCTGGTCTTTCATATTCTTTTAAAACAAAATTTCTTGCTTTACTTATTTGCTTTTTTGGTAATAGGTGTACAAACGTGCATGTGCAACAGTATGTGTGGCAGTCAGAGGACAATCTGTGGAAATCAGTTGTTCTTTCTACCTTGTGGGTTCTGAGGATTGAACTTGGGTTGTCAGGCTTGGCTGTTAAGTGCCCTGTTGGTAAAATGTTCTTTCAGAATGTATACACCTTACCCTTGTTCATTCAAATGCTGATTTCTCTCCCCCAGTATCTGGTTTCAATCTGGACATTACATTGAGATGCTTATTATAAGCCTCACCTGTCTCAAGTTTGTGTAAACATGCCACCATTTGTTCTCTAAATTGTCAATTAAAACAACCAGCCACAATGTTGAGCAATGGAGAGGACAGGGTGGGACATCCTGGTTCAGAGTAGAAGGACAGGAAGGATGCAGGAGGAGAGGAAGGAGTGGGAAGGAGAGGGGAGGAGCCAGAGGAGAGGTCTTGGAACAACGTGGAGAAATGAACTGAGATCACTAAAAGCAAGTATAATGGATGAATCTGAATGGTAGGAAACTATGCGGGCTGGAGGTTTAGGATGGAGTAACTATTGCCCAGCATTGTGTTATAGGCTAATTAAATAAATCCTAGTCTCTGTATGGTGATTTGGTTATACAGCTGTTTAGGATTAACCGCAGCTTTACTAAAAGATATATCAATAGTAAATAGTAATAACAAATACAACAGTGCCCTTATCTGCTAAGCCATCTCTTGGCCCTATATCCTTTTGTTTGTTTTTAAAGACAGGGTTTTTCTCTGTAGCTCACCACTTGGCAGAGACAGGCAGAACTCCGAGAGTCCAGCTTAGTCTACATAATGAGTTCCAGAACCGCTGGGGCTACATAGAGACAGCTTATCTCAAACAAACAAACAAAACCTGACAGATTTTCTTTTACAATTTTCATTTTTGAGACAAGGTCTTTATAGTCCAGGTTGGCCTTGGATTCATGATTTTTCTGCCTTAAGTCTCCACAGTGTAGACCTCTGCTACCATGCCTGGTATGTAGTGCTAGGAGTCAAAGGTAGGGCTACATACACACACACACACTAGGCAAGCACTCTACAAACTGAGTATATCCTCAGCCCCTTCCAATGGGTGTTAAAAAGTCTCTGAGTCAGAGGCTAACCTGGTCTACAAAGTGAATTTCGGGACACCCAGGCCTACACAGCAAAACTTTGTCTCAAAAAAACAGCCAGCCAATCAGACAAAAATATCACTTGATGTTAAACAAACAACAAAAATACCCAAAACCTCACCCATAAAACTTGGTATCTTGGGTTGGTGAGATGGCTCGGTGGGTAAAAGCACTTGCTGCCAAATCTGACAATCTGTGTTCAATCACTAGAGCCCACGAGGTAGGAGAACCAATTCATGAGTTTTATCTTCTGACCACCACGTTCCATGGAATGCACAAAAACATGTATACACACACTCTCTAAAAATGTAAAGTGGAGCTCGAGAGATGGCCCAACAGGTGAGAGCACTGACTGCGCCTTCGAGAGCACTGGGCTGATCCCCAGGCCCCACAGCGCAGCTCAGTTATCTGTAACTCCAAGGAGCTTCTTCTGGGCTTGATAAGCACCAGGAATACAAGGAGTGCACAGATACACATGTAGGCAAAGTGTCTACATGTACAAAAATAAAATAAGAGAACATAAAAGACCTGCTGCAGGAGCTTGAAAGAGGGGAGCTGAGGGCGGATATGATCAAACTACATTTTATATGTCTGAGAAATTATCAATGAATACAAATATTAAAACTTTTTTACAAAATTAAAAACTTTATCTTGCTATGTAGTAAAAAAAATCAATATTCTTTTCAGTGACTACATAATTTATATATTGAATACATCACACTTTATTTAACCATACTTCTAATTCGGAGTAAATACATTTCTAATTATTTACTATTTAAAAAGAATGCTATATAGTGAACAGAGTACTATTTCCCAAGGAAAACTAGACGGGAAATCACCAAAGTAAAAGCAAATACGTAATAACCTCAATTGTGTACCAAGCTCTAAGTATGACCCTCTAAGCAGGGACAAGAACTCTATTTAGTAAGAGCCCAGATTGGTCACGTTTCCATGCCCCATAAAGACAAGACATCTCGACAGCTCTGGAGTTCCCTCTGTGTTGTGTCACTGAAAGTGGAAGTGGAGTGACAGTGACAGGTTGCATGCAGGCTCTTCCAGTAAGTGATGTCCTCCAGAACCTCTCAGGTTGCACAACAGGTTGGTTAAAAGGGGAAGAAGTATACAGAGCTAAATAATCTCCTGTCTTTGATAGGGATTGCCTTGTCAGGATAATGTCTTACTATAATTTGTGCTAACAAAGACTTGTAAGTCTATTCATTGCTGAAATTTTCCTTCTTTAAAGAATGCATGGCTAAAGTTTTTGAAATGCCTTGCTACAGTGAGCATGACCTATAATACCTTTTCAGACTTTCCTTAGCTTTTCGCCTAGTAATATCTTTCTTCCTCTGCCCCTGTTTTTGTAGAAGATCTTATGCAACCTTGGATGGCCTTGAACTTGCAGTGTATTTAATCCAGGATTTGAACTCCTGATCTTCCTGCTTCAATCTAGTGCTAGGATTATAGGGGTGTACTACTATGACCAGCTGAGCCTAGTGATCTTTTTTGTTTGTTTGGCAAGAGTCTACAGTAGGCCTGGCAGAATGCTTTTAATCCCAGCACTCAGAAAGCAGAGGCAGGCAAATATCTAAGTTAAAGGCCAGCCTGGTCCACAGAGCAAATTCTAGGATAGCCAGGGCCTCAGAGAACCCTTATCTTGAAAAACAAAATAAAAACCAATTGAGAATCCAAACAGGATAGTAGGCCATGAATTGGTTAATTCTCCCTTTCCTCAATAGCATAAAAAGTCAGAAAAGCTGGTGAGATAGTTCAGAGGATAAGCCAGAAGACCTGGGTTTGATCCTGACACTCTCATGGAGGGAGCTGTTCTCTCAAGCTGTTCTCTGACATCTACATACATATGCCCCACCATGAAATAATAAGTAATGAAATAAAAAAGACAGAAATAAAATGTAACGAAAATAAAAAAGACAGAAGTCAGTTACTATTATTAACTTATTTAAAGAAAACATTTTAAAGAAGTAAAAGAAAATTTCTGACAAATTAAGAGACATACAGTGAACACATTACAATCCATTAAAAACTTTAAAAATTTCATTTACTTGTTAGTTCATAAGTCGATGCACTAGCCTATTCCCAGGTTGCTTAGGCGCCTGTGATGTCATCACTCGTTGCTGCTACTAGGGGCCAGGGGTAAAAGGACCCTTGCCTGTTCTCTTGCTCTCTCTTGCTTCTCCCCTTTCTCTGTTGGGGTACCCCTGCCCCATCTCTGTCTCTGCCCTCATGGCCACTTAAGTCCTACCTCTCTTCTGTTTCCCTTCCCTCAAATGAACTCTTTCATATAAGATCTGGTGTGCACATGTGGGCATCATTTTAAAACATTAACAACTTCTCCATTAAGTTATTTCTGATACTTCCTTTTCTTTTAGATTCTGGAAATTTAATTTAGAGCCCTGCACATGCCTTATCCTGAGTGGTAGAATTACAGATGTGCATTACCTAAAAAATTCTAAAAAAAAAGATTAATTTTAAAAATTCCTAGCCAAGTGTGATGGTGCATACCTTTAATTTCAGCACTCAGGAGGCAGAGGCAGGCAAATCTCTGTGAGTTTGAGGCCAGCCTGATCTACAAAGTAGGACAGCCAGGGCTAGTATATAGAGAAACCTTGTCTCAAAAAACAAAACAAAAAAAATTTTTAAGTGCTTTATTTATGTGTTATGTGTGTTTCTTTCTGGAGTATCTGGACAGAGGCCGTAAGTGAGCTTCAGATCCATTGGAGCTGGTGTTAAAATTGGTTGTAAACCAGCTGAGGTGTGTGCTGGAACTGAACACAGGCTCTCTGTGAGAGCTGTAAATACTCTTAATTGCTGAGCCATCTCTCTAGCCATTAAAACTACCTTTAAAAATCTTAATTAAAAAAAAAGGCGTGGGGGAGCTAGAGAGATGGCCCAAAGGTTAAGAGCATTGGTTGTCTTCCCAGAGGTCCTGAGTTCAATCCCCAGCAACCACATGGTGGCTCACAACCATTATTGATACATAATAAAACAAATAAATCTAAAAAAAAAAAAAAAAGATTTAGCTGGACATAGTGGCACACAGCTATGATTCCAGTACTTGGTGAAGGAGAGAGGCAGGTGGATCTCTGTGAGCTCAAGGCCAGCCTGGTCTACACAGTGAGTTCAGACAGCCAAGGCTACACAGAGAAACTCTGTCTCAGAAAATTTTATGTATATTGGTTTTGGTCTGCATATAGGCCTATGTATGGTATGCATGCAGTGCCCTTGGAAGCCAGAAGAGGGCACTGGATCCTCTGAACCAGGAGTTGCAGATTCCTATTATTAGCTGGCATGTGGTGCTGGGAACCAAACTCAGGTCCTCTCCAAGAGTAGAGGTGTTCTTAACTGTTGAGCCATTTCTTTTGCACCCTTGTGACATTTTTCCTCCAGATAGGGTTTCTCTGTATAGGCTTGGCTGTTCTGGATTTGCTTTGTAGACCAGGCTGGCCTTGAACTCACAGAGAAATTCCTGCCTCTTTCTCTCTGAGCGCTGAGATTCCAGGCGTGCATCACTGCACCTGGGCCCCTATAACATCTTCCTTTAAAAAAAAAATTAAATTTTTTATTAATTACAGTTTATTCACTTTGTATCCTAGCTGTAGCCCCCTCCCTCATTCCCTTCCAATCTCATCTTCCCCCTGTCATCTCTTCCCATGCCCCTCCCCAAGTCCACTGATAGGGGAGGTCCTCCTCCCCTTCCATCTGACCCTAGCCTATCAGGTCTCATCAGGACTGGCTGCATTGTCTTCCTCCGTGGCCTGGCAAGGCTGCTCCCCAACAAGGGGGAGGTGATCAAAGAGCCAGCCACTGAGGTCATGTCAAAGACAGTCCCTGTTCCCATTACTAGGGTACCCTCTTGGACACTGAGCTGCCATGGGCTACATTTGTGCAGGGGATCTAGGTTATCTCCATGCATGGTCCTTGGTTAGATTATCAGTCTCAGAAAAGATCTCTGTGCCCAGATTTTTTGGTTCTGTTGCTCTCCCTGTAGAGCTCCTGTCCCCTCCAGGTCTTTCTATCTCCCCCTTCTTTCATAAGATTCCCTGCACTCTGCCCTTTGTTTGGCTATGAGTCTCAGCATCTGCTTTGATACACTGCTGGGTAGAGTCTTTCAGAGGCCCTCTGTGGTATACTCTTGTCCTGTTCCCTGTTTTTTTCCCTCTTCCAATATCCATCCTGTTTGCCCATCTGAGTGTGGATTGAGTATCTTACTCAGGGTCCTCCTTCTTGCCCAGCTTCCTTAGGAGTACAGATTTTAATATGTTTGTCCTATATTATATGTCTAATGTCCACTTATATATGCCATGTGTGTCTTTCTGCTTCTGGAATACCTTACTCAGGATGATCTTTTCTAGTTTCTACCATTTGCCTGCAAATTTCATGATCTCCTTGTTTTTAACTGCTGAGTAGTATTCCATTGTGTAAATGTACCACACTTTCTGTATCTATTCCTCCACTGAGGGACATCTGGGTTGTTTCCAGATTTTGGCTATTACGAACAAAGCTGTTATGAACATGGTTGAGCAAATGTCCTTGTTGTGTACTTGAGCATATTTTGGATATATGCTTAGAGTGGTATAGCTGGATCTTGAGGTAGCACTATTCCTAATTGTCTGAGAATGCGACAGATTGATTTCCAAAGAGGTTGTACTAGTTTACATTCCCATCAGCAATGGAGAAGGGTTCCCTTTTCTCCACATCCTCTCCAGCACGTAAGTGGGGAAGAGCCTTGAACTCACTGGCACAAGAGACAACTTCCTGAACAGAACACCAACAGCACAGACTCTAAGATCAACAATCAATAAATGGGATCTCACAAAACTGAAAAGCTGTAAAGCAAAGGACACTGCCATCAGAACAAAACAACAGCCTACAGACTGGAAAAGGATCTTGGGGTACAGAGCTAAACACAGAAATCTCAATAGAGGAATATCGAATGGCAGAGAAACACTTAAAGAAATGTTCAACATCCTTAGTCATCAGTGAAATGGAAATCAAAATGACCCTGAGATTTCACCTTACAGGCATCAGAATCTTTTTTTTTTAAGACTTATTTATTATGTATAGTGTCCTGCCTGCATGTACATGTGCACGCCAGAAGAAGGCACCAGATCTCATTATAGATGGTTGTGAGCCACTATGTGGTTGATGGGAGTTGAACTCAGGACCTCTGGAAGAGCAGACAGTGCTCTTAACCTCTGAGCCTCTCTCCAGTACCCCCTATAACTTCTTAATTATACTGCTTAGTTCCAAGATTTGTTACTAATATTTAATGCCCCAATACAATCTAGAAATTGCAGCATGAAAGCCAAACAGACATGCCAGTATATCAAGTGCCACAGAGAATGCTACTAGTTATTTTTCTGATTTTATGTTATAATATGATATGATATTGTTATGACACAGTTAAACTGGGGAACACTTCCCATATAAAACTCACAACCTTATGGCCACGCCTTCACCCCAAACTCAGCACTCACCCTTTCCTGTGATGTTTGATAGCGGAGGTGAAGGGCTGTAGGGTCCCAATCCACAGCAATACAGGCATTTCCAATAAAAGCTCTGTCTTCTCCACAATCAATTTTACAGCCTCTGCAAAATCTAAAAGGGGAAAGCATTTACAGGGGGATAAACAATAATGAATTAAAAATTTCTCAATTAAAAATACTCTTTAATACTTCTCTCGGCTTCAAAATTTGTCAAATTTTGGCTTCAGAATCTGATAGAGTAATATAAGTTAACAGTTTCAAGAATCATGTTTATAATTTCAAGTCTTTGGTTTTCTAAATCATTTAACAGTTGTCAACAAATAGAAAGATATGAGTTTCATGGCAAGCAAAATGATACAGAAATAAGCTGCTGTTTGATATAAACTGACTTGAAAAGAAATTATAACTTTATTTCCATAGTGCTGTAAGATGAGTGAGTGAATAATAATGCTTACCTCTTTGTAAACTAGCACCCGAAGTAAATATGTATACAAATTTATGAAGGCAGGTGCAAGGACAAGACAGTCATGGCTCTAATGGCTATTAGGCTTCACTTGTTGTGTCTGTTATTGTTCCCTATCAGATATTGCCACTGCTGTACAAGAATGACCCATCACACGCTTGTAAAACCCCAGGAATGATAACCAGCAAGGCTAGTAAACAGATTATGTTCCTCTAGCTCAGAAACAACACCTGGACTAATAATAAACATGTGTGATGAGTGCAGTCATGGTACTCGGGAGGCTGAGGAGGATCACTTAAGCCCTGGATTCAGAGATCACCTTGGGCAACACAAATGAAATCATTTCAAAATGACAAAAGCAGCCAGGCACAGTGGTGCATGCCTGTAATCCCAGCACTCTGGGAGGCAGAAGCAGCTGGATCTCTATGAGTTTAAGACCAGCCTGGTCTATAAATTGAGTCCAGAACAGCCAAGGCTACACAGAGAAACCCTGTCTTGAAAAACCAAAAGGCAAAAGAAAAAAGAAAGTTTAGAATCAAAATGTTTATCATGGGTTATGACTTGGGGGGGGGGGGGAGAAATGCAATCTGTAAAATTACACACCTGGAAAACAAATTTATAATCTGGACTTCACAAAGAAGAGATGGACAATTCTCAAATTTATCATTATTCACAATTCTTATAAAAAAAGTATTATGTTTGAAACTAAGTCTACAGAGATTGCTTTTATAGAAGGTGACTTTACCTATACCACGGGCACCAGGCACAGGAGTTTCCATCTTTCTGTACAACTCGGAGAGTGAATGGATATTGATAGCCCATGCTGTCATCACTGGAAGAAGAAATACACCAAAGTCTTAAGAAGCATTTCTGGTTTGAAAAGTTCTTAAAAATTATCCTGGGGAAAGTTTATTTTCCACAGCAGTATGCCCCTGCTGAGATTACACTGTGCACCACTACATCTGGTTTAAATAATGCCATGGAGTGAATCCTGAGTCTTGTATGCTAGGCCAAGCCCTCTCCAACTGAGTAACATCCGTAAGTAACCCATCCAGATGGCCTTTATAATTCGCTGTTTTCTTTTTCTAGTTTCTCTAAGTAGCCCTGGCTGTCCTGGAACTTGCTCTGTAGATTAAGCTGCTCTTGAATTCACAGAGATCCACTTGCCTCTGCCTCCTGAGTCTCTGGCACAGGAGCTTCCCATCTTTCTAGATAACCCAAATGACTTATGGACCTTACTGTCCATTGGCATGTTCAAAGCAAGTGAACAGCAACCAAGGCATCCAAACAAAAGAATAAAAATAATCAGGAGCACCCTAATTGCGCACCCTCGTGAGCTAAAATAACCTTAGCTCTCCTGTTCCAGACGGACACACAGTTTGCAGCGCTGGGGATGAAACCTAGGTGCTCTGTCTGCTAGGCCGGCACTGACTACTAAGGTGCATATTCAGGACTCCTTTTTTTCTTAATTTGGAGATGGATCTCACACTAAGATGCCCAGGCTAGCTGCAAATTCATTCTAGTAGAGGAAAGTCTCAGCCTGGGGAGCAGCTGGGATTAAGGGAGTGAGTCACTAGGCTTAGTTTCAGTTTAAAGTCCCTTAATGGACCATATATTGAAGGCCTGATTCCCAGCCTGTGGTACTAGAGAGCAGTGGAGAAAGCTTCATGAGTCTGGGCCTAGTGGAACAAGTTAGGTCACTGGCCCTTTTTTCCCTCCTGTTTCTTAGCCACCTTGAAGTAAACCGGCTGTTCAACTGCACACTCCCCATCAATCGCCACAGACGGTGTAAAGCACTGAGGCTACTAGCTCTAGACTACCACTAACCAAGAAGTATGCGCCAAATCCCCTTAAAATCTGGTCATCGCAGGTTTTTGTAGCTAAATCTCTTCTACTCCCCTAGAGCCTGATTCTCTGTTTTTGGTCTCTATGTATTTTCTTATAGCTACTTTTGAAGAGCAAAACCATTCAGCTGTAGTGGCAAATGCCTTTAATCCCAGTACTTGGGAGGCAGAGACAGATAGATCTCTGTGAGTTTCAGGCCAATTTGGTCTACCTAGTGAATTCCAAGAAAATCAGGGCTATATAGTAAGATCCCATATCAAAAAGGAAAAAAGAAAAAACTATAAAGTATTTGTCCTAAAAATTTTATTACACTGTACGTGTGAGTGTATACATATGTGTGTGCCTGCTGTGGCATACGTATGGAAGACAATTTGAGGTGTCAGTTCTATCTTTCCACCATGTGAGTCTTGAGACTCAAACTTGTCATCAAGCTTGCTAGCAAGCACTAATACGGCTAAGCCAACTTGCCATCCTCACCTAATATCATTGTGTCTAGTTTATTCCATTTAGTGTAATGTTTTCAAGCTTCATCCATGCTGTAGCATGTATCAGTGGTTCTTACTTTTTATGGTGAAGTATGTACATAGTATTTATATAGTATTTTTTGTTTCCATTATTTATTGATGGACATTTGTTTCAGTCTTTTGGCTTCTGTGACCCATTAAATTCATTTGATGGACACCAGAGGCATTGGTAATTTTAGTTATAGTTCAGTGGCTATTTCCAAAAGACAAAGTTAGCATCTAAGTTTTAATTTCTGGCGCATTTTCTCTCTAACCCACTCTTACCTCTACCTATACTATGTCTCCACCTATACTAACACACACTTCATAAAGGTCAGCTGAGACTGATTTATGAAGTGCAGGTGAGGGACCGGCCTGACTCCATCCTAAAATTAGAAGCCATCTTATTACAAGAGCAAATTAACTCATTCCTGTTTTTTTGTAAAACTTTGTAAAAATTTGACCATGTCTTATCCCATTTTCTGGAATTTGACATGTTCCATACCTTATATCTCAACCTCTACCTTCATAAGATGTTCTGTCAAATAATTTTGAAATGTTCTGCCAACTTCCTGTATAACCAAAATTTCTCTGGAAATCTCCTAACCCTTGAAAAATACCCTGGCCTTCCAGTTTTGGAGTTGATATAAACCCCATCTTCTCCTGTGTTTGAGGCCATTTCTTCAAAAACCACTTTAGGGAGATAACCCTGCTGACAGAAAATAATGCTTGCACATGTGACTAAAAATTTTAGGTCCGTGATCTTTATTTCTACTCAGTGGGATTAACACAGCAGGCAGTGTTCAGTCTTTTTATTCAGTCTCTCTGACTTTGAACAATTAGTTATTTTCTTTTGGTCAACCATTCATTCCTTTTGTTTGTCTGTTTTTCAGATAAGGTCCCAGATGTCCTAGCACTAGCTATGTAGACCAGGCTGGCCTTGAATCCACAAAGGTCCTTCTGTCTCTGGCTCTCAGAATGCTAGGATTAAGGGTGTGCAATCATTCAGTCTTGACTGATCGGACATTACTGGCTGCTTCTCAACCTCTGATGTTGAAATTAATCAGACATTTTTCTATCTAACACTTACTCTCTTAAATGATAGTCCCTCGTATTTTAGGGCTTTAAATATCTTATTGGTTACACTTGTATCTCCAGCAAAGAACATTTAAATCTACTTCTCACATGCATAACAGCAATCTTGAGTTTGATACCTGTCCTTGTCAAAATCTGCTCCTTCTTGAGTTCCTCATTTCACAAAAGGACATGATCATTCACAAACCATTGCTCATGATGGACACCTATCCTTTTTCTCAAAATCCATACTGAGTTTAGTATCAAATCCAAGGAAAATTCCTCACCCAGAAGTCCCTTAATTCAAATTCAATCCTACCCAAATAGCACATATCCATTGACTAATTTGCTTATGAGTTATTTGCAGGCTGAAGACTCACCTTAACCTCATATCCTAATATCAAAAGACACTCTGCCATAAGGAACATAACTTTTTTTAACTGTTATCACAAAAGCTAATTTCCCATTGTCTCAACAACAACAAAAGATGAGCTGCAATTCAACTGAGAGAGATGACAGCAAATCTCAATAATTACACAAAGGGAATGCTTTTATTGATCTTATAGAACAGCAGTAGGAGTGCAGAGAAATCAGAAAAGGTTCACTTTCTCCTAGGTTCGTGAAATTACTTCCTGTTGAAAAGGCACAATATAAACACAAGCCAAATGAATCATGGGATGGCATGAGTTTTTTTCAGATCTAGATGCGTCACTCCTATTCTACATTTCAGAGATGATACAATTCACACCAGGAAATTTTGACTTTTGCAACAAGAGAAGGTAAGAGTATTACTTGAGGCATTGCAAGAGGAATTTAGATGAGAGTAAAGAATAAAAAAATCATTAGACACTAAGATGGCTAGTTGATATATAAAATAGATCTTTTGTATCATAACACAGTTATAGAAGTTATTCTTAGTATTTAGAAATTACAGGACTTGGTTTATGCCCAGAACTTACCAATCCTGCGCATGGTTACTAGCTTCTTGAGGTGGGAGTGGACTAGCCAATCGAGATACCTGGATCCAAACTGCATCATAGAGATCTTTCTTCCGGGTGTGCACAGTACATGGAACAATCAATGGCATTCCAAAGAGACTGGGGCGGTTCTTCTGAGATGACAGGAAATACAGCTCTGTTCTCATCTACATGAGCAAACAAGAGAAGAGAGCTGACGAACGAGGCTGCCAGTTAACATGTACTTATATCCATCTTCTTTCTCCTTACTCCTTCAAGATAGGGTTTTTTTCTATGTGTAGCCCTTGCTGGCCTTGAATTCTGAGATTGACCTGCCTCTGCCTCCTGAGTGCTGGGATTAAAGGAGTGTGCCACCATGCCTGGCTTGGATTTTAGTTTCTAAGCTATACATTTTTTCGTTCTCACACACAACGAATCATATATAAAGACTATTCATAGTTGTAAAGTGCATTCTTTTTAAGTAATTAATACTCAGCCTTTCTCCAGAAAGAATGCCAGTAAGTAAAAGCCTTCCAGAGGTGGGTAATGGCCAAAATAATTACTAGGATACTGGACACTGGAGAAAGCCATTGTGGGAAAAAACCAAACCAAACCAAACAAACAAACAAAAAAAACCAAACCAACCTTCCAAGATGACTCTCAAGACTGGTCTTATGTTGATCTAGATTATTTTGTAAAAGACTTCTTCCTAGTGCTCCCAATTGCATATAGCTACCAATAAATTGTTTCTAATTTATGCTTTGCTATTACATTTCTGTTGACTCAGTGTAGCTCTGTTACACTACTTATTTAAAATAGTCTATGTATGAATATACACATGAGTCTGTGCACATTTGTGTGTGGACTCCTCTAGGGCAGGGCCTGTGCTTTCCTGCTAGGCTGGAGGGCAGCGAGCTCCACAAGCTCCAGTGATTCTGTTTCTGCCACCACTTTCCTCTGGGGACACGGGTGTATGCGGGACATCCAGCTATGATGTGGGTGCTGGGATCCGAATTCTGGTCCCCATGATTGTGCAACAAGCACTGCCAACTTTTGGCCCACCTCCTCACAAGTTCTATTTACTTATTGTTGAGACAGTGTCTCATGTAAGCCAGGGAGTCCTCCAATTTGATGTAGCCAAATACGGTATTAAACTCCAGCTCCTCCTGTCTCCACCTCCTAAGTGAAGGGATTATAGGTATGTACTTTTCATGTATTTTATTTTGCCACTATTCACTTAAACTTAGTTATAATACATACTTGAATTAAGATCTTATTTCAAGTTGGACATGGTAGCTCATACCTATCACCTAAGCACTCAGGAGACTGAGCTGAGCAGAATTCCATGGGCTTGAAAACAGGCTCTTTATTTATACATTCTATTGCACTGATCTATTTGTCCCTTTTCACACCGATATCACACTGTCTTACATATTAGTTTGTAGCCTCACTCCTTATGTTTTACTCTTTAAGAGCATCTTTTATTTTTCCTCTGTTTTTAGAAACAGGGTTTCTCTGTGTAGCCTTGGCTGTTCTTGAAACTCCCTCTGGCTATCCTTTTTTCTTTTTAAAAAGATTCATTTGTATTTTATGTGCTTGAATGTTTTTCTGTGTATGTGGACCACATACATGTGTGCCTGGTACACAAGGAAGCCAAAAAGAGCCATGGATTCTAGGGAGCTAGAGTTACAGTCAGTTGTGAGCAGCTTGAGTCTTCTGCAAAAGTGGCTCTTCTACAAGAGCAACAAGCACTCTTCACTCTGAGCCATCTCTCTAGTTCCTTTTGATGTTTTTTTTCCCAAATGTCACAATTGGTTTAAGAAGACATAAACACACAAAAATGGGACACACATGGGGGAGTCAACATCCTCTTCCGGCACTGCATGTACACAATGGGAAGACACACTACAGGCAAAGCACACATACACATAAAATATAATGGAAAAAATTATAAGAACACATAAAACCTTTAACATTTTTACTAAAACTGTGCATCAAATTTCTGAAAGTCTGCAGTGAACTGACATCTTTAAATATTTTTATTTAATCCAAGAGCCTGGCCAATTCTGTTTTTTTTTAATTCATTCATTCATTCATTCATTCATTCATTCATTCATTCATTCATTTAATGGTGGGAAAGTATATATTTAGAGTTAACCAGCTGGACTCAGTTTCGATGATCCCAATCTTGTTGGCAACATCCAAAGCATCATAATCAGGAGTCAACCGAATGTACACCTTCTCTCCATCAGGCCTTATCAGGGTATTAATCAATGTCACAGAGTTTCTTCATGGCCTGTTTGATCTGGTGCTTGTTGGCTTTGACATCCACAATGAACCCAAGTGTGTTGTTGTCCTCTGTTTTCTTCATGGCTGATTCAGTGGTCAGGGGGAATTTGATGATGGCATAGTGGTCAAGCTTGTTTCTCTTGGGCGCACTCTTTCGAGGGTATTTAGGCTGCCTCCGGAGCCGCAGGGTCTTGAGCCACTGAAAGGTGGGTGATATGCAGATCTTCTTTTAATGGCTGTGGACGCCTTTCAACACTGCCTTCTTAGCTTCCTTCGGTGCCATCTTGATGAGAAGGCTTGTTTTACTTTTTGAGACAGGGTTTCTCTGTACAGCCCTGGCTGTCCTGGACTCTCTCTGTAAACCAGGCTGGCCTCAAACTCACAGAGATCTGCCTGCCTCTGCCTCCCCAAGTTCTGGGATTACAGGAGTGCGCCACCGTGCCCAGGTGCTGACTTTAAATTTAATCATTAATGTGTATGTGTAAGTTTGTGTGGCGTGGCATGGTATGTGCATGGAAGTTAAAGGACAACTCTGTAGAGTTGGACCTTTCCTCCCACTTTTTTTTTTAAAGATTTATTTATTTATTATTTATACAGCATTCTATCTGCATGTGTGCCTGTGTACCAGAAGAGGGCACTGAGTCTCATAGATGGTTGTGAGCCACTGATTGCTGGTTGCTGGGAACTGAACTCAGGACCTTAGGAAAAACAGCCAGTGTTCTTAACCTCTGAGCCATCAGTCCAACCTCCTCCCACTTTCATTACTTATAAAGAGAAGTAATTTATTTGCTTTGAATCATGTGTCTGTGTGTGCACACACATCACATGTACACACATATGTTCTGGAGTCCAGAACAGGGCAATAATACTTTGGAGCTGAAGTGCTTGTGCGCCACTGATGCAGTACTGGGAAATAACCTCAGGCCCTCTGCAGGAGCAGTGTGTTCTTAACAGCCATGCTATTTCTCCAGCCCTCTCTGTACACTTTTATGTGGTCATAAGATAGAACTTAGATCATTTGGCTTGCATGGCAGCACCTTTATTCCTGACTCTAAAGGAATTACTGTCTGACAATCCTCACTAACTGTAAAGAAATTACTAAAGTATTATTACTTTAAGTTTTTTAACATCTTATTTACTTATCTGTATGGTGATTTTGTCTGAATGTATGTATGTGCAGCACAAGTGGCCCTGGTGCCTGCAGAGTCCAGACAAGGGCATCCGATCCGTTGGGGATGGAGCTGCAGACAGCTGTGGACCACTGTGTGTGTGTGATATGAATCAAACTCAGGTCCTCTGGTAGAGCAGGCAGCGCTCTTAACCACTGAGTTATTACTCCAGATCCTTTGATATTAAAAAAAAATTAAAAATACTGTGTTATAGATATTTTGCCTACATGTATGTCTGGGTCTTTGGGGACAGCCATTTCTGTTGATACCTTGATTTCAGATTTCTGGTTTCTAGACTGTAAAGAAATTTCAGTTAAACCATAGTTTGTTTTAATTCGTTATAAAACGTCCTTGGAAATTAACGCAGTACCTCATCTATAATTTCATTTTTCTTGTTATGTAATTAAAGAATTAATGTACCTGCTTTTGGGGTTTTTTTTGGTTTGGTTTAAGCCCATCCTAAGTATTGTACTTGCTTTTTTTTTTTTAAACACACTAATTTTGTTTCTCCACAGAGCTTATTTCCTTTTCCTTTCCTAATTTCCCTTTATAAACATTAAAAATATATATATATATAATGTACTTTTATCTTATGTTCATTACTGTTTTGCTTGAATGTATGTCTGTGTGAGGGTGTCAGAAGACCACTGGAGTTACAGACAGTTGTGAGCTGCCCATGTGGGTGCTGGGAATTGAACTCAGGTCCTGTAGAAGAGCAGCCAGTACTCTTAAGTGCTGAGCCAATGTTTTTTTTGTTTTGTTTTGTTTTGTTTTTGTGTCTGAAACAGAGTTTTACTATGTATGCCAAGGCTGGCCTGGAAGTCAAGGTTATCCTGTTCCAGCAATTTAAGTGCTGAGATTACAGGTAAGCACTGATAAGTTTTATTTTCTTCTTATATGAGCAGAGTAGTACATTTTAGCCAGTAAACATACAATTGAGAATTTGAGAACCTTCAGTCATTAATTCTCTTTTTTTCCCTCCCCACTTTTTGGGTGGCTAGGCAAAAACTCTACTACTAAACAATACTCCCTAGGCCCACGGTGACCAGGGGTAACTAATGGCTCTTAGAAATTACCTAGCAAGGGGCTGACTCTTGTCATGAATTCGGTTACCTGTTCTTTTATCACTTCTCCCTGGTGATGCGGCCTTGTCAGGCCACAGAGGAAGAGAATCCAGGCAGGTGAGACCTGATAAGCTAGGGGAAGATGGCAGAGGAGAATGTTCCCTTTTAGTAGACTAGGAGAAGGGGATAGGAGTGAAGAGGGAGAGAAGGTGGGACTGGGAGGAGTTGAAAGAGGAGGCTACAATTGGGATATACAATGAATAAATTGTCAAAAATAAAAAAAATGAAATCACCTAGCAACCTAACTTTTTATTTTATTTTTGAGACAGAGCCTCACTCTGTAGCCATGGCTGGCCTGAAACTTGCCATGTAGAACAAGCTAGTCTCAAACTCAAAGAGATCCACCTGCCTCTATGCCCTGAGTGCTGGGATTAAATGTGTACATCATTCCAACTCTTTGATTTTATAAAATGATAACAAAGCTAACAGGGCTCAACTGGCTATTCAGTAGCAGGATTAGAGCCACAATACAGTTTGCTCAATTACTAGCCCCATTGCTCTTTCTTCTTTTCTCAGCTGCCACTATGTCCCAATGACTTAGTGATCAGTTTTCAAATCTTATTCTTTTTCATGTATGTGTGTGTGCATGTTGATGTTGGAAACAATCTTTGATCATTTTTACACCAGTTCATGGAGGCAGGTTCTTTTAATTAAACCTGGAGTCTTGCTAGGCAGTTTGCCCTGGGGATTCCCTGTCTGCCTTCTTAGCTAAAAATGGCAAGTCTTCCAAGAACCCCACCTGGCATTTACATAGGTTCTAGAAATCCAAATTCTGCCTTATCCTCATGCTTCTCTGACAAGTGCTATAACTACTAAGACATCTTATCAACCTTCCCCTTCGACACCTTAAAAAATATTTATTTTTATTTTGTGTGTACAGGTATTTCCCTACATGAATATCTGTGTACCACATGCACGCAGTGCCTATGGAAGCCAGAAGAGGGTATTAGATCTCCTGGAACTGGAGTTAAAGTAGGTTATGAGCTGCCACAGGTACTAAATTTTGAACCTAGGTGTGGAGGAGCAGCCAGTGCCCTTAACCAATGAACCATCTCTCCAGTCTTACTTTTTCTTTTTAATTAAAAAAAAAAAATAAGTTAGCCTTCAATGGAAGGAATTTAGCAAGGGAACAAGTATAAACACTTGTCTAGGAACATTCTTGTGTCCTCCAAAAAACAAACATTGTGTGACATATTTTAGAAAAAAGCAGTACTTGTGAGTACTGGCTATCCAGTGTACTCTTTATTTTTTGTATGTTTGAGGCACAGTCTCAATATTTAGCTCAGGTTAGCCTGAAACTTGCTATGTAACCGAGCCTGGCTTCCAACTCATGATTCTCCTGTCTCAGCCTCTTCAGTGCTGGGATTGCAGGTATGCATCACCTCACCTAGCATTCTGCTGTCACTTAACATTCAGTAAGTAACGCCATTTCACATAACGGCAGTCACATATGACACAGAATCTTGGTTCTAACACTTACATAAGCATATATGATATAATGAGTATGTTAAAGATGTGGAAGAAACAAAATAGCCGAATTTCAGTAGTGATAGTTGACAAGACCAATAGTAACTACATAATACTTAACTAACCATTTTTCGGTGAACTGCAATGATGTAGCCTGTAAAGGGGTCATCAGGAAAAGGCGGCATATGACCATTCACTATTCCATTTGTCACATTCTTCTCAGTTGCACACGGTACAACTGTATTTGGCATTCCGTTGGGGATGAATAAGGGTCGAGGAAGGTCCCCATTGGTAGTCAGGGTGAACAGTCCATTTGTAGATGGAGAAGAGGAACAATCTATAAATTCAGAGATGTGCACAGAATCATAATCTTGTATCACCATCATCTTTGTTTTTTTCTCAAGTATTTTGAAAGTCTTGAACATTGACAGTATATACTCTCCTAATTCAGAACAGGGAAAACTCATAGACTAAATAACAATTCTAAACTTTTTAGCAAATTTAAAGTTTAGAATTAATTTGTATAGCTCACACTTATGACTAAAGAACAAAGAGAACCACAGTAATTGTTAAGTGGAGTTTCTCTAGCAATCCCACGAATATGCGGTGTACAAACATTCATAACATTCATTTTCCCCTTCCTCTCCTCTAAAATTCTCCATTTCTCTCAAAATAGTCTATCCAATCTGGCTGTAAGCCAGCTGTTCATTTTTAAATAAAAATTAAGATAAAAATGTATTCCCTTAGTGACTAAGACTTAGTCTAAAGAGGTACATTTCAAGAGCTCAAAAGCCCATGCAACTGACGGATGCTGCATTAGGACAGAGATGACAGTTTCCATCATTGCAAAGTCCTACTGAACAGTGACATTCTAAATAGAGAACACTCACCATCACCTTCATTGACACATGCCAGCAAGAGAGCTTCACTTCCTATGAAGTTCTTTATAGCAGGAGTATTAACCTAAAGGTAAACTGGCAGGGAAGAAGCCCTAAGCATAACGGTTTACATTTGTAATCTCAGCACTTGGAACCCAGAGGCAGGAGAATCATAAATTTGAGGAGATCTTAGACTAAAGAATAAGACCAGGGCAAAGTGAGATACAGTGTTATACTATCTCAAGAACCAAGGACTATGTTGCATAGCATTTTTCTTCCAGATTTAAACATTCTCCAAGAGCAAAGGCAGGCTCAGAAGATCAGGCAAGAAATAAATGTCACATGTGTGACATAGTGAAAACTTGTGAGATTCTTGAAGGACACTCTGCTGCCTAATGGAAACAGTGAGTGTGGGGAAGGAGGCTGAACATCTAAGGTGCTAAGCGTAGATTTCTCAGACTGTGGGAGAAGCCTCAAGCTGTGCAGAAAGCTCTGGGATAGAGCTCTTGAGTCTTCACTAGGGCTAGGGTAAACTTCTTGGTGATGCAGTTGCTTTTTTGAGTCAACCCTGCTTCTGTAAGTAACCCCACACCAATACACCTGTTAATGGCCCCAATAAAAATTCACTGGTTCACCAAATTGGACTTCAGTGTGCAGTCATTACTTTTGATCTGTCATGGTTTTACTTTTTGGGATAAGTGAACGTATGTATGTTGCATCTCCTTGGGAAAATACTTTTACACAATAGACTGCCAAGAGGCATAGCACTGGCCTAGCATGTCAAAGACCTTAGGGTCGGACACTTAGCACCACAATAAAAGGAAAAAAGTATATGAAGCCAAAAGGACCGAGTGACCAATCATATTAAAGCATGTGTAATAACTGGACAGACATATTCTTACTTACTTAGCTAAATTTATTGCTTGTATTTTTTCTGGTACTTTGTTCCTTTCATACCATCTGTGCCACTTTATCATTACAAAAAGAATTAAAAGAGATATGAATATTAACAGCATTTATATGACCTAAAAAGCTACCTATTTAGCTTATTTACTATTTCTGAATTTTAGATTCCCCATCAATCAAAAAAAAAAATCTGAGTCAAATGGTTATTAAAGTTCTTATAAGCCGGTTGTGGTGGCACACGTCAGCAGGATTTGTTGAAGGAAGCAGGAGGATCATAATTTCGAGGCCAGCCTGGGCTACACATTTAAAAAAATTTTCTTATAAAAATCTCCAAAGGGTTTTTTCCTGGGCTCAAAACTTTTGGGGGGCTGAAGAGATGGCTCAGAGGCTAAGAACACTGGTTGTTCTTCCAAAGGTCCTGAGTTCAATTCCCAGCAACCACATGGTGGCTCGTAACCATCTATAATGGTGCCATCTTCTGGCATGCAGGCAGAATGCTGTATAAATAATAACTAACCTTTAAAAAATTCTTTTGAGCACAACACATATAAAAAAGATTTTAACTCTTAAACTAATGTTTACTACATTTATGTATGTGTGCACAAGCACATGCCACAACATGCATGTGGAGGATAGAAAATAATTTATAGAAGTCAGTTCTCTCCTAGAGGTCCGAGGTTTGAACTTCGTTCATCAGGCCTGGCTACAGGCCTCTATCAGGTGAGCTACTTTGCTGGCCCTAGACCATTATTTAACATTAATTATCATGAGAAGGAACTATATTTTACCTGTTTGTATTGGACTACAAACTGAAACTGGAGATGCAGGAATGGGAATTTCAAATGCACACAAAAATCCACTCACTGAGAGTCGAACTTTTTGGTTGTCCTGAGGGAAATTCTACAGAAAGAAAAAAAAAAAAAGAAAGAAAAAAAAGGTTTTAGAAAAATAGAAAAATTATCTCTATGTACAGCAATTTTTTTTTTTTTTGAGGCAATTTCTCACTAAGTTGCTCCGGCTGGCCTGGAACTCACCAAGAAGGCTTCAAGCTCACAGAGATCTATCTGCCTACTACTAGCCCTGCTGGGATTAAAGGACACATTTTTTTTTTTTTTTTTTGCTGTTTTTGGGTGTGTGTGAGAGTGTGTATGAGCCCATGTATGAAGTGCAGAAGACAACTTTTAGGAGTCATTTCTGTCTACCATGTGGGTCTTAGAGAATTAACTCAGGTCATCAGACTTAGGGGTAAGTGCCTTTATCCACTCAGCCATCTCTCTCTGGCCCTCCCCCTCCCCCTTTTTAAACCTCCCTTGATTAAGTGTGGTAGTTTGAATAAGAATGGCTACCATAGGCTTACATATATAAATGTTTAGCCAATAGGGAGCGATACTACTTGAGAAGGATTAGAAGGTGTGGCCATGCTGGAGGAAGTGTGTCTGGGTTCTGAGGTTTCAATCTCTTCCTGCTGCCTGCTGATCAGGTTGTAGAACTCTCAGCTACTTCTTCAGTGACGTATCTGCTTGCATGCTACCACGCTCCCTGCCACAATGATAATGGACTAAACCTCTGAAACTGTAAGCCAGTTTTAATTAAATGCTTTCTTTATAAGAGCTGCCATGGTCATGGTGTCTCTTCACAATAAAACACTCAGACAGAAGCTGATACCAGGGTGTGGGGCATACCATGCTGCTTGTTGGTAGAATGTAGACTTTGGAACTTTGGATAAGAAAAGCAGTTGAACACTTTAAGCAGGGCTTACTCGGCCATTCTGGGATGAGCAAGAAGATTGCAGTGCTTAGGATGATGTGGATTGTGGAAGCCCAGCCATAGAACAATAGCTGAGACATTAACATAATAACTGAAATCACTGAGAAACTTATCACTGAATGATAAAATCAGATCTCCTAGAAAGAGAAATTAATATTACCTTTATGTTGGAACTATGCACTTCTGCAAGAAGGATTTGTTCTGATTTAAGTCCACAGAGATCACTCAGCTGCTTTTTCAAACCTGTGTACTTTTCATCCATATTCAGTCTTAGCCCATATCGTATGGGAGTAGTACCATCTAGTTTAATAACTAGTAAAAAAAAAGACCTTTATTAGTAAAAAGTAGGTTACAATGAAAGTCTTATATACCATAATAGATAGATCTGCCTTGCAAATAAAAAATATTTTAGATTGCAATTTTTTATAATGTAAATGCTAAGATAAAACTTAGGAATAATACTGAGTGAAATCAAGAATATTTTTATGTTCCTCTGATAAGTCTGATTGGCTTTACAAGTTTTTGAAGTGCTTCTGCCATGTATGGAATTTAAGAAAAGCATCAATGAGCACAAAACAGGCTCATGCTCCAAACTTTTGTGCCATAATGTTAAGTGCTAGATTATAACATGCCGACTGCTCATATTTATGAGAACTCATTGCATACACATAACTATGAATTCAGGCTATCAAATAAAAAAAATGCATCAGTTTTTCAGAACTCTGTGACCTACCTGTTATTTCTAAATGCATATAACTGTCCATTGGTAGTGGTAAAGACAAAAAGTTAAAAGGGTCAAATCGGACACTTATGTGCCCACACGTCTTGCATTTCACTTGGGATCTTAGCTGACCATGGAACAAGTCTACAACAATTGATCGATTTCTTCTTAAATGGTTGTCCCACGCCTATCAAGGAAAAGGATCACAAAATTTTATTTTCAAAATTCAAAAGATAAGCCTTATAATACAATCTAAAAATACAGGTTTAGTATACTGGATTTAAACCATAACCACAGAACACACTTGTTAAAATGAAGTTGTGCCACATATATTTGTGGTCAAAACATTGCATTTATCACCTTTATAAGAAACTCAAAACCAAGCAGGGTATGGCTGGTGTACATCTTTAATCCTAGCACTCTGGAGGCAGAATATGCAGATCTCTGAGTTTGAGGCCATCCTGGTCTACATAGCAAGTTTCAGGACAGTGAGGGCTACACAGAGAGATTCAACTACATACCATATATTACTAAATAAAACCCTAGGCTCCAGAATATGTTACACCTTTTTGAATTGATGGCCAAAGGGGTCCCATAGACTCCCCCAAATATTACAGGTTATTGCCACTGCTATTGGTTATCCTCCACAACCTGATGGGTAAAGCCCTAATGTTGAAGATCTCACATACTTATGTCACTGGACATGGAGAAATTGAGGTTCACCTTTACTGTCTTGTGTTTATGGTGCTGGAAGACACTATATACACTACAGGAAAAGAAAAGTAATCAATCTTACCTATGAACCTTGAGAGCTATAACAGGGACCTGCTTGCACAATATACTCACTTATGCAATAATGGCACATATGAATTGGCAGTAACTAACCACCCTTTGATTGGATATAAAGCCTACTCCCTAAGATGGAACCTGTACTTGACAATGTTAATGGGGCCAAGAATCTGAGATTAGATGGTTCATAAGTCCTACAGGAAAACCTTTAATTTTCTACTAAATGAACGTTAACAAAATGACTCCTAACAACATACTGTTATATACCCATAGGTCAGTGCCTTGCTGAGCCCTCATCAAGAAGCCTGTTCTTGCAGTAGATGGGAATTAAGACAGAGATCCATAACTAGACAACATGCATAGAGTGAAAGGCTCTGGAGAGCTCATTACTGAACAGGATATCTTTATAATAACCCTCTCCTCAAGCCAGAGGTGAAAGATAAATCAAATAAATAAATAAATAAATAGATAGATAGATAGATAGATAGATAGATAAATAAATAAATAAATAAATACCAGAAACAAAAACAGACGTGTTCTCCAGACACAACAGGGCTGGATGCACATACAGACTCACAGAAACTGTATACACACAAGACCCGCCCACGTTCAAATCAGATAGCATCCTAGCACAAAGAGGAGGAAGAGGGCACAAAATCCCTCCAATCAAAAAGCTATCTGCAGCTGATGACTTCTAGAAGAATCAAAATTAGTTTTTTTTTCTTTTTCTTCCTTCCTTCCTTTTTTTAAATCAAGACAGGGTTTCTCTGTGTGTAACCCTAGCTGTCCTGGAACTCACTTTGTAGACCAGGCTGCCCTTGAACTCACAAGAGATTAGCCTCTGCCTCCCAAGTGCTGGGATCACAGGTGTGCACCACCTTGCCTGGTTCAAAATTAGTTTTCATAAATAGAGTGACACTGGGTATGTTAACCACACCCCAGGGCAGGCACACACACAGGATTAGTTGGCCAACAAAAGAGTAGATTCCATGTTAACTTGGGGTCTTGGTGCATGCCTGCAATCCCAGTGCTTGGTAGATAGAGACAGGAGGATCCCAGCAGCTTGCTGTCTAAGCAGTCTGCCAAATCAGTGAACTTTAGTAAGTGATACCATCATAAAGGAGGGACACAGATAATATCCAACATGAACCTCTAGCCTGTACATTGCCTGTACACACATACACTGCCTAGCTTACCCATGAAAAGGCATTTCAAGAGAGAGAGAGAAAGAGACAGAGAGATGGCTATCTTAGTCAGTAGTAGAAAACAACAACAACAGACAAAACTAACAAACCTCTGCAGCTACTTCCCAGTCGGGTCGGCCATCACTGTCTTTCAGTTCCACATACGGTTTCTCATGGACTCGATTGAGATCTTCATGAAGACCATCCAAGAGGAAAGCCAGAAGTTCTTGGGAGTCTTGTTGCTGGAACCCATTAAACCTGGGAGCATATTTTGCTATGGTCCACTATAAAAATGAGAATGTAGCTGTCACTATTTTCTATTCTATAAAATCTGGAATGACCAGGTTCTATAATTCAATCATGATAAGCATCAGGAAGAAAAGTAAACGGCACAACATTTAATCATACTCTACTTCAGCAAACAAATTCTGGGTAAGAGTTTACTCTAACTCTGATCTCAAACACCAAAAAAAAAAAAAAAAAGAGAGGCATTTTGGCCAATGATATTTCTCAGTTCGATACCACCATCTTTGGTGGTTTAAATGAAAGTGGTCCCCAAAGCCCACAGGAAGTGGCACTATTTGAAGGAAACGTGTCACTGGGGGCGAGCTCTGAGGGTCACAAGTTCACGCCAGGCCAGTGTCACTCCCTCTCCTCCTGCTGATCCAGAGGTACAACTCTCAGCTACCTTTCCAGCACCATGTCTGTCCAGATGCTCCCCTGCTTTCCAGTATGACAATAGGACTAACCCTCTGAACTGTAAGCCACCTCCAATAAAATGTTTTCCTTTATAAGAGTTGTCATGACATTGAGCGGAGGAGAAAACAAGCAACAGAACAGGAGCATGCCAAAGAGGACCTATGGGGGGGGGGTCAATGTAGCGATGTATCAGAGCGGATATTAAGACTCGAGATCAAGCCTCTGACAA
>CM053746.1:33287281-33454791 GCA_028658305.1 Pachyuromys duprasi | reverse complement strand
AAAAAAAAAAAAAAGAGTTGTCATGGTCATGATATCTTATAATAGCAAAAATACCCTAAGACACCAACCATCGAAGCAAACAGTCCTTTATTTACACAGATATTTAATTTATATTTATGAATTTGTATTTATAGAAATAGTAAAATGGCAACTGCTTATACTAAAAGACTTCCTAGTGTATATGTTTTCTTCTAGTTATCTATACTTGTCTTGTTACATCTCAGCTTTTACTGTTAGAGGACAAATAACATGGTTTAACTATTAAGATTTACAAATGAGTTAGCAATGCTAATATACAAAAAACAAAACAAAAAAAAACTATCAGGTATAATTAGGTGGCCTACACTAGCAGCCAAGGAATACCAAAAGGGTTTACTCTCCATACAAGTAAATCAGATGGTAAATCTGTAAAATGAACAATGTCTCAAAAAGGGACTATTTCTTTGGTCTTTTATTTTTCACCACATACTCAGAAGTATTTTTCATTTCTTTGAACACATACAAATACTGGTATCTAGGTTATACTTAGTGAAAGATAAAGTATTTAAAAAGCTAAATAGAGAAAAAGTACAATAAAAGTGATAAAAACCCATTAGGGAATTACATATCTCATAGTGTTTTGGTCCGCTTACCCGGAGCTTTAGCGGGGCAACATTCTTCTGAGCCCCGCTCCAAAGCTCCTGCACCAGATCACCATAGCACTTAGCCATATGGCCCTTCATGCCGATTGGATTTGTCCTAGAAATTTGAGAGGAAAATTTGTTGTCAATGATCTTCCATAACTTACAATCATGTGGGCACAAAAACTACCTATCAAGAGACAGCCCCCTTGGCCCTTATTTCATATTCAATGAGGCAATGAAACAACATTTTCTCCTTAAAGTTAAAGGAAAGAGGGATTTAAGCAATACTGGATTCAGATCAAAGCTACAGAAGGTAAACTGCTAATGGGTCAAAAAGATTACCTGTTGAGTTCATAAAGATGTCTCCCTGAGATAAAATACTGTGTCAGTGGTTGTGTGTTACTAACACACTGGATGCTTGAGTTCATGAAGCATGTATTTCCCAGGTTACTCAGACCTGTGGCTCCCTTTTCTGTGGGAACTGCAACAAATAATATGAGACAAAAGCCTAGCTATACCAATATGCTGTGGAATGGTTATTTGTATTCAATTTAGTTATTCTATATTTTTTATCTTTTTTGAAAAAGACTTACTGAATATCAGAGGCCGGCCTCAAATTAGAAATCCTCCTGCATTACCCTTCCATGGCATTATTGGCATGTGTTACTATACTGGCTTCACAACATGGTGATTTTAAAATTCTTTTAATCACATAAATGGTGTTAATCTCTTGTTTTTAATTGTTGTGGTACTGGTATCTTACGCTAGGCATGGTAACACATGCTCATAATCCCAGTACTTGGGAGATGGAAGCAGGAGGATTAGGAGTTCAGTATGAGACCTTGTTTAAGACAACAAGAAAAATACCCCACAACTAAGTTCTCCAAGGATGTTTTTATGCTGAGTGTGGTTATACACACCTATGATCCTAGCACTAGCGAGGCTGCACTGGAAAAATAATCTTGTAGCCTTAAAAAAAAAAACAAAAAACAAAAAACCTTATATTTAAAAAGAAAAGAAATTTAAAACAATTTATTAAAAAAAAAAAAAGCCAGGTGGTAGTGGGAGGCAAAGGCAGGTACATATGTATACATACAATGCATTTGTCATATCCACCCCACCATTTCCTGTAAGACAGTTTTAAAGCAAAACAAATAAACAAAAAACATATATGTGAATAATTTTTTGCATGTGAACATATGCAGTATTCGAACATGAGAGGTTGACATGGGTTTCTTCCTCAATAGTATCTCCATTTTACTTTCTATGACAGTCTCCTGCTGAACCTGGAGCTCACTGATTGGCCGGGCTGTTTGGCCAGGAATCCTTCTATTTCTGTTTTCCAGAGCTGAGATTACAAGTGTGTCCTACAGTGCCTGAATTTTTACATGGGTGCTGGTGATCTGAACTTAACTCCTCTCAAAAGTTGAGGTTACAAAAATGTATCACCGCATCTGGTGTATAAACCATTTAGCTGGGTGAGGTGGCTCACACCTTTGATCCCAGCACTCAGGGAGGCAGAGGCAGGTAGATCGCTGTGAGTTTGGAGCCAGCCTGGTCTACAAAGTGAGTCTAGGACAACAAAGGCTACACAGAGAAACCCTGTCTCAACAAAGAAACAAACAAACACACAAAACAAAAATTAATTCCAGTTAGAAAAAAAACCTGGAAAATAACTTGGTAAGAGTTTACTTAACAAGAACAAAAAGAGTAAATTTAAAACTGTCTCTAAACCAGGTGTGGCACACACCTGTAATCTCAGCTCTCCAGAGGCAGTGGGAGGATCAAGTATTCAAGCACAGCCTAGAGCCTCGCTGGCATAGTGGGAGTATCTCCAACTATAGAAAGTAGTCTGTAAAAATACTACACTTACTCACCTTTATGTCTATCTATTTTGCTACTGTTTGCTATAAAGGACATTTCTTCAGGCCAGCTCATATCTTTGTTGCGAACTGGAAAGACAATTGAAATGTATTAAATTTTTATCCAAACAATTCATATTCAGTTTCTTTGATAAAAAGTTATTGCTAAATCAGAACTTTAAAAAAATATTAAGTATGATATTTTCGTAACTAGCTCTGAAACCATTCCAATGCTTTTTATATCTTGAGTGTTTCATGTAGCCCAGGCTGGTTTAAACTTGCTATATGTAGCCAAAGATAACCAGACTCCACTTCCTTAGTGCTGGGGTTACAGGTATGCACCACTATGGCTGGTTTCATGTGATGCAGGAATCAAATTCATGCATACTGGGCAAGCATTTACTAACTGAACTACATCCTTAGTCCCTTACTCTTTTTTTTTTCCATTGATTTTTCTTTTTTTAGGTTAGTATACAAAGTAATGGATTTTATCACTGCATCTTCACACATACACATTGTTATAGCTCGTTCATTTCTACTCTTTCTATTGAAGACTTTAAAGTCATTTCAAATAATAAGGTACGACTTCAATTACCAACTTGAAGCAAAATTATATTTAACCATCTACAGAAATAATTAACGTTTAGAGATAGTGAAATTTCCCAAACTTAAAACATCAGAAATATGAAAATCACTAATTGAAGTTACCTACTAATTTCATTACATGCAACTAGCAGCATTTTCATGAGACATTAAGAGGAAAGACACCACAATTTTGACAAATGAATGTGCCAATGTGTAAATTATAGGTGAGTGCTGGAATAGCACTGTTGGTTAGGGCCAGTGCTGATGGAGAATGGAAATCTAAGAGGGGAGCTGGGAGCATAACTAAGCGGTCACCTCACATGCATGAGATCCTAGGTGCAATCCCCAGTATTGGGGGAAAATGGATCCTCACTGAAACCCAAAGTGGTAGTTGGAAAATTTCATGAAACTTAACTTGCAACTGAATTTACCTGTTGCCACCCACATTTTCCTTCCTTGGTCAGCCTAAGGCTACATACAGACAGGCCACTCTTCTTGTGAAACAATCTAGTGAGTAAGAAACACACTAGGAGTTCAATGGATCTTCTTTAACATAAAAAAATATGCTAACTATCGTGAGAAGATTGTAAAATGGGATTCCTAGCGAGTGATTTTAAAAGTCTTACCTAAACTAAAACTCTATTTATTCCATCAGCCTGGGCTACAAGAGATCAGGTCTCAAAAATACAAAAACAAACAAACACCAAACCAAACCAAACCACCAAACCAAAACCACCAAAAACCCAGAACACAAGTAAACCCTCCCTGACATACATCACCACAACCACAACTGCGCCCCCCCATCTCATGTAGATGCACATTTCCATTTCGTACCTTCAATTACCAGGTGCTGCTCATCCTGGATTTTCAAATATTCCAACCTATGATCCTCATCATCTAGAAGAGTCAGGTAGTTCTGTAGAGCAGGGAATGTTTTTGTAAATTAAAAAAAACAAAACACAATAATACACGAATGACAATTACTATCAGATATTAAGTTACAGATATTAAGTTGTTCAAATCTATAGTTTAGGTGCCAAAGTGAAGGAATGAGGAAGTGTTCTATCATTTTACAAATGTTCTCATGTTGTTGAAAAAAATTTTATGTAATTTGTGGAGAGAGAGTAGGTAGGTCATCACAGACCAAACCAGAGTTCAGTGAGACTACAGAACCTACAGAAAATATATCTTGTGTGAAAACTGGGGTAGAGCACTAACTGACCTGCCTCAGTTATACAACTAACAAGTGGCAGAGTCAGGACTGAATTCCCAGAAATGTAACTTCATAACTTGCAACTGAATTTACCTGTTGCTATCCACATTCTCCTTTCCCGGGCTCACAAACTGCCCTTAAATTACTGTATGATTATGCTTCTCAATGCTGACTATCAAAGGACATAAGAAAGAATGTACTACAAAGCAGAGATCTGGGGAAAACTATACTTTTGGTCCAGCTTCATAAACTGGGAAAAATATACAAGCATTTAATACGTTGCCTCTGAAGAGAGTGGAAGATAAAAGTCAGAAGAATTTTTACCACGAATATTATCTGTATTTTTAATGTGTATAAGCAACTTTAAAAAAATCTAACAAGAAATTTATTTAGTTAAAAAAAAAAAGATTGGGTTAGAGAGCTGGATCAGTGGTTATGAGCACTTGTTTTTCCTTGGGAAGGGCCAGTGTTCCATTTTCTGCACAACCATCTATAACTCATGTTTCAGGGAATCTTCTGGCTTCCATGGGCACCAAGCATGTAGCAGACATACATGCAATAAAACACAACATAAAATCCAAGAAAAAAAAAACCCAAAACCTATTTGCTGTTACTTTATAATGAAACAGCAACTTTCAGAAAATAGTACTGCTCATGCTGATCACAGGTGACAACTGTTCACATGTATATAGTCACAACTTAAAAATCTAAAGTTTTCACTGATACCTCAGACATGGCTTTTAGTATAATTACTACAGACAAATCCTCATATTCATGAAATATGATTAAACTCTTTTTTAAACCCAAGGCCTTGTATACACTGGATAAGAATTCTACTATTGGGCTATATCCCCAGCACGATTTCACATCAGACCCTGAGGTGCTTCTTACCTCACTATTGTATAGCCATAGTCGCATATCTTCCTCTTTGATGCGAAGCCTTTGAGACAGATATTCATGAATTTCCTTGATGGTTTGCATTCTACTAAAACAGCCTGTATAGGCTAACACCCGCTTTAGAGGCGCATTTGGAGAGGGTACATTTCCTATAGTTACAGTAATCATGATAAGGAAAAAGAGACATAAAAAACAGACAAACAAACATAAAACACTGGCCTCAGCAATGGTGACCATAGTAATTTAGGAAATAGTGATAAGAAATAAAGTATAGGTTTAATAATTTTATAAATGAAGAATACTATGAAAAACCTGAATATGGATGGGCATGGAAATCCCAGCACAAAAGGATCAAGAGTTTGGCGCCATCCTCAGCTACATAAAGGTCAGTCTGCGCTACATAGTAGCCTGTCTCAAAAAAACGAAAGTGGGGGACTGCTTGAGAGGGCAAGAAGTTCAAGTATATTAAAGCCTCAATTAAAAAAAAAAGAATATTTATTCATTATTTATACAGTATTCTGTGTGTGTCTGTGCCTGCAGGCCAGAAGAGGGCAACAAGTCTCATGATAGATGGTTATGTGCCACCACGTGGTTGTTGGGAGTTGAACTCTGGAAGAGCAGCCAGTGCTCCTAACTTCTGAGCCAGCTCTCCAGCCCTAAAGCCTCAATTTTGAAAGAACAAAACCAAAAGCATAAAGATCCAAATAATTGCCATATTTGTATCCCAAGAATAGGAACATACTGAAAAAAAAACTGGTATCAGTATATGGCTGTCCTCAGTTTGGTCACCCTCAACAGCAAAATGAAATAAATTTCTACTTAAAAATGGGGAGGGGGCAGGGCTTTAGCACAGGAGTAAAGTGCTTCTCAGCATGTGCAAAAGACCTTTAACCCCAGCACTCAGAGAGGCAAAGACAGGAGGATCTTTGTGAGTTCCAAGTCAGCCTATCTACAAGGAAAGTCCAGGACTGCCGAGGCTACACAGAGAAACCCTGTCCTGAAAAACTAAAAAGACCTGGGTTTAATGCCCAGAACTGGAAAATAAAATGAAGAGTGAAATAGAATGGATTTGAATTCCATAGTAAACTGAGTTCACCTAATCTAGTTCTTAAAACTCAGAATTACTAATCACATCATTCTGTCATGAGTGACCCAATTATATGGTAACAGTCAAAGGTGAAAGAAATTGGTTCAGGTTATACATGGCCAGACAGTATTTTTAAATGAAGCCAAAAAGCTTTCCTGACTACACAATTATTTTGTTGAAAAATAGGAGCAAATCATCTAGTTTGTCTACCCAATAACGGCAACACAGTGACTTTATATTCCTCAAGTGCTCAAGACAAAAACAAAAAAACTGGCGTTACAGTTGTCTTTCAGGCTCTTAAAGGGGATGATCTGAGACTTTATACATACATATACACTAAATATACTAAGTCTGGGTACAGTTAAACCATGAAGGGGTAAACGACAGGCATTATGGAAATCAAAGACAGGTTGTAAATTAAATGTGCTAAATACTGGCCAATGACTTAGTAAAAAAATCTAGAAAAAAAGCTGTACTTTACAATGGTTATCTATGCCTATCTATGTCAACATAGCCTTCCTGGAGTACATGGTTATGATCCAGTTCATTTTTCACCTACTTAGTAATGTTATTTTTTTTCCTCCCATGGGGGGGAGGAGTCTTTAATTATTCAGCTAAGATAGGCTGAAAAGCCATCTAAAGAATAATGATTTAACCCCATGTCATAGATAGGTTGACTTTTTACTTCATAAGGAATAATTTTTAAAAAGCCCAATGAATGGAGGTAATAACTGAGTATTTGACCAAGAAGCATATTACATATAGCAGAACAAAACTCAACCATGGTTTTTAAACATGTAGCAAAGCAAATCTTTGTCTATTAGCAAGCAAAGAATAATCTTCTAAACAAAGGAACAAATTTCTCCAATTATACATCAGAGGATTAGTTTTAAGATTACAGCAAGAAAGTAGTTTTATAAAATTCAAAATGATTAATGATTGGTTTCATAATTAGTCAGGAATACAAATTTCAAATTAAGAAACAAATCTGGAACACCAGAACTATCCCACTCTAGGATTAGAAGCACTAGCAAGCATAGTGCCCCAGCTGATATTCACTGTCCTAGGCCACAAAAACAAAGACTGAGTTCTAGAGTCTACACAGTTTAGCCCATTAAGCAGGCAGCCACTTATGCATAATTTTCGGCTTTTGAAGAGAACCAGCAAATCAGGAACTTACAGAAGCAGCAAAAATCTAGGATCAGCACAAGAGTTACAAATACTTACTAAAAATGCAACAACGCATCTTGCCTCTCATGTTATCTTTCAAAGAGAATCAAAAAAGACATGCTATGGGTACCATGAAAGGTATGCTAACATTTCTATTTACCAGAAAGTTAAATAAAAAATGTTTCATAAAGATTATATTTCATTGTTCCTTGATTTTGATGGTTTTCCAAAAGACCAAGTTTGGTTAGACAGTGAATGCTGTTTTGTTCTAATTGTTACCAAACAATAGGTGAAATCATCTTCATATACTATTTGAATGTAGCCATTTTTTAAAAAAAAACTTATTTATTTTTATTTTGTGGACATTGTTATTTTGTTAGGTCCCCTGGAAATGGAGTTAAAGACAGTTGTGAGGTGCCATTCAGGTGCTGGGAATTGAACTCAAGTCCTCTGGAAGAGCCCTGAGCCATCTCTTCAGCCCTGAATGTAGCCTTTAGAAAAATTATTTATAAACTTACGTATAAGAGTGTTTGACACACATAAACATATATAAATATATGTACATGTGTTTCTTGTGCTTGCAGAGAGGTTATAATAAGTGTCAGATCCCTCAGAACTAAAGTTAAGCATAGTTGTGAGGCACCATTTGGGTGCTGGGAACTGAACTTGGGTCCTCTATAAGATCAACAAATGCTTTTAAGCACAAGCCATCTCTCCAGACCCTAAATGAAACCTTTAAGAAAAACAACCTTGTTCAAATTCAAAGAGCTAGTACTTACACAGGGTGGAAGTTTAGGTTTAGAGATAGTTATAACATTCAAACAACGTTAAATAAAGCTGGAGACTCTGAATTGATGAATTAATTAAAATTTTTTATTTTACATTTATTTATTTAGTATGTGCCTGTGTGTGTTCAAGTGCACAAGCGTGCATGTAGAAGTCAGAGAACAACTTGTAGAAGTTAAGTTTTCTCCTTCCACCACATGGGTCTGGGGAATCAAGCTTGGTGGCAAGTGTTTTTACCTATGGGGCCATCTAGCCACCTCAGATTTATTACTTTTTTATTACTGAACAATTTCAAATATTTGCAAGGGAAAAGTGCACAAGAATTCTCCATCAACAAAATTTAACTTTGGCTTGAAATCAAAGGGAAATCTTATGCATGTTATATATTAAAGGGACCTATCTATCTACCTACCTACCTATTTTGAGACAGCTTCTCAACTATGTGGCTTTTGGTGGCCTAGAAGTTGGTATATAGACCAGGTTTGGCTTAGAACTCACAGAGGTCCATCTGCCTCTGCCTCCCAAGTGCTGAGATTCAAGATGTGTGCTACCAGACCTGGTTGAGGATGAGTGTGTGTGTGTATGTGTAAAAGAGAAAGATTTTGATAGATTTTTCGTTTTTTTCCTCCTTTGTTGAGGGATGGCTTGGCATTTTGTGTGTGTGTGTATGTGTGTTTGTAAAAGAGAGAGAGATTTTATTTTGATAGATTTTGCTTTTTTCTTCCTTTGTTGAGAGATGGCTTGGCATTATCAAAGCCACAATGTTGGGCTGAGGATGTGACTAAGTGATAAGAGTATATACAAGGCCCTGGGTTTAACATCTACCACCACTACCAAAACAGAAAACAAACAAACAAAAACCAACCAAAACACAGCAATAAAATCTCTCAAAAATCAAAGCAAACCTATCACTTTCATTTTGAACTATTCCTATTTGCTCTGTATTATGCCCCTTACAAAAGGTTCTTAGAACATGAGAAATGTTTCTCATTTTGTCAAAACAAAACTAACTCAGAAAGGATTACTTCAATAAATTTGAGTAACACTGAAAAGACCAGTCAATGGTCAGTCAACTGCAGCTTAGGTATATGGACAATTTACAATGGTTTACCTCAAAAACAAAGGAAAAGTATGTAAAATTTATTCTATTTGTTATTACAAAGTAAAAAAATAAAATAAAAAGGAAAATAATCCTTTGCCTCTATCCCCATCCAATCTTGTGCATGACCACAGATCTAAGCTCACAAATGATTTACTGATTCTGTATGAAAGCAGATGGCATACATTAGCACAGTGGCACCAAACTTTGAGCAATGTGATTTTCAATTTACTTTTAAGGAACTGCATGGCATTCTTGCTGCATTCTTAAATTACCTCTAGGCAAATGCTGAGGAAACATTCTCAGGCTCATCATACCCATATTCACCCAGATGTTAGACTGCTGTGTCCGTGTGGCAGGCTGCTGTCGAAGGAAGAGAAGATAGCGAGGAAATAATTCTAGTTCTGGGATGTCCGTCTTGCTATTCTTGATTACCTATTTTAATGAAAGATAAAAAAGTAGTGATGACTATTAAAAGAAACAAAGCCTTGTAATAAAACTTAAGGTTCTATTAAAAAGCTTTTAGATGTATTTATCTTATGTTTTATTTGCCTGTATATATATGTACCACAAGTGTGCCTTCAAGCTGCATAGGCTAGAAGAGGGCATCAGATCCTCTGGAATTGGAGCTACAAATGGTTGTGAACTGCCACATGGTTACAAGAACCAAATCTAGTCTTTTGAAAAAACGGCAAGTGCTCTTAAACTCTGAGTCATTTCTCTAACCCCTTTTGGTGCTTTTTTTTTTTTTAAATTATTTTTATTTTGTAAATATGTTTTTTTTAAAGAAATTAACATATTATATGCATTACTTTAAAAAGTTTTCTAATCCAGGTGTGGTAGCACACATTTTTAATCCCGTAGTCAGGAGACACAAGCAGGTTTATGACTATGAATTAGAGGCCAGCCTGGTGTACCAAGGTAGGGAGCTCCGGGCTAGCCAACAGACCATTTTTTTATTATTATTTTGCGTGTATGGGTGTATATCTGTTCACCACATAAGTACAATGCCCTTGACCACATAAGTCATGTGAGTACTTGGGATCAAACCCAGGTTCTCTAGAGGAGCAAGTAGCCAGTGTTCTCAACCACTAAGCCATCACTCCAACTCCATGTGTAAATGGGCCTTTTGCCTACATAAAAGCATACATACCACATGTGTGCCTGGTGCCCACAAAGAGGTTGTCAGATCCCCTGGAACTTAGGTTCAGATAGAGGTAAGCCACCATGTAGGTGACACGAAGCAAACAAGTTTTTTTTTTTGCAAGATCAGCCAGTGCTCTAACTACTGAGACATCTTTCTAGCCTTTAACCTAAGGTTCTCTTAAAGACAGTGCTGCTCTATATAGCAGGCTGCCCTGAACCTATGAACCTAACCTATGTATAGTCATGTGTCACCATGCTAAATTTTGGTATTAATTTTAAAATGTTCAACAAGTCCACGCCTATGTTTCAGTAGTTTACTAATACATTTAAGTTACATAGATTTGAATATGCTCAGGTTTTTGCTCCTAAATGAATCTTTCAAGGTTAGAATTTGTGGACACTTTCATCCCACTTTTCATTTAAAAGCATAATTAAGAGTTAAAAGGGGTGAGTGGGTGGAACTGGAGTGATGGCTCGGTGGTTAGGAGCACTGGATGTTCTTCCAGGGACCTGAGTCCAACTCCCAGCACCCATATAGTGGTTCACAACTATCTTTACTTCTAAGGGATCAGACTCCTTTACACAGACATACATGCAGGCAAAACACCAATGCACATAAAATAAGAATAAATAAATCATTAAGAAAAAACAAACAAAAAACTCCATTATCTCAAATGTAAGTGTAGTATCCAACCCTCAAAGCTTCTCTTCAAAACAGACCATTACAAAAAAAAAAAATTCACAACTGCTCAAGAAAATATTATCCATGATACCTCAACAATAAGGAGAACACCAAGACAAGCTAACATTGGAAGGGTAAGAACTCAAGCAGCTCCAACCCTAAACAAAAGAACTACAGGCAACATGCTAAGGAGAAATGTCTTCCACCATGAAGGAGGTCCTAACTGGTTATTTAACAATAAGTAGTCAACTTGAAATCATGTACACGCAACACTGAATATACTTCGAAGGTCGTGAATATATATGTATGCGTGTATATGTGTGTGCACACGAGGGATATTGAAACTGTGAACTTGCATGTCTGTAAATAACAATTGGGAAGGAAGAGGCCAAGAATTTGGGGTGGAGTAGGTGGTGGTAGGAGGAGTTGAAGAAAGAAAAGGGAGTGGAGGCAAATAATATAACCGTATTTTAATACCCTTTATATATTACTTAAATATTAACTGAATAAGATGTAAGGGAACCTACAGATTTTTGTTTTGTTTTCTCAAGATAGGATGCCTCTGTGTAGCCTTGGCTGTCCTGGACTCACTCTGCAGACCAGGCAATCCACCTGCCTCTGCCTCTTTAAGTGCTGGGATTAAAGGTGTGTGCCACCATGCCCAGCTAGAACCTATAGTTTTTGTTCAAACTAAATCTGAACAGTTTTCAAGTATTATGCTATCATAAAGTAAGAACTAAATTTTGACCAGGAAAATTCACACAGAAGTAAATATCAGCCTCTGGCCTTCATACACCACCCATCCACGCGCATTCTTCTATGACCACTCCTCATATAAGCATTATTAGCTATACTTACTGGTCTGGGGAGGGCCAGGTTTGCTCCATACCAATGATAGAGTGCTCTCCACACAGGTTCTGGGACCATTTCATAATCTCTCCCATGGATTAGCTGTGGAGTTCGTTTTAACCGTCCTCCTTCTAGTGTTAATGATGTAGCCTTAGAAAGAATGAAATTTAAGTACTGATATTCAATTTTCTGGTCTCTAGTACATCAAAAAACTCTAGATATAGAACAAATTACTTCTTTCATATTGGTGGAAATTAATTTTTTCCTCTGACTTTTGGAGGATCCTGTACTGTAAACAAGGTAATAGCTGCTGAGCTACACCCCCAGCCCAGAAAATAAGATTTTCTCAGAAATGTATAGGTTTTACTTTCCAATGAACTATTTAAGGGAACTCTGGGCTACAAATGGTGGCATATGCATTTAGTGCAGCACTTAGCAGGCAAAGGCAGGCAGAGCTCTCTGAGTTCTAGGTAAGCCTGGTCTTACATTGCAAGTTCTTGGACAGCCAGGGCTATGAGATATGGACTATGAGAAGATATCAAGCCTTCAACAGACTAAGTTAGATGAAGTACAATTTTTTTTTTTTTTAAAGACAGGGTTTCTCTGTGTAGCCATGGCTGTCCCCTTACTCACTCTGTAGACAGGCTGGCCCTGAACTCACAGATCCGCCTGCCTCTGCCTCCCAGACTGTGAGGATCACAGCGTGGGCCACTGCGCCCAGCTTTACAATGTTTCCCTTTGTGCTAAAACCTCTGAAATGTAATGGCTACTTGGAAGAGAACAACTTGAAGGTCTGATGTCAAATACTTACCTTTACTGGTTCTTGAGTTACTAATGGCTGGTTATCAATAGCTCCTGGCTTCTGAGGATTAAGGTGCAAAAGGATATTCCCATTGGCTCCTAGTAAACACTGGTTGTTATTATCAGAAGTATTATGTTGCCTTGCAAAGCATATATCTGCCCCTGGTGTGGCAGCATACAGAAAGCCTATCAAAAAACAAAACAACGATGGAGTTTCTTATAGTTTTTATATATACATAGGTTTGAAGACACATACTAAGATGTTGATGTACTATATTAATGCTATTATCCTACTAAAGTTTTACATTTTGATGACTATATAGAAGACAGGAAGTATAGATGCATTGTTTTCTAGACAAAAGAGAGGATTAGAATAAAAGTTTTCAAAAATGTTACCAAAAGAGTATTTGGCCACCATCTTGGAACATATAATTCATAATGAGAATTACAGATACCTTGACAGGAAGGAAGGCCAAGTAACTTCCTAAAATTTTTCTGCTGTAAGCAAATATTATTATTTGGAATATTATTCCAAATATTCTTAGCAAAACAAACAGTATATGGAAGACTCTAAACCACTCTTGCCTCTTTCTCAGACAAGCTCTCCCTGTGTATCTCTGGCTAGCCTGGCACTCATATTACATACAGCAGGCTGGTCTTGAACTCAGAGATCCACCTGGCCCTTACTCCCTTTAAAGGAGGTTCCGCTGCCACAATACTCAGTGCCTAGTTTCTTGTTGTCATTGTTTTGTTTTTCTTTTTTCTTTTCCAGTTTGTAATAACTTTTTTATTGTTATTTATTATGACTTACTCACTTTGTATCCTGGCTAAAGGCTCCTCCCTCATCTCCTCCCAGTCCCTTCTCTTTCTCCCTTCTCTCCCTATGCTCTTCCCCTAATCCACTGACAGCGGAAGTCCTGCTCCCCTTCTATCTGACCCTAGCCTATCAGGTCTCATAAGGACTGTCTACACCATCTTCCCCTCTGGCCTGGCAAGGCAGCACCCCCCAGGGGGAAGTGACCAAAAAGCCTGCCACTGAGTTCATGCCAGAGACAGCCCCTGCTCCCCTTACTAGGGAACCTGCTTGGAGACTGAACAGTCAATGGGCTATATCTGAGCAGGGGTATTAGATCCTCCCCATGCATGGTCTTTGGTTGGAGCATTGGCCTCTGCAGGGCCCCTGGGCCCAGGTTTTTTTTGGCTCTGTTGGTCTCCTTATGGAGCTCCTCTTCCTCCTCCTCCTCCTCCTCCAGGTCTTTCTATTATTCCCCTTCTTTCATAAGATTCCCTGCACTCTGCCCAAAGTTTAGCTATGAGTCTCAGCATCTGTTTTGATACCCTGATCAGTAGAGTCTTTCAGAGGTCCTCTGTGGAAGGCTCCTGTCCTGTTCTGTCTTCTCGTGCTTCTGATGTCTATCCCGTTTGCCTTTCTGAATGAGGAACAAGAAGGACCCTAGGGAAGACGCTCAATCCTCATTGTTTTTGTTTTTCAAGACAGGGTTTCTCTGTGTAGCCCTGGGTATCCTGGACTCACTCTGAAAGGGATCTGCCTGTCTCTGCCTCCCGAGTGCTAGCATTAAAGGTGTGCACCACTGCCACCCAACTAGTGCCTTTTTTAAAAACATATCTATTTAAAAGGAAGTTATGATCTTTATAATAGGAATATACACAAAGAAAAATGACTAATAATGGCAGAGTTTGAACCTGATAGTACTTTAAGATATTTCAACTCTCTTTGGTAAACATTCTAGTTATCAACTGCTTTGTAAACTTCTATTTGTGGTATTATTCATCCTGTGGGTAACAATGCTATATAGTACAATGCACGTCAGATAGAAACTTAGACAGGGTTAAGAATTCATCCTGTCTCTTTTGGAAGCTGGGCCAAGGCTATTGCTCATAGCAGAGAATGGAGTCAGCACATCTGACATCCTGGACTCTCAGCATCAAAGGTGGACAAGGAAGGAAAGAGAGATGGAGAGAAAATGAGAATGAAGTGTGGTGTTAAAGCAGATCACAGTACTTCTAGGACTGCTAATACAGTGCTGGTCAGGGAAATGCACAGGATGAGGAGAGACGCTGGCTCTGACAGTTTGCTTACCACGCCCACAGGAGAGACCATGTCAGAGAGAACAAAGCCAGGGTCTATTAAGAGGGTTTTGCTATTTTATTGGCAAATAAGAGGGATCATTCTTAATTAGCAGAAACAATAGAACTAAATTATTTTTCTGATAAGTACAGACCCATTAAGTTTCAGATAAGTAGGAAATGACAGAGGGAGTTATAGAAAGTATTATTAATATGTGGTATTTTAACAAAATAAACCCCAAAATTCTGGACTGAGATGTTGAGCCGGTCTGATGCGAGGATCTAATCCAATGAAAGCATGATTATGATTAAAGAGTTCTGGAAATGGCTAACATTATTTTCTTAAAATCTGCTTTCACTAGACTGAATTTATTAGCGAAGTAGATTAAATAGCAATGTGGCTTCACTACTGAAAAGTGAAAAAAATACTTATGTTGAGAGATTATGAGTTTACTTACAAAGCAGTAATACTTTAAACAATTTTATAATTGACCATTTCATTCAAAATCTATCCCTCTGAATTGAAGCCTGTTGCCAATACTCTAACCATAAAAGCAGACTCAGCTAAGAATCATGAGTGTGGTGTGGTGGTACATGCCTGTAATCCCAGTATTTAGGAAATACAGGCAGGAGTTTCAGAAGTTCAAGGTCCTCCTCAGGTACAAAGCAAGGTCAAGGCTAGTCTGAGTTATATAAGAACCTGTGTCAAAATCATTCCTGAGCCCCATGGGAAGCAAACTATATTTACCACTGCCAGTAGACTCGGAGGCTTCAGATGCAGAAGAAATGTTGTCTGAGTATTTCTCTTCTGTGGAATTCACATAACTGAGGTTGTTACTGATTCTATCTTCCCCCTGCTCCATAGGATGTGAGGTTGTTCCGAATGAAAATTTCCCTCCATTTAGAACAGATGATGGCTCAAGCACAACAGGGTTGGCATCCTAAAACCGTAGAGAAGAAGCCAAATTCAATAATCTGACAAGTACATAGCTATTAAAGAATAAAATTTTTGAAACTTATTCTCTTGTATTTTATATGTATGTTTTTTTGCCTCCATGTGTCTGTGTAACACACATGTGCTCCGTGCCCTTAGAACTAGAGGAGGGTGTTGAATCCCCTAGAACTGGAGTTACAGATGGTTGTAAATCCACATGTGGGTCCTGGGAATTGAACCTAGATCTTCTGATAGAGAAGTCAGTGCTCTTAACAACTGAACCATCTTTTCCGCCCCTCAAAGAATTAATTGTAAAACAATAAATGTCATAAATATCTATTATTTCTTATCATTGTGAGTTACTAAAGCCATTTACTATATAATTAAATTTTACTTCCTTGAGAGAAGGATGAGTATGTGTATAGACATGTATGTGTGTGTGTATATATATATGTATGTATACATACAATGCCCACAATATATTAATATAATATATACACATATGTTCATAATTACAGAGAAGGACTGTACCACATAAAGAAGCTCTGAAAGACCAGAGATGCCAGCATACTACATACAGCAAAGCAGTCACAATCAAAGGAAAACAGCTCATTATAAAAATAAATTTTGGAAATTTATATCCACCAAGTTAGCTCTACAGAGATCACCCGTCTGAAGAGAAAGTTAACCACACCAAGAGGACAAGAGGAATAATTTCAGAAAATTTAGTTAAAAGAAGTCTAAAAAAACACCACTACTATCACAACAAAGTAGCAAGAATTAAAATACCTTGTTCAACAATAACTCTTAATATCAGTGTTCTCAATTCCCTAACAAAAAGACAAAGACTCACAGATTGGCTTAGAAAACAGGATCTATCTTTCTTCTGCCTCCAAGAAACACACCTCACCATCAAGGACAGATACTACCTTAGAAGGAAAAGGATGGAAAAAGGTATTCCAAGCAAAGGGAACTAAGAATCAAGTAGGCATAGACAGTTTAATATCTGATACAATAGAACAAAACTAATAAGGAGAGTTAGAGAAAAAGACTATATACCCATTAAAAGAACATTCACCAAGAGGATATTACAATTCATTTACATAAACACACACACACACACACACACACACACACACACACGGCACCTAATTCCATAAGATACCCAATTAGATCTAAAAATCACACATTGAGCCTAGCACAATGACAGTGGTTGACTTCCATGCCCTACTCTCTCCAAGAGACAAGTATACAGACAAAAAAAACAGAAACTCTCAAGCTAAATAATATCATAACAAACAGCTATACAATATTCCACTCAAATACTAAACACTACATTTTCTTCTCAGCAGCCCAAGAAACTTTCCTCAAAATCAACCACATAGTAGGACACGAAGCAAATCTCAACAAACATATGAAAACTGAAATAATATCCCGCATCAGCTATCTCTGGTCAATAAAGAAGCTGAAGAACCTATGACTGGACAGAGGACACAGGAAGCAAAACTATGTGTGTAGTCTGGGAGTCTCAGGTAGAAAGAGACAGTTTCTCTGTGTATTCTTGACTGTCCTGGACCTCTTTCTGTAAAACAGGCTGGCCTCAAACTCAAAGATCTACCTGTGTCCTGAGCGCTGGAATTAATGTCAAGAACCACCACTGCCCTTTATTTTGTCTTATTCAGACAAGGTCTATGTAGTACTGGTTGTCCTAGAACTCCCTAGGTAGACTAGGCTGCCCTAGATCTAACAGAGATCCACCTGTCTCTGCCTCCCAAAATGCTGTGATTAAAGGTACAGGACAGCATGGCCCACCTTCTCCCTAATCTTTTTAACAAAAAAGGTGAAGGACAATGCAAATGATGTAGTTGACAATACATGCTTTAAAAACAAGCTCCTATACTGGATCCAGATCTACAGTGAGCACAACACAACATCCAGGTTTTTTTTTTCTCTTAGCACCAAATTCCTCACAGGTAAAATCACTAGTATCTTCCTCATAGATATGTGAGAATTAAATAACATACACAGTGTATAACATAAATAGACACTACCTTTTTCATAGGTTGGTAACAAGGGAAGAAATTCGTATACAAATGAATACATTATGCCTGTCCCATATCAATTTTCAAAAATATTCACTTCTTTTCCTTTAAATATTGGTCCAAGTTGGCATATTATTGGATAGTAGTTCCACTGTGTGAGATTTGAAAATCTTACTAAAAAAATTATATATATATATTTATATACAGAAATTTAACTCACGTATTTGACATATTCTTTCCACTGTTGCCACCACTGCATGGAGATGATAAACCAATTGTGTCCTGGCTGCAGACCATACCTGCTTTCTCGTTCTAACCATCCTCTGCACATATAAAAGAAATCCAATACATGAAAAGAAATTTTTTAAAGCTGAAGGCAAAACTGCAATTTATCAGTAATTTTTTTTTCTTTCATTACAAATTTCAAAACAGAAAAACAGAAAAAAAAATGTACCCAGTAGAGATTGCCACTACTTCAATTAGTGCAATGGAACACTGCTCTACCAGTAAGTCAATCTAAACAGTCACAGACCTCTATTAAATACCATTCACAAAACAGCCTTGGGGCTGGAAAGATAGCTCAGAGGGGACAGTACTTAATGTACAATACAAGGACCAGACTTCAGATCTCCAGCTCTATGTAAAAGCCAGGTATAGTAGTGCATGCCTAAAATTCAAGCATAAAGGTTTTAAACAGGTCAATTCCTGCAGCTCCCTGGCCTGCAGTCTAGCCAATGAGTGACTGATAGTTTCAATGAGAATGGTTCCCATAGGCTCAAATGCTTGAATGCTTGGTCCCTGGTTGATGGAATTGTTTAGAAAGGATTAGGAGGTGTGGCCTTGTTGGAGGAGGTGTGTCATTGGGGATGGGCTTTGGATTTGAAAAGACTATATCAGGTTCAGTCTTTCTCCCTTTCTCTACTTGCTGCCTGCAGATCAGGATGTAAGCTGTCAACTATGGCTCAAGCACCATGCCAAGCTCCCAGACAAGATGATTATTGACTAATTCTTTGAAACTGTAAGCAAGCTCCCAGTTAAATGCTTCCATAAGTTGCCTTGGAGAGCAGAGGGTTAGGGGGAGGGGGGAGAGATACTAGCTCACCTACTACCTAGATTCAGATCTTTCAGTTGGCCTACACCAAAATTACATTATCTGTGAACTGTTGGGGCACATGAAAGGACTGCTTGTGCCGGATCTCCATGGCACAAGGCAACAACAGGATAACCAGAAGAAGTCCCAGCTCCAGTATTGACGGTTAGCAAAGCGAAAGACCTGTAACTAGACCAATGAATGACTCACTGTGATGAACATCTGCAAGTAAAGATATGCAGAAAGAGGGGTGGGACACATGTGACATAGTACAGCTTCCACGATATGATGATTTCTGTATTTTGTTTCATCTTTTGTTTGCTCATTTGTTTTTAAAAATTTATTTATTCACTTTACATACTGATCAAAGCCTCCTCCCTCCTCTCCTCCTGGTCCTTCATTCCCATCCTCTTTCTCTTTTCCTCCCCCTCCTTCTTAGAAAAAAGGAGTGCCCCATACCAATCTGCCCTAGTGTATAAAGTAGCATCAGGACTAAGCACATCGTCTTCCACTGAGGCCAGACAGGCAGCCCAGTTAGGAAAAAGTGATCCAAAAGCAGGTAACAGAGTCCATGTCAGAGACATCCCCCTACTCCCCTTGCTAGGCACCCACATGAAGACCAAGCTGCCCATCAACTACATATTTACAGGGGGCTCATTTTGTTTTTTATTTTGGGGGAGAGGTTGCAAGGGTGAAGGGCGAATGCAGAGGGGTAGGGAGATGAGTAGGACTGGGGTGCATGGTATGAAACTCACAAAGAATCAACAAAAAAAGTACACAAAGTACAAAATCACAATAAAACCTAACTCTTTACAAGCTAGTAAAAAATAAATTAGAAAAATAACAAAAATGTAAACTCATCCTAGTAGGTAAAAATCAGAATTTCAACTGTAGTCTTGACTTTATTCCCTTAACAACTAATTATATTGTTCATCTCTTCACGTACCTGAAGACCATTTGTGTATCTCTGATGGAAAGTATATCCATAGATGCAGTGAAAACGTTATGTAACTATTTGTACTTCTTTCTTTTTTTTTTTAATCTCACATAGACATGACTAACATTCAAATAAAAAATATATATTGAGTTCAATTACTGAAGACATCAGTAAGTTTTATTGTGCACCATTCGGTCATTTGGAAAATAAAAACTATATTGATAAAAGTAATAAAAAGCACATTACATACAGTTCTTTAAATAAAACTCCAAGTTGGATTGTCTTACATTTTAAAAGGTAAACTCGAGGATCGTAAACTAGTCTAAGACTTCTGAGACAAGTTACTGTTCTAATTTCCCCTTCCTCCTGATGAAATTTTAAAACTTCTATTATTATTGGGTTAGAAAATAAATTTAAAAATAACAAAATGTAAACGTTGTACAGTGTACATTGTATACTGTAAATGTAAACAATGTACATGTAAACATTTTACAATGTAAAAAATGTACACACTGTGTACATACTGTGTGGAAGCCAGGGCAACCTAGTCAACTCAACTTTCTCCTTAAGCCTCCATGTGGGTTCCAGATACAGAACCCAAGGGTTCAAAAATCCAGTCAGGCGACAGTGGACAAGAAGCATGGCAGTTGAAGAGAGAAGTCATATGCCTCATACAGTACTTCCTAGATGATTTTTTGATTGTCTCCTGTGGTGACAACTGCTATGGGTGTTGCCTGTTCTCTACATTTTAATGAGTTACCTTTTTGTTGTTGAGTTGTGTAAGTTTTTTATACATTCTGGTTATTAAAGGCTTATAGAAGATATAGCTTGTTGAACACTGACTTTGATTTTGTAGGTTGTATTTCATATACAGAAGTTTCAGATTGTGCGGAAGTCTAAGTTACTTTGTAAGCAAATGCTTTTGGAGTCACATCTAAAAATCAACTGCAAAATCTAAACCATTTCTTTTTCCTTTCTACCTTCCTTGTCTCTTTATCTCCTCTCCACCTCTGTCCAACTCATTTTAAAGAGTTTTGTTGGATATAAAATTCTTTTTTTAATGTATTTATTTATGTATTACTTTTTAATGTCAGAGTGCTCTGTCTGCCTGTACACCTGCATGGCAGAAGAGGGCATCATATCTCTTTACAGATGCTTATAAGTCACCATGTGGTTGCTGGGATTTGAACTGAGGACCTCTGGAATAGAAGCCAGTGTTTTTAACTACTGAGCCATCTCACCAGCCTGGATATAAAATTCTTAATTGTTTTTCTCTACCTTTCATAATTCTAGATTCTATGCTTTTTGATGGAAAAGTTGGCTATTCTTACTGAAGTTCTCCCATCAAAACAAACTGCTTTTTACTTGCTGCCCTGAAAATTCTTCCACTAATTTCATTAGATTGTAATTTTCTATCACTGAGTGACATCTCTAGCCGCATTAAAATTTTAATAATTAACAAAATTTGATCTTTAAATTAATCTAGGTCCTTAGCTAGGAAATTGACTGATTGATTGATTGAGACAGGGATTCTCTATATAGCCCTGGCTGTCCTGGAACTCACTCCATAGACCAGCAGGCTGCAAACTCAGAGATCTGCCTGTCTCTGCCTTTGGAATGCTGGGATTAAAGGCATGCAGCAGTGTTGTCCATCTGCTAGTGATATAATTCAACAAAAATATTTCTACTTGTAATTTTTTTTTTTCGAGACGGGTTTCTTTGTGTAGCCTTGGTTGTCCTGAAATTCACTTGGTAGACTAGGCTGACTTCCAACTCAGAAATACACCTGCTTCTTCCTCCCCAACTGAGATTGAAGATTTAAGGTGTGTAACACCAGGCTCAGCTTTTTTTTCTATTTTCTTCGAGACTGAGTCTCTACATAGCCATAGCTATCCCGGAACTCATTATATAGAGTAGGCTGGCCTTGAATTCACAGAGATCCACTTGCCTCTGCCTCCCAAGTGCTAGGATTAAAGGCATGGATCACCATGCCAGCTTCTACATGTAATTTTTAAAAATAGCTTTACTGTAATAATTAAAGCAAGATAGGTGCTGGAGAGATGGCTCAGAGGTTAAGAGCACTGGTTGTTCTTCCAGACGTCCTGAGTTCAATTCCCAGCAACCACATGGTGGGTTACAACCATCTATAATGCGAGCTGGTGCCTCTTCTGGCCTGCAGGTCTACATGCAAACAGAACATTGTAAAAAAACAAGATAAACTGTTCCTTAGTAACTAATGTATTTCAGTTGTTACAAATTTCAACTATGTAATAAAAAATATATAGATAGAAACTATAAATTTACCTAATAATTTGTCCTTCTTCTTCTGGAGTGGCTGGTCTTAACCCCAGAACTATGTGACAGACCTGGAAAAACAAAAGGATAATCAAACTTTACTAGTGGTGCTAATGATTAGATTGTATACTATTTGATGTTATCTATATGAAATCTACTTTTTAGATGGGAATCTGAATTAAGAATGGTTTAACTGGTGAATATCAATTATTACCTGAAGAAATTTTAAATTAATTGTGTAGGATTTAACTTTTTTTAAATGGAAGATAACTTCGAAATCTCCAATAGCAGAATAGTGTATGTTTTAGATCTATCAGATGTCAAGAAGAGACCAATTCCCATTTATTCACATAGCTATGTTATATGCAAGTTAAAAATGGAAAATCAGCTGGGCATAGTACCTGCCAAAACCTGGGAGGCAGAGGCAGATGGATCTCTGTGAGTTCAAGGAAAGCCTGGTCTACAAAGCAAGTCCAGGACAGACAAGGCTACACAGAGAAACCCTATCTTAAAAATACAAATTTAGAACAACAACAACAAAAAATGAAAATAATCACTATTAAATTCAACATGTAGTTGTGTGTCTCTATAAGACATGGTTTTGTAGTCTAGCATAGGCAGACGACACAGAATTACTAGTAGTACAGAATTCCTAACACCTTTACCATTCCTAAATCTGTCATTGCCTTAAACATACCTGGAAGAGGAGATTCAAAAATTCATTGGCAAGAACATTTTTCACACTCCAGATCTGATAGTCTTCCAGAGTAAGATGGCCCATCTAAAAGAGATCATTCAAATTATTCTGTCAATAAACGTCATTTATTATGGAAGAAGAATAAAATCGTATTTTTGAAAGCAAACCAATAATACATAGAAGATACATAAAGGTTCACACAAGAAGCATAACAGTATGAATTTACAAGTAATGAAATATATTTTAAAAATCTATAATTTTGTTCAATAGTCAGTGAAAAAGTTCTTACTAACAATTTCCTTTCTTCAATAAGATTTTGGAAATAATCTGGACATGTTGGTAAATCTGCAATTCCAGCTCTTAGAGAATAAAAGCAAAAAAATCAGGAGTTCAAGGGCATTTTTGGCTACCCAGAGAGTTTGAGACTGTCCTGGGCTATACACAGTAAGATTCTGTTTCAAAATCCAACAATATAAAAAACAAGAACAATAGACTTTTTTGATAAATTGTGAAATATCATTGGTACAATGTATAGTATAGTACCAGTGAATCAGTAAAATAGCTAAATCCTACTTTAGACTCTAGCTATTTTATTATCATGGTTACATAGCAATTTGAGCAGCTAAACAATCTGCTCAATGGTCACTAAAGCCAGAAATAAAAACTCCATTTAACACAAAAATACAGTACTAAAGCTGGGTGGGGATCTTTAATCCCCAGCAGGCACTCAGGAGGCAGAAGCCAGCATTATCTCTGAGTTCAGGATCAGCCTGGTCTACAGAAGGAGATCCAGGAAAACCAGGGCTGCACAGAGAAACCCCACCTTAAAAAACAAAAACATGCTCATGTGTATGGTGTTTCTGTGCATCACATGGTTGCTTGGTACCAGTCCTTAGACCTGGAGTTGCAGAAAATTGTGAGCTACCCTGTGGGTGCTAGGAATCTAATCCAGGACCTCCGGAAGAGCAGCCAGTGAGTGCTCTTAAGCGCTGAACCATCTCTCTAATCTGTTTTTTGTTTGTTTTAATTATGTGTTTTTAATCTGTCCGTGTGTGTGTGTGTGTGTGTGTGTGTGTGTATGACCACAGAGTACAGAAGTGGGTAGCAAGAAACCGATTCCCTGTAAGTAGAGTTTTAGGTGGTTGCAAGCAATTCAATTTTTTCTTTTGGTTTGAGACAGGGTTTCTCTGTGTAGTGCTGACTGTTCGGAAACTTGCTCTGTAGAACAGGCCTCAAACTTAGAGATCTATCTACTTCTGCCTCCCAAGTGTATGCCACCATGGCTGGCTAATACCAAGCAATTTCTATGTTTCCCTTTGTCTAATCTTGTCTTATCTCCCTCTTTTATGATTTTTTTTCTTTAAACAGCGCCGGTAGGTGATGAGAAGTATGTGTGCCATTACGAGGGTGGAGGTGAGAGGACGACTTGCAGAGTTGGTTCTCACCTTCCACCACATCAGGCAATGAACTCAGACTGTCAGGCTTGGAGCAAGTACCCTCTGAGCCATCGCACTGGGCCCAATCTTGTGGTAAATAGTGGGGTTTCGGTAGGGAGCCTGGAACTCTTAACCTTGCTTTCCTACGTCAGACTTTTAAGTAATGAGACCATAGGTACTATAAAGCTATTTCTAACAGTACCTTCTCCAGGTTTCTGTTCTTACACACCAAACAGAAGTAGGTACCTTAGTTTGACAGAGAGGATAAATAAAGGAGGAAGACTAAATTGATAAGTGGACTTTTAGCCCGGAAAAAATAAATCATCTATTGTTTCTATTAAATATTCATTTAATGGATTCATTTATGATCATTCCTACAACTATGACTGAAACAAATGACTTAATTTTTTTCTTAATTTATAACACCATTATAGCTTATACTTTACTTGAATACTTCACATACACAAATGTGTATGTTCTTCATACACAAATTATTTTCAATTTCACAGAGACAAACAGATAAAACTTTCAAGCTACAGAAGTAAATCTGTTATGATACTGCTACCAATAAGTCTCACCAAACTATGTAATTGAAAGGACCTATTCGATTGGCTGTTGGCGGCGTTGAGGCTGAGCTCGTGTGCGGCGGCGGCGGAGTTAGCGGCGGCTGCAGCAAAGCGTTTGGCGCGATGTCTCACACCATTTTGCTGGTACAGCCTACCAAGAGGCCAGAAGGCAGGACTTATGCTGACTACGAGTCTGTGAATGAGTGCATGGAAGGTGTTTGTAAAATGTATGAAGAGCATCTGAAGAGAATGAATCCCAACAGCCCCTCCATCACATATGACATCAGTCAGTTGTTTGATTTTATTGACGATCTGGCAGATCTCAGCTGTCTTGTTTACCGAGCTGATACACAGACGTACCAGCCTTATAACAAGGACTGGATCAAAGAGAAGATCTACGTGCTCCTCCATCGACAAGCCCAACAAGATGGGAAGTAGTAAAGTTGGGAGCATCAGGGGCTGGGTTGGGCTTGGAACAGGTGCATACAGTGTGCTTGTAGTGAACATTTTGTATGATAGTAATCCTGTTTCCACTTTGTTACACTAGAGCCAAGGTTGAATGTAAGACATGAAACGTGAATGATCTTTTCATTCGGAAACCGCCATTGCCCCTCTGCTCCTTTTCTTTCTTTTTTTTTTTTACTAAACTTTTTTTGATAATTCAAATAGAAAGTGTTTTTGCCATTTAAGGTTGGTTCTGGTCCTTGAAACTGTTTGTACCGCTTTGTAGCAGTGAGTGCACTAACCCTCCGTGGGGTGGGGTGGTGACAAGGTTAGTGATGTCCTCTGGGGAAGTCTTAGAGAAAAATAAAGAAATGTTCTGTAGTTGTAAAAAAAAAAAAAAAAAGAAAGGACCTATTCATTGTAAAATACATTTCCATGGCCTCAGATATCTTCTTGGTCCTTCACTGCAAAAGTCATAGACTCAACATCTATTGCTGCTGGCTTTTCTTCTTAAACACGATACAATAGAGCCATATTACATACTGTATGATTTCCTTTATTCAGTATAATGCTATCATAACATAACTTATTACATGGAAGAAATAAAGACTATAAAGTAAAGCTGTCAAGAAGGTGTCTACTTAAATTCATATATTAGACTTCCCTGAGTTGCTGTTTAAAGATGGAATGGGCTATCTTTAGAGATGATGTGAAGGCATTTTAACCACAGGTCCAGATAAGTGGTAATAATGCAGAAGAGTTATTTGACCATACATATAAACTACACATCTTGATTTAGAGCACACAGTATTTTTAGAAAAAATTAATTACTCATACCTTTGTGGTATCATGTGCATTCAATATGCCTTCTACAATGTCTGACAGATCCGTATGTAATTCCTTTAAAAAGAAATCCAAAAGAGTAATGTGTATAATTTTTAGTCCCCCTATATATTAAAAACAATTATTTTTTTTCTTTTATCCATCTACCTTTCAGAACTTAGCAGTACAAGGGGCACACCAAATGCCAGCTTTAGCAACATTAAACCAACCAACAAACAAAAATAATCAGAACTTACAGGAATATCATCAGTGCGATTATCTTTCCAGACCTCCAAAAGTGCAACCACCATGTCTTTCAGTTCAGCCCTGGAGAGAACTCCATCACGGTCAACATCAAACACCTTGAAGCAAACTAATGACAAGAAACTCTTAAAAAGGAAATCACTTTTTGATTCTAAAACATGACACATTTCATTAGAAGCTACCACGTACAATTACTTAGTTTTCTAAGCCAGTATGTACTTGAACAGTTCGAACAGACTATACTATTTACATTATATTATTGTCATTATTGTAATATGTAGAACATTATGAATAGACCTCGTGACTGACTCTAAATCACTACCCAGGTTAGAGACTTATCCATCAGCCAAATCCTGAGCTACCTTTTTTATACTCTGGAAAGAAGGGGCAAAGTCATTCTGTAAGAAGCATGACCTTACAGGTTTTCAAGAGGCAAGCCAAATCTTTGACTCTCTCTCTTCTCTCTGGTGCTGCTGAGTCAAACCTGAGCCTTGGATATGCTGGGCATATGCTTTTCTTTGCACTCAGGTACATCCCCTCTCTGTGGTATCGCATACTCAAGACTGATGACTTCCAAGCTGTTCCTCCTACACTTAAAATTCCTATCTACACTGAGAACTAGACTCCGAACTTCTACTTTATCTGTCTAAAGAGTCTAATTTACTTTAAAGTTTTTTGTTGTTGTTGTTGTTTTGTAGGGCAGGGTTTCTCTGTGTAGCTTTGGCTGTCCTAGACACTGTAGACCACAATGGCCTCGAACTCAGAGATCTGCTTGCTTCTGCCTCCCTGAGTAATGGGATTATAGGCATGTGCCACCATGCCCAGCTACACATAGTATTTTTTAAAAATTATATGTGTGTATGTATATGTGTGTATACATACATACATATATATATATATGCGCATGTACACTTACACATCAGAAGAAAGCATCAGATCACTATCAGATTACAAGATTAATATTTTGTCAAGCATAATTTCAACTCTTCAGTAAAATTTATATACAAAAATGTAAGAATTAGATAATTACTACTTTACTAATTAAATCTAAATAAAACACTGGTTTGTTAACTTCTAGTTGACCAGAAAAAAAAATTTAAAAACATATTTTAAAAGCAACTTCTCTGACCCAAAACTTTAAAAGTTTTTAAAAAAAATCTTTTTCAATACAGGTTTGTTTGTTTTTTAGAGAATGAACTATGCTTCAAACTATATAGGACATAAAATATAGACTAAGAAAACATTTCCTAATATTTAAAATTGTTAGTTAAGCATGATGGCTCATACCTACAATTCTAGTATTTAGAGGCTGAGAGGAAGGCCAAGAGTGCCAGGTCAGTCCAAGCAAAGAACCTGTCTCAAGAAATTTTTCCCATTTATCATAATTTATTAATTACAGGTTATCAGATTTTCCAGGAAAACCAATACTTTTTGGGTTTCTCTGTATAACACTGGCTGTCCTGTCCAGCTCTGTATACCAGGCTGGCCTTGAACTCATAGAGATCCACCTGCCTCTGCCTCCCACGTGCTAGGATTAAAGGCGTGTGCTACCGGGTGGCTAAGAAAACCAATCCTAAAAAGAACAAAAACTATATCCAACTACTAAATAGGTTGCTGCTTCCTTAGACTGAATTCACTAAATTGCTAATTATGAAATCACTAATTTGCCAAACTGATAGTTAAGAAACCCAACTCTTACTCCACAAATGATGTTACATGGATGAAAACTGACTTTGTCTTTACATAATGTCATAATGTGACACTCTGCAGATACTATCGTCATACTTACATTTTTGTCTTTCAGCCAGGGGGCCCCTGCAGCAGGCTGATAGTCCACAGGATATCTCTTTGAAGTCTATATGATTGTCACGATTTTCATCAAAAGCATTAAATAAGCCTGTAAAATTAAAAAAAAAAAGGCACTATAATCTAGCCAACAAACTTCCGAATATACTGACATGTTTATGAAATCAGAAATGTCTCTTTTTCATAAAGTGGTGTAGTGGTTTGAATAGGAATGACCCCATAGACTCATGTGTTTGAACGCCTGGCTTGCAGGGAGTGAAACTGTTAGGGGGTGTGGCCCTGCTGAAGGAAGGGTGTCACTGCAGGGGTGGGTTTTGAGATCCCCTATGCTCAAGTCGCACCCAACGTGGCAGTCTCCCGATTTCTGCATATCAAGATGTAGAACTCTTGGCTCCTCCAGCACCATGTCTGCCTGGAGGCCGCCATGATTCCCGCCATGATGATAATGGACTAAACCTATGAAACTGTAAGCCAGCCCCAGTTAATGTTTTCCTTTATCTGGGTGCTGTGGCACATGCCTATAATCACAGAGGCAGGCGGATCTCCATGAGTTTGAGGCCAGCCTGGTCTACAAAGCTGGGTCCAGGACAACACTACACAGAGAAACCCTGTGTCAAAAAAAAAAAAAAAAAAAAAAAACTAAAGAGAAAAAGAGTTTCCCTTTGTAAGAGTTGTGGTTATGGTGTGTCTCTTCACAGCAATAAAACCCCAACTACATGGCAACATTTAAAACAGAAAAGCTTCTAATTTTCCAAGGAAATATTTCTTCTTTCCTTTAGTATAATAATCATAACTGAAACATTCCCCCAGCAGAATATACTACACTCCTTTAATATTTGCTTATGTCTGTTTTTAATTCTCTAGTACAAGTTATCTAATAGCTTAAAGGCAGCTACAATTTTCAATGGTGACAAATGAAAACTAAGACTCAAGAAAGATCAGAAATTATAACAATTATCCTTAGAAAGACAGGAGAAAAGGGCAAAGGGAAAGAGAAATATTGAACTGCTTATTAAATGAATGTTCAAATATATATCACTGTATTATTAATAAGCTTTCATAAAGCTTTTCCTGGAAAAGATAACACATTACTATAAAAAACTCTACTATAGGATCTTCATTGTAAAACCTAGTATTTCACATGTATTTTAAATTTCAGAAGAGGGCAGAGACTTAAAATTTTCATCCTGTGCTTTTTATTTTTTAATAAACTATATAAAATTTCAAATAAAATTATATACATTAAATATATATTATATTTATAATATATATAAATATTATATAATATATATTATATATAATATATATAAATATTATATAATATTTAATAAATAACAGTGTATATTAATTACATCTACTCCCAACCTTTCCCAGCTTCTATTCTCCCCCAAGAAACCTCCAACATCCACCAAACCAATAACCTAATTCCCAGAAGGTAAAAATCAACTATATTATTGGACAGGGAGAAGCCCAGGTACATGCTAGAGAGACGGCTCAGCTTGCTGCCTGATGAATGAGTTAGATCCCTAAAACCCACATGGTGGAAGGAGAAAACTGGCTCTCAAGCTGTCCTCTAAGCTTAAATGTGTGTCATCACATGTATGTGCACATGCTCACGTGGAAATGCACACACACACACACACACAAACAAAACAACACAGACACTATTAAAGAAAGACCAAAAGAAAGAATCCCAGAGTGCTATGTGTTCTAAGGATATCCTAGGTATTCGGGGGAAAAAAAAAATGTAGATCTTATGCTTCAAGAGTCTATTTAACTCAGTATTTCAGTTTGAATATTAGAGAACTAAGGTAGCACATGCCTATAATCCCAGCACTGGGGAGATTGAGGAGTTGAAGTTCATCCTTGAGTTTGAAGTGAGCTGAGGCCACATATGAGGGATAACTCAGCAGCTAAGAGCACTGGCTGTAGTTCTGGATAGAAGACTTGGGTTTGAATCCCAGAACCTACATGGTCACTCAGGATTGTTTGCATCTCCAGTCCTAGTGGATCTAATGACCTCCTCTGGCCTCTGTTGGCATCAAGTACATACGGTGCATGCAGACAAAATATCCACACACAGAAAATAAAAACAGTAAAATGAAAACAAAAATAAAATATTGAAATTAGTATCTTAAAACACACACACACAATAAAATAAAATTAGAAAGTTAACTAATTTCCTATGAAAAGGTCAAAAATCTAGGTAAAACACTGGGGCTAAGTAATGATGGCTGAACTGTTCAGAGCACTTTATTCTTACAGAACTCAGATTGGCTTCCTAGTACCTACATGCTGGCTTACAACCATCTGTAACTCCAGCTTCGGAAGATCCCATGTCTTCCTCTAACCTCTGAGAACCCCAGGCATGTACATGGTGTACATACTTATATTCAAGCAACAAAAATAATAAATCTAAAAAGAAAAGTAAAAAACTAAAAACACTTAATAATTGAAGCAGAGCCCAAGTGTTCAAATCCAAATATGATGCTCACAGTGCCATCCACAATGCTTCTTCAAATTCTTTTTGTCTTTGTTTTTTGGTTGTTCAAGATAAGGTTTCTCTGTGTAGCCCTGGCTGTCCTGGAATTCTCTCTGTATATCAGGCTGGTCTTGAACTCACAGAGATTGGCCTGCCTCTACCTCCCAAATGCTGGGATTGAATGTGTGTACCAGCCCGGTGGTGTGGTGCATGCCTGTGATACCAGGGCTCGGGGAGGCAGAAGAAGGTGAATATCTGTGAATTCTCAAATTCAGCCTGGTTTACAAAGTGAGGCCAGGACAGCCAAGGCTACACAGAGAAACCCTATCTTGAAAGACCAAAAAAGGTGTGTATGACCACACCCAATATTCTTTATTTTTTAAAAGGAAAAAAAAAATATACTGGAACTAGAATAGATCTCAGAGATGTTTTCATCTAGAGAGTTTTTGGGTTTGTTTGTTTGTTTGTTTGTTTGTTTTCTTCTCTTTTCCAGGGGAGAAAGCAGCAGTGAATTCTTATGTGAATGAAAAACAAGTGGCAGAAAAAGAGATAGATCATGTGAGAAAATCTGAAGCTCTGGCCATGCAGTAGCTAACACTCTTGCATGTCCTGCCTGCTGACACAGTCATACTACTCACACTACTCACACCTGGTCACATCAAGTGCGCATGTAAGAACACTCAGTTACAGAGGGCTAGCTGACTCATGCAAGATCATTCAAGTAAAATATAAAGCTGAAGACAGTGACCTTGGTTTTCTTCATTACCACTACATTATTGAGCAAGAAACTATGAAATCTACAGGAGTATAGTTTGTCAAGATATAAAATGGATTTAGTCTATTTACTTACCGAATGAACATTTAGGTTTTTTATTTGTTTAAAAAATAATAAAAACAAACAAACAAATAAAAGCAATGTTTCCTACCTTCACTCAGAGAAGGGCGAATAGGTGGTGAAACCAGTGGACCAAAGGTCTCTAAGTCAAAGCGTCCAGTACGGGATTGAGCCTTCAGCAGCCAATAGCGTTTCTCCAGATCAATGATGTCCGATTCCTCCACTAATAATCAAATCAAACAAGATTATAAACTCAGAATTCCCTTGTGGGCCATAAGTTTATCCTGATAATATATCTTTTAAGGACATATTTTCTCAATTCAACTACTAAAGCCAATTATGGACAAAACCGACACTAAAAGATAAATTTACCATATTTAAAAAACGTACAAAAAAAAAAAGGAAATCAAAATAACGAAAGTGAGAGACTTTGTAACTCACAGAAAAAAAATCAGGCTTGGTGGCATACACCTTTGATCCCAGCACTTAGGAGACAGAGGCAGAATTTGAGGCCAGCCTGGTCTACAAAGCAAGTCTAGGATAGCGAAGGCTACACAAAGAAACCCTGTTTCAGAAAAGAAACAAAAACAAACAAACAAAAAATACCTCAGAGAAAATGAAACTACAATTTCCCATTAAGCAGACTGCTAAAATCTAATGTATAAAACCATACACTACTAAGCCATTCTAGTCATTTTCAACAATCACCTTAGGTTTAAATTTTTGTGCAAAAATCTTCTCCCCTAGTTAGATAGTAAATATCAGAATGGTAGGGCCCAGATTTAATGTACACAGTTAACAAAATACATTAGGTAATAGTAAAATCATGAAAGGATGAATAGAAACAGAAACAAATTCTAAGAATGGTTACATTTTAAGTGTTTCGGTTTCCCTTCCAAGCAATTAAAATAAAATTTAGGAAGCACATATTTTATTCTCAGCTAAACATGATACTCAAAGTTATCTCACTAAAATGTAATTCTGGGAATGTCCCCTTCTGACTATAGTGAAATATCAACTGGAATCAGACTTGCCCTCTGGTATGCACTCTCTCTCTCTCTCTCTCTCTCCCTCTCCTCCTTCCCCTCCCCCTCTCTCTCTGTACATATATATATGCAGTTACTAAAACTAGAGAATGCAGGACTTTGACCCTGAGATCAAGGTAAGCACTTCTACTACCCTGCTTTTGCCTGTGCCTACATCTTCAAGGTAGCAAAGATAAGGAGTCTCAATATAATATTTCACTGTACTAAAAATGGAGGTCACAGGCCAGGCATGGTGGTACACACCTTTAATCCCAATACTCTGGGGAGGCAGGTCTCTATGAGTTCAAGGCCAGCCTGGTCTACAAAGTGAGTCCAGAACAGCCAGGGCTCTGTTGCACAGAGAAACCCTGTCTGGAAAAAACAAAAGAATGGAAGTCACTACATAGTTTGGTTGAGATAGCTGAAAATTAGAGGAGAAACTGTCAGAAACAAGTTATGCAAAGAAAAAGAAATCTGTGTTATACAGAGTGAAACTCACTGAAGTTCACCTAGGATTTGAAATCAAACTTCCCAGGGGGTAGGGTGTAAGTTGGGGAGATACCACACAACATTTACAATGTCTAGCACTGGGGGAAAAACATGAAAGAGAGCCAGCAGATGGCTCAGCAGGTAAAGGGGCTTACCACCGAGTCTGACAACCTAAATTTGATCCAGGAATCCATATATTGGAAAGAAAGTGGTTCCTGTAAGCTCCCCACTCCACACACACAGCATGTCATATGTACGTACGCATGTACACACACAATAAACATAAAGAAACATGAAAAAGTAAGATGATGCTTAGCTAAAAACGAATCAATAAAAAGACCTAGAAAAAATAGACAATGGATTTAGACAAGGCTTGAAAACTGTGAGCTATAAATATCCAGAATTAGCTGGGCACACCTTTGATCCCAGCACTTGGCAAAGCAAAGGCAGGCAGACTTCTCAGTTTGAGACCAGCCTCGGCTATATACTGAGTTCCAGGTCAGTCCAGACTACATAGTGAGTTTCAGGACAGGCACGACTATACAGAAAAATCCTGTCTTGAAAAACAAACACAAATACAAAAACAAAATAATAAAACAGAATTAAAGAAGTTTACTGAAGAAATGACATCTATAAAACACGAATCAACTGGAACTACCAAAAAAGAAAAATAACACTTAAGACTCAGCAGTAGAAAAAAGCCTGGGCCACAGAAACTATTGAAATCAAAGTACAAGAAGAAAACAAGCAGAACAACTCAATAGAAGCAAAATGGCTATACAATACTATCAAACACAAGCACAGTTGTGAAGAAACCAAAAAAAGGCAGGAAGATTTTCTTTGGAGACAGAAACTTGGTATGTAGCTTAAGATGGCCTTAAACTCACAATGATTCTCCTGCCTCAGTCCCCTAAGTGTTTTTTGTTTGTTTTGAGACAGGATCTCACTGTGTAGCCCAAGTTGACCTGGAACTCATTACAGAGTTTGACTGGTCCCCAATTCATGGAAATCTCCTTGCCTCAGCATGACAAATGTTGGAATATCATATATGGCTCTGAAATTTTTCTAAAATTGGTGAGAACTACTTCCCCACATCTAACTACACTAATGCAAGATATAATCAAATGATTGATAAAGAAAAATGTCATGGCTGGGATGTAGTTGTAGAACACATGCCTAGCAGACACAAGGCCCTGAGTTAGATCCCTAGCACAGGAACAGGAAGGGGAAACGGAACAGAATATTTTAAGATCAGCCTGGGTGTGACGGCACACAGCACCAGTGCCAATACTCAGGAAGCAGTTCAAGACAGATTTTGGAGTCCCAGGATAGCTACGGCTATACAGAGAGACTTTTGGTGGGTAGGAAACAGGAGATAGAAGCAAGACCAAGGCAAACATTACAAACTAAAGAAAGAAAATAATATAACGATCTTCACATAAAAAAGAGAAAAATATGAAATGGCAAAGTAATAAAAACAAAACTGCCAATCTCAAATTATATATACTATCAAAATCGTCCTTAAAAATATAGGAAATATGAGTGCTTGGTGAGGCAAAACAGTATTCAACAATAACAAAATTGCACAAAAAGAATACTTAAGACATACTTCAGAGAGAAGAAAAACACATATTTGGAATCAACATCTACAGAAAAAAGAAAGAAAGAAAGAAAAAGCTGGCGAAGTGGCATAGGCCTATAATCCCGGCACTCTGGGGAGTCAAGAGGCAAGCGGATCTCTGTGAGTTCTAGGCCAGCATGGTCCACAAAGTGAGTCCAGGACAGCCAAGGATACACAGAGAAACCCTGTCTCAGGAAAAAAAAAAATTGATAAGCTTTTTTATTAAGTGTATGAAGCTGCAGACCATAAAGAAGCTGTGTGTAAGAATATGGGTTTTAGAATCATGAAGAAATGAGACTTAAGAAATGAGTTTAAGTTTAAAATTACAATGTCCTGAAACTATAAGATTGCAAGGTATTTCTCTGTTTTATAAATAAGACTTTTTTTTTTTTAAGAAGTTTTGGGTTCACAGCAACATGGATTAAAGGCAGAAATTTCCCACATACCCTTATCCTAATGACACCCTCCACTACAGTGGTACCTATTACAACTGCTGAAAACAGACTGATACCATTTCACTCCAAGCCCATAATTTACATTAGAACTCATTTTTGGTGTTGTATAGCTTACTGATCTGGGTAAATGACATATTATCTACTATTGTAATTTTACAGAGTAATTCTACATTTATTTCCCTAACAATCTTCTGTGTTCTTCCTATTTACTCTTCCTCCCCATTAGTTTCTGGGCAACTGCTCATCTTTTTTACGCCTATAAGATGTTTTTTTAGACTTTAGACAGAATCCAGTCATAGCAATGCTTCTAATTGAGAGACTAACTGAGCAGAGAGGATGCTAAGTCTTTCCATTTGGGGTTTCTTCAAATTCAAATCTGAAAAGTTTCTCAAGTTTGCCTGGTTTCTTTACCTCCTAGCCAAAACTATCCTACACTAGCCTTCCCTGCAACCTCAGCATCTCAGACTGGAGGCGTCCTACATTCCTTCGGATCACCTATGTGCAGCTCAGTCTTGCTCTTCTAAAGATTTCTTTGCAAGATGGGTGGTGGTCGTGCACATATTTAATTCCAGCACTCAGGAGGCAGAGGTAGGTCGATCTCTGAGTTCAAAGCCAGCCTGGTCTACAAAATGTGTTCCAGGACAACCAAAGGTACACAGAGAAACCCTATCAAAAAAAAAAAAAAAAAAAGAAAGAAAAGAAAGGAAGGAAGAAGGAAGGGAGAAAAGAAGGAAGGAAAAAAAGAAAGAAAAGAAAGAATATTGCTTCCTAACTGGGCACGGTGGTACACGCCTTTAATCCTAAGCACTCAGGAGGCAAAGGCATGTGGATCTTAGTTTGAGGCCAGTCTGGTGTACAGAGTTCCAGGACAGCCAGGGCTATACAGAAAAACCCTGTGTCAAAACAACAACAAAAAAGTATTCTTATATTTGCCATGACAGCAGAAATTGAGCTATCTAGGGAAGCGAAGGGGAACGCACAGAGAGTTGGGAGTAGTGCAAAGGTGAAAGATTAAAAAGTAAAATAAATGTATTAATATGTCACAATGAAGCATATTACTTTGTATAATAATTTTGAAATTCATGAAGAGAACCACTCTAAGCTATGAAGAAAAAAATCTAAAATTTTAGCAAACGGAAGAGTTTGAGCCTAATGATATATAAATGTCATTCCTCTCCTCTAATCCTAAACATCCTAAACAGATATGTTTACTCTATGGTGAACTATAGTAATTATAGAAAAGAAACTGCCTTTTTTTTCTGTTTGTTTTTTTGAGGCAGGGTTTCTCTGTATAGCCTTGGCTGTCCTAGACTTGCTCTGTAGACCAGGCTAGCCTCGAACTCAGAGAGATCCACCTGCCTCTGTCTCCCAAGTGCTGGGATTACAGACGTGCACTACTGTGGCCGCCGCCTTCTCCTTTTCATTACAGAAACACTAACTAAAGTCCTAAGCTTTCTTTCAAGTAATTAATTGTCAATATAAAATATCTGACCCTGAAAGAAAAGATGGTAACAGAAGCTATGTTCACATTTTTATAATACAAAAGTTTTAATACCTAGGATTGGAGAGATGGCCCAGGGGTTAAGAACACTGGCTGCTCTTCTAGAGGACCTGGGTTTGAGTCCTAGCACCCACATGGTGGTTCACATAGTTTTAACTCTAGTCTTAGGAGCTCTAATGTCCATTTCTGGTCACCAAGGATAGCAGGCACACATCTGGTGCACATGCATGCATGCAGGCAAAATACCAACACACATTAAAAATAAATACATAAAATGAAAAAGTTCAACACAGAAAAATTACACTGATTTTAGCTTTGGAAAATTTTCATTAACCCCCTATAAAAACACTCCCCATAATATAAATGTGGTACACACGTGAGAGAGAGAGGAAGAGAAAAGCAGAATATATTTAGAAAAAACCCGAAACAGTAGGAGTAGTAATGTTCACCTACTAGAAACACACTTTAGTGCTTTCAAACTTTGCACTATTCGTGTTCGGAATACTGACTGCAAATTCCACAATCAAACATCTATGCATTTATCATTACCAAACATTTCATAAGAACTGGCAACTGAACTTCTGGAGAAAATTCAGTAGCCTTATTTTTATGTAAGAAAGTTAAAACAGGGCTGGAGAGATGGCTCAGCAGTTAAGGACAGCGGCTGCTCTTCAAAGGGACCCAGGTTTCCCAGTACCCACACAGCAGCTCATATTGTCTGTAACTCCAGTTCCAGGGAATCCAACACTCTTACACATACATGCAGGCAAAACACCAATGCACATAAAAATAAAAGTAAATCATTTTAAAAAATAAACAAACAACAGTTTGTTTAGTACTCTTTTATTTGTAGGTGGTAAATAAATACATAACTGTACAAATAAATACAATAAATACAAAACTGACACTCCACCAACTACATAAGAATGCACCTACACCCACCTATAGGTATAACTTTTTTCTGGGATTACCACAGCACACCATATTCCAACACTCTAAGTCCTTTGTCCTGACTCTGGGCCATTCTAATCAAGTCTCACCTCAGAGAGGCCCCACGTGTAGAGGACGCTCTTTATTGCCAGAGTGGACCCTCACCAAAAAGCCCAGGCTCAACATTCTAGGATTTCACAGAGTGCCAGAGTCTTCTAATGTTCCTGAGGAGACAACCTGCTCTCAGGAGTAATGGCTGTCTGAGATCTACTTACGGACAAGTAAGAGGACAGTGAGAGACGCAGGGTTACTGGGGAGTCTGTGCTGCTACATTCACTACAGCCCCACTCCCCACTGAAAGAAGGTTCTAACACATGATGTGGCAAGGGACTAGAACACACAAATTTTACAGCTCAGACGAATGCTAAAGGGAGCAATATAATTTTTTAGATGTAAAACTATTCACAATAAATGATACTGACCAAAAAGTCAGTCAAACTATGGCAATTATTTTAGAATCCACAACTCAAAGAAATCAATGACTAAGCAGGCTTATTCACTCTTACAACTTATTTTGCAGAAATCCGGGAATTTCTTAATTTATTTGAAAATGTATTTCAAGAAAGATGTTGTAGGTACACACTTTCTTCCAAAATTTCCTTACAAAAATATGTAAAATATTAAGAAAAATTATAATATTTTAAGAAACAATTCAAGCCTGTTATCTATTTTACTGGTAGTAAGCGGGCAACCATTCAACTATGTTCACTAGATCTTGTGCATGTGAGGCAAACCTTCTACCATGAAGTTCATCTTTAGTTCCAACCCTTCCCTTCCCACCCAAATCAAGTACACAGGTATTTAAAGAGCAAATTATGATAAAAAGATAACCTTGATTTGAAAAAAAATAGTTCATTTCTACTAACCAAAAAACTTACACCTTTCAATGGATCCTAACATATTAAATATGTGCATCTACTGAAGAACATATATGGGTGGAGGTCAAGGAACTAGAAAGGAAGAGATTAGCAGGGTGGGAGGAAGATACTTCAAAGGAGGGCTATAGGGAAGACAAGAGAGCAGGTCAATGCGGTAAAGCAGAAGGAGGGATCCTGGGAGTGAAAGGACATGGTGGAAGTGGTGGGGCAGAGAGGAGCGAGGGGAGGGAAAAATTAACCAAAATAAAGCGTGTCTGCAAATGCCGTAAGGAAACTTTTTACTTTATAAGGCAATTTAAGGGAAAACAAAAACAAAGCACCTATAAATTTAAGTTCTAATTCAGTTTCTTAATTTAATAACAATAACAGCTGAAATTTACAGGTCTGACAAATGTACTTACCATGACAAAACTGAGTTTTTCTTACATTTATTTATTGTGTGTGTGTTTATTTCACTCATACTTCCACGTAACACTTCATCATCACAAGCATTTAGGGCAGGGCAGGAACCTGGAAGCAGGAGCTGCAGTAGGAGCTATGGAGGAGTGCTGCTCACTGGCTTCACTCCTCATGGCTTGCCCAGTCTGATTTCTTTATGGAATTCAGGACTACCAGCCTAGAGGCAGTCCCACCAATAAGCTTGCCATTTCCCCCTCCACCCCCATCAACCACTAATTAAAAAAATGTCCTACAGGCTTGCCTACAGCCTAATCATATGGAGGCACTTTTAGATGACTTTAGCTTTTGTCAAGATGACATAAAACTATCCAGGACAGGATCCTATGATTGAGAAGAGATGGCATGGACAACAAATAGATTGCTTCAAATAATTATAACATAGGGAAAAAATATAAGTCTAATGAAGAAGGGTACAAAAAGTTGTTATAAACATTCAGAGAGGGGCTGGAGAGATAGCTGAGTGGTTAGGAGCACTTACTGATCTTACAGAGAACCCCAGGTTCAGTTCCCAGCACCTATATGATGGCTTACAAGCATCTCTAACTCCAGTTCCCAGGGAATCCAATACCTTTCTGACCACTGCAGGCTTTCTGCACATATGTGGTACACATACATACACACAAATTAAAACTAAAAATTAAAAAAAAACTCAGAGAAAGAAGAAATGGACTTCTGATAGGACTGCAATATGAGGTTTTATTTAAAGAAGAAGACACAAGCTAAAGAGATAGCTAAATTGGTAAAGTGTTTGCTGTGCAATCCTGAAAACCAGAGTTCAAACTCCTAAAACCACATTTTTAACACAACAGGCAACTGAGCAGTGGTGGTGAACACTTTTTAATCCCAGAACTCTTTAATCCCAGGCAGAGGGAGGCAGATTTCTGAGATGAGGGCCAGGCTGTTATCCAGCGCTAGTTACAGAAAAACTCCTAGCTACGGAGAAACCCTGTCTTGAAAAAAAAAAAACAGAACAAAACAAGCAAACAAACAAACAAACAAAACAAAAGCAGAGAAGGAAGTAATGCTGCTCCAAGCGAAGAAATGCTTAGGATTACTAAAGGCAGGAAGGAAGGATGAGTTTTTCCTCTACCAGGAACAGAGCTCTATTAATACTGGAAACTAGATTTCTCTTGTTTCAGTTTATGAATCATGTAATCTGCAGCAAACAGCTTAGGAAACGAATACAGTTTTATTAAGGACAATTTGTAAAAAGCAATACTTTCCATGCTCCAGCATCTCAGTGATTATATAGTGGAGGAAAAATGCAGTGAAAAAACCCTTTTTATCTTTATAAGCATATTCTGCTATTATCAGGCAATTATATGAAAGGTGAAAGAAAACAATATAATGTCATTACTTACAATGTGTGACTCCAGCCAGAGTTTGGTAGAAAGTAGGAGTGTCACTGTCATCAGTAAGGGTCACATAAACACCCCCAGACAGCAGCCAGCGAGAGAAGGTAAAAGCATCTTTGTTTAAAAGAAGCCAATTTCTAAATTTTTCATAGTTCACCTTCTCACCCTAAAATTAAAACAAGAAAACATCTTTAATACAATTTTAGGGTACAGTACTCAGAACCTGAACAACCTGAAACTTATCAGCAGTTGACATTTTTGGATCTACTACCTAAAACGAAGGGCTGCCTAAATAACACCACAAGACTTGGAAAGCCAACTGTTACTTGAAAAACAAGCAGTTGAACTTCAGTTAAAATCTATGCATAAAATCTATATACTAGCTTTAAATTAGCTGAGACAATTCTTTCTTAAAGGTTTGTTTATTTATTTATTTATTTATTTATTTATTTATTTATTTCTTATGTGGTATTCTGCCTGCATGTGTGCCTGCAGGCCAGAAGAGGGCATCAAATCTCACTATAGATGGTTGTGAGCCACCATGTGGTTGCTGGGAATTGAACTCAGGACCTTTGGAAGAACAGCCAGTACTCTTAACCTCTGAGCCAATCTCTCCAGTCCTCTCTCACAAAATTCTTAATTCCAGCTACAACGGATTCAACACCTTCTCATGGATGTTCAGAAACCAGGTACACATGTGGAATATGTAAATGCAAGTAGGTAAAAGAGGCATGCACATAAAATAAAATATAAAAAAGATGTAATATAAGATTTTCACTTTTTTATTTTTATTGTTTTTTTTTTTTTTTAAACAGAGTTTCTCTGTGTAACCCTGGCTATCCTGGAACTCACTTTGTAGACCAGGCTGGGTCTTGAACTCAGAGATCTACATGCTTCTGCCTCTCAAGTACTGGAATTAAAGGTGTTTGCTTTTACCCCACTCCCACGTCCATACCCCCACTTCTGCCGGCCCAAGATTATCTTATTCTTAAGGAAATTATATTAGTCCAAATTTTCACTTATCCCTTATCTTTAGCACTTTGGAATCTAAATTAGTATATTTTAACTAAAGTTGCCTAAAATACTTAAATTTCATTTGCAAATTAGAAACAATTTGCCAGAAGTTTTTCCTAGAGTAAACAATCAGGATGGCAGAAGTCAATTAGAGTTCAAAAACAAACATGTTAGACAGGCTTATTGGCACAGGCCTTTAAACCCAGCATTTCAGAGGCACTGATAGGAAGACTCTGTAAGTTCTAGGCCAGCCAAATCTACATAGCAAGGACAGGTCCTTGGACAGCCAGAGCTACATAATGAGACCCTGTCTCAACAATCCCCCCACCCAAAGAAACAGGTTGTCTATTTTTTGCTTTCCTTTTTTAAAAAAAAGTATTTGAAAATTCCATACAAGTATAGAATGAAATATAATCAGCTTTACTGCCTCATCTCACCCCTCTAATTTCCCTCAAATCCCCTCCACATAACTCCTCTCAACTTCATGTCTTTTACAAGCATTTGTTTTATAAAATCTCTAAAGGAAAAAGAAAACTCCTAGGGTAAACAAGATTGAGTTGACACTGTTCTTTAGGTCAAAGTTTAATAAGGATTTCTCTGAGGGGGTAGCACCAAAAACCAAAACTTCACTGGAAATGCAACAAAGACTGCTACCAGGGACCTAGCAACTCCAACCCTAACAGAAATGTTGAAGGATATAAACAGAATCTACACGCAGTGAGAGAGTTTGGGTTTCTTTAAAACCCAGTTATGTTACGTGAATATGTTTCGGTCTTAATTCCAGATGTGGGGTAAGAGGCTGCTTCACAGCAGTGATTATTTGCCTGATGCTAGCAGGGGCGTGGTCTTTGCCAGCTACAGACAGTTTAATGCTGGGGTGCTGGAGAGGGTATAAATGGGAGATCCCCAAGAAGCCTGTGGCAGCTGCTGACCCTGCTGCAGCTAGTTTGTCCTGCTGATGGATCATCTTGCTGCTACATTTGCTATTGCTGGATTGTTGATTTCTTCATTTGCTAAACTGAAGGATTTTCTGATACTGAGGATTGGATTTGTCTCAAGGAACTCTATGTCCCTAATCAGCAGAAAGTAGCCTATAGAGGTATACATCCCTTTTTCTTCCAACCTTCTTTCTCTCCTATCTAGTGTTGGGTGGTTGGAAAAATTAGGGCAGACTAAGTGTTGGACAGGAGATAGAGATATAAGAACCCAATAAAATAGCTTTAAAAAAAAAGCCAGCAAGTGGCACCAAACATGATGCAAGACAAAATAAGAAACTTGGTTTCTAATACTATAGTGGAAACAGGAGGGTGTGAAGAAATGAATACCCTGTTTCAAAATGTCAGCAAAAGGTTTACTGTTGCTGCTGCTGGGCTCTCTCTTGCTTTGCTCCCAGAGGGAGTTTTCTATTTCTTCTTAGTAGTCTTCTTCCTGTATACTGTTTCAAAAAAGGTTGGGAGAATGGCTGAACAATTAGAAGAGCTGTGAGTGGATATGAAGGAGAGAACAAAAGGGTTCAGATCTAGTGACTGAGAGCAGGAGCTTTCCGCAGGGTGAAAGAGAGCAGCACTGTGCTGGAAGGCAGGTTGCTGCCCCACCCTGCACTGCACACTTTCAGTTCCAAGCCTACAGGCCCTGGGAGGGGCATGAAGCCAGAAGGAGCAGGAGACCATACAGGGCCATACATACAGCATTAAACAAAAACAGTTTCCAGAAGAAAAGGGTTAATTAATCTTGAGTCAAGTGCTCTGCCAGAGGAGTGGCCTGAGATTACAAAGACACCATCAGTTTTCCCAGTAATTTTGGAGCACATGCCTGCTAATAGTGTTGATCATGACAATGAGATAACATGGCATCCAACAGAAACAATGTTTTAAAGAGGCTGTGGTTTCCTATGGAATGCATTCCCCTTTTGTTAAACAAATGTTAAGTAACTGGGCTACCCAAAATAGAATTATTCCCCAAGACTGGAAAGGTTTGGTAATGCCTGTACTAAAAGACAGTCAGCAGTTACAATGGTTAATGTAACCATCAGAGGGAGGAAGCTGCAAATATAGAAAAATGAAATAGAGCAAGGTGAATAAGCATTGTTAAAGATCAACTGCTTGGTGAAGAGCCAAGAACAAATTCTGACCTATAAGAACAAATTCGATTTGATGATGCCATTATAAAATATATGATTGAGGAGCCCAGGAAAAAAGATCCACCTCATTTACTAAGATAATATAAGGCTCTGGAGAGGCCTTCGCAGATTAATTGCAGAGATTGGTTCCAGCTGTAAACAAAGCTATATCAGACCCTGAAGCCAGAGAAGTGTTGACAGAGAGCTTGGTATTTGAGAATGCATGTGCTGAATGTAATAGAGCAAGTAGGCTGTTAAAGACACTAGCAGCACCATGGAGGAATGGAAAAGAGACACGACTGATGTTGGTTCTCACAAGAATCATGCCAATTTCATAGGAAACTGATAGAGATCTCAGATATCAAAATACTCGGTGTTTTAACTGCAGTGAATCCAGCCATTTGTAAAAAAACTGTAGGGCTAAAAGCCTCAGAGCTCAAACATCCAAGACGTATTAACTCTGAGAAATACGGTACTTAAGAGTTCTATTTTATTATTATTAAATTATGTGTATGGGTATGTGTATATGAAGGCAGGTGGCCCAGAGAGCACAGGTGCCAGATTCTCTGGCACTGTAAAGTTGTGAACCACCTGAACTGGGTGCTGAGAATCAAACTAGGGTCCTCTACAAGAGTAGCATACACAATTAACCACTGAGCCATCTCTTCAGTCCCAGAATCAAGAATTTTCTAATTTATAAGCATAGAAGTAATGGGAGACATCAACAATCTTGAATTTCACTTTATCTGACAGAATTTCCTAATTTTCTTAAAAAGCAAAATACAACTGACTTCTCCCCATGAATACCTGGTTCCCTTAGTCTAGTTTATTTTCCTATAAGATTATTAGATAATAAAAGTACTCTTTTTGGAGCACAACACATAAAGGGTTCAAACATTAATCATTAAACACAAAAATACCAGGAACACTCTGCACACATAAGCATCCATCATAGCTACATTTATCATAAAATGTTAGCACTTCAACAACAAGAGATGAAATATAAATCTTGAAATATACCTCTGAGAAACACTTCCTGAGTGTATCTGGGACTTTACCATCCACCACATGGAGCATTCTTTCCATTTCTTCCCGTACAACATAGCTCCCAGATTCACTTGAAAAAAGACTAAAAATATCTGAGAAAGAAAAGTAAATTAATCTTTACATCAAGTATAGTTGAGTTACAGTAAAAAAAGAAGAGAAAGGTATAATTAATAACTTTATAAGTACAAAATAAATTATAAAGTAATTGAACTTTATAAGTACAATTTATTATTGTTGTTGTCATCTTTACTGTCCTCCTTGTCTTGAGGTGGTCTCGCTCTATAGTCTTGGCTGATATAGTGCTATGTAGCCCAGGCTGGCTATAAATTCACAATACTCCTACCTCAGCCTTCAAAGAGCTGTGATTACAAGTATGTGGCACCATGCATGTTGTTTAATTTACTCTTACTTCTTCGCACATGTGGTTAATACCAAGCGTTAGCAAAGACTGGGAGAAACAGGATCTCTTTCTCTGTTCCTCTCTCCCCGCCCCCCCCCCTTCTTTCTTTTTTGGTTTTGCAAAACAAGGTTTTTCTGTATAACCCCGGCTGTCCCAAACTTGCTCTGTAAACCAGGCTGATCTCTGTCTCGAATTCAGAGATCCGGCGGCCTCTGCCTCCAGAGAGCAGGGATTACAGTCACGTACCACAAACCCCCGGCTAGGCTCTCTTATAAAATATGACAAGTACACAAATAAATGTAACCATTCTGGATTTGCCAAAATCTAGAAAAGGTAAAAATGTGTGTCATATACTCTACTTCTAAACAATCCCATTTTAACATTTAGAAATGCTGGTACTTACGTACAAAATGCAAGATGTTCACTTAACTACTATTTGTAAGAGCAAATATTAGAAACAAGATAAATATTTATTAGGACAAAAACCAAACTGAGACCTCTGTTGAGTTCAAGGCCATCCTGATCTACAAAGCAAGTTATAGGATATCCTGAGCTACAGAGAGAAACCCTGCCTCAAAACACCAAAACAAACAAACAGAAATGTGTGAGTATATATAATGAAATGCCATACAGAAGTTAAATAGAGTATGTTTTTCAAGATGGGTAAGCATAAAGAAACATGTTCTTCAGGAAATAAAGTAAATGTCAAAATAACCATATACCATTTTAAAAGTCAAAAACCTGCCAAACTGTTGAAAATATGTTTACAGACATAAAAATAAGGATACATTAAAATGTACAAAAAATAAAGGAGGTCATTAAATTTCTAGGAGCACTAATCTCTCAGAAGGGCAGAAATACTGGGACTTTGAAAAGAATTAAGGATAATTCATCAAACTCTTTTTGTTGTTGTTTTTTACAGATAGGATGTCATATAGCCTCCAGATAACCCTGAAGTACAACTGACTCTCTTGCCTCTAGCTCCTAAGTGATAGGATTATAGGGATCTGCTGACAAACAGAGAAAACTGTTTCCTTCTTTAAACTTCAAGACGTGAGGTGCAGATGACAGAATTATAAAAAATAGTAAGCTGGGTGAAAGTACACATCTTATTTATCTCTGAAATATTGTTATGGCTTCAACATTGTCCCACAGAAAGGTAAACTGTACCTCTAGACTCCTTGGTATCATGGGGGCTTGGTTCCAGGACCCCTCAAGCATTCTAAAATGTACCTAAATATATAAAAATGGTATAGAACTTAACATATAATTTATACTATTAGACCTCTCCCTTCTGCTATTGGGAATAAAAACCAAGGACCTTGTACTTGCCAAGTATTTTGTTACTGAGCTACATCCCCAGTGCTATTTGTTTTTATTTTTATTGTGGTCTTTTTGTGTGTTGTTGTTTGAAATTAGGTCTCATATATGGAAGCCCAGACTGGCCTCTGATGAGCCATTCTCCTGCCATTGCTTCTCCAGTGCTGGAATGACAGTATGTATTATCGTATGTGGTTAGTTCTCTATATTTTAAATCCTCTTAGCCTCGCAAGACAAAAGGCTGATACATGAGTATTCCAACTTAGGCTACATATAATGAAACTTTCAGGAAGAAAGTCCCAATACTTTCTGAGGTTAAATGTTAAAACAGAACTTCTGGTGTTATAAAGCAAGAAAAAAACAGACTACTGAGTTTATTTCTTCAGAGCTTTTCTTTTTTCCCTCAGAGGTTTTTGTTTTGTTATTCTCAGGGTTTTGGTGTTGTTTAAGTTTTCTAAGGCAGTGTCTCACTTTGCAGTCCTGGCTGGCCTGGAACTCACTCTGCAGACCAGGCTGGCCTCACACTCAGATAGTAGACTGCCTCTGCCTCCCAGTGCTGGGATTAAAGGTGTGCCCCATACCCAGGCAGAGCCTTTTTTTTTTAAGTTAACAGTCTTAACATAAGTCATATCATGAAAAATTAACCTTGTAAAAACAGACATTTTAGTAATTTTTAGTATATGTACAAGAATGTACAATAATGACCACAAATTTCAGAACATTTTCATCAACATAAAAAGAAGTCTCATAGTACTAACAATATAACTGAGTGGCACAGCACTTTCATAGCACATGCATGGCTCAGGCCTCAATCTCCAAAACCACAAAAAAGGGAAAGGCAAAAAAACAAAAGCACTCATTCTTATGAGCAGTTATTCATTCTCCATTTCCCTGTCCACAAAGTATCGACAGTCACTCATCTACTATATTCCAGCTCTATGGGTCTGCTTACTCTAGAAGCATCACATAATTATAATCATATGTGGTCCTACTCTACATAACACCTATTATTCAGTAATATACACCCATGTTTTTAAATAATTACTTTTATTCATGTGCATATGTACATACGGGAAGGCAAGGACCTACAGAGGCCAGAAGATGATGTCAGATTCCCTGGAGCTACAGTTTACATACAGTTGTTGGCCACATGACATAGGTGCTGGAAACCAAACTCAGGTCCTCTGGGAAAGCTAGCTATACATGCTCTTAACTGTGGAACCAACTCTCCAGCCCCTCAAGTAAAATATGTTTCAGCCTGGATAGTACTTTACTTCCTTTCCTTGTAAAATAAGGTTCCATTGTACACAAAATTTATATTTTGTTTATACATCCTGAGTTTTGTCAGCACCAAAAAATAAGTGAATAAAAACAAAAACTAAAGTGGTTGCACCATTATTTTACACTCCCAACAGCAAAGATCAAGTACTGTTATTATATTTTACTTTAAAATACGATGTAGTATTGCAATAGTTTTAGTTCACTTTGGTGGCTAGCTACACTAAACATTTTTCAAGTGCTTATTGGTCACTTGTGTATCTTTGGTGAGATGGCCATTAGAATTGTTGCCTTCTGGATTTTGATGCTGATTATTCTGTACATATGATAATTTTCTCACCCGAGATAAAAAGAACTTACATTTTGCTTTCTCTTCATCTTTGCCTCTTGTAAGAAGAACGAGTCCAACTATTAAATTATTGAAGTGTAGCCCTTTGGATGTTCCACCAAAAGAACAGTAAATCACCTAAAGAAAGAAAGTGAAAAAGCCAACCTTAGAGATGCTTCAACTGTCAAGGAACAGGAGGTATCAGCATCCTTATCTAAACCTTGTCTCCATCTCCAGATAAGGCTCTGATTAATTTTAATGAAAGAATGATTCTCTCTTCTTTTGTACCTTATTACAATACTCAGCTGATATGCCCACCTACTCTAAACACAGAAACACATACATTACAGGATGACACAAATGACTAGTTATTTTGTTTTAGATCCTTACCAAGGTCCAAAAGAGGGGGGAAAAACTTTCTTCAGTAGCTGCAATAGTTTGATAAAGATTTTATGCTATTACAGTGTCCTTTAACTTTGGCTATACTTACACATGTATTGATTAGAAAAATATTCCCTAATGTTAAGAATTATAAAGAAATCACAAAAACATTTATTAACAGAAATTTATTACAATATTTGTAATAGAATAAAAACTATACACAAAAGGGACAGTATCATTATGCAAAATTATTACAAATTACTCATTCATTATTAAAATTTACATGCTCAAAAATTATTTGTGGACCAGTGAGACTCAGTGGGTAAGGGACTGCATCACCAAGCCTGACAACTAGAGTTTAGTCCCTGAAACCCACAAAGTAAAAGGAAAGAAACAACTCCTATGAGTTTTCTTGATCTCCACATGTGTGCCATGGCATGGATATATATGAAAAATAAATCAGGGCCGCACACAGTATTGCATGTAAGGCAGGTACATCTTTATGTGTTTCAAGACTAGCCTAGTCTACATAGTGAGTTCCAGGTCAGCCAGAGCTATACAGTGAGACACTGTCTCAAAACAAAACAGAAGGAACAAGACTTGGCTATGTAGTGCAGGCCTATAATTTCAGCAATTTGGAATATAAACTCATGACTTTTGCTTCAGAAAATATTTTTTCCTGAGTAAACTTTAATATACCTTTTAAAGCACCTGACTAAAAGTCAACAGGACTTGGCTAGGGATATAGTTGGCTGATAAAGCAATGCTCTGGCATGTGAAAGGCTCTGGGCTCAATCAATCCCTAATTTTTAAAGAAAATAAAAGTAAATAATCAATGGCATCAAGTTAATGTTTCAAAAACTTAACCTTATATAATTTTCTGGAGAAGGAATACTTTTCCATTTAAATTTTTAGTGAACATGTAATCCATCAATTCATTGTTATCTACAAAAATATTTTTCTAGACAATCTTTTATAAACATTATTCTTTTTTTGGTGGAAGTAGTGGATTTTTTTGTTTGGCTTTGTTTTGTTTTGTCTTTTTGAGACAAGGTTTTCTTCTGGAGCCTTGATTGTTCTGGCTTCGCTTTTGTAAACCAGGCTGGCCTTGAACTCATAAAGATCCTGACTCTGCCTCCCCAAAAGCTGGGATTACAGGTGTGTGCCACCACTCCCAGCATAAGTATTACTCTATTAATTTGATTTTTCAGGAAATACCTGATCAATAGTAAGCTTGTGAGGGGTTCCTTCCATCCTTCATCCTGAAACGCAAAGATTATTCCTCCCTCACTCAGCTACAGTTTAAATTAACCAGAGCAATGGTCATAAAGAAGCCTATTCCTCTGCTAATTGGGTCGGAATTTGTGACAAGATGCAAAGATTTTATGAAAAAAACTCCTTATAGTCATAGAGTAAAACTGAAAGTAGGTGCAGTCTGTGGATACAGAGAAGTTCATAAAAAGGATTTGGAGGGAGGAAAGGAAAACAAAAAATTATGTGACTATATTATAATCTCAAAAAAAAAAACAATAAGAGAAAACTATAACGGTCAGCCAGAGAATGATGGCACATGCCTTTAATCCCAGTACTCAGGAGGAAGAGGTAGGTGGATCTCTGAGTTTGAAGCCAGAGTTTTCCTGAACAGTCAGAGAAACCCTGTCTTGAGAAACAACACACACACGCACACACAAAAATAACGGTCATCAGCATAAAAAGAAAGACAGCTCAGACAGTACATGAAGACTTGAGGACATTTTGATCCTCTATGAACAGTAAGAGCCTTCCTTCTAGTAGAGCTGTTCTGGGAACTAGAACCCACCTCATGCTTTTTAGACCAGCAAGAATCTAGGTCTGAAATTCAGATTCCATTGCAGAGGCCTCAGAGAGATCAAAACATCAATAAAGATCAATAAACTAATAATCATCTCCAAGGGAACCAGACCAATCATGAGCAAGGTGATGTTGAATCCTGAGGAGTTGTAAGATAGCATTCATTGGCAACCTGCCTCATGAGACAGACAATCAAAACTTAAGGATTTCTTTTTAAAAATTATGGAAATATAGTGGAACTGCACATTAAGAGCAGTAAAAAAAAAATGACACAATTTTGAAAGTTGTGTTGTGTTTGATAATACTGAACTTATTTAGAAGGTCCTTAACATGGACCCATCATGTTCAGGGGGAAAGTCCATTTGAATGTGGAAGTAAAAGTTCAAGCTGGTTGGGAAGGAGTCTCTCTAAAAAGTCCAGGAGGTGGGAGGAGGAACAGGAGAACCCCTAGAATCCCCCACACTAGCTAGCCTGGCGTAGGCAGTGGCAAACAGCAGAGACTCTGTCGCAAGATGCAAAGAGAGTACCAACACCCAAGGTTGTCCTCTGACTTCCACAGATGCTGTGGCACAGGCACATATTTCTCTCTCTCTCTGAAACAGATACAGGAGTTGAGTTAAAAAAGGAACCAAGCCAACAAACAGTATTTATTTAAAATAGGCTTAGTGAGGCTGGCCAGGAAGCTCAATGGGAAAAGTACTTGTGTCCAAGCCTGATAAGCTGAGTTTGATCCTGGGATTCACTGGAAGAAGAGAACAGTGACACTGACAAGATGTCCTCCAACCTTCATAAGTACATCATAACACATACCAGCACATACACACAAAAACAAATATTTTAAAAAGCAAATGTTCTTTTAAAATAATTTAACATGGCCTGGAGAAATGGCTCAGTGGCTAAGAATACTGACTGCTCTTCCAGAGATCCCCAGTTCAATTTCCAGCACACAATCATCTACATTGGGATCCAGTGCCCTCTTCTGGCATGCGGGTGTACATGCAGACAGAGCACTCACACATAAAATAAAGAAACAAAATCTATCTTTAAAAAAAGGGATATAACACAAACCAGGCATGATAGTGAATGTCTTTAATCACAGCATCCAGGAGGCAGAGGCAGGAGGATTCTCTATGAGTTTAAGACCTATCTGGTTATCACCTGAGTTCTTGGCCAACCAGGTCTATAGAGACTGTCTCAAAGAAAGAAAAATACACATACACCCCCCAAAACAATACAAGGCCCCTAAAATGAAACAAGCAAACAAGAGTACTAGTAAGAACAGCAAAAAATTCGCAGGGCAGTGGTGGCACACACCTTTAACCTCAGCACTCAGGAGGCAGAGGCAGGTTGACCTCTGAGTTCGAGGCTACATATTGTGTTCCAGGACAGCTAGGAATACATAGGGAAAGCCCATCTTGAGGGGAAGGGAGTTTTAAAATTAAGGTAAGATTTTAAAACTTTTATAAATTTCATTTTTTTGTGCTTGGTGTTTAAGTATGTGTAAGACTAGACGGAAACATCAGGTGTCATGTTCTACTGTCCTTTTTCCTTGAGACAGGTCTCTCACTAACCCTGAAGCCAGACTAGTGGTCAGAAAGCCCCAGCGATCATCTTCTTTCTTTCTCCACTAGGAGAAGGCTCACATGCTGGCATGTCTGGCTTTTAAAAAAGAAAAGAAAACAAAAAACACCCATAGGCACTGGGCTTGGAACTTGGGTCCTTGTGCTTGAACATCAAGCTTTCTTTTCATGTCTCTAGTCCTCACACATTTTTGAGAAGGAATACTTTTATCAAAAATTCATGGGAGCTGGGCAGTGGTGGCCCATGCTTTTAATCCCAGCACTCTGGAGGTAGAGGCAGAAGAGGCCAGCTTGGTCTACAGAGGGAGTTCCAAAACAGCCAGGGATACACAGAGAAACCCTGTCTAGGGGAAAAAAAAAAATTATGTGTCTTAAATATGAATGGGTTAAGAGTACCGAATGCTCTTCCAGAGGACCTGGGTTCAAGTTCCAGCACCCTCATGGCAGCTCACAGCTGCCTGCAACCCCAGTTACAGGCAATAACCCCAATATCTGACACCCTCACACGGATATACATTAATGCAAAACACTAATGCACAAAAAATAAAAATAAATAAAATATTGGAGAGATGGCTCAGCAGTTAAATACGAATGGATATAAAGGCATATAAAAGCATCAATGTCAACACTGGGAGAGAAAATAATAGGCCCTTGGGATATTACCTTCAAATTCAAAGTTTATAACATTACCTTCAAATCAAGAAGACTATTTCTGACAATGAACTCATATAAGCAGAATTAAAATACTGCAATTTAACATAAAATCAGTCTTGACCAGTTTGATTAGAGTTTTGGTTTTGAGGTAAAGTAATAGTTTTATTGACAAAAACAGCAATATAAAGAGGCTACTCTCTTTTGGGGGGTGTTATTTTTGTTGTAACCTGAAAGATTAGCATTTCACAAAGAAATAACTTGCATATGTTCTAAGTATCATGAAAGGTACAAAATGAAATTAAGAGAAAACATTTATTAAAAAATCTAAATGCAGCCACCAAATAACAGGGGAGACAAAGCTCCAAGTAAACGTCTCACCACCAAGAGAAATCACCAGTGCCCCAAATGGGTTACATCTAATTGAGTTGTTGGCCAAAGGGGACCCACAGAAACCCCTAAACAACTCAGGCTACTGGCTGCTCTCCACAAGCTGATGCAATGTAAGGCTCTAGTGCTGAAGACAACACTTAAATGTTTCAATGAACATGAAAAAGTTGAGATGGTGCTTAACTAGAGTCTTTAGAGTCTACTGACAAAGAGTTCATAGTACTGGAAGGGACTCTGAACACTACCAGGGGAGAAAGGTATATACCAACTCTGCTACAAACCCTTCCATGTACACAGGCAACCATTTGTGCAACAGTAGCCCAAACATTGTGGAAATAAACAACCACTATCTGATTGGATTTAAGGCCAACTACACAAAATGGAACCAATAACGCCTGACACTGCTCATCTGGCCAAGAATCTTGAACTAGATAGACCATAGACCTGGGGAAAAACCAAATACTATTGTTATGCTAAAGGAACATAGTAATAAAATGACACTTAACATTCTGCTATACCCATTGGAACAGTGTCTTATTCAGCCATCATCAGAGAAGTTTCCTGCCTTAGTAGATGGGAACTAATACAGAGACCCACAACTGGACAAAGTGCAGAGATTGAGAGACCTTGTAACAGTCATAAATGGGATGTCTTCATCAAATTTTTCCTCAGGGCTCACAGAATTCTGCAAAAGAGGAAGCTGGAAAGACTGTAATAGCCAGAGGCGATAGAAGATATGAAAAAAAAAAAGGATCTTCCAGACAAAACAAGACTGATGTACATATGAACTCAAGAGACCATGGCAGCATGCATATATGTCTTTCATGGACGTAAAACCAGATGGGAGTCCCAGCGCTGAGATGGGGAAACAGACAGATGCGTCCATCAACAATTAAGAAGCTACCACTAGTTAACAACTGCTTGCAAAGGAAAAATTAGTTTCTCCAAGGAAGTCTCACAGGATATATAAAGTACTTAAGGGCAGTCCCCATGCCCAGCAGCAGACAGCTAACACAACATGAACTCAAAGGTATTTTTGAAGATTTTTTGTTTGTTTGTTTTTGTCTCATATTGCTTTGGGCTCTCTCTCTGTCTCTTCAGTGTCCTTTGCCTGTATACTATGGTTTTAGATTTTGTATTTTTGTGGGTTTTGTTTGTGTGTCTGTGTCATGTACTTGTTTTTCCTTTTTTGTTAGTATGTTTGTTTTGTTTTATTTTTGTTAGCTTATCTTTCTTTGCCTGTTTGTTTTCTTAAGAGAGATTAAAAGGTGGGAAGGTGAGGAGGATCTGGAAGGAGACTTGGAGAGGAAACTAGATCAGAATACATTGTACAAAATTGAATATATTTTCAATAAAAAACAAAACAGAGAAAACATTATCTCTCATTTTAAACTCTTAATTATATACTCTTAATCATAATGAATACCTTCAGATATGAATCCAGATTTCTTATAATTGAAAAGTAATGTCACATTTTCTAGCTTATTTATTTGTACTAGAAGTCACTGTATAAGAGTGATTAAATACAGAAAGTCTGTGTTGAGTCTTTACAAAAGTATTTTTTCATATTGTTTGATTTTTTTTTAAAAAAAGAGTTATCTATGTGTATATGTGTGTGTCTGCCTGTGTGTGTGCCATGTGTATATGGGTGCCCACTGAAGCCATAAAGGGAGCTGCAGTCACCTGGAGCTGGAGGTAAAGGTGCATGTGATATAGGTATTAGGAACTAAACTCAGCTCCTCTGGAAGAGCAGAAGCACTCTTAAGCACTAAGCCATTTCTCCAGTGTCTGATCTTGAGAGTTACATTTCAAGACAAAGAAGTATGCAAACAGAAAAAAAAAAAAAACCAAGAAAAAATACCTGGTTATATGGGTATAGTTGAATTACTTTAGGGGATTTAATAGCCCGGAGAATAATTTCTAAACTTATTAAAATAACATCATGCAAAAATGTCAATCAGATTGTTTTAAGTGTATACTTTGCTTTGGAAAGAAAAAAATGCACTTTTCTTGGTTTTCAAATACAGAAACAGAGCACTCTGCATGGTGTATTTCTCTGTCCACTTAAAGGTCAGTAGTCACCTATAAAGAGAAGTGACTCACTTAAACCTGACTTACCATGTGAGTCCTTCATCCTGTCCCAATCTATGGCATCATGAAACTAATTGGACTGAAAATACGTAGATAATTCAGACTGACTAAAGAGCCTACCCACCTGATCCATCTGGGGCAGAGCGAGCAGGGTGAACTGCAAGCTGGCCCCAACCCAACCCATCACCCACCATCTGAAGGAGGCTTGTAGGGGGCCCAGGGACATTTTGTTTACAGCCCTCTCTGACTCTGGGGAGAGAGGCCTGTGGGGCTCCAGGAACATTCAGGTCCACCAGAGGAACAGCTACCAGAAATGAGCATCAGGCTGTTCCCTGAGCTTCACTGTAGGACCCAAGGTTCAGGCTGCCTCCCTGAGAAGTCCTGCATTGGAAACATTTAACCAGCCAAGGAGAGCCAGATAGCTAAAGGCCGTCATAAAATCACAAGAGCCAGGGCAATATGGCACCACTACAGCCCAGCTATCTTACAAACAGCAGGCTTGGATATCCTAACACAGCAGATTGACTGAAGAGCAAAATTAAGCAAGTGCTAACCGAAAGGATGTCTTTTAAATAATTCACAAATCCTTCTAGCTATTAAAAAACAAATAAACCATTCCCAATTTACAAGTATATTAATCATTTTAAATAATATTTAATCATTTTTAATGACTAAAATACATTTTTAGTCATTTATAATCAGATTTCCCCTAGCTAACTCCAAAACTCTACTTGAATTATAATGTGACAAAAATACTGAGTAATTAACAATAATAATTATGAGATAATTTAAAAAGCATACTACTACAGACGTTTGTATGTATTTTTACTTACATTAGGAACTAAGTTTGAGGGTAAGTGTAAGAATACAATAATCAACCTGAATCAGGCATGGTGGCACAAACTAGTTATCCCAAAACTCAGAAGGCAGGGATGATGACCTCTGCTTTCCCCCTTCCTCTCAAGTGCTACCAGCCCACACCATCACACCAGGACAACGCTCAAGTAAATTGCTATAGTTTAGGCTTCCTGTACCGTTCTCTACACTACTGTCAGTTCTGGATTTAACTGGTATTACCTGTTAGAAGAAAAAACTAACAACCTTGGCTATTGTAGCAGGATGCTTTCTGAAGACCCAAGGACATGGTACTATAGACCTAATGAAAAATACACAGCTAAGAAGACCACAGGCTCTAGCAGGGAAGCTACTACTGATGTTTTGCTAAACTGATAAAATATGCCCATCAAACCGACTTCTAAATATTTATGTTTACATTCATAAATCAGTACTACCATTGGTTTTAATCAGAAAAGCTTCTTGTTGCAGTGGATGGCTATTACTGCAAAGTGCACAACACTGAGTACAGTGACTAATATAACGGGCAGCCATAAATGGATATCACCATCATCCTCTCCAAGGTTCAGGAATCATTACAAAGAAGCAGAAAGAACACATAACCCAGAAGAAGGAGTAGAATGCATGCCCTACTCTAACTAAACTCACTAACTAAACTCAATGGCTCAACAAAATCAAAATGACATTGAGGGAGGAAGCTGGAGAGAGCCAGATCTAAGGTTAACAGACTTTGCTGCTCTTACAGAGGATCCAAGTTCTGTTGACAACATCCATGCTGGATTGTTCACAAATACCTGGAACTCCCTCTTCTGACACTCTCTTCTGGCCTCCACAGTCACTAAAACGTACACAGGTACGCATACACACCCACATACACATAAAAAAAAAAAGGCAAATTTAAATAACATTAGAGAATAAGAACACTAGCTGGGAAGAGGAAAAGGATCCACAAGAACGGCAGGGGGAGAAGAGAGGATAATGGGGAATGAACAACAACAACAACAACAAAAACATTATATACATGAAATAAGAACAAAAATCTATTATTGCATATAATTTAATATATACTAATAAAAACTTTATTGAAAACAAACAGATCTAATGAGAAAATGTACCATGACAGCTAGTCTTCATTGCTAACTTGATAAATTTAGTGACACCTGGGAGCTGCTTCTGGGCTTGTCTGTACCATATGAGCTAGAGACCTGTATTAAATAAAAAGAAAAGAGAGCACCAATACTCATGTCTTTCTGCTTACTGCTTGGAGCTACAATGTGAACAACATTCCCATACTCCTGTTGCCGTGGTTTCTGCACCATAAGGACTAGTACCTCCTCCAACTGTAAGTCAAAATAAAACTTTCCTCCCTTATCGGGAACTTGGTCACATTAACAAGAAAAGTAACTAATACTATCGCTAGTGGGAAACAGTTCAAGGACATTACATGAATATCTTACTGCCCCTCAAATATATGGGCTAGTAAGAGCTTAGTATTGTTCCAAGGAATTATCACAAAGATGTCTTAACCTTCAGAAACGGGATGGAAGAGGAAATAATGCAATGAAAATTTGTAGTAGGAATTATACATCAGTTAAAACAACAACCAAACCCTTTTTAATAGATAGCTTTCAAAGTACCAACAAAATAAAAGTTGTTCCTGGGTTTTCTGGAATATCCAAACAAAACGATCCTCAAAGATACTTGCACCAGAGATTCCAACATCCAAAATGGTATCATAAGTATTCCAAATACAACTCAAAGAGAACCAGGAGAAAAGCTAGGAGAAAAGCAATGACTGAACAGCAACAAACCATACCGCACATGGTTTCAACCATCTTATTCTACCAAGAGGACTATATCTTTTAGAGAAAACACAGATGAAGTTCAGACAGACTGATTTATAAAAACAGTATAAAACTTAATGCATGCACATACAGCATATACACACACAGAGCTAAGCCTGGGAAAGCTCACTAAAGCAAGTAGAGACTCAATACTAACATCTTGGATATGGTATTATGATGCATTCATAAAATAATATCTTAAGGAGAAACTGGGCAAATTTTAAAGAGACTTATCTTTATATTCTTTTTCATAACTTTAAATTTGCCCACTCCTCCATGGCAAAATAACACAAAATTTTCCATCAGCCGGGCCTGGTAGTGCACACCTTTAATCCCAGCACTCAGGAGACAGGGGAAGGGGGATCGCTGTGAGTTCAAGACAGCATAGTCTACAAAGCCAGTCCAGGGCAGCCAGGACTACACAGAGAAACAAAACAAAAAAACCAAACAGACAAACAAATAAATTTGTTTTCCTATCAAAAATGAATTTAAACCAGACATACCCTGAGAATATGTCAGTAGCTATACAAAAATATTTTAAGATTGTTTAGATTTATATTAACTGTATTCAAAACAGTCTTTTCCCCCCCTATGACTGGCCTTAATAGCTACTTTTATAATGGTACAGAGCAAAGGAAAAGCAATACACGAAGAACAAACATTTAGCACTTGCACTTATCTGAACAGAAGGAATATACTTTTCCAATTAAAAACTAGAAACAAGGTCTGAGGATATAACTCTGTAATTTGGCAGAATATTCCCTTTGCATTCCCAAAGCCCTGAATTCAATCTCCAGCACTACATAAAATATGGCAAGGGTTGGGCATGTTAGCTTACAGGTGGAACACTTACCTAGCATGCACAAGGCCCTAGATACAATTTACCACCACCACCACACACACACAAATGGTAAATCTGGGGTAAAAAAAATTCTGGGGGCTGGAGAGATGGCTCAGTGGTTAAGAGCACCAACTGCTCTTCCAGAGGTTCAATTCCCAGGAACAACAAGATGGCTCACAATCATCTATAACAAAATCTGATGTCCTCCACTGGCATGCAGGCATGCGTGGCACTCATATATAGAAAAGTACATACATACATACATAAGACTTCTGAAAATTTGGCATGGCAGTGCATGTCTATATCCCAGCATTCAGAAGGTAAAGGATCAGTAGTAGTTCAAGGTCATCCAAGTTTGAGGCCCTCTTTCAAACAACTAAAAGCTAGACAACCATTACACCATCACCACCAAACTAACCAACCAACCCCAAAAGGTTCACACTACCTTTTTAATCACATTAATAATCCTCCCAGTTCTCAAGGAAGAGTTACTCTCTTAAGTTTTCACAAGCCCTTGAGACAGAAAAATACTTGACCTAGTAGCATACTGTTCTTCCTACCTTCTCTGTCAGCGCCTGGAGAACATGGAAGGTTTTGTTTTGCCTGCTAGGCAAGCTGCTCTAATGACTAAGCCACATTCTCAGTGTTCCTATTTTCTTAAATGTAAAATTTATAGTAAACAAGAATCATAGAGTCAAAAAATGTCCCATTTAAACAAGTATTAAGCAAACTACAATGCCCGATAGTTATGACCTTGACCTGTCCTTCCAAAGTAATAGGCAGGCAAGTCCAGGACAAGTTTTTTCTAAGTCCATACCAGCTCATAACCTAACCTACAATATTCAGTATCTTGTACTGGTCTACAAACTGTATCACTTAACTATTTAGTAAATATGAGAAAAAGGAAAATCAGGACTTAATAAATTCCATGACAGTATAAATCACAAGGGCAACTATAATGTTTCACTCGTCAGACAAAACAAGAGACAGTAATTATCTTCAGTATCAACACTAGAATAATTTACCCACACAATAATTTTTCAGAGTAATCTGATGAATATCTCAAACTGGTATTTAAGCAAATGACCAAGAATATATGGCTACACAAATCTACTGCTGATGCCAAAGAAAGGGTTTCTCTAGTTCTTAAAAAAAAAGGGGGGGGGGGGAGAGTAAGAAGTGATAAACTTCAAACTCTCAAACGTGCAAGGTTCCCAGAATTCCAGACACATGGAACTAAGGCATGGAAATCTTTGGAGATATTATTTAGTCTACTATAGGCTCTAATCACAGATGCTACAGTCCTAAGAGAATGAGGTGAATTTCCATTGCTTCCTCACTTCCTCTCCATCTTCCTTCCTCCAAAATCTCCTCCTTAAATACAGACAAACTCGAAAGTGTGTGGCACTGCAGACTAGGTAAGTCTCCACCTCTCTGACAGGGGAGGAAGGAGCTCAAGAATGTTATTTTGTAGCTCCTGGGTCTGCCTAAACTCTAAAGGGCAAACCAGTCCCAACTAAAATTGAGTCCAAGACCAGCCACTGTGAGATAAATCCGAATAGGGATACACAGGCTTTGAAAAGTAACTTACATAGTAAAATAAACCAACAGATGACAAGTACAAAGTTATAGCCTGAGTCCATAGTCATAATTATTTGATAAACATATTAACATCTCTAAGAATCAGAATTTCTGAACATTCCAAATGTCTAGACTGTAATCCAAATTTCCTCAACATAAAAGAACCAAGAAAATGTTTGCCCAATTAGGAAATAACAACGTACAGGCGCCAATAAACTGATGACACAGATATTATGTTATGACACAGAAGTCCTCAACAGTCTGTCATAAAATGCCCAAAGAAACAAAGCAAACACTCTTGAAATAAGCAGGAAGACGAACGTCTCATCATGGAAAGAGAGGGTATAAAGGCCACATGGAAATTTTACAATATAAATATAACATCTACCCCTTAGACTTCAGTAATTCAGACTTCCTAATCACCTAACTTGAAACCTGCAGGGGGAGTGGTCCTCTTTAACGGCAACCATGCCTTCTAATAGGCAATTCTATTAATCATTAACACAGTGTTAATTACTTTAACAAGATGGCTTTTCTTTTCTTTGTTTGTCTCTGTGTAGCCCTGGCTGTCCTGAACTCCCTTTGTAGACACACTGGCCTTTGGATTGCAGGTGTGCACAACCACTGCCTGGCTGATGGCTTTTTTTCATAGCTCTACTGATACTAACTAGAGAAGAGAGCATGCTTCAACTCTACCAAACTTTTTTTTTAAGTATTTATTTTTATGTATATGGGTGCTCTGTCTGCATATATTCTGGCATGAAGGTATCCATCTCAGTGATCCAAGAAGAGGGCATCCCTGCGATCCCTGAGATGAGTTATACACTTGTGAGTCCTCACATTGGTGCTGGAAATCAAATCTGGATTCTCTGGAAAAGCAGCCAGTGCTCTTAACCACTGAGCCATCTCTTCAGCGCCATGATATTTTGGGGGGAAGGAGGTAACTTACAACTTACTAAGTAGTCCACTATGGTGTGGAACTCACAGAGATCTGCCTGTCTCTACCTTCCAAGTACGGGGATTAAAGGCTGTACTAGCTAATTTTTATGTCAACCTAACACACGCTAGAGTTATCTGAAAGGGGAGTATCTCAATGGAGAAAATGTTCCCATAAAGATCTCTGGCTTCAGGAAAGCCAGTAGGACACTTTCTTAATTAGTGATTGACAGAGAAGGACCCAGATTGTGGGTGGTGCCATCCCTGGTGGTCCTGTCCTCTGAGCAATGATAAATAAGCCAGTAAGCAGCAATCCCCCATGGCCTCTGCATCAACATCTGCCTCCAGGCTCCTGCCCTGTTTCAATTCCTGTTCTGACTTCCTTTGGTGATGGACAATGTGGAAGTCAAAGAAATCCTTTCCTCTCCAACTTGCTTTTGGTCATAACAACAGTAACTTTAACAAAGACAAAGGTGAGCACCGCCAGCCACATTAGGCTCTTTCTTTGCTACAAGTTTAGTCACCTGTTTTCAGAAGGGTGTCCATAGGGGGCAGTCTATGACTATGGAAAATAGTTAACAAAGCATAAAATAAGTAAACTATAGCTACAGGGTATACAACAGATCTGCTGTTTTATAAAATGAACTTACTGTATCTTAATATTCTACATCCTGCTTCTTTAAAGCAAGAAGGCCTAATGTCTACAGGCCCAAGTGACATTTAATTATTTAAAGCACTGGTATTAGCTGGGCATGGTGGCTGACAGCTATGATCCGAAACTATGATCTGTGGAAACTGAAGCAGACAGTGTGAGTTCAAGAACACTCTGAGCTACACAAGTTCCAGATAACTACGTGGGGAGAAAAAAAATTGAAAGTTTAAAAAAGAAGAAAAAAAAAAGGAGGAAAAGAGGAAGGAAATTAAGGTATTAGTCTTCAAATATAAATTTTTCAAATTTGCAATTACTATTCAGAGCTAAACAGAAGTTTACCATCCACTCATAAAATAATTTAAGCAAATAATTTTGCCCACCGTTAATCCTTTCAGTACTGCCAACTATTAAATAATGTTAAAATAGGATCATTCGGCAAATAAAGCCACTTGCTGCCAGGAATGACAAACTGAATGCATTTTCTGAGAACACCATGGTAGAGGAAAAAACAACTACTGAAAACTGTGCTCTGACCTCTATAACATGTGTGCACACACACGCGCGCCCAGGGGCTGAAGAGACGGCTCAGTAGTTACCTAAGAGCACATGCTGCTTTTTCAGAGGACTACAGTGTAGTTCCCAGCAACTACATCAGGTAGTTCACAAAAACCTGTAAATCCAGCTCTAGTGGATTCAACGCCCTCTTCTGGCCTCTACACTCATGTGTACATACATACATACAGAAAACTACATACACAAATTTTTTAAAGTTCATAAGATAAACTTTGTATAAATATTCAACATATAAACATCATGAGCTGTTTGGTTGATATGTATTTGTAATATACTGAAAATATAAAATGTCAAAGACACTTTCTAATTTCCTGGATTAAATGACAAAATAGTTTAAATGGTAATTCTCCCAGATGAATCTACAGATTCAATATAACCACTATCAAGTCAGAAGACTTTTTTTGCAGAAACTGTGAGCTGATCCTAAAATTCTTAGGAAAATGCAAGGAATGCAAAATAGGCAAAATCATCTTTAACTACAAGAATACAGTTGAAAGAATAATGCTTTCTTTCTGATTTTAAAACATATTACAAAATTACAGTTATCAAGACAATATGGGGCGGAGAAAACAATGTGATACTGGTAAAAGATAAAAAAAAATCAATGAACTATAATTCATAAATAAAGGTTTTAGTTTACACTCATGGTCAACTGATAGCCAACAAATGTATTGGGACAATTCAAGTGCCTTTAACTGCTGAGCCATCTCCTCTACCCTATCAAGAACAATTCAATGAAGAAAGAATAGTCTATTTAACAAGGACTCCTATGACTGAATGTGTAAGAATGAACTTAGACCTAACACACCAGGTACAAAAAAAAAACGAATGAAAGCTAACACTATAAAACCTTTAGGGAAAACATAAGTAAATCTTTGTAATCTTAGGTAAAGGAATGGCTTTCTAAACAGCACAAGTGATAAATGGCCCTCTCCAAAATTTAAAAGTTTTGTGATTCAAAAGGCCCCATGGAGAGATGATAAACCATCTGAAGAATGGTAGAAAATGTTTACAAGTCAGGTATCCTATAGAAGGGCTTATATTTAATCTTACAATCCAATAAAAAGACATCTCAATTTAAAAATGGACATGATTCTACTTTTAGGTGCATATTTATGTGTAAAAATAGACGTTTATATACAATTCTAAGAGATCAAATACTGTGACCTAGATTTCTCCTAGTATCATGAGACAGCTCTGACTTTAAACAAAAGAGCTGATGGGGCTGGGGAAGCTAAAGAGTCTTTGAATTTGGAAACATTACCTATTGATTACTATTAACGTTAAGTCCTTTCATTATCTTACTTTAATTTTTGAGACAGGGTCTCACTTTGTAAGCCTGGCTGCCCTTGTCACAAAGATTCACTTGCCTCTGCCTCTCAAGTGCTAGGATCATCATACCTGACTATGTGCCTTTTTGTAGTTGGCAGGTCATACCATAGTATTAAATTACTTGCTTGGCAGGGGCTAGAGATGGCTCAGAGGTTAAGAGCACTGACTGCTCTTCCAAAGGTCCTGAGTTCAATTCCCAGCAACCACATGGTGGCTCATAACCATCTATAATGAGATCTGGTGCCCTCTTCTGGTGTAAAAGTGTACATGCAGGCAGAACTCTGTATACATAATAAAAATATTTTTAAAAATTACTTGCTATATCTTGGAATAAAAAACTTTTAATTTCAACATTTTTGTACTATACCAGTACTCAATACAAACTTACTAAGGGAAAGCAAGAGTATGAGGAATAGGACTAAACAGACCTAACAGATTCCAAAAAAACAATGTAAAGAGATATAAACAATAATCAAAAATATAAAAACAATATATATATACATATATAAAACATATATCTTAAAAAAACACATTAAAAATGCAGTATCTATTATATAAATGACGACAAAAACATAGAACATAGTTTAAAATATAAATATTACTGAATTAAAAACAGATGAGATTTATTTATTTGATATTCTTTCTAATGAAGATTATTTTTAAAAATTTTAAAGCAGAGGGACTGAAAGGATGACTTAGTGGCTAAGATACTTTCTGCTCTTGCAGAGGAACTGAATTCAATTCACACACCAACATGGTGGCTCATAACCATCTGTAACTCTAGTTCCAGAGGATCCACATCCTCTTCTGACCTCCACAAGCACTAGGCAAATACACCAAAATGTTCATACACATAAAATAAAATAATCTAAAAAACCGCTACAATTTTTTAAAAATAAAGCAGAGAATTAAGGTTCCATGTCATATCAAGCTTAAAATCCCTACTATAAATTTCATTGTTTTATGAATTTTATTCTTAAATCATACTTAGAATAACAATGCATCGGTGTATATAACTACAAAATAATAAATACTATTTTCAAAAAGAGAAGGCTTACAAGTTTAGCTTTTATGTTTTGCTTTTCTAGACAGGGTCGCTCTGTGTAGCCCTGGCTGCCCTGGAACTAGCTCTGTAGACCAGGCTAGACTCACAGAGATCCAACTGTCTCTGCCTCCCAAGTGCTGGGATTTAAGGCATGACCGCCATTGCTTTTATTTAAACATTTTACAATTTAAATAAAAACTTGAGTAAGTTCCAATAAGCTCTTACATCATTTAAAAGATTTAGTTTTAGACTCAACTTTATTCAATACAAAATTTGTAAAAACATACAATGTAAAAATTTAATGTCAGAGATGATATTTAAAACAAGGAGGTAATCATAAACAGCTTATATAATTATAAATCAGTTCCAAAAGCACCAAAAAAAAAAAAAAAAAGAAAAAGAAAAGAAAATTGTGGTTGTGCACTGTGCCCATTCAACCTTTAAGAATACAACAACCAGGACTTTATGGCTTACCTACCCAACAAGAAAAGTAACTATGATGAAGGTGAAATCTCTTAGAAGGAGTCTCTTGCAGAATTTTAAAAGCAAAAGGGACAAGAACACAGGGAAGGTAGCTTAAGCCTGTAAACCCGGCTCTGAGGGGGTGACGGCATGAGGGATAAAGGTAAACCTCAGCTCCACAGTGAGTTGGAAGCCAGTCTGAACTATGACAAAACCTGCCTCAAAACAAAACATTTAATAACAGAAAAAGAATTAAAATAATTTGAAAAAAACTTTGAAAAAGAAATTTAAACTATGAGAAGAACCCAGCACCGTGAAGGTTACCTCAGCAACTTTAGGAGGCACTCCGTCCCCAAGCACTTCCCTGATGAAGCAGTGCTGACTCATGTAACATGACAGTCCACAGGTCCTCTTGAAGGCATCTTTGAGTCGTTTCAGCTCTACATCTGTAACTATAATTCAGAAACAGAACATGAGTAAGATTCTAGAAATAAAAAGGCTTTCAAAACCCAGCTCCTCATATAAGGCACACACCTATAATTCCAATACTTTGAGGCTGAGAGAAGAATGAAGTCCGAGGACAACCTGAGCTACTTGGAAAATTCTAGGCCATGTCTTTTAAAACAAAACAAAACAAAAAAGCAACCAGGCAGGCACACACCTTTAATCCAAGAGGCAAGGGAAGGAATCTGTGAGTTCAAAACAAGCCTGGTCTACATACTGAGTCAGGACAGCTACTGCTACACAGAGAAACCCTGTCTCAAAAACCAAACAAAAACTGTGTTTTGTTTTCTGGTTCCTAAGAAAAACTGGCAAATAATTCTTTCAGCTAAGTAGAAGGAACCCTATTTGAAAAGCCAAACCCTGTGGCTAGAGAGATGGCTCAGCAGTTAATAGTACTTCTTGCTCTTTAAGGAGTACAGTCAATTCCTAGCACCCATACTGCACTTCATAACCATCTATAGCTCCAGTCCCAGAGGATCTGACACCCTCTCTGGCCTCCTCAGGCACTGCTCAAATTTGGCAAACAAATATACATGTGGGTAAAACACCCATACACGTAACATTTTATTTTAAATAAAAATCAAAAATTTAAAATATGTGCAGAAATTTCAGGCCAGGGAAAGCAAAAAATAGCATATATTTCTAGCAGACAGGCAGATTATATTAGACATTAGATCAATTCTTCTGGCATCAACATACACACTTTCTTTGTAACGAAAGTACATTATTTGTACCATGACTATCTTTAGAGAACAGTCTCCAGTTTGGAATCTTGCCATTTCACACACATACCAAAAATTATATGCTGATATTAATAATTTTAAATTGGAGGGATGGAGAGATGGTTCAATGATTAAGAATACATAAAAGTTCCTAGTACCTTGTCAGGTGACTCACAACCCTCTGTAATTCTAGCTCCAGGAAAAGCCAATGCCTTTGATCTCCTTGGGCACCTGGTACTCACATGCACAAACCCACATACATAATATTTTTAAAGTTATTTTAATATAAATATGAATATGTATTTATTATATAAATATATTTGTATATACATAATATCTTGTTACTTCAAGCATTTAAAACTTCTTTCACTTTATACAACAATCCATCTAACAGAGAAGGGCTGGTGAGATGGTTCAGTGAGCAAAGGCACTTGTTGCAAAAGCCTGATAAGCTTTGTTAGATCACTGTAATAATGAAAATAAGGGTGGAAGTAGAGAATCAACTCCACAAAGTTGTCCTCTGCTCTTGACACAAGATGTGGGGCACAGGCTGCATGCCAACACATACCATGCACTGGCACTGCCTTTATTTGGTTCTATTACTGTGATAAAATACCATGACCAAAAGGAATATAAAGGGTTTATTTATCTGGCTTAACAACAAAGGAGGACAGGACAGGAATTCAAGGCAGGAAGCCTGGTGGCAAGAACTCAGGCAGGGACCATGGAAGAACCTGGCTTACTGGCTTGCCCTCGATGGGTTGCTCAGTTTTTATGTAACTCAGGACCACCTTCCTAGGGTAACAAAACCCACAGTTTCCTAGGCTCTCCACATCAATCATAAATCAAGAAAATTCCCCACAGGCCTGCCCACAGGCCAATCCAATGCAAGCATTTTCTCAACGAAATTCTCCTCTTCCTAGATAACCCAGTTTGTGTCAAGTTGACAAAAAACTAAGGAGCACACATAGGGTAGTAATAAAATTAATTAATTAAAAAGAAATGAGTAACAATCCCAATAGAGGCACAAAAAAGGTTGCCTTTGTCTCATGCCGGAAGAAACAAAGAAGGCTTCTGGATGCAGAGGAGGAACACATTAATTTTAAAAGATGAAGCCATGGAAAGGGTCAATAGCATGCCAAACAGGGTAAACACTTTACTTCAAAGTGTGGAGTTGGGTCATGATGGTGCACACCTTTAATCTCAACACTTGGGAGGCAGAAGCAGGGGGATCTTTGAGTTCTAGGCCAGCCTGGTTTACTGAGTGAGTTCCAGGACAGCCCGGGCTACTCAGAGAAAGCCTGTCTGGAAAAAACAAATAACAAATAAACAAAGTGTGGCATTACACCATACGCCACTACAGCAAAATAAGGCAAAAACAAACAAAAAACCAGGCAGGGAGATGATAAGCTTACAACTATGAAGATCAAGCTAGCTACTCTAGCAAGAAGGCGTGATAAAAACAGCTACAACTCAGACAACCTCTATGCCAATTGGGCACAAGGCACTCTGTAACAGTACAGAAGAGAGAACAATCTGGAGCAAGAAGCAGATCATTATTTCAAAAGGAGACAGCAAAGTCGGTAGACCTAAAATTTGTTCTGAGAATAGCAGTCTAGAGCAACACTAAGTTTCCATCCTTGGAAACCTGAAAGAAGGCAAACAGAATAAGGCAAAATAAAAGACAACTCTATTAAAGACCTATTATGGTAACTTTGGGAAATTACATTTGCTTTTTAATTTTTTGAGAATAAAGCTTAGAAAGGTTTGCCGCGAGTTCTCAGTATAGAGATAATTAAAATACTGGGTAAAAAGCATAAACTGGAAGAAACCAAAGTTTACAATACCCAAAAAGGAGGAAAATAAAGAAAACATTGACAAAGAAAACTGGTAATGAAAAGTACACTGAACCTAAACACTTATTCTCCAAAAGCCAGAAAGAAGTTCCTGATATGCAACCCCAAGGTAGAAATGGCCAGTAAGATAAAGATGCAAAGGGCTTGGCACACAGCTAATCACTCAATAAATGTTTGTCATATGCAGGGAGGGTTCCAGGTTCAACATCATGTAGGGCAATGATTAAAAAAAGAAAAAAAAAAAAAACCTACGATAATTCAAATAGTTTCCAAAACATAGCTCATTAGAAATCAGACTTACTAACACCTACAATATACCAACTCAGTGTTTTTTTAGAGCTGAAACAGAACACAGAGCAAAGCTCATCTCATTAATTATTAGAAAACTTTGCAACTAGAACTAGTTTTTAATTATTTTTATTTCAGGTGCTCTGGTGTTTTGCCTGAATGTGTGTCTGTAATGAGGGTGTCAAGGCCCCTGCAACTGTAGCTACAGACAGTTAAGAGCTGCCATGTGAGTGCTGGGAATTGAACCCGGGTCCTCTGGAAGAGCGGGCAGTGCTCTTAACCTCTGAGCCACCTCTCCTGTCCCACTACTAGAACTTTTAATATTTCTTTAAGTTACTAAACTCATTAACAGCTTTACTAACAAATCGTTTCTGATCTAGTGAAGACAAAACGAAATTAGGATATTAGATTACATTAGAATATAATATGGCAATCTCCATGGTTGGTTATAAAAATATTTGAAAAATTATTTTTTTGTTCAAAAATCCGCATTCTTCCAGTGGGACTACAGCTTACCAGTAGAGTATTTATCTAGCATTCTCAAGGCCCTGATTTCAATCCCCACTATAGATTGATGATATCAAACTGATGACCAATACGCTTATTCAGTAATAATGGAGAATAAAATGTCTAAGAAAATCTTTCAAAACATTTACAATATGCAAACAATGTCTACCAACAAAAAAATCAAGTTATTATATATACTCATAATTTTTTACAGTCTTTAAAACCTTGCATGCAAATTTACTGAAAACAAAAAATATTTCATTTACTAAAAACATTACATCAATATTAAATCAATCAGTAAACAGAAAGTCCATAAAATGTCCATTGGTTTGCCAGGTATAGTGGTACATGAATTTAATCCCAGTACTCAGAAGGCAGAGGCAGGTAGATCTCTGAGTTTGAGGGCAACCTGGTCTACACAGCCAGTTTAAGCCAGCCAGGAATGCAAAACAAATCCTTGTCTCAACAAACAAATGTTCACTGCCCGGCTAGTAAGGTAATTTTTAGAGCTTGGAATTCAATATTTAAGTCAGTAATTGCTCCTGCCTAGTATGCATAAGGCTCTAGATTGGATTCCCAGCAGTAACCCAAAACAAACACTGAAATAAAGGAGAGAGAGAGGGGGTGAGAGAGAAAGAGATAAGGGGAAGCGAGAGAACAAGAGAAATACCAAAAACAGAACTGCCAGGGTCCACTGAGATGGTTTAGCATTTGCCACCAAACCTGATAACGTGTATTCAATCCCCAGACCCACGTGACAGAAGGAAAAGAATCAATCTACGAAGTTGTTTACTGGTCTCCACATGCAAACAGCATGTGTGTACAGCCCCTGCACCTCATGCATCATATGTAACAAGCAATGCTAACAACAAATAAATAAATAATAAAAACTCACAAGGGAGTAGTCAGGCTTGGCTCTGCACAAGCATGAGACACTCAGTTTGGATATGCAGTGCCCATGTGAACAGCCAGGCACAACTACCATGTACCCAAGGAGGGGGAGGGACTGACAGGTTTGCTGGTTGCCAGCATCGCTCCACGTTCAATGAGACCCTGTCTCTAGAGAACAAAGCAGAAACTTATAGAACAGGAAACCAGATGTCTTCTTCTGGCCTCCTTGCACACATACACACGCACACACACACACACACACACACACAAAATAGAAAACAGAACTATCATATGTTGTAAAGAATACTCATTGCTTTAGATTTGAACATAAGTGTCTAAAGACAATTAAGTTATATCACTGAGCATTCACAACAGTAAATGCAAGCTAACATTCCATAAAATAGTAAATGAAATCTCCCTTCAAAAAAAAGTAAATAAATTTTACAAGCCATATGGTTCAGTGGCTATCTAAGACACACAAAGACACTGGGTTCAGTTCCCAACACCATAAAAAACAAAACAAACAAAAAAGCCTGACACAAATAATTAACACTGCATCAAAGAAGCAAGCAAGAGGTTACCGGTCTTAAAAGATTAAAGTCTCAACTGGTCCTGTAGTTTATGTTTTTAATTCCAGCACTCTCGAGGCAAAGGCAAGCAGATCTTCAAGGCTAGCCTAGTCTACAGGGTCAGTTCTAGGACAACCAGGAATACACAGAGAGTCCCTGTCTTACACAAGCAAGCTAACAAAGAACAAACAAAAACAAGCAAGCATAAAAGATTAAAGGCTCAAACAGGACATGGTAACAAATGCCTTTCTTTAATCCCATCATTTGGGAGGCTAGGGCAAGAGGATCTGGAATTAGAGACCAGCCTGGGTTATATAGCAAATTTCCACACATTAAAAGTTATGGTGGGCTTCTGGAGAGATGGCTCAGAGGTTAAGAGCACTGGCTGTTTTTCCAGAGGTCCTGAGTTCAATTCCCAGCAACCACAAGGTGGACCATAAGCATCTGTAATAAGAGCTGGTGCCCTCTTCAGGCATACAGGCAGAATACTGTATGCATAATAAATAAATCTTTAAAAAATAAAAATAAAACTTGAAAGGCAAAAAAAATATTCATCTAAAAAAAGTTATGGTGGGAAGAATAGCTCAGTGGTATAATACTTAGTATGTATCAGGCCTCTATTAGAAAAAGAAAAAAACACAACAACAACAATAAAAAAAAATACACCACCAAAGGTAGAAAGGATCAAAGGTTCAATCTGGTAATTCTATCACATTTACTAACTACAGGTTAATCTAGACATATTATTGCTCAAAGCATAAAGTACATTTATGTCCTATGTTTATTATAGCTGTCTACAAATTAGTCTTATTAATCATGGTTAAAACTAAAGTCACTTAGAAGCTAATATATACACATCCTATGAAGACTACCTTAGAACAGAAAAATGAAACATAGGGTTTCTTATAAGAATTAAGTATACTTAAGTATACTTAATTTATTAATCAAGCACAGAACTGGTAAAGACCTCATTTAATCCAAGACTTCCTTAGAGGGTACTGTGTTTAATTCTTTTAAGAATACATAGCTAGACATAATGGTGTAGTCCCAACACTCAAAGTCTCACAAGTCTGAGGCCAGCTGATCTACATAATGAGTTCCATGAGAGCCAGGGCTATATAGTAAGACCTTGTTTTTTTTGGTTTGTTGTTTTTTTAAAGGAACTTCACAATTTTGTTGACCAGCAATCTCTGCTACAAAAGTTATTCATGCCAGGCATGGTGGTACATACATGTCATCCTAACACTAGGGATCAGGCATTCAAGGCCAACCTGAGCTAGAGCAAACCCTAAGAAAAAAGGAGGAGGAGAAAAAGGAAGAGGAAGAGGGAACCACATACATTTGAATAGCATAAAATGCCACAAAAATGAATAGGAAAATACATATTGTCAAATCATAATTGGCAATAATAGTATGTTGGATGCTTTGGGAGCCACAAAGATAAAGCATGATCCTTGCTTTTAAATGTCAATACTCTCATAAATTCCATGAAGTTTCCACTGGACTAGGGAGCCTAGCAAAATCATCAGAGAGATCAGAGACTTCATCCAGCAACTGTTAGGAGCAGATGCAAATTCCCACAGCCAAACATGAAAGACAGCGTGAAGCTCAGTGAGTCCTGTGAATGAATGGGAGGAAATATCAGGAGCCAGAAGGGTCAGGGATACCAAAGAACATGGCCTGCAGAATCAAGTGACCAGGACTCATGGGGGCTTGTAGAGATCAGGGAGCCTGCAGAGGTCTGACCTAGGCCCTCCACATCTGTTATGGCAGAGTAGACTGGTGTTCTTGTGGGACTCCTAACAAGAGAACGGGGCTGTCTCTGATTCTTTTGGCTATTTGTGGGACCCTTCTCCTCCTACTAAGTTGTCTCTTCCAGCCTTGATATGATGGTATGTGTCTGGTCTTATTGTAGCTTGTTATGACATGTTTGGTTGATATCCCTGAAAGGCCTGCTCTCATCTAAGAGGAGACAAAAATGAAGGAGATCTGAGGGAGTGGGAAGGTAAGAGGGGAGACTTGGGGGAGGGAGGAGGGAAAACTGAAGTCAGGATATGAGAAAAATTAAAATCAAAAGGGGGGGGGCAGTGGTGGTACACACCTCTAACCTCAGCATCCAGGAGGCAGAGGCAGTTGGATTTCTGTGAATTTGAGGCCAGCCTGGTCTACCGGAATGAGTTCCGGGACAGCTAGGGCTACATAGAGAAACCATGTCTCAAAACAACAATAGCTGAACATCCCAGCACCAAGGGGCAGGAGTAGATGGAGACAGAGGAATCCTGAGATGTGTTCAGTGAGAGATACTCTTTCAAAAAAGGTGGAGTTAGACAACCTCTGGCCTCCAGATGTGCACACATGTAAGCATATTTGCATTCACATGTATACACACCATACATATACAAATAATAAAAGTAATATTTTTAAAATAATAAAGGAGCATGAAAATGAAATCAACACACAATTCACTACTACCCACAATTTAAAAAATTGTCTCAAAAAAAAAAAAAAAAAAAACCACAAAAGGGTAGCATCTCTGCTAAACCACAAGGCTGTTCACATTCAAGAACCTTCAGAGAAATCTCAAAGCCATTATTATAAAAAGCCTGTAGGATAGGTCATGGCCACCTTCTGAAAATATGTCATATATATACATATATATCTCAGTAGTGAATATTCACATTAATAAATTATCAATATTTGGATTGGGTTTTCTTTTTCCGTACGTACCTAAACAATCCATATAATTTCCTTTTATAAAGACTGTCATGACAGCTTAGATATCTACGTACTAAAGACAATGGTACTCTGCAAAACAGTAGTGCTATTGGGGTGGGGGTGGCTCCGGCCTTTAATCCCAGCACTTGGGAGGCAGAGGCAGAAGGATCTCTGTGAGTTCAAGGCCAGCTTAGTCTACAAAGTAGGTTCCAGGATGGCCAAGGCTACACAGAGAAACCCTGTCTCAAAAAACAAAAACCTTATCAAACAGCACAATTTCAGGTATGGTACCTAACCTAGCCTTTAAGAAAAAGGGAAATGAGGAGGGGCTGCAATCTATTTCTTTTTCAAAACAAACAAAACCTTCAGTATCTAAGATTTACTCAAGATCAGGAAAGGGGGAGGACAAACACACCCAAGCACAGGTACAAGAAGTACTGCGGGCCATTTTTAAATGACTCAGTGATCCAAAGCTCTAGGTATATTCCAAGAGATTAATGAAAAAATTAATCTTTTCCCATCCTTAATGACTTCCATAATGAAGTATACCACTTAACAAGTCTATTACTAACATGCTATTTGTGGAAAAGAAAATGAAAGAGTAAAACAAAGAAGTCAAGAGTTAAGAGTTTTCTCATAAGCCTTTTAAAACTATTCTTCATTTTATGTGTACGGGTGTTTTACCATATGTATGTTTGTGATATCTGTGTGCCATGTGTGTGCCTAGTGCCTATGGAAGCCAGAAAGTGTCAGCTGTAAACCACCATGTAGGTTCTAGGAATTGAGTCTGGGTCCTCTGGAAAGGCAACAAATGCTCTGAACCACTGAATTATCTCTCCAGCCTCTTGTCATAGTTTTTTGTTGTTTTTTAATAGAAAGGACAAAAGCACAATCTCAAAATTTAAAAAAAAAAATCCATTTATAAAGAAAGCTACTATGGCTAGGGAGATGACTTAGTGAAATACTTGCTGTGCAATGAGGCCCTGAGTTCTGACCCCAGCAGCCACTTAAAATGTGCAGGGGGCTGTGAGAAGAGAGACGGCTCAGGAGTTAAGAGCACTCCCTGGCTTCTCTTCCGGAAGAGGTTCAATTTAAACCTCCACAGCGGTGCTCACAACTATCTGTAACTTTAGTCTCAGGGGATCCAACAGTTTTTAAGACTATATAGTGCAGATAGTTGCGGGCAAAACACCCACACATGAAAGATAAAAATAGGTCTAGGAATGTAGCTCAGTTGATAGAGTACTTGCCTAGCATTTATTAAGCCCCAGGTTCAAGCCTCAGCACCCACATCTGTCACTCCAGCACCAGGGGATCCAATGCCCTCTTCTGCACACCAAGAGCACCAAACATGCAAGTGGTACACAGACAAACACATATGCAAAATATCCATGAACATATGTATTTTTAGACAGGGTTTCTCTGTGTAGTCCTGGCTGCCCTGGAACTCAGAGATCTGACTGCCTCTACCTCCTAAGTGCTGGGATTAAAGACTTGTACCGCCACCACCCAGATTAAAAAAAAAAAAAAAAAAGATTCTTTAAAATCAATCTCTCATTTTTGTTTTTGAAAACTGTTAAAATGGTCCATTAGTATTATACCCTAGTTTATATTTCTGAGCAAATCATCTGTAACTCAAAGCAGGAATCAAAGTGTAGCAGTATTCTATAGCATTTGGCCTGAGTGTTCAAAGACGGTGCTGAGAAAATTGCTACATGTGGGTCTCTACTAGGAAACTAGACTTGGCTCTCTTCTACAATGTCATATGAAGTTGCTCTTGGCTTTATCACAGCACCCATGGTTAGTTCAGACTGTGAATGTATTGTGGCTCCATATCTTCACCTCACAGACTGCCAGTATCTGTAATCAGAAGGAGCCACGCCATCCTTACAGAACATCAGTATCCATCTGCCTCTGCTTCTTGTTCCCACACATCCTTTAAGCTTGCCTAAAACTGAACTAATATAAAAGAAAATGTCTTCCTTGTTCTCCTTAAAAATTCTTTTTAAGGTATAAAAATGTGAAGAAAAAAATGTAGAATAGAATCTTTGTGTCAGAAAACAAAGCTACTTTGTCAATGAATGAAATAGTAATAATACACTTTAGGGCATAGATGGAGAAACATTCAAGTTGTACAAGTGTTTGTTTATTTGTTTGTTTCGTTTTTTGTACAGGAATGACAGTTCCCATTCTGAAATTTGTCAATATGTTACTACAAAGTCAACTTAAAATAATTCCTGGGGAAGACTGTGTCTTTGAAAACAGAACATAAATCAAGACATAACTTAGTTTACAGTCACAGGATTTTTGCTGTATGCTTAGATGCTGGTAGAATTTAAAAATATGACTGAGAAACTGCCCTTAAGTCTTCATTAGCTTCTCATGTTTCCTGCAATATAGCAAAATGACTATTTAACATGTAAGTTTTCAAGTTTATTCAGTTGCTTCCAGCAATTTCTCAAACCAAACACAAAAAATATCATTTTCTTAGTTAACAGACTTCTGAAGCTATCAGCAACACAACATTCATCAGCTCAGCAACATCACATGTTTCCAAGTATCCTCCTCTCTTCCAGCAGAAGGGGGCAGGGAACATTGGGTCAAAAGGCATCTAGTAGCTCAAATTCTTTTATAAATCTAACCAAATTGTGAAAATAGGATGATGTCTTCAGTGTCTTTTACCTATTGAACAGAATTTAAGTAATAAAATTTACACCTAATTTATCATTTTACTCTTTAAAAAGCATTTTCAAGCCAGGTGTAATGGCCCATGCCTATAATCTCAGCTCTTGGGAAATAGGAGGTAAGGATCAGAAATTCACCTCATGTGTGAAAACTCTATCTCCATGATCTGACCACCTTTCAAAGACTATGCCCCTTAATGCCATCACTCAGAGAATTAGGTTTCAACACATGAATTTTGGAGCAGACACTAGCATTCAGACCACAGTAAACATTTATTATTGCGGAGTTTACACACATTTATTTCATCCATCTATATTGCTTTTAAATGTTTTACATAATAAAAGAAAACAAATTTACCCTAAACTTCTCTTCCCCATTAATTTCGCTGTCAACTAAGATCCTTGTCAGGAAAGCCCAAAGGCTCTGATAAGATCAACCATATATAACCAACTCAAAATCACAGTTTTGTAAAGAAAACCACAAAGGACAACACAGACATACATTCTGGGGCTGCAGAGGGCCGGGCTAAAATTATGTAGCCCCAGTTGTCTCTGGCTTCTGAGTGTTGAGGGGCCTCCTAGAAAGAAAAGGGCCGCTGGTGCTTCTCCCTCTGGTGCTTCTCCCCCTGATGTTCCTGGTTACTGTTGATACAGTTGGATGAGAAGATGGAGATATCCTGAAACGAAGATTGGACTTGCCCCAAGAAACCCGATGAAAAGTACATCCCTTCTCCCCACCAACCAAACAAGCTACAACAAGACCAGACACATACCATCATTGAAGTGTTGGAAGGGATAAAGGGTAGAGGAGGGAGAGACATAAGAAACCTAAATTAAAGGTGTACATCAACACACCGGCCAGATATGCCTCTCCATCAGCACCTCTGCAAAGAGGCTCTAATTGTTTACACTGTGCTAGCTGAGCCCACAATTTTCAAACTGAAAACTAATTTCTAGTACCTAATTTTAGTTTGGCAATCACAAAATGTTTCCTATAATTTTCAGAATTCACCCAAGATTTTGTTGATAGACTAACAAGGTTACTAACTGTAGATGAGAACAAATTCATTAAATTTAAATTCAATATAAAAGTATGTAAGTATATTAGTCAAAAGACCATATATTACTGAAATTTTGAATTACTTTGCAAAATGAAAATAACTAGAATTTATAAGCATCCTCCTTGGAAAACTGACGAAAACAAAGTTTATACTTCCAGGGGATGGTAGCACAACCCCTTTAATCCCAGCGCTCAGGAAGCAGAGGCTGGTGGATCTCTGTGCATTCCGTGCCAGCCTGATCTACAGAGAGTTCCAGGACAGTTAGGGCTACACAGAAAAACCCTGTCAAACAACAGAAAAAGTATACACTATCTCACTTCTCAACACTGCGATATTTCAGAAGAGATAACACTGAAAAACGAGTATCTCAGCAACCACTACATCTAGTATTTGACAGGTGGCTCATTACTATTAATATTAAACTTCTGAAAGACTATGTAATAATCAATATGTTGTCCCTTTCAAAAAAAAAAGATTTCTTTCTTTATTTATTATTTATACAGTATTCTGCCTGCATGTGTGCCTGCATGCCAGAAGAGGGCACCAGATCTTGTTATAGATGGTTGTGAGCCACCATGTCCCATGCGGTTGCTGGGAACTCAACTCAGGACCTTTGGAAAAACAAGGTTAAGTGCTCTTAACCTCTGAGCCGGCTCTCCAGCCCTACATTGCTCCTTTTAATGCCAAAGCAATTTTGAAAGAATTACCTACATGGAGAGAAGTCAGGTATCAGCTAGTCTCAATGTGCTATGGAAATTCACACTAACATTGTCAAACTGAGCTCTTCTTGCTTGGATGTGGCCATGTGGTAACCAAGTTTTTGATTATTAAGTCCATACCAGAACAAGGTAGTAAATAACAAAGATCTAGTCTCAGTTTTAATTAAAGCTATGTTGCTTCCTAGCTCCAAATCTCAGTTTCTAATAGTTTACAGTTTACAGTTGGCCCTCAAAATCTGGGTGTGTATGTGAGGATTCAAACAACCATATATTGAAAATAACAACATAATAAAATTTTACCTAACATAAGCATACACAAACTTTTTTCTTGTTATAGTATATTAACTATACCACATGTACACTGTACTAGGTATTATAAAAGCCTATAAATAATTACAAGTAGCTGAAATTTTATTTAAAGTTACAAGAAGATCTGAGAATACTATGTCATCTTTTATGGCGGATTTGAGTACATTTTAAGGTACTTGAGGGTTTGGGTATTCTGAGTTTGAGGCCAGCCTGATACACAAAAGTTCAGGACAGCCAAGGCTACACAGAGAAATCCTGTATCAAACAAAACAAAATATAGAAAAAGAAAAAAAAAATGCTTGCATTATATAACCATCAGGACACTTTTTATTCCTTTATGAAGTAATTGTTTTTGATAGGTATAAAAAGGGAGAATGAATTATAGTTAGTAAGAAATCTGATATCAATACCTAAAGGAAACTAGACATGGTGGCATAGAACTATAACTAGCACTTGTGAGGTAGAGGCACAGGACAGGAATGAACTTCAAGGCTAAGTCTCAGCTACATAGCTAAGTTTGAAGCCTGGGTTACACAGTGTTTCTGGCTAGCACAACTACAACTGTCTCAAACAAAACAGAAGGAGATCTAATTCTACAAGAGAAAAAACTTTTTTATTTCAGTCCTGGAGACTACTTACAGTGTTCCTAAGAAAAAAAACTAAAAAACACTGAAGAAATAAAGAAGGGGGCTGGAGAGATGGCTCAATGGTTAAGAGCACTGACTGCTCTTCCAGAGGACCTGGGTTCAATTCCCAGCACCCACATGGCAGCTGACAACTGTCTGTAACTTCAAGGGCTGACACCCTCACACATACATGCATGCAGGCTAAACCCCAATGCACATAAAACAAATAAATAATTTTTTTTTTAATTTAGCTGGGCTTGGTAGCGCTTGCCTGTGATCCCAGTACTCTGGGAGGCAGAGGCAGGCAGATCATTGTGAGTTTGAGCCCAGCTTGGTCTACAAAGCAAGTCCAGGACAGCCAAAGCTACACAGGAAAACCCTGCCTAAAAAATGCACTAAAGAGGTTCTCCCCCAGCCCCCCCCAAAAAAAGAAATAAAGAGGTCCCCATTAGCCACGCAGTAGTGGTGCACACCTTTATTCCTGGCAGAGACAGACATATCTCTCTCTGTAAATTCAAGGCCAGCCTGGTCTACAGAGCTAGTCCTAGGACAGCCAAGAATACACAAAGAAAGCCTATCTTGAAAAAAAAGAGGTTGACCTTCCTTCTCAGCTCATGTCTGAATGGAAAAAGCCCCCAAGACTCACTAGCTCAGCTGACAGCCCAGGAGAAGAAGGCCAAAAAGAAAAGAAAAGAGAAGAGAAGAGAAGAGAAGAGAAGAGAAGAGAAGAGAAGAGAAGAGAAGAGAAGAGAAGAGAAGAGAAGAGAAAAGAAAAGAAAATGAAAAACCAAGGCCAAAGCTTGCTAGCTCAAAGCCCAAAGAGCTAGAGAACTAGAGAGCTAAAGCCAAAGAACTAAAGACCCCTCTGTTTCTCCCGCTGTCTTAAATACTCTTCAACTCAAAGTTCCTCCTTTCTATTTATCCTTCGCAGCTGGTTTCTTACTAGGCCTCTTGAACCACGGTTAACTTTATCAAATCCTGTGTACAGAAAGCTCTTGGATTAAAGGTGTGTTCTAGGGATGGCTGAACCACACCATAATCACCTGTTTACAATAAACAGAAAGTTCTTGGATTAAAGGTGTGTGATAGAGCTCAACCACACCAAACAAGAAACTGTTGTGGACATTTTGGTGTATGATGTGTAAACATGTTTTTATTTTAATCCCAGGTATTGGATATGGAACTGATTCCAACTGTCCACAGCAGCAAACTATTTGCCTCGTGCTGGCTCTGAGAGGGAATATCAAAGCCCAGAAAGTGTTGAGGGGCCTCCTAGAAAGAAAAGGGCTGCTGGTACTTCTCCCTCTGGTGATTCTCCCCCTGATGTTCCTGGTTACTGATGATATAGATGGATGAGAAGATGGAGATATCCTGAAACGAAGATTGGACTTGCCCTAAGGAACCCGATGACCCTAACCAGCAGAAAGCAGCTAAGAAAAACTACATCCCTTCTCCCCACTAACCTTTTTTCTTTCCTACCTCATGTTGGAGTGTTGGAAGGGGTAAGGGGGGGGGAGGAGGGAGAGACATAAGAAAGCCAAATAAAAGAGTTTTTTAAAGTACACTAACAAGAAACAAGGTTTTACAGATCGCAATATTAGGGTTCACAGTGGGATCAGATATCCTGCAACAGGCTGGTCCAGGGAGATGGCTCAGAAGGTCAAGGTGCTTACCACCAAGCCTGGTGACCTGAATTAAATCCCCAGGCCCCACATGGTGGGAGAAAAGAACAGACTCCTGGGGTCATCCTCTAACCTTCATATAAGTACTATGGCACCCTTGTATGGATAATCCCCTCCACACACAAATAAACAAGTTGTTCTTTTTTTCTTTCTTTCTTTCTTTTTTTTTTTAGAAAAAAAAGGCCATAGAGACACCTCAATTGGTACGAACACTTTACTATGTTCTATGTACTATTCAAGAGGACCTGAGATCAGATCTCAGCACCTATGTAAAAAAGATGTGGTTGGGGCTGGGACTGATAGCAAAGGCACTTGAAACGCAGAACGTCTGGTCTACATACTGAACTTGAGGCCTTTCAAGGCTACACAGTGAGCCTCTGTCGCAAACAAAGCTGGGCTTGGCCACATGCAATCAGTGCTGTGGTGGGCACAGACAGAAGGGTCGCTGGGGAACACCCCAGTGATCACTAGTTCCAGGTACAATAGATATGGTTCAGAGGAATAAACCAAACACTAAGCATCCTGTTCTGCCCTCAATGAACACAAACACAGGTGTGTGCACTTGCATACAAGCAGATCAAAACAAGAAGAAAAAAAAAAAAACGGCTTAAAACAAAGAAAAAAAATCAAGGAATTAACGCTTGAGCCCCCAAACATAGTCTTGGGATTTACAGTCTTTGCTGCATATAGTATTCTGTACTTGTCAACAATTTCCTCACACCTATACATGGTTCTACACAAAACCTCAAGATGGCAACATTCTGAAGTTCTATTACGTAAAAGCAAAAGTGTATAAACAAGCTGGGTGTGATGGTGCAAGTCTTTACTCCCAGCACTTAAGAGGCAGAAACAGGAGCTCTTGAAGATTGAGGCCAGCCTGGTCTATACAGCAAGTTCCAAGCCAGCCAGTGCTACACAGTGATACCTTGTCTCAAAAAAGTTAATGAAAATAAAGCAAATTGTATAAACATTTCACAAACAACCAAAGCAGAACAAAATAATTAAAACAGGGAAGTGTGGGCTTCAGATGATGCAATACCAAGCTTCTCAGAGAAAAACACTTTCTGGTGCATCTGATGACCCACACCTACTTCACTCAGCACTTGGGAAGGTAGCACTGAAAAGACTAGAAGTTCACAGCCATTCTCAACTATGTAAGCTTCAGGCTAACTTAGACTATAGGAGACCCTTTCTCAAATGAAGAAACAAAATGTCTCAGAGTTCATATTGCAGAATAAAAACTAACATGGAGAGATGACTCAGCAGTTACTTAAAGCACTGTCTGCTCGTGCAGAGGACCCACCATCAATTCACAGCACACACACATAAGCTCACAAGTGTCTGCAACTCCAGTTCCAGAGGATCCAACAAGCTCAGAGATAAATGCAGGCAAACCATAAATGTGCATAAAAATAAAGTTTTTGTTGGTGAGTGTTAAATTTTTGGGTTGTTTTTTGTTGTTGATGTTTTGTTTTGTTTTTGAAACAAAGTCTAACTCTATAGCTTTGACTGGTCTGAAACTGGCTATGTAAACCAGGCTGGCCTTCAAATTCATATAGATCTGCCTGCCTCTGTCTACTGTCTCCGGAGTGCTGGGATTATAAATCATGAGACATCATTGGGCCTGGGAACATCTGGTAGCCTTGAAAATAACCATGAGTAAGTTAACAAATTTTAAGTTTGAAATAATACCAAACAAAAGCAAATAAAATCACAACTAATATTGGTTCCAGGAGAAGATGAGCTAAAAAGTAATCATAGCTTGCTACATAACTTCAGGTATGAATCACATATACACATACCATACATATAGTCATACATTGAACACTGAATATTTACAATTATCACGTCACTAGTGTTAGAATGCAGTAGCAGAGGGGCCTGGTGTGATGGTACACACCTTTAATCTCAGTACTCAGGAAGCAGAGGCAGGCAGATCTGTGAATTCAGGGCCAACCTGGTCTACAAATCAAGTCCAACACAGCCAGGGCTACAGAGAAACACCAAAAAGAATGTATAAGGAAAAGGGAGGGGGAAGCAGTATAGAGTAAAGTGAAATGGAAGCTATATTCTTATGCTTCTAAGTGATAAGTCAACAGAAAAATAACTAAATTTGAATAGAAGCAATACCAAACATCACAGTTCAACTATAAAAATATACAGCAGTCTCCTCAGAAGGGACAGGAAAACTGTTTCATTTTTTTATTATTTATTATTTATTATTATTGCATGTGTCTGAAAGAAAAGGGGTGCATGCCCAAGGAAGCCTAAGAAGGTCAGGTGACAACTTTGTGGAGTTGCTTTTCTCCTACTTTTACATGGGTTATAGAGCTAAACTCAGATCACCCAGCACATACTGCTACATTTTACCCACGGGACCATCCATCCTTAGTCCTCATTTAACAAATCTTATTAAGCTTTTTAATATTTTATATATACACATAATACTGATTAAAAATAGTATTTGGATGGCCGGTGTGGTGGCCCACGCTTTTAATCCCAGCACTCAGGGAGGCAGAGGCAGGAGGCCAGCCTGGTCTACAGAGCAAGTAGGCTACACAGAGAAACAAACAAAAATAGTGTTTGGAGCCATGAAGATAGGCCCGTGGGTAAAGGCACCCATCTATTGCCAAGCCTGAGACTTTGGATTCAATGCCCATGTACACTAGCATATACCTCTGCTCCTACACAAAATAAATAAAATGCAATCTTAAAAACAGTATTTCAAGGCATGTGCCTTTAATCCCAGCAATCAGAAAGCAGAGGCAGGTAATCTCTGAGTTCAAGGCCAGCCTGGACTACAGATCTAGTTCCAGGACAGGACTGCCAGAGGTATAGAGAGGCCATGTTACAAAACAAACAAATAAAAGCTTAAAAATAAACTCTGACTTCTTCGTAGAATAAAGATTAGCATAGCATTTTTCAAATCTTCATTAAAATATTCAGAATTCTTTAAGGATTAGCTTAAAATGACTTAAATCCTTTATACACTAATGAAAAAGCTATCAAATAGTTCTATAGTCATATTGAATGTTTTAAACTTTTTGAATTTTTTCATTTATATTGAAAATATAATTAATAAGTTCACACACAAAGCATTCATGTATTAATCTGAAAAGATAATGTTAGCCTTACAAAAACTAAGTGAGCCAGGCATGGTGGTGCACAACTTTAATCCCAGCGCTTGGGATGCAAAGGTAGGAAGATCTGAAACCAAGCCCAGTCTACAGAATGAGTTCCAAGCGAGCCAAAAATACATATGAGATTCTGTCTGAAACAAACAAAAAACTAAGTCCCCAAAATTTACAAAGGGAATACAATCCCAGTGAAAGACATACTCACACAAAGCAACAACAAAAATCAACACCTGAGTTGGACAGTGGTGGCACACATCTTTAGTCCCAGGGCTTGGTAGGCAGGGGCAGGCAGATCTCTTGAGTTTGAGGCAACCCTAGTCTGCAGAGTGAGTTCCCAGACAGCCAGAAATACTCAGAGAAACCCTGTCTCAAAAAACAAAACAACAAAATCAACCACACAAACAAACCTATCAAATAAACTCAAGCGGAAAAAAAACAAAACAAAAAACTTATTTCTTTTAAAAAGGGGTGGGGTGGGAGAATTCAATCAGGAATGTGCTTAACAGTAAGCATGAGGACCTGAGTTCGAACCCAGAACCAGCCTTTAATTCTAGCACTCAGAAGGCAAATGCAGGCCAGCCTTGTCCACAAAGTGTAACCAGGACAGCCAGGACTACACAGAGAAACCCTGTCTCAAATAACAAAAACAAACATACAAACAAAATCCCCAGAACCCATGATGGGATGGCTTAGGCTTATAAACCCAGCACTGTGGAGACAGAAACAGGTAGAACCTCAGGACACAACCTACTTAGATAAGCTCCAGGCCAGTAAGTAACTACCTCAAAGAACAATGTGGACTCAGTGAGTTAGTATGTCCACTCACAAGCCAGGTGGAAGAAAGACACTGATTCCTGCAAGCTATCTCTGCATTCCACACACATACAGGTGGCACATACACAAATTAAATGCAATTTTAAAATAAAAAATAAAAAGAACATACATGAAAATGCAGCCAAGAAACTGATAATGCTCAGTTTGGGCTGAATATAAAAAAAAAGAAAAAGAAAGGTTTAGAAAAAAATAACTGAGCATAGGAATGTTGAATTGCTGCTTTTCAAGACTCTGGTTAAAGCAAAAGAAACGTAGAAAAGAGAAAGGAGGGGACAAGAGCTGCAATGCTGGCACAAACAACATTAAAGGAACTCTCACAACTATTTTGCAACACTGAAACCGAAAATGAAACAAAATTCAGAGGCTGGGAACCAGAGACACAGCTCAGTGATTAACAGTACTGGGTGCTTTTCCAGAGAACCTGGTTTGAGTCCTAACACCACACCATCTGGAACTGCAGTTCAAGGGTATCTGACACCCTCTTCTGGCCTCCTCAGGCCCAGGCACACATATGGTACACATATGTGCAGGCAAAGCATCCATACACAGAAAACAGAAACATAAAAATTAATCTTAGAAGCATATTCAAATGTAGAAAAGCACATGGCAATTCATCAAGACAAAAAACACATAAAAATGACAAACACAAGCCAAGGATGATGGCTCACAGCCTCAGTGCTGGGGAGACTGAATGAGTTTTATTATGTGTTCCAGGCCAGTCTGAGTTACATGCCTGAGCTACACAATGAGACCTTATCTCAAACAAAACAAAACAAAAAGCAAGCAGTATTTAAACTATTCAAATGATTTTTTTGTTGTTGTTTATTTGTTTTTCCAGGCAGGGTTTCTCTGTGTAGCCTTGGCTGTCCTGGTCTGGCTCAGGCTGGCCTTGTACTCACAGAGATCCACCTGCCTCTGCTTCCTCGAGGGCTGGGATTTACAGGTGTGTGCCACTGCACCTGGCTTTCAAAAGATTTTTAAGTAATAAAAACACTTTAATTTTGATATTTTCAAATACAGTATACTCTTAAAATATTTTTTAAAAAACTGATTTCCCTAAACATTTGTAACTATTTTTAATGCTTTCAAAAAACTTTTTGAAGCTAATGTAGGATAATACCAATTTTTTCCCTTTGATTATAACAACTTTGAATGGCTTCAGACCCAGACCGCAAGGTCCTTTATCCAGTCCCTACTACTGTGCAAATCAATAACTGCCTATATCTAATATAAATTACTTTAATCACATTTTATTTGTTTGTACACGTGTGTGCTGCAGCACATGTGTGGAAATCAGAGCACAATTTCAGAAAGTCAGTTCTGTGTGAGTTGCAAACTCAGGTCTTCCGGCTTGGCAGCAAGTGCTTTTCTCACTGAGGTATCTCCTGGCCCGATATTGCTTGTTGCTGAGACAGAGTCTAACTAACTTGCTCAGGCTGGCCTCAAACACTAGATCTTCCTGCCTCAGCTTCCTAATACTGTAATTTCAAATACTCACCACCAAACTTGGAGATTTATTCTTCTCCTTAGTCATTTTAACTTTTTTATTATTACTTGAGCACTTAAAAGGATTTATCTATAATATACTATGAAAGATATAACACAATGTTGGGATTTTATTACGGGAATATATAAATGCAAACCCAAGAAGCATACATAGAAAACACCTCTTTGTTAACATTATTTTCCCATGGTTTGAAGTGTAAATGAGCTAAGTAAATCCTACATATAAAATCAAACAGCATTACTTTTAGAGGCCAGATTAAGTTTTGTGTATCAGTTAGAATTTGTTATAATGTATAACATATATATGTAATATATGTAATAAATATATATTTATATACATATACACACACAAAATCAGAAAAATCAAGAGTAAATAGAGGCTAAAGAAGTAACTCAGTGGTACAGTGTCTTCCTAGCATACATAAGGAATTCAATCCCTAGCGCTGGAAAAGAAGACAAATAAATATTTATTTTTACCCTACTATAATTTTTCCAATAAATCTTCAATTTCTAAATTAACTTAATTAACTTGAGTATATGTGATGAAAAAAATAATAACAAATCAGAATATGTACTGAATTTTCACATATACCCAATTTTTTTTTGCCAGTTATACCTGGTTTCTTATGAAAAGTAACAGATTCTAAAATGTGACGAAAAAACTTAACTAACTTCTTTGTAAAATTTTACTGTCATTGTCCTACACTGAAATAACTTCAACATTAATGCTTAGTACACAGTGTCAATCCATTATCAAATAAAGCCACTCAAACAATGTTAAAATGTGTAAAACATACACACTGGCATATCAGCTCACAGTACAATCAATGTTTCCTCTAATATGTGAAGCTGTAAAGCACCTACTACGAAAAAATAGAAATTTCTGAGAGAGAGACAGCTGAGTGAATTGTAGAACTCTTTCCTAACGTGGGAAGGCTCAATTCCCAGTATTAAAACAAACAAAAAACAAAACAAAAAAGGAATGAAAGAAAAGAGAAAGAAACATAAGGAAAAGGAAAAAAGAAATGAGAACCTTGTGCCCACAGATGGCTCAGCAGGTATGGGCCCTTGCAGCCACTCTGACTGACAATGTGAGCTCAGAGCTCAGGCCCCAGAGCACAAGGTGGAAGAGGACCAACTCTCAAACACTGTCCTCTTGTTCATGCGTACAGACAGACACAAATAAAACAATAATAAATTGTGAAAGATTAAAAACTTCTAGAAAAGACATAAGACTGTCTGATGTTATCCAGAAAAGAATACAAATACATCAATATAACCAAATCTGCTACGCAAAGGGCTCCATTTGAAAGCTTCCATCTTACAAATATTTCTTACGGCTGCAGATGTAACTCCGGTAGCACTCTGACTAGCATGTGTAAAGCCCTAGTTTCAACACAAAGCACCAGAAACAGAAAAACAAAACAGAACTCTCAAGATTGGGTGGTATTCTGTAACCCAGCACTACAGAGGAGGCAGGAGTATTGGATGGTCGAGGTCATCTTCAACTACATAGCATATCTGAGGTCAGCCTAAAGCAAAAGATTCTGAAAAACCTAAAATGTCATTTCCATCATTAAAAACTCCTCTTAAGCTGAGCAGTGCAGGCAAATGTCTTTAATCCCAACACTCAGAAGCAAAGGCAGTCCTATCTTTGTGAGAGAGGCCAGCTTGGTTTACAGAGTGAGGCCAGAGTGAGGGCAAAGACATGAAGAGAAACCCTGTCTTGAAAAAAACAAAAAAACAATAAGCTTTACTACCATTGACTGAGTCAAGAAAGAGCTAACAAGGAATACTCAAAAGAGAAGATACAACTAAAGACATTAAGGAGAAACTCTGGAAATTTGGTGAAGGAAGAAACCAAGATGGCACTGCAGTTATATTGCAAGCATTTGGTAAACACAAGAGAGGGTAATGGTTACAAAAAAGGTATTTGTCAATGATGAACCTAACGAACATGTGGAATAGATGGGAATTTGACAGGCACAGAATTACCATAAACAGAAACTTCAGCAACAAAAAAAGAACTATTTAAGGAAGTATTTAAAAGGAAATTAAGTATAGAGGGAAAGTAATCCTGTATATTAAACTGCTTAACTCTGAAGAACACTTATAAAGGCCCATTTATGTAAATGATGACACTGATCTAATAAAAATTACAATACATATAAAGATGGCAAAAATGGAAGGAGAAAAAGAAGCTGAGAGAGAGGTACAGTACAATGGCTGAATCTTCACAATAGTTGGACGCCAATAAATAAGCAATAAAATAGGAAAAGGAGACAGCAGCACAATATATCATTTTGAATTACAAAGGCAAAGACCAAATTAAGAAATAGAGTTATCACCTCCCCCTAAAGGGGGAGTAGCCTTACCAGGCCAGAGAAGAAGAAAATGCAGCCAGTTCTGATCATACCTGATAGGCTTGGGTCAGAGGGAAGGGGAGGAGGACCTCCTCTATCAGTGGACTCAGAGAGAGGCATGGTAGGAGATAAGGGAGGGAGGATAGGATTGGGAAGCGATAAAGGAGGAGGCTACAGCTGGAATACAAAGTGAATAAACTGTAATTTATTTTAAAAAATAAAAATTTAAAAATACAAAAAAAGAAAGTTATTAAAAATACTGGTGATTCTGAGAATGGTAAAGCATGCCTATAATACTAGCACTCAGGAAGCTAAGGCAGTTGGACAGCATAGGCTACACATAGCAAGAACTTATCTCAAAAAACAAAAGTAAACACCTGGGCTAAAGAGATGCCTAGTGATTAAGAACCCTGGTTGTTCTTTTCCGAGGTCCTGAGTTCAATACCCAGCAACCACATGGTGGCTCACAACCATCTACAACTGTAGTGTCGCTACAAATGACCTCTTCTGTTGTGAATATAAATGTGCATGCAGACAGAACATCTACATACATAAAATAAATCTTTAAAACACTAATAAAAACCAGGCCTTTAATTCCAACAGAGACAGATGTATGTGAGTTCAATGCCAGCCTGGTCTACATAGAGATATATAGAGTTCCAGGACAGGCAGGACTAGACAGAAAAACAAAACAACCCAGAAGAATTCTCATCCAATGTTATTCTCAAAGAGGCCATCTTCGGCGACAGACCCTGCTTCATGCCATGGATGGTGGTGTAGTCCTTTATTCCCAGCACTTAGGAGGCAGAGGCAGGCAGATCTCTGTGAGTTCAAGGTCAGCCTTTTCTAAAAAAGTTCCAGGCCAGCCTTGATTTAAAAGTGAGATGTCTCAAAAATAAAAAATTTTAAAGGAAGTTTGAAAATAAATAAATAAATAACAAGGTTTGGGGATTGAATAGCGTTTCAAGCAGAAACTGGGTAATTTGGACAGTTCTAGATCATTACATGAGGTACATTTTTCCCCCTTAAAGTAGTAACAAACAGGCTTTAAATAAAGGATTTATGAGCTGGTGCGAGACCATAATCCCCATAATCCCAACACAGAAGCAGATTTCAAAATTCAAAACTAATCTGTGATACATAGGAAGACCCTAGCTTACAAAAAAGAAAAAAGGAAAGAAAGAAAAAGAAAAAAGGCAGGAAGAAAGGAAAGAGTTGGATTTTAAGAGTACAATGGCTATTGTGTAACTTTAGCAATAGACAATAGCAACTCAAACTACAGCAGAGTTAGTTAGGAAAGCTGGACAGAAATTAACAGACAGTTCAAAAAATGAACAGAATGAGGGAGGAACTAAAGATTGGCGTGTCTGTACTTTGGCCATAAACAATAGGGTGGAGACAGTGGTGCTATTTATTGTCATGAGAATGACTAAAAGAGGCCTATTTTAATGAGAGTCCTATCTATAAAGGAAGTTTCTCTAGAACCTTTCATACTTCATTATCAAAAGTCAACCACAGTGAATATTAAAAGGCTAATTCTGCCAGACATCATAACACACACCAGTAACACCACAGCGCAGAAGGCTCAGGCAGGAGGACAACAATTTCAAGGGCAGCCCAGGAAACTCAGTGAGTCTGTCTCAAAAAGCAAGCACTGGGATGTAACTCAGTGGTAGAGCACTTGCCCAGATATGAAAGGTCAAGTAAGTTCAATCCTTAACACATTACAAAAAAAATAATAATAAATTAAATGGCTCTTTCCAGAGATATGAAATAATTGGACAACCACCTTCTTTATAAAAATTGAAAAGAAACTATAAAACCTCCATAGTAAAACTTCATTTTAGTCTGATTTTAAAAGCAATTTAGTATCAAGAATTCAAGGTTACAGAAAAGCTTGAAAACCACTAATGAACTTGGATGGTTCATGTTAGTGATTATTAAATTCCTGCCAAAGAAAGGAGGGCTTGAATGCTGGTTATCTTTGAACACATAGGTCTTAGAACATTTAGGCCTCTAATAATAGTACATACTAAAGAACCAGCTTTATCAGGTTTCTGTGTCAATAATTAACTACCTACCCACTAACTCTCTAAAGGTCCACACTGATTGGCATTCAGAAAAGAGAGAGAATAGCTCAATCTAAACACAAACACCATGTGCCCCAATGTCAAAAGCAGAGGCATAAAGAAGCCCTAAAAGAGAAGTCACGCTTCCTAGAATCAACATTAAAAAAGTTGTCAGTCCCACTTGGTTTTCTAAATACCACTATAAACCACTAAACTGCTGCTGTCTAAAACAGGATCTTGCTTATGTTTGAGCCAAGCTAACCTTGAACTTGATACCTTCTGCCTTAGCTTCCTTAGTGCTGCTACTATAGGCCTGTACCACCGCACCTGGCATTCATACCACCAACTTCTAATTCACAAGGAAAAATCCCTTGACTGTGGCGGCTGCTTAATAAATAGTACAGCTTCCAAACTGTCAACCTTTTATCTCTATTTCTAACTTGATAGATTTTCTAGGTAGTCCTCAATAATAATAAATTCCTTAACTTCTCCTGAGATCTAGTGTATAATAAACAGCCAAAAAAAAAAAAAAAACCCTCCCTTTTTCCTGAAAAGGTATCTGGTTATTGGTCAGGCATCACAGTCCCAACTCTAAATTGCCCATCATTTTGAAAAGCAACCTAAAGTGCTATTACTGTAAATAAACTCTAAGAAAGAAGCTGGGCGTGATGGCACATGCCTTTAATCCCAGCTCTCAGGGTGGCAGAGGCAGGCAGATGGCTGTAAGTTCTAGGCCAGCCTGGTCAACAATGTGAGGCCAGGACAGCCAGGGCTGCACAGAGAAACTGACTGTAAACAGAAAAGCATCACCTCTGTAACTACTTAGAAAATGCTGGGTCTGAAGAGAAGGCTCAGAGGTTAAGAGCACCAGCTGCTCTTCCAAAGGCCCTGAGTTCAATTCCCAGCAACCACATGATGGCTCACAACCATCTATAATGAGATCTGGTGCCCTCTTCTGGTGTGCAGGTGTACATGCAGGCAGAATACTGTACACACAATAAATAAATAAATCTTTTTTAAAAAAAAAGAAAGAAAATGCTATAGAAGCACACTGATCTAAAACGGCTCCATTTTTTCTTTTGCAGATCATGCTAACACTAAAGAGTTTACTAATGAATTTAACAAGTTTAGGGGATGCTTTCAATGCTTTAAGAGAATTAACTGCATGACAACCAGCTGTGGTGGCACACACCTGTGATTCTAGCATGTGGCAGGCAGAAGCAGGAGGCCAGCCTGCGCTAACTAGCTATACTCTGTTCAAAGCCACAAAGACCCTGTCTCATACAAATAATACCAACAAAAACTAATGCACTACAGAAGGTACCAACTGTGAAATTCAGTTTTTCCTTACAAAATGATGTACTTACCTACCATTTTATCATAAGTAATATAAGTTTAGCGAAAGTTTAGAATTGACAGTGAGAAGTTTGGCAAGCATAATCTTAGTTGGAACTTCAACTACTCCATGCTAAATTACTGTCTACAACGTCAGAGACTAGGAAAGTAAATTCTTTACAGGTAATTACTGAGCACATAATAGGAATATTTACATGTAAATATTTAATAATTATATACATTAAATATCTCAAGTTCTAACTAAATTAAAGCTCTGATGTTTTATTCCCATTCCTTAGAGATATCTTATATATCCATTTTAGTGAAAATTTCTGACCCTACAGGAGTGACTTATTATATTTTCTCTGTGCCTACTTTTACCTAGAGATTAGTTTTAAAAAATTTTAATTGAATGAATGAGCAAAACAACATTAAAATGTCAATCTGCGCTAAACTAACTTTCCCGGATAAGCAAGTGTAGCTACCACCCTTCATCAAAGAAGCCTCTCTCTACAGCAAATGGTTTTCAACACAAAAAACTACAAGAGAACACAATACAGAGATACAGAGATCATGAGGACCCTAGTCCCAATGTATACGGCACAGCTTCCCCATCCATAGCTCAGGGAGCATCAAGGAAAAGAAGATGGAAAGAATGTAAGATCCAAAATACCAGCAAGTCTGCTGCGAAAGTCTCTCCTAGAAACGGCTGCATAAAGAGCCGAACAATGGCAAGATCAATGGACATGTTACCATGGAAAGAAGAAAATTTCACATCATCCTGTCACTATCATCTGTCCATCCTGTCCCATGGCCCCCTTCCCATGTGTCCCCTACCCTCCACATCACCATGACTGCTGGAAGGAGAATTAGCCTCTCCCAGGTATAAACCCTTTTATTGGTTCATTGAAGAGTGGTCAGCTCTGAAACCATACACATACAAACAAAAAAAACAAATTCAGTAGATGTATTTGTTCATATGGATACACACACACCACACATATACACAAAAACACTACCTGTATGTAACAATAATCTAAAAAAAAGCCTATGAACTTGAGATAAGGGGGACATGGGAGGAGCTGGAGGAAAAAAAGGGAGGGAGAGAATGATGTAATTCTATTTCATTTAAAAATATATGTAAGCAGGGCAGTGGTGGCCCACACCTTTAATCCTGGCCCTCAGGTAGGTGAATCTCTTTAGTTTGAGACCTGCCTGGTCTTGAGTTCAGGATGGCCAGGGCTACACAGAAAAACCCTAGCACTCAGGAGGTTAGGCAGGAAGACCAAAGGCAAGAGGACAGTGTGAGTTATGTAACAAATTCAAGTCCAGCCTGTACTACATAGTAAGACTCTACAAAAATGCGAGAGCTAGAAATGTAGCTCAGCAGTAGGACCCTACCTAGATGCAAAAGGCCCCAGGTTAACATCCCAGGACTGAGAAAGGAAAGATTGAGAAATCAATTCACTATACAGTCAAGATTTTTTTCTGAAGACAGTTTCTCTGTGTAGCCCTGGCTGTACTAGCACTCACTCCGTAGTACAGGTTGGCCTCAAACACAGATTTACATTCTCTACCTCCTGAGTGCTGGGATTAAAGGCATGTGCCACCACTACCTAGCTAAGAACATCTTAAATCTGTCAATTCTTGATTAAAAAGGAGAGAAAGCATAAACCTGTTTTCACAAAAATGAAAGGAAGGAGGTACAGAGAAGAAATAAAGAAAATGTTTAATTTTGGTTTTAACTATGAAATGTTTATCACCCAACTTTTCTTTGAGACAGGGTCCTAGAACTATGTACACCAGCTGGCCTCAAACTCAAAAAGAGATCTGCCTGTTTCTGCTTCCTGAGTGCTGGGATTAGACATGTTCTACCATGACCAATTCTCATTCCAAAGCTTTTTAAATGTTGTGTTTTTAAGAATATACAAGTTTGGCTGGGCAGGGGTGGTATGTACCTTTAATCCAGCACTCAGGAGGCAGACAGAACTCTGAGTTCTAGGACAGCCTGGTCTACAGAGTTCCAGGACAGCCAAGGCTACAGAGAAACTCTAGTCTCCAAAAAAAAACTTTAAAAAATGTATATATATATATATATATATATATATATATATATATGCTTCACCTTTAATTTTAGGACTTAGCAGAGGCACATGGGTCTTTGTGAGTTTGAGGCCAGCCTGCTCTATATCATAAGTTCCAGGACAGGGCTACATAGAGACCCTGTCTCTAATTATTTATTTATTTAATTCACAACCGTCAAGCACTGAGAAAGTAGCTCAAGTGTTGGCCATGCAATCATAAGGACCCATCCCCAACACTCAGGTAACAAAGCTATACATAGCCTGTGCTGGTAATCCCAGTGCCAAGGAGGTGGATACAGGCAATACTGCTAAGACTTTTGAGTAATTGGTTTAATCAGTGAACCCCAAACTGGTGAAAGACGGAAAAAGGTGAATGGCACCTGAGGAAGATTCACAGCTAAAGTTTTTCTCTAGCCTATCCATGCAAATACATACATGTGCATGTCCAAGCATGTACACACACACAGGGGAAGGGATGGGAGTATATACAAGTTACAATCAAATCCCAGCACTGGGAGGCAGAGGCAGACAGATTTGTGAGTTCAAGACAATCATCCTGATCTGAATAGTGAGCTCCAGGAGGACAAATGCTACAAAATGAGGCCCTGTCTGAAAAAAATACAAATATACATATCACACACAAAGTACAAACTGATGTAACATGGAAAAGAGATGTCAAAACTATTAAAACTTCTTAGTATCTATGAAAACAGGCATAATTCCCTAATCAAAACATGTAGTCTTGGGCTGGAGAGATGGCTCAGTGGTTAAGAGCACTGTCTGCTCTTCTAAAGGACACGGGTTCAATTCCCAGCATCCACATGGCAGCTAATAACTGTCTGTAACCCCAATTCCTTCACACTAATGCACATAAAATAAAATTAAATTAAAAAAAAAGATTCAGGGATCCCTCTAATTTATGGGAAAACAAAAACAAAAACAAACATGTAATCTTAAAAAAATAAAAGGGGAGGGGACTAGAGAGATAGCTCAGTGGTTACACTGGCTGCTCTTCCAGAGGATCAGGGTTCAATTCCCAGCAACCACCTGTCAGCTCACAACTCTCTGTAACTCTAGTTCTGGGGGATATGATGCCCTCACACAGATATACATGCAGGCAAAACACCAATCAATGCTCATAAAATAAAAATAAATAAAGTCAAGCTGGTCCAGTGAGATGGGTCAGAGGGTAAAGATGACTGTCAAGCCTGAAAACATGAGTTCAACCCCTGGCTTCCATATGGCAGAATCTAAGAACCAATTCCTGAGTGTCAAAAACTGGCCTATGACCTCTATATATACATTATGACAAACAAATACATACAAATAAATGTAATACAAAATATTTTAATAGAGACGAGCATGGTGGCACATGCCCATAATCCCAGCACTCTGGGGGGGCAAAGGCAGGCAGATCGATGTGAGTTAGAGGGCAGCCTGGTCTACACAGCAAGTCCAGGACAGCAACGGCTACACAGAGAAACCCTGTCTCAAAAAAAAAAAAAAAAAAAAAACATTTTCATAAAAACTCAAGCCTCTTATATGCTACTCAAGAATTTATAATACAAGACAAAAATAAAAGCTACCATTTACACATCTTTCAAAAAAAAAGTTTAAAGCTACATACTTTCAAAAAAGTAAAGGTTGAAATAACTGGAAGTCTACCTAAAATAGAAAATAAACCCAAAATTCATCCCAATTTCAAATATAAACTAGACTGCCCTTTCACACAAGTCCAGTGTTATCTCTCACCAACATAACACTGCATTTCAAGGCCCCACTTTGCTAGATAAACTGTCTGCAATTTCTTGTTTGCAGTAATGCATCTGACTTTTTTTAAATGCTGTGCAATTATATACAATACATAGTGTTTATTTAAATTAAAGCCAAAGCTTGTTTTTGTCAAATAACAAGCTTGGTTTTGTCAAATCCTATCTGCCCCAACTCACCTTATACAATGTAAACAAATAAAACTGATTCAGGTATTAGCATCTATTTATTTATGCACCCCCAAAAGGTTCTCAAACCATCCTAGAGACCCAGCAACAGCTTATAAAATCTTCCTGTAGTTTACTTGAAGTCTGACGCCTTATTTGCCTGTTTTAAACATACCCCTCTTTACAGTTAGAAACTACTTTATCTACTTGCTCCTCTTTTGGTTTAATTTTTACACAGCAAAACTGACAAAATCAAACCCATTCAAACACCCATTACCAAGACTTTAACACATACTTTGCTACTTCTTCATATAGCATTTTAAAATTCCACAGGCATATTTCATAACAAATTAAACAAAAACCTTTCAACAGATCATTTTTAAGAAGATTTTTTTTTTATGTACATGAGTGTTCTATCTGCATTTACATCTGCCAGAAGAAGGAATCAGTTCACATTATAGAGGGTTGTGAGCCACCATGTGGTTGCCGGGAAATGAACTCAGGACCTTTGGAAGAGCAGACAGTGCTCTTAACCACTGAGCCATCTCTCCAGCCCTCAACAGATCATTTTTAAATGCACCAATTTCATTTATATTTTAAAATGTACAATTGGGCATGGTGGCCTATGTCTTTAATCCTGGCACACGGGAGGTTGAGGTAGGTTAAATCTCTGAGTTCGAGGCCAGCCTGATCTACAAACTGAGTTCCAAGACAGCCAGGGCTACACTGAGAAACTCTGTCTCAAAAAAAAACAAAAAACAAAATGTACAATCTTATTTTGATATAAAGTAAACCAACATGAGCTGGAGTCAAGAGTTTAATTTTAGAATTCCTTAATGCCAGGTATTCCACTGGTATTCACACCCTTGAACTTAAGGAACACTTCTGAACCTTGCAGCTATACATCAACTTGACTGTGCCCTATTTCATGCCATGTAAGCCATTGACTAATTGCCCCTAGACCTGTCAAGCTCAATAGCATTCAGGAAATGACGGTTCTACTCCAGTTGGAAATAAATCAAGAATTTGTAATATTTCTCATATTGAAACAGAGAGAAAAAGTTCAAGTAAGAACAATGATCATAAGCCGGGCGTGGTGGCACATGTCTTTAATCCCAGCACTCAGGAGACAGAGGCAAGCTGTTAGCTATGAGTTCGAGGGCAGTCTGGTCCACAAAGTGAGTCCAGGACTGCCAAGGCTACACAGAGAAACCCTGTCTCTCTCTCTCTCTGTCTCTCTCTCTCACACACACACAATCATCATGCTGATGGGGTAGGGAGGCACCCCTAAAAGGCATATTTTTGTTATTCTGCTCAGTCCAATATCTTATTATCTATCTGTTCGGCAGTGTGTCTAGTGAGCTTAATTCTCTAGTATAAGAACTAGACCTCACTTCTAAATCCTCACTTTAAAATGTCCTTTTCCTCAGATTTTCATTTTCTATCCCAAGCAACTAAAACCACCTGACGCACAGCTTAATTTTTTTTTTGTCTCAGAAATCTGTTAACAATAATGTTTGGCCTCTAATCTGCTTAATGTTTTTCACTTCTTACCAAGAAAATCCATTAAACGTCGAAAAGAAATACAAGCCCCACACGCACACTCCAATCTCAGTCATGAAAAATTAAGTCACATTCCGGCCATAAACTGTGCAAGACACTTCCAGTTAGCGTGAGCTTTAGAGATCACGGACAACCTTATCAGAGTTAAGTGGTTAGGGGGGGGGGGGGAGGCTGTTAGCAACACAATGTGAATCAGAGCCAATAACCGGAGCTGGCTAGGACTGACAGCAAGGCCAGTCTCCGAAGGCGGCTGTACCACAGTATCCCAACGCTGGATTTTCGAATGTCATTTTAAGGGAGCGAGAAGGTAAGAACTGGGTAATCTAGTGCACTAACACCGTCTGATCAATGTCCGAAGAAAGGAAACCTAACACAAGGTCTTGTCTCTTCTCACCTTAAACACAACTTCATCTCAGGCCGTTCTTAATCAAAGTCAAGCGCTCAAAGGGTGAAAGGGTGGCAATAGTAAATGGAAGAATGGTCATCGCCCTCAACAGAGCGTCAAAGAGCCTGGGAAAAACCAGGGGTTCCCTAACAGGAAAGGTCTTCCAGGAGCGAAGAGAAAACGCTCTGTAGCCGCCTTCTCTTGTCCAGCCAAAGCCCTTAGAAACCAGATCAGGATGCTGTCGGGGGCTTCTTTTTTTTTTTTTAATTAAAGAGTGATATGAGAAAATGGCACTGAAGGGGGCCTGGAAGGGTTGAACCACCCGAGCGATGGGAAGGGCTACCCTGGACCTAGACAAGATAACAACGCCACCGGAGCGCACCGGCAATGGCCAGCCAGCGCCCGGTACCCCTCCCCGAGCGCCCCAATTCCCAAACACCGCTCCCCCCTCCGCCTCCCCGCCCCCAGTATTCCCACGGCTGGCCCCCGGCCCTTCGCCGGGCACCCCACGCCCCAGCCTCCCCTCCCTCCCTCCCGGGCACCCACCCCCGGGCGCTCGGCGCTGGCCTCCCCGCAGCTCGCCCGACCCCTCCCCCTCACCTCTCCTCAGCGCCTCCTCGTAGCTGAGGAATCCGATCCGTGACTCCTTGGCGCCCATGCTCCCCTCATCCCCTCGGCCGGGGGTCGGAGCCTGGCTTCGCCCCCACCCCCCTCCCGCCCTCTTCGCGGCGTCGCCGGCTGACGGTGTCCGCGTCCCCGGTCCCCTCCTCCCCCAACACTAACAAGTGCGGCTTCTGCCCCAGCGACTCCTCCCGACCGCCGCCGCCGCCGCCGCCTCCTCCATGCCGAGTCACGTGACCCGCTCCCACCCCGCCCCCTTCCCCTCCCTCCTACTCCGCCCTTCTCTCCTCTCTCCTCCCTCCACGCCTCTCCTCACTCCTCCTCTCCTCCCCTCGGCCCCCCTCCCGCCAGCCCCGCTGTGGGTCACCTGACCCGAGGCCCGGGGACTGTTCCGGGTAATGGCCGCCCTGGGCCTCGCTCCGCCCCACCCCTCGCTCCCAGTGCGCAGGAGCAGGGGCGGGGCCACCTCGCCCCACGTCAGCGCGTCATCCTCGTCTCCCCGCCAATCGCAGGCCGCGGATGCCGCCGCGGCGCCCAGCTGGCCAGGAGGGCAGCGACTTCCGGGGCGCCCGAGGACGGTTCTTCCCGCCCCCACGTTCTGGCGTTCGACGGGCGGGGCCGGAGCGATGACGGTTGGTGCCGCGGTGGCCGAGACCCACCTCGGAAGACTGTCGGGGAATGTTAGGCAGCCGGGGTCTGAGGAGAGCGGTGCGGGCGACGGAGGAGCGGGCAGACAGGGAGCCGCTAACGCTCAGGGGATGTTGGCAGAAGTGGAAGATGAGGATCTCAAGGCTTCTCTGAGAAGATACCATTTTTCCTCCCAGTAGATGGACCTTAATGACAGGGCAGTGAACCTGGCCACAGAATTATTTTCTGTGCCTTCCCTTCCTCCGGATCCGGCCGCCCTAGCCTGCCGCCCCTCCCCGCCCCGCGCCCCATATCTTAAGCCGTCGGTTGGGTCGGATGTTAAGTTTCTGATGCAGGGTCCTGCTTTGTAACCCAGGTTGGCCTCGAACTTGGCGATGCGCTGCCTCAAGCTTCCCACGTACTGGTTTCCCACCACGCCTGACCCTGTCCCCTTCATACACAAGTTCCTTATGTTGCTCCCCGCCCAGCACTTGCTCTCTGGAGCAAAACAGAGCAGCTTGCTTTAAAAGTGTAGTAAGTGTAAGTTTAGTAGCATTAAGTAAGGACATTTACATCGCTGTGCAGCTTCAGCAGTTTGTCTTCAGGATCACTACATGTAGAGAAGAACTGAAACTATGTCACTCCGAAGTAATGCTAGTCTGTCCTCACACACTAGTTCACGGCAACCATTTCTCCTATGACTGGCTTATTTCGCTTAACATGTCTCCTGTTGTAGCATATCAGGCTTTTCCTTATAGTCCAGCAATTCCTCTTCTGAGTACATACTCCCAAAGAACTTCTTTAGAGGGATGTGTAAACAGCTATTTGTGCACTCGACGTTTATAGCAATAGTATATACAAGTCAAAATGTTTACAACGAGTGTCATAAGTTAGTAAACAAAACGTGATGTGTACATAAAATGGAATTTTTTCCATTTCCTTTTTTGGATGGGTGGTGAGAAGTTCTTAGGTAACTAGCTGGTCTGGGGCTTGTGGCAATCCTCCTGTCTCTGCCTCTGTATATTAGAAGCATGTGCCCCTACACCTGGTTTTATTTAATTTGTATCCATTTTCACCATGAAAGTCATAATATGAAGCAATAAGGAAACAACACTGAAAAATAACTATTTGGATTAGAGTAGATTCAAGGTGCCAATTAGATAATTTAGGGCCAGCAGAGAGATTTCAGTTCCTGAAGCCGACTGATTGTCACATGCCCTGCCAGGGAAAGGTGTTTCTCTACTTACCTTTCCTGGCAGACCAGATCAACAGCGTGGGAGCCTTAGTCACAGCACTGCCCTTTCCAGTTCTCTGAGGCAGTTAATAAAACCTGAGATTACTTGTGTTACTAAAAGCCCATGAATGAGGAGGTTGGGGATATATTCCAAACCCTTTAATTTCCGTGTCTTCAGTTCAGTATGTCTACAGACAAAACAATTCAGTCATCCTGCACAGTATGAGTTCTGAATTAGTTTTTTTTTTCTGAAGAGAAAATCTAAATAGGAGTCCAGCTGTGAGGAACAAAAACCTTAAACTGTTGAAATGCAAGATAGATTATTACTATTTTTCCAAATAGTACATGAAGATGATCTCTCTTTACAAAGCATGGGCCTAGGTATGTAACTGCCTAAGTGATTGATTTGGAGGAAATTATGTTCTCATGTTGTGGGACTTCCCCACTTAAAAGCTGAGACTTTTGTTAGAATTTGTCTTATGATCACCACAATTTAAAACCTAATCAAGTTAGCCAGGCAGTGATTGCACAGCCTTTAATTCCAGCACTGGGGAGGCAGAGGCAGGTAGATCTCTCTGAGTTTGAGACCAGCCTGGTCTACAAAGTGAGTTCCAGAACAACCAGGGCTACTACACAGAGAAACTGTTGTCTGTGGTTTGGGGTAGGGGAGCAGACACACATGCACGCGTGTGTGATGTTTGATGAGAATTTTTAAATTTTAAGAACCTGTATCACAAGTCACCCATCAAATGTTAAACATCTCCCTATAACTTAAAATTCATAAAATATTTGTGTGATGATGCAGAAAGTGTGAAGTCTTCTTGTCACACTATAGGAATTCATGTAGTTTGTTCATTTTATCTATTGAAGAGTTGGCCAGCTACCTCACTTTCAGTGTTAAGTTGTACTTAGGAAACCATTCCTTTATAATTACATGCCTGTGAAAAGGTTATCAGTACAAAGATTTAAAGCATGGGAGATTAGTTATGTCATTTCTGCTTCTGAGTGGGCAACCTAAATGACAGTGTTCCTTAGTTTGGATTCCTGGAGAAATAACATAAGGTCAGAGTTATTTTAGTACTTGCCCAAGGAGCATAGCTACACTAGAGATAGGCCAATATAATAAGAGGGATAGACCAACAACAGATCTATGAGTAGTTTTAACTGCCACAAAAGGCCAGTGCTCTCTGAAGCCTGACTGTCAGTAAGTGGATCGATTTTCAGTATTATGGACTTCTATAGTTGACACAACTTAAAGATGAAGACATTTGTAATTATAATTGTATTTGCAGCACATCGCTTTAAGCTATTTTTCACTAATAATACATATTTAAAAAATATTTTCTGCCCAGTATGGTAGCACACACCTTTTATCCCAACATTGAAGAGGCAAAGGCATGCAGAACTCCAAGTTCCAGGCCAGCCATGGCTAACTGGTGAGACCTTGTCTCCAAAATTTTTTTCAAATGGTATTCAAGTGTCAATGTAAAACTCATTGCTTCAAGTCTTACTCCCTAAAGGTAGGTGTTTTTCATGATTACACACATGCCATGTTTTTCATGTATATAATATTGTACTCTTTTACATACATCTTTTGTACTCTATTATTTGCAGCTTTTTCATTTCATACATTCCTGTATATCAGACTTTTTCTACATAATGATCCTAATTTCTTTTAGATTGTAATTCTTTTAAACATGCATAAAGTGCCAATGCATGTATTTTGTTTTTATAATTACCTTTCCTTCCTAGATTCTTTTCTTGATCAACTATTTATGCTGTGCAGTATGTGGCCTACACGTGTAAAATCCCAGCACATGGTGGGTCAATGTAGGAGGATCAGAGTTCAAGGTCATCTTTGCTACATATGCAGTTCCAGACCAGCCTGTGGTGTGTGAGAACCTGACTCAAAAACAAAAAACAGTTAACCTGATACTCAAGGACATCCTAATAAACAAATTCTGGGACCAGAAAAGATGGCTCTGTAGTTAAAAGCACTTCCTGCTCTTTCAGAGGATGTGAGTTCAGTTTCCACCACTCATGTTGGCAGCTCACAACTGCCTGTAACTCCAGCTCCAGGGAATTTGATGCCTTTCAGCCTCTGCTAGCACCTACACACATGTGGTAAATGCACAAATATGAGACAAATATGTTCCCACCTACAAAAAGCCAGGAGTTGTGCTGTAATTTACAAGCTGCCAGGTAATTCTTGTGGAAGTAGAGATGGGGAAAAATTAAGCCTGGTGCAATGGTGCATGCCTGTAATCCCAGCACTTGGAGAGGCAGAGGAACGTGGATCTCTGTAAATTCAAGGCGGGCCTGGTATACTAATCTAGTCAAGGACAGCCAAGGCTACACTGAGAAACCCTGTCTCAAAAAAAAAAAAAAATTACTGGAATCTTTAAAGGACTTAGAATTGTTATATAATAGGTAAAAAAAAATTTATTGATAGTATTGATCGATACAATAATTAACATCCTAAAACCAATCAATCCCGATATTTTCTTCTAAATAGATTCTAAAAAGCTGGAAAATAAGCCATGAACCAGGTGGGTGGTGGTGGTGTTGGGAACAGCATCGGAGCCGCCTTTAATCTCAGCACTCAGGAGGCAGAGGCAGAAGGATCTCGGCGAGTTCCAGTGCAGCCAGGGAGGGCTTCACAGAGAAACCCTGTCTTAGAAAAAACAAAAGACATTTATGGGACATTATTGGAAAATGAGAGCGAGCAAATAAAATCTAATTTAACCTGTCCAAAAGATACATAATAAAGTTTGAAATTTCTCACTATACATGAACTTCAACCTTCATGTCACTATAAGACATTGTGAAAGCCCAAGCTTTTGCATACATTTTAATGGATAACATTAACAACTGAATCCATTCAAAAAAAGATTTAAGGTAGTAGCCTATAGCTATTATCCCCAAAAGTCCACAAGGAAAGGGTTCAACTACCCCACCAAAACAAACTGAATCCTGACTAGGAGTTCTGACCATATTCTCTCCTAATGAGTATTCTTTCTGGCTTAAGGATGCTAAATTATTCCATATCATCTAGTTTCTTTATGTACAGAACATAAAAACATGGACAAGGTTAAATTGTAAGTTAACAGATCATTGTACACACTTAGTAACTACATCTAATCTCTTATATAAACACTGATACAAAGACATTCCATTCTAGCATTTGACTCTCAAAAAGGGCATATGCCTTGATAGATGAACAGAATTTTTTTCATCCTCAATATTGCAGCATTAGTTTTTATTCTTTTAGATTTTTTGTATAACACTAACTAGACTCAAAACTCACGGCAATCTTTCTGCATCAGCCTCCCAAGTGTTAGGACCACTAACAGTGTGAATTCAAACACCAGCTTATTCTTGCCTCCGAAATCAAAATGAATTCTAATAGAAAAATCTTTGTTTATTTAGACAAGCATATCTGTGCTCTGTGGGATTCTGAATTATCATTGCTGCACACACACAAAAACTTACCTTTACAACAATGACATCTGCTCTGGCGCCCACCTGTGATCCCAGCACTCTGGGAAACAAAGACAGGTGATCTCTGTGAGTTCAAGGCCAGCCTGGATTACATAGTTGAGTCAAGGACAGCCAAGGCTACACAGAGAAACCTTATCTCAAAAAACCAAAGCCAAAAAAAAAAAAAAACCGAAAAAACAATGACATTTATTTTGCTTATAAATCTGCCGTTAAGCAAGGCTCTATGGGGATATCTAACACCGTTCCATGTACTGTTAGCTTCGATGGTTCCGAAAACTAGAAACTGGAATCCGGTGAATCAATCATACACTGATTGATGCTGGTTGTCAGCTGAGAGCATAATTTGAGCTGTCAGCTAGAATAACTGTGCCTACTGTGCTTCCTCATGCCTCAACACTTTGAGCTTGTATTGTTAAGGTGAGAGAGGGGGGGGCTGGAGAGATGGCTCAAAGGTAAAGAGCACTGGCTGTTCTTCCAGAGGTCCTAAATTCAATTCCCAGCAACCACGTGGTGGCTTACAACCATCTAAAATGAGTTCTGGTGTGCAGGTGTACATGCAGGCAGAACACTGTATACATAATAAATAAATAAATAAATAAATAAATAAATAAATAAATAAATAAATATTTTTAAAAAACCAGCTTCAGATATTAACATAACTTCTGCTGCTTTCTAGTCATTAAAGCAGTAAAAAAAAAAAAAATCTGCTGAGGTTCAAGGGGAGGAGAAATCATCTCCAAAAATATTGTTATTGACAATCCACCTGTTTGTCAAAGCAGTTTGGAATCCTCCCCCAAGCAAGATACATTTACCCCTTCTTTCAAAACTCATTAGTATCATCAGGCTTGGGTTCTAGGAACTATAAACATTCAGATTAGATTTAGGTGGGGTGGGGGATGGTCGTGGTGGTTTTGTTTGTTTGTTTTGGGGTTTTGAGACAGTTCTTCTGTGTAGCCTTGGCAGTACTGGACTTTGTAGATCTCGAACTCACAGCAATTGCCTGCCTCTGCATCCCTGGGCGGCAGGATTATAGGCATGTGCCACCAAGCCTTCCTGAATGTTTTTGACCAAACACCTGTTATTGGTAAATATGTACTGAGTTTACTTAGGGGGGGAAAAGATATTATGCAATATACTATAGTTCAGAAAATGTGTTTTTAAACAGATTTATACATTTCTGTGAAGACAGATTTATAGAGATTATCTTTCCACCCCGGGAGCATATGTAGAATTTTGTTACTGCTTTATTCAACAGAAATACTGTGTTAGGCCTTTGATTGGTCATATATGTATTTACATATATTTATATAGACATATATATGAACATTTAAATCTATACCAAGAGAGAACTTGTATGGTAAAACAAACTGAGGAAATGTTAATGAGTATTGAATCTGGACATGTGTTCTTGTGATTGTTCTCTTGCATCTTTTCTGTAAGCCAAAATTCTTTCCAAATAAAAAATTCTTTTAATGTGATGCACATGAAATAAGTACTGAACATCAATATTTTCATATTTAAAATCAGTGTCAAATTCTGAGTTGACTTTCATATTAACATTAGGGATTAAGGGAAGGCACTTTACCCAGATGTATGTAAACCATGTACAGGAAGACATATTCCATTTTGAAGACAGTCATTTGAGAGGAGAAATTTGGCCAGGTTGAAACAGTTGTTCGGTACTTTTTTTAATTACTTGAAATAGAAAAGACAACTTGAATTATTCTTTAGCTTGTAATGAAATTGTAGAGTTGTAGGGAAAGGAACCTTGTCATCCTCCTTGTAAAGAAAGAGACTGGGATTAGCCCCTCAGGAGAGCCAGCATGGTGCAAGTTCAGGAGACAAATTCCAAAAATAGTAGCTGCTCAGATGCAACTTCATGTTTCAAATTTGAGAAGGAGTCTTAAATAAGTCTCTCTCTCTCTCTCTCTCTCTCTCTCTCTCTCTCTCTCTCTCTCTCTCTCTCTCTCTCTCCCTCCCTCCCTCCCTTCCTCCCTCTCTCTGTCTGTCTGTCTTGGGGGTGGGGCTCAAACAGGGCTGTCCTGGGCCTCACTTTGTAAACTGACTGGCCTCAAACTCACAGATCCACCTGCCTCTGCCTCTCAAATGCTGGGATTGAAGGTGTGCACCAACTACCACTTAGCTTAAATAAATCTTTTAAACTAGTGCCACAATCCCCAAACAAGGAATAAAATCCTCATTTTATGGACGTTTAGTATCTTTAAAGGGCAGTTGAATTTATACAATTTCTTTCTTCCAAAGCTGATTATTTTAAAGTTGGAAATGGTAACTCGTTCCTGTAATCCTAGCACTCAGGAGGCAAAGACAAGAGTACCAATAAGTTTGAGGTTAACCTGAGCTATGAGTTGAACTGGAGACCAATCTAGACTCCCACATAAAGGGGGGAAGGGCTGATTATTCTGACATCTTTATTCTTACTTCAAAACTATTATCCAAAAAAATAGTAGTAAATTTCAGGTAAGATGGAAAATTAGAAGCCATGTGATACAGGGCATGAGAAGACAGTATAACGGAGAGTAGACTATTCCAAAGGGAAACTGAGAAAGCACATTGAAAATTTTCACAGATAGGACAGCTGAAAAGTACTAGGGAAAAAACAGGGCTGCTCAGCAAAAAGCAAGCAGATAAGGCTCCAGAATCATAGCTCCCTGTCTAGGAAGAGAGAAACAACCCTCACAAAAGGCAAGCCAAGCCTACAAGTGAATAAATGGCAGTCCTACCCACAGGGCAAGTCCACAGCTCTCTCTAGCCACCAACCAGCCAGAGGCTCTTGTGATTGCTATTTTGTCACTCACCATGTCTCAGAGACTGTGGCTTGGTGCTATTCCGGGAGAGAACTTATAGAACATTGAGCTAACCTTGGGGTATAAAAATAAGGAGCAAACTGGGTGTGGTGGTGCACAACCCTATAATCCCAGCACTCCAGGGGGAGAGGCAGGTGGATCTCTGAGTTCGAAGTCAGCCTGGTCTACAAAGTCCAGGACAGCCAAGGCTACACAGAGAAACCCTGTCTCAAAAAAACAAAATAAATAAGAATAAGGAGCAAGCATAAATCAAACATGAAGTCAACCTGCCACAGCTTCAGGGTAAGAGACAGCCTTGGGAAGCAGTTGTGGGTAGTGAGAGAAATGTGTATTGAACTCAAAAAGTGAAGTATACGGAGAGAGGTTATTACCCTGGGGAATAACTGGATAGCCTTTATCTGAGGCCTACCTTCCACAAAGTTCACTGCTTTAGAGACTGGGAACTCCGAAGCTCCAGTGGACCCCTTTATATTCACAGCCTTATTCATCTGGTGGGGTTTTTAAAGCTTAGTGGATTTTCAAAATTCAGGACAGATCTTCCTGTACAGAATTCAGTGCTATATTTGTGTCCTGGTATGTGCTCCCAAATGTAGTCAGTTGTCAGAACCTCGCTAGAATCTAAAGCCATGCAAGGGTGTACAAACTGGCCAGTCTTGGGTAAGTTGGAGAATCCATCCAACCAGCAAACTACAAAGGCTAAGGATGGTCAGGTTTGTCCCTAGTAAACAGAAGCAACCAAAGTGAAGACAACCCTAGCAGAATCTGACACTTGCCAATAGAAGCTCAGCATATACCTTGATAACAAAAGTCTACAAGTTCAAATCACACCCTTTAAACCTCCACCACTTTTCAAGGACCCAGAAAGAAGACACTTTAATTTTTGTTGTCCCTTGTGTCCTCCTACCCTTTTTATTCTGTACTAGTTACATTTTGACCTTTTTAAAATTTATTTTTCTGTGTATGTGTGTAAGTTGCAGCTATGCACATGACACAACACACTTGTAGAGGTCACAAAGCAACTTGTGGGACTCAGTTCTCACCTTCCTCCCTGTTGAGGCAAGCTCTCTTGTTTATGGTGCTGTGCTATGTATCCCAGGCAATTCTCCTATCTCCACCTCATATCTCAATATAGAATTGCTAAACCTACAGGCTCATGATGTTGAATCTGGCTTTTTACTTGGGCTTTAGGGAACAAATTCAAGTTGTTTTTCATGTTCTCCATTTTTGTTGTTGTTTTGTTTATTTTATTTTTCTGTGATAGGTATTTGCCTACATGTATGTCTGTATACCAAGCACATATAGTGCCTGAGGAGGCCAGAAGAGAGGGACTAGAATTACAGACTGTTGTGAGCCACCAGGAAGGTTCTGGGAAACAAACCCTCTGGAACAGCAGCCAGTGCTTTTACCCAGAGCCCCCTCCCCTCTTTAAAAAAATGGTTCACTGAGTCCAGTCCGTGCTACTGGGATGCACATGGGTGTGATATCATCGACTGGAGTATGAGCAACATAGCAGCCACACTCCTCAAGAAAAATGAATATTCCTCCTCCAGCAGCCATCAACTATGACGAGCTCCTAGTTAGGGATGGGGCCTTGTGAGCAGCCTACTAAATTTTAGTTGTATTTGCCAGCTTGTTCAGTTTTAGAACTGCTGTTAGAGAAAAGTGTTGTCTCCTCTAAACGGTACTTGGGATTGAGTCCTCAAGATCAGGCTCCTCATTGAGATCTTCCAAATAAACCCAGAAGAGAGATCTAAACCAATAAAAGGGCAAATCATAACACTGAAACATGACAATGTAAGACAAAAGACCATTCCTCCTCAATTACTAAATTCAAAGATACTGAGCTGGGTAAAATGTTGTATAAAGAATTCAGAATATATTTGGAAAAATAATTAATTCAAAGAAAATATAAACTTGCTCATTAATGAAATAAGGTCAGTTCAGAGCCTGGAGAAGAAAGTCGACAGCATAGATGAGAAAGTTAGTAATAACTGAGTCAGAAATGTTGATACGAAATTCAGTAATGAGGCTGGTTTACAAAAGTGAGTTCTAAGATAGCCAGGGCTACACCCTGTCTCGAACCACCCACTTCCCATAAAAAGAAAGAAATTCAGCAAGGAGATTGAGATTTGAAATTAAAAAGTGTTGGAAATCAAAAACTCAACAAATGAGCCAGGCATTGTGGTAAGTACCTGTAACCCTAACACCCAGGAGGTATAGGTAAAAGAAAAGTTTACAATAATTCTCAACTACATAGCAAGTTAGAATGCATAGGCTACATGAGTCCCTTTCACATACACACACACACAAGAAAAAAAGATTGAAAGCACAAACAGTAGACTAGACCAAGCAGGATAAAGAATATCAAGGATGGAAGACAAGATCAAAAAATACCACACGTAGACCTCAATGAACACAATAAAAACAACAACAAAAAGAGCATAGCTTCCAGAACTCTGGGCTATGGTCAAGAAAACAAACCTAAAATCAGGCACGATAATACACTATGGAGGCTAAGGAAGGTAGTTTGTCATTTGGGGGTGGGGGACAGCCTGGGCTACATGGTAACTTCAAGGCCAACCTGGGGTACATGTCAAGACCCTGTCCCTGTCTCAAAACAACAAAATAATAAAATAACATTTAAATAAAAGATAGGAGACAAAAACCTCAGAAACATGGGATAGAAGAAGGCATAGAAAAATCTAGTCCGTGAAATTACACCAGAAAAAAATTCTCAAATGTAGAGAACTAAATGAACATCTAAGCACAAGAGATACTTAGAATTTCAAAACAGACATCAGAAAAAGACTTCTCCACAGCACATTGTAGGGTACCAAGAACACAAATTTTAAAGCTGTGAGAAAAATGCCAACACATTAAGATAAATACGTCAAAATAACATTAAACCCCCTCAACAAAAACCCGAAAAGCCAGGAAATCACAGAATGATATAGTTCAAGTCCTGAAAGTAAATAGCTGCCAACCAAGATTGCTATACCAAGCAGTTAGAATTGCATGCCCACACACAGACAGATATGCGTACATACACACACATGCGTGAGTACTCACACACACTTTCTCTTTAAAATTTGCTGTATGTAGTGCTTTCACCAAGAGCACTCACAAGGCAAAGGCAGACAAATCTCTGTGAGTTACAGGCCAACCTGATCTACATGCTGAGTTCTAGTCCAGTCAGGGCTACATAATATGTCCTCAAAAATGATTTTAAAATTGACAGAGAAATAAAATTTAAGAAAATCATAAATTAAAGCCATTCCTTATAACCAAACCAGCAATGGAGAAAATACAAAAGGAGTCATAAACAGAAGAAAGGCAGTCTTAATCACAGAACAGACAAAAGAATACACTTCATAAAAAGAATTTTTGAACATAGGAGAACACATCATATCTGGCACAGTAAACCACCTAACCTCTAATGCCAAAAGGGGAGAAAGATAATAATAATTCAACCAACCAGAACTACAACTAAACATTGCAAGGATTAAGAAACTTCTATGTTTTGGTTTGAATGAGAAATTAACTTCCTGAGGGTCGTGTATTTGAACACCCGGTTACTAGTTGGTGACACTATTTTGAGAAGGTTATGGAACCTTTTAGAGATGGAGCCGTGCTGTAGGAAGTATGTCCAAGAGGGTGGGCTTTGCGGCTTAATAGCCTCACCTCACTTTCTGTTCTCTTTCTTTGCTTCCTGTGTGCTGATGAAATGTGATCACTTGCTTCATTACTGCCAGGCAAGCCTCATGCTTCTATTGCCACACCTACTCCACCTTGGTTGACTATAACCTCTAAAAATATAAGCCAGAAAAAACCCTTTTCTTCCCTCAGTTGCTGTTTGTCAGGGCAGTCTATCATAGCAGTGTAAACAACAACCCTAAATGGTCTTAAGTCTTCAATTAAAAGATGCACAGAAGCCAGGTGTGGTGGCACACGCCTATAATCCCAGCACTTCGTGTGGCAGAGACAGGTTGATCTCTGTGAGTTCAAGGCCAGCCTGGTCTATAAAGCAAGTTCAGGACAGCCAAGGCTTACACAGAGGAGCCCTGTTTCAAAAAGATGCATTGATATGGTGGCTCATGCCTTTAACCCAGTACTTGGGAGGGAGAGGCTGGTGGATTTCTTTGAATTTGAAGCCAGCCTAGTCTATATGAAAAGTTCCATGACAGCCAGGCCTATCCGGTGAGACTCTACCAAACAACAACAACAACAATAAAAAATGACACAGACTAGACGACTAGATAAGTCCATTTATCTGTTGTTCCCAATAAACTCAACTCAGCTCACTGGCAAAGACAGACTGAGATCAAATTTACCAAGCAAATGGGTCTGAAAGCAAGCTGGTATAGTTATTCTGGTATCTAATAAAGTAGTCAAAGCCAAAATTAGAATACATAAAAAAAGGCCAGTATGTACTAAAAAAAGGAACAATTCATAAAGAAGATGTTATAGGGCTGGAGAGATGACTCAGTATTAAAGAGTGTGTACTCTCATCCAGACGACCCAGGTTTCATTCTCAGCATCCACTCCAGGAAGCTTACAATTTCTGGTAGCTTCAGATTCAATGCCTCTGGCCTCCATGGACACTTGGACTCCCGTGCGCATACATACTGACACACATACACATCATTTAAAATAAATATTTGGGGAAAATGAAGATATTACAAAGCTGAAATAATAATTCAAGCCATTATCCCAGCAGCTGGAAGATAAAGGACAAGAAGATTGCCATGAGTTCAAGACCAGCTTAAAATACATAGCAAGTTCCAAGTCATCTGGACCTTCTGGGGAAGAGAGAAACAGAGAATATAAATAAAATTTTAAAGATGTTGTAAATATATGTGCACTAAACACTGAAGCTTCATCTTCATGAAAATTTAACACCAATGGACATGAGAGAACATATATTGGTCCTGCTGGAATAATAGGATAGTAGACAATTTCATCAATAGATAAGCATTGACTAAAACTCAACAAAGGAACTTCAAAGTTAAACTGTTCCATCGATCTACTGGGCTCAATACATATGTACAAAAAATTCTATTCAGCATCTAAAGAATACATGACAGCCCCAGCACATGTGCTTTTCTCTAAAATAGATCATATTTTAGATCTAACAGATACACAACTGAAATAAGTTATTATCTCTTATCAAATCACAGTGGAATGAAACTTGGAAACTAAACAGAAGACTCTTGCATAAACAACGGGTAATGGAAAAAAACAAGGAGGAAGTTTTAAGATTTCCCAGAATCACGGCTAGAAAGAGATGCCTTGCTGATAAAAGCAGACACCATTCTTGCGAATGACCCAAGTTCAGAGCCCAGCCTCCACATTTGGCCACTTAACAACTGCCTGCAAACTCAGCCCCTAAAGGATCTGATGCCTCTGGTCTCTCTTGAAGACACACAGACACAATTAAAATAGATTTAAAGAAAAGAATTCCTATAATGGAATGAAAATGGCTGGGCGGTGGTGATACACACCTTTGATCCCAGCATGTGGGAGCCAGAGGCAAGAGGCTCTCTGAGTTTGAGGCCAGCCTAGTCTACAGAGTGAGTCAAGTACAGCCAAGGATACACAGAGAACCCTGCCTAAAAAGGAAAAAAAAACACAGCTTATCAGAACCTTTCAGGCACAGCAAAGTTAGTTTAATCTATGCATGCTTATATATTAAAAAGTTAAGGGCATCATAGTGCATGCCTGTCTCAATCAAACAGAAAACAACACAACAGCATTGATACTCTTTAAGACAAAACTATAAAGTACAGACATTCAACAATGTCACACTCTAGCAGATACTAAAACAAAAACAAAACTCTGTACATTCCAAGAAGCAAGATAATAAAAACTAAAAGGAGAAGTCAGTCAATAGAAGCAGACACAAAATTGATGGACAATACTGATAAAACTATTATAATTATATTCAAGTATTTAAAATAAGAAAAGAAAGACATAAAAAAAACTTTTTTGAGTTGAAAAAAATACAACAGAAGACCTGCAAAATGACTCAACGGTGCTTGCTTCCAAGCCTGACAGCCTGAGTTTAAGCTATAGTTCTCACATGGTGGAAGGAGAGACCCTGTTCCTTTAAGTTGTCTTCTGACCTCCATATACACAAACATACACACACACACACACAGAGTAAATAAACATAACGATCTTTAAAAAAGAAAAATATAACATATGAAATGAAAATTTTAGTATGACAGTTACCTTCACCCAAATCAAGTGCCCAAAGAGAAAAAGATGATAAAATGCCTTTTGTGACATTAGGCTATTATATATTTTGTTATTTGCTTCAGTGCTGAGGATGGAACCCAGAGCCTTGGACATGCTATTCAAGCACTCTACCACTGAGCTACATTCCTATCCAGTGCCTTAGTTGTGTGTTGCATATTACTGTAAATTCAGTGGCTTACCTCCAACAAATTGATTATCTGCAGAAGTCTGGCATGACTATGTTAGAAGGAACTTGAATAAATTATATGGACAGATGAAGATAGCGAAGAGCTAAAGCTCCCAACCAACATCCAGTACTTAATTGCCAGGCGGATGCCTAGACCCTGTCCAGTCTTCAGTGACTACTGCCCCACCCTGGCTATCATCTTGATTGCAATGTCTAAGCAACACTGAATTCAGTCACAAAGCTAAGCCACGGCTATGAGAAAATCAGTTATTGTTTTAACCTATGGAATTTTCAATGATTTGTCTCCTAGCAGTAGACAGCAAATACAAGATTATCTTCAACAAATAGCTGTAGAACAGCTAAATAACTGTTGTTTTTAAAAAATGAAAATCCCAACCACTCAATTTTACCAATAAAGACTCAGAAGCCAGATGTTGGGATGAAAGCCGGCTAGCTCAGAGAGGCAGAGAAAAGTACCCAGCTGACCTTCCTTCTTCCTTCTTAAGCTCAAGTCCAGATGGAAAAAACTCAAAAGGCTCTCTAGCTCAACTAATAGTTCAGAAGCAAAAGGCCAAAAAACCAAGGCCAAAGACTTGCTAGGTCAAAGCCCAAAAGACCTGGGAGCTGAGGGGCTGAAGCCTAAGCTAAAACCAGAGCTTAAGCTAAAAGCTCTTTCTTCTTCTCCATGCTGTCCTAAATATCCCTCAACCCAAAGCCCCTCCTACTCTTTAATCCCTGTCAACTGGTTTCTTGCTCCACCTCTTGATTTAGGGTTAACTTTATTAAATCCTGTGTACAGAAAGCTCTTGAATTAAAGATGTGTGCTTGGGCTGGGTGAACCATACCATAATCACCTGTTTACAATAAAAAGTTCTTAGATTAAAGGTGTGTGATAGGGCTTAACCACACCAAACAAGAAACAGGGTTTTACAGTTCACAATTTTGGGGTTCACAATGAAATCAAATACCTGCAACAGATAACTATATATGTGTATGTGCATATAACATATATATATACATATATATATATATATATGTTTATAAATGAAGCCAAGCATGGTGACTCTTACCAGCCCTCAAGAAGGTAAGGCCAGACTGTGTTGCACAAACTGAGCTCCAGGCCAGTGTAGAACACAGATCAAGACTTGTTTCAAAATAGTGATAATGTTAATAATGAGAGAGAGGGGTTTGGAAAGTAGCTCAGTTGGTAGAATGCTTGCTTACTATGCATGAGGCCTTGGGTTTCATCCCCTGCACTGCAGAAAACTGGATATTGTGGCATATATTCCTATAGGAAGGTAGAGACAGGAGTAACTTTGATGACAAAGTTAGATGCCAACATGGGCTACAAGAGATCCTAAATTGAAATATAGCAGAGTACAGCTTAAGTGAACATGCAACAACATGGATGAATCTCAAAAATGTTATTCTTGAGCCAGGCTTAGTGAGTTTTTTCATAATCCAAACACATAAAAGGAGGAGACAAAAGGATCAGGAGATCAAAGTCAGCCTCAGCCACATGGCGGGGTTGAGGCTACATGAGACCCTGTGTCAAAAAACAAAAGAAAATTAACAACAACAACAACAAAAAAAAACATAAAACTAAGCAAAATGAGTCATATAGGGAAAAGTACACTGTGTATGGGTTATCCAGCTGAAATTTTAGAAAAGATTGATACAGAATAATAAAAAACAAAGTGAAGGTTACATGGGGCTGTGAGCAGAAAGACAAAGAGAGAGAGAAGATTAAGAAATGACAAAAGGCTGGGCGGTGCTGATCCCAACACTTGTGAGACACAGGCAGGCAGATCTCCGAGTTTGGACCAACCTGGTTTACAGAGTGAGTTCTAGGACAGCCAGGGATACACAGAGAAACCCTGTCTTGAAAGACTAAAAAAAAAAAAAAAAAAAAAAAAAAAAAGACAAAACTTTTGGAAATAATGAAAATTATGAATAGCCACTTTAACTGTGGCTATTCAAATTATAAATATGTATTTGTTAAAACTCACCAAGCTCTGTTCTTAAAATACTGAGCCAGGTGTGCCTGTGAGCATTAGTAGTCTCAGTTGCTCTAGAAACAGCCTACACAACATTTGAAACCCTATTTTCAAAATATAAATAAATAAGTTCTAGGGATGTAGTTTAAACAATAAAATACTAGGCTCAGGGTCTTCCAGAGGACTTGGTTTTGGTTCCTCAATACCCACATAGCAGCTGACAGCAGTCTCTCACTCCAGTTCAACAAGATCCATCACCCTCTTCTGACTTCCAAGGGCAGGAAAAACATGTGGTACATAGAACATACAGGCAAAACACCCATACACATAAAAATAAATGAATCTAAAGAACACTTTGCCTAGCATGCATGAAGACCTGGGTTAGGTCCACTGGGCTCCATAAACTAGGTATGGTGTGATACCTGTAATTCCAGCACTGACAAGTTGAAGCAGGAGGGTCAGAATTTCAAGGTCATCCTCAATTACATGGGTATCTGAGTTCAAGACCAGCCTAGAATATAAAAGACACTGTCCAAAACTCTGTCTGTCTCTCTCTGTGTATATGGGTCCATGTCCCACTAATATACACTTAATATACTTAAGATATTTTAAAATTTTTATTTTATTTTGGACACAAGATCTTTCTATTGTGACCAGGAGTCCTGAACTCCTGAAGGGATTCAAGTTATCATCCTGCCTCAACATTCTGAAAAGATTTTCAAAAAATCTTAAAAAAAAAAAAAGCTTATCTTACATTCCAACACTTGACAGGCCATCACAGGAAGATTTTCTACATAATGAGACCTTATTTTCAAAAATAAAAAAATATTGAAAAATATCCTGTCAAATAAATATAACTATCTCGTATTTGACTTTTATTTTTTAGACATGGCCTTGAACTCTCTATATAGCTGAGGATGACCAGGGATGATCTTAAACCTCTGATCCTCCTGCCTGTGACTGCTGAGTCTTTTGTTGCTAGGGAGCTGCCATTACAGGAGTACCCACATCACCTGGTTTAAGTGGTACTGGGGATCAAACCCAAGGCTTTGTGCTTGCTAAGCAGGCACTCTACAAGCTAAGCTACATCCCTACTCATAATCACAAATTTCTGAGCTACTTAGTCATATCTCTCCCCCACCCCCAGTTTGACAGACAGTTCTCTAAGGACAAAGACTGGGCTTGTGTTGTTGACCGCTGATGAGATGTGAACAAGTGCCTATTCATTCTGATGCGATCACCTATGTCGGACCAAAGAAATGATTCCACCCGAGCCAATGAGTTTATTAAGGTTACTTACAGGCACATGGGCAACTCAGCAGGTCCATCACCCAAAATCCCCGTCACAGAATATGTCACGATTCACAAAAACCGCAGCCCTGGTCCTCTCTGACCATCTTGAAAGCAGCTTTTCCCAGAGAGTCTTCTCTCTCCCAGCAGTGGTTTACCTCTTACATAACAGGGTCTTTCTGCATAGCCCTTGCTGTCCTGGAACTCACCAGGCTGGCCTTGAACTCAGAGATCTGCCTGTCTCTGCCTCCTGAGTGCTGGGATTAAAGTGGTGTACCACCACGCCTGGCTACCTTAAGAGTCTTAAAAGTTTCTTGAGCCTGTTAAGTTTCCTTAGCTTCCCCAGCCTTGTGAGTTGTGAGCTTTCCTCCTACCTCCTTCCTTCATTTTCTTTCTTCCCTTCCCTTTCTTTCTCTCTCTCTTTCTTTCTTTCCTTACCTTTCACTTCTCTTCCCTTTCATATATCCACCCCTGAGGCAAGATCTCATAGAACACAGATTGGTCTCAAGCTCACTATGTAGTTGGTGATGACCTTGAATTCCTGACCTCCTTCTTGCTTCCAGGTGCCAGGATTATAGTAATGTGCCCCACACCTGGTTCAGAAGGGAATGTTTCACCTTGCAGGAAATTGCTATACAACAGTCTACCTTTTCTGCCAGATCTTTCATTCTTTTTTGCCATCTCTTCTCCTATGCTCCTTGTGCCTGGAGGGGGTGATATAGATGTCTGAGTAGTTTCCTTCATTTATGGGCTGACATGGAGCTCCTGTGTCATAGCAATGATCAATTATTCACAATAGCCTGCCCGATCATAAAGTCTCTGCAGCAACCATCAACTACTGGGAAATGGTTCCCTCTACAAACAAACCTAATGGCAGCAGTAATCTATGTGCATTAACATACATATTTAGAAGATAATTTGATAGGCATACTATATCTGTGAAGCAAAACAATAGTAATTTCCCTACTAGGACCTAGGACCTATGTTACAAGTTTTTGTCCGGGCTTGCACAGTACCTAGCTAGCTTAATGTCAACTTGACACAAGCCAGAGTCATTAAAGAAGAGGGAACATCAGTTGAGAAAATTACATCCACCAGATTGGCCTGTGGGCAAGCCTGTACTGCTTTTTCTTGACTGATGATTGATGAGGTACGGCCCACAACCCCTGGTCTGGTGGTCCTGGGAGCTATAAGAAAGCATGGAGAGCAAGCCAGGAAACAGCTCCCCTCCATGGCCTCTGCATCAGCTCCTGCCTCCAGGATCCTGCTTTGAGTTCTGTCCCAGACTTCCCTTCATGATGTACTGTGTTTGGGACTTAGAGGTTGAAATAAACCCTTTCCTACCCAAGTTGCTTTTGGTCATGGTGTTTTATCACAGAAATAGAAACACTGTCTAAGACAGTACCAAATATAATTTTCCTCCTGTGGCATGAATGAACCTTAGCTCCAATCAGAAAACTAGATGGTCATACCCAGAGTAGTTGTGTCTGTCACTGAGGAGGTCTGCGAACAGCTATTCCCCAGCAGGCTGCAGAGCACCCTCCAGCCCACGAAAGGCAGCGGACAAGGGAGAGAATGTCCAGCTCAGTCCCAGCTTCTTTTCTCTGTTTTCTATAACCAAAGTGTACAGTGTGTTATCTTCAGAAATTGAGTCTAATATTCCAGGTCTATTATCCACCAGCAGTGGCAAAAGAGTGTATTGTTTTGGGCACCTGCGGAATCCTCGACCAACAACTCACAGGGAGTTCCTCCTTTTGGATTCTGTTCAATAATCTATGGCTCCTGGGAGTCTTTTTCCACCCGAGGCACGGTATCTTCTTTAAAAGTCTTTAACTGATAGTTACATGACCAGTTCTTTCAAATGTTTTTCCAAATCTGCAAGACATTCAAGGGTTAGCATTTAAACCCTTTTATAGAGAGGAAATGGCCTACCTTTAAGCTCCAAGTAAAGGGCTCATAAAATGACTCAGCATTTAAAGGTCTGGCCTCCAAGCCTTAAGTTCCCAGAACTCACATGGTGGAGGGAGAGCCAGCTACCACAAGCTGTTTTCTGGCCGTAGTGGCACCCTCTGGCACACGAATGCCCACACATATAATGAATGTACACACAATTCGTAAAGAAGTGGGTTATTTTTAAAGCTCCAAGTAACTGCCGGTTGATCTTGGAATTCATGAGTTGGGGATAGGGGATCTTTTTAAGTTCACAAGGCCATCCATAAGTCACCATCACTTTACATTAGTCACTCAGTTTCCTCACCCTGGAGCACTGCTATGCGGCTGCTACTCAGTCTCCCAGACATGATGATGTCACCACGGCCTGCTTCACTGCTTGACCTGGCCCAGGGCCAAAAGGGAGCAGGGACATGTTTGTGACTACTATGCTTGTTGCTAGAGCCTGCTCCTGGGGTCTACTGGACTCTCTCCTGGGTCTGGGTTGCCACCTCTCTACCAGCTCTACCTGGCTGCACAAAGGGCACTCAGCTGGGTGAACATTATCTGGGCCCAGTGCACTTTCTTGCAGGAGAGAAATGTATTTAGCATACTCTGAATGCATAACTTTAGGAACAGAGGAATGTTTGGTTTGTTTGTTTTGTTTTTTGAGACAGAGTTTCTCTGTGTAGCCTTGGCTGTCCTGGACTTGCTTTGTAGACCAGACTGGCCCCAAACTCACAGAGATCTGCCTGCCTCTGCCTCCAAGAGTTCTGGGATTAAGGTGTGCATCACTGCACCCCACTAAATAGAGCTCTTTTAAACATAAATATCCTATGAAAAAAGTAACTGCTTTCTGAAACAGGTGTGTGCCACCACACCTGGCCACCATAGAATAATCTTAAATCTTTTTCTGCGCACCTCATAATTTACTCCTTTCAGTCATATGGTAAACAGTTGTTTAGGCTTTAAAGCTTTTCAAAGACCCATAAACACACGTTTGGCTTTCCATCAGTTTTTTCTCTAGAAGCTCTGGCTCAGCACAAATCTTACAACATTTGCCTCCGAGTGACCCAGGCATCTTTTTTGTCTGTTCAGCCTTTCCACCCTCTTGACTGCTTTAGCACCTTATGAACTCTTTTGATATCTCCATCAAAATCACTGAGATCTGCTAGAGTCTGTGATACCTCATAAAGATCATGTGTCACCATGGGACTCAGCAAAACCAGTGCAGCCCTCCACCAGCCCCATGGTTCACACTGAGCTGAGTTTTCTTAATTACCCCATGAACACAGTCCTGCCACTTTTGGTGAAGAAGGCATCAAACATTTCCACTCATGTGTCCAGCTCTCTCATGATGCCTGTCCTTTATCTTCTTCCTGTCACACTTAGAGTCATAAAGATTTTAGCTGCCAAAAACACACTGTCCCTAATGACTCATCTGAGCCAGCTCATCAGGTACTGATTATCCTAATACTACCTCAGATTATGTAACCTTTGTCTCAAGGAGACTCTCAGAGTCTCTATCCTGTGTTCCACAGCCTTACAAATCAGGCGGTGGGGGCTCCTTGACCCCTATTCACCCAATTTCTCAGCTGTAGAGCATTCCATGATTACCACAGCTTCCTGTACTGGGTCGTTATTACAGCCCCCAGCTGTGTGCTGAGTCATGCTTTTCCCTTTCCCTGTGTTAAAGGTAGGCCTGAGGGCTCTCTTCTATCATTTCTGTTTATCTCTTCCTCCTGTCTGATTCTTCCCATGGCTTCTAAGTCTTGGAGCTCAGGAAGGACTTTGTAGATCTAATTTGTATTTTCTTTCCCTTACTTTTGCCAGCTATGAGAAATGTCAAGCCAACACCTCCCTTTCACCCTCCCCTTTGCCCACTTTTCCTGCCAAATCAGAAACTAACGCAGACATTAGCTTCTGTCGTTTTTTTTTTTCTTTGTGATTCCTCCCTCATACAGAAAAGTGCTTTCTGGAATGACAGCTGGGCCTCAGTTTCATGCCTTTGCACCCACAGCAAAGACCACACAGCTACTGCCACAGCCTGCTAATGTCCCATCCTACCCATGCTGCTTTCAGGGACTGTCATCCACTATGGGGTACCCCCGAACTCCCATGACGGTACAGAGGAAAATGGACGCCCTGAGACTCCCCCATGGGTGCTCCATTCTCATGACTCAGCCTTGACGAATGTCCCTTTTCAGAGAATGTGCAAGGGCCACTACAAGAGCATATACCATCCCATCCATGAGGAAAAATGGTTGTGCTGAAATTACCCCCACCAATCGTCTGCCTCAGCTGCATGCCTTACCACCATCTCACCATCGTAGGGGCCATGCACATGCTCCCCCACAACCCATCTTCTGTCATTCTCTGTCAGGTCCCAGTTGTGTGTCACTTCCAAAGACCACCTCAAAGTCTTTTCACTTCAGGAAGAATAGCAATGTCACACTAAAGAGGCAGTTCCTCCGAATGTGTTGATGAGTCAGCACATTTACTAAGGTGACTTACGTGAACGTCAGCAAGTGGTCATTTTAGCATGTGTGACCCAAAAAATATCTGTCACCAAAAGATGTCACCCAAAATGGATGCTAATCTGCATATCATCCATCCTGGAGCTCCCTGCTCAACTTGTACGCAACTCTTTTCCGGCAGCTACTGTGCTTTGAGACTGCTAGATAAAGTTTCATTGCTGAACCATTGAAGGTAGCTTGCTAGACACTTTTTTTGTTTGCTTGTTTTGTTTTTTGTTTTTTTGAGACAGGGTTTCTTTATGTGACTGTGGCTGTCTTCAAGCTCAACTCTAGACCAGGCTGGCTTTGAACTGCCTCTGCCTCCCAAGTGTTGAGATTAAAGATATGCACCACCACACAGAGCTTTTTGTTAGACGGTTGTTATTGTTCATAGACTTTACAGCTGGGTCTGACTATTGATCATATATATATACACACATATATTTACATATAGAGCACTTGCATACAATGTATTTATACATACTGTACATATAACACTTTAAATAAGTTTATTAAGTAATATGCTGTTTCATGGTTTTTCCAAACATCCCTAGTGTTATTGATTGCTCCTTCCTCTTCTTCTGTATTACCCTCATTTCCTAGTTAAAACCCCCTTCTATTTTTCCATTTACCCCTTTATAGCATCTGTACCCTGCTGTCCCCCTCTTTGAAGCTCCCCTAAGCCCCCTCCATGATTACCCCTTTATCTCTTGGATGGAAGTTGATTCATCCCATTCCAAACCAAACACATATTCAAGGCTTTCCAGTAGAATGGGAATTAACTGAAGATCTGTGTGTTGTGGTGAATGGCTCTATCTTGTCCTGCACAGCAAACACAGGCAGACTCATAATGTGTTCAGCTACCTTGCCCCCAGGAATGTTTTGTCCAAACTGTAGTCTCTGTCCTAGACCTGTTCCCAGCTTCCTCACAGTTTCTCATCCTGTCTGCTTTGAAAATTCTAGCTCTACACAGCCTACTTAGTGTCCCTTTCTCTTGGCAACTTTCCAGATCAAAATAAAAAGCCCAGCCCCGTTTCTCATTCTCCTCTTGAGATAGGCTCAACTGCCTCTCATTGGCCATAAACTCAGATATGTGTCTTCTGCCTCAGTAGCTTTTGAAGCTGTTTCTTTTCCTACAAGGAGTTCTGCTATCAGCAGTTAACATTTTTTTATTAGGTCCAGGAACATTTATCCGTTCAATCATTTATTCAAGTCAACAAATATTTGTTGAGCCCTTAGCTAGAAACTGGGATTATGGATTGCTGACTTAAACAGGATTCTACCCTCCGTGGTGGTCTCTGTTGAAAGGCACAAATGCTAATCAAACACTTACCATGTGGCAAACATACCCACCTGAGCTGTATTTAATCCTCAGAGAAACTCTGTGAGGCAGGTTTTATTATTCTGTTTTTTCAATTGAGGAAACTAGGGTTCAGAGACAGTATCATCCTGGTAAACGCTTAAGTTTGGTGGAGAGGAGAGGCTACTGCTATGAAGCAGTGTTTGGGGGTTCGGTTGTGTAAATATTGCTACCATGTCTAGTATCTCGCTGGGGATGGCGCTTAGTTGAAGAGTGCTTACCTATCATGCACAGAGCCCTGGGTTAATTCTCAGCACTGCAGAAAGCAGAATGTGTTCGTGTATGTCTGTAAGGCCAGCACTCAGAAGGTAGAGGCAGAAGAATCAGAAGTTTCAGATTAAAGGCCAGCCTGGGATACCTGTTTGCTTGTTGAGACAAGGTCTCATTGTGTAGCCCTGGCTGACCTGGAACTTGCTATGTAGATAGACCAGGCTGGCCTCGAGCTCACAGCATTCTGTCTGCCTCTGCCTCCCTGAATGCTGGGATTACAGGCTTGTGCCACTAAGCCTGACTTGGGAATGATTTTAGAAAGAGAAAATTTCATCTATAATTTTGCAACCATTTCTCTCAGGAATTTACTTTTCTTCCAGGGTACTAGATTTTGTCTGCCTTGCACCAAGCCTAGATTGGTGGTTCTGGGAGTGGTACTAATATCAAAGTCTTCTTCTAGACTGTGGATAAAAAATCACCTTGTTTCAGACCTTTAGACTCAGAACCCTTCAAGAAAGCATGATAATTTAATAGATGCTTCTTCTCATTAGGCAAATTTGGGGAAGACTTAGTATAGTGGATTCAAGTCTTTCAGTTATTCCTTGTATGAATCCAATTAAGCGAACTTCAGACTCTGGTATGTTTCCAGAGCTGGATCACTAGAGCTGATTATTAACTTTTCAGAGTATGTGTATAGAAATATACACATATTTCTCTGTGGTAGAAATATTTAATGATGTTTTTCTAGGCATGTCTTTCTAATTCTACTTTCATTCACGCCACCTTTGATAGCTGGATGTTAGTTTAACATCTTTTTGTATTACATTGGTGTGTGTGTGTGTGTGTGTGAAAAGTTGGTGGCATGCACCTTCACTCAATGAGCCATCTTGCCAGCCTCCTTAAACAAGGGGTGGGGGCAATTACGGCATTTCATGCCTTTAATTCTAGCACTCTGAAAGCTAGGGCTACACAGAGAAACCCTGTCTCGAAAAACCAGGAAAAAAAAAATCATTCTCAGGGTTTGCTCATTGCATTCATTCTGATTCATTTTCCTAAGTCTTAGCTCAAGAAAGAAAATCTTCCTGTAAAAAGAGAGGAGAAATCCTTGGGCCCAGCATTTGACAGCATCACCGACACTTGCATATTATTAGACTATTTCGAAGCGTGCTCCAGAGTTCTGAGGTTGCCACTCTGCAGTGTTATTTTCATACCCTGACAAGATATTTTTAGAGCAATAAGCCCCAAATTAAAACATTGTCACAAAAAAAGTGAAATTAAGTCAACGTTTCACTAAATGGAAAACTACAGCAGATATTCAGTGAAGAGCAGGAAAATAACTACAAATACCTTTTGAGAACCACATGGGGAGTTGCAGTAGCAGAGATAAAGAGTTGTTTACTGCCTGTGTGCTTGGAAGCATCCACAGCTTGTCAGCCAGGGAAGTTAAGGCCTTAGCCTTTTAGCCTGTTTTGACAGGCCCAGATGCCTTGGATTGGCCCAGGCAGGGCTAATCCCTGTTTACAGCTCAGGGGAAGAAAGCCTGGTGCACTTGAACTTCACTGTGGTCATGGAAGCTCTGGATTTACTTTAATCCCCAGGTACTTGATTTGGGTCTGAAATATGGCTAGCCAGACTGCTTATCTCTCTGACTTCTCCTGCACCTGTCTTTTCAACACTAGCCCTGTGTGCGGCATTTCTTGGTGCCTCTGTTTGAGGCCTTCCATGACTTAGACTTGAAGACCTTCCTAACCCCCCAAACCACTGTTGAAAAGTGTACACACCTAGATTATGCTTGTTAGAGCCTGGTTCCTAAAGTCTTTAATGAGTTCTTGCATGCAGTTTGTTGCAGTTTTAGAGCTTTCTTGATTCCCTCAAGCCTAATCTTAAGTAGTGATTCAGACACTGATGACCTTGGACTAAGGGTGCGTTGGCCCTCCTCTGGGAGTTGTAAGCACTGTTTGCTCACACAGTAATAGAGCTGTGTTAAGAATTTGAATGTCCTTACTCTTCTAGGGGTCTTGGTATAATTTTAGTTACACAATTGAATAATTTGCCTTAAGATCCAAATACCTTCTTTAGCAATTCTAAGGATGCCCTTGAGTTTCTCATCAAGGAAAGGGATAGAGGCAAGTTATTTGGGGGGAATAAAAAGTTTCTGTGCCACTCGGAGAGAGAGGAGAGAAACAGATCTTCAGATCTGTGAGGCAATGTTCAAGGAGATACTGAAACCCGTTTCCCATGCTTACTTAATTCAGCGTTTATAAAAGGGAATTGGAAGCTCCATCTTGTGGACCTAAGGTAGGGAGTGACACATGATTACTATGAGACCAGTCTGTGCAGGAGAGAATGCCAACCTGCCTAAAATAGAGTGTGGACAAACTCACAGGCCTCACCTCTCACACCCACCTCACAGGTATCTGATAAACAAGGTGAGCAGCTTTTAAAAAAATGTGTATATTTTTGGGGGGAAGGTGTGCGTGTGTGTATGTATATGTATGCGCATGTGTTCGTGCAAGTATGTGTGTACGCACTCATGCATGCACAATCAATCAGGTATGTGTAGATCAGAGAACAATTTTTGTTTTGTTTTTCAAGACAGGGTTTTCCTGTGTAGCCCTGGATGTTCTGGAACTTGATTTGTAGACCATGCTAGCCTCAAACTCAGATCTATCTGCTTCTGCCTCCCAGGTGCTGGAACTAAATTCATGTGCCACCATCATCCGGCCAGAAGACAATTTTGAGTGTTGATTCTTTTCTTTGCACTGTATGTGTCCTAGTGATCCAACTCAGGCTATCAGACTCAGAGGCAAAGCCCTTATCCGCTAAGCCATCTCACCATCCCATGATGTATAGCTTTTATAAATATATGCGGCAAGGAAGAACACTGTTAAATGACTTGACTTGCCCTACAGAGTAATTTTATTCTGACCAATTGAATTTTGAAGAATGTTTCCCAAAAGCAATGGAGTTGTGTTTGGTTTTATCTAATGCTGTATTTGAGCTATTTCAATTGTCTTTTCAGGCTATTCCCCATGTTTGATAATAAAGCCATTATGTAAACAGGACAGCCATCCAGAGTTTAGGACTTGCTGGAGGTGTTTGGAGGGAGGGGGAAGTGTAGAAGAGGAAGAGTGAAGAGACCAGCTTGGCTAAACCTTTCTAAGCCTTTTATTTCTAAAACTTTTGTTTCTCTCTTTTGAAATGTAGACTCTGTGTGTGTGTGTATGTGAAAGAGAGAGTAATATACACAAGTATATGCTTATTAAAAAATTTTTTTTACTATTTGGTTCATATCCCGTATCATTTTTGGATTGTAATGTATGTGCCTGCTTGTGGGTTCTGTTTTGTTTTTGAGACAGAGGGTCAGTATAGCCTGGGTGATTAGCACTCAGCGTGTACAGACGAGAGGGCAGGCTGGACTTGAACTAGTAACAGTCCTCCTCCAGAGTGCCGGGATTACAGGCTGGTAATTTGGGCAGGAAACCCAGGACTTTGTACGTGATAAGCAAGCACTCTACCAACTGAGTGACCTCCTGAGTCCTGTGTTATGTTTTAAATCTTTTAATAATGCTGCTTAGTTCTCATGGAGAGCTATGATGTTTTTTAAGATGTCCAGTTAGGGCACGGTCTCCCGCACTCCTTGATGACTCCGTTTATATCCCTTCCATATACGGACACTGCTTTTACAGGAGTAGGTTTCCATATGGCCCTTCAAATGGCCCTTAGTGGTAACTGTCCCTTCTTACAGTCCCTGCCTAACCCTCTCTTCCATCCTCCCTCCCATTTAATCTTCTCCTTCTAGTCCCCACCCCCCATCTCTTCATAACAGTATATTTTTAAACTTTGGGTTTCGTTGAGACAGAATTTTGCTATGTAGCCCAGATTGGCCTTGAATTTCAAACAGCCCTACCGCTTCAGCCTTTCTACACCATTACAAGATGACCACCCTGCCTAGCTTATGAGTACAAAACAAATTAGCAGAATGAATTTGGATATTCTGAAGGTACACTCCAACACCTTTCTCAGTGTGTATCTGAGAACGGGGCTGGGCCACACATGCTGATAGACGAGCACTCGAACATGTGTGACAATATGTGATATGACATTTTATTTATCCTACTGATGACATTTTCAGAATGGTTCCTAGAATGTCACTCTTATCAAATCTTTTTCTCCTTAGGGCTGTCCCTAGGATGGACAGAGGTAATGTATGTTCTACATTTCAAACATTGTTTACCAATTACTACCCTCTTTAAAGTGTCTGGGAGGCCCTTTGTTTTAACAATTTATTTAATTTTATTTTGTGTGCATTGGTGTGAGGCTGTCAGATCCCCTGGAACTGGAGTTACATACAGTTATGAGCTACCATGGGGGTGCTGGGAAGTGAACCTGGGTTTTCTGGAAGAGCAGCCAATGCTCTTAACCACTGAGCCATCTCTCCAACTCTTAGGAGACTTTTTTTTTTTTTTTTGCCTTCTGCTTACCAATATAATTGTCCTTAGCTGCAAAATAATCCTCAGGGAACAGGTCTTTCAAAGTGAAGGCAGAGAAGTAGAGACCTTGATTGTCCCTGTCCCTCCCCACAATTTGCTAAATATAACAGTACAGAGAACAGTTCAAGAAAAGGACAGAAAAGGAACTCACCAAAACCCCAGGCCTCCAGCCTTGAAGCTACCACGTCCTGTCCTGTGCGGCTAGCTGGACAGAGGGAAGGCCCTATTGGCCGACAGCAGTCCAACCCAGTGACCACTAAAGAAGAGAGAAAACATGATCAAACTGGGGCGCTGGGCGCGGGGAGGGGAATTTATCGTCAGTCCCTGAAGACATTCAAGAGGTCTTGGCGATGGAATCTAGCGTTCCAGGGAAGATAGGACTTGAGTAAACTGCAGCTACAACGGTCTCTGCACCGGGCAACTCACTACGCTAGCAGCTGAAAGACACGAGGGGGCGCTGGTGCCCTGGTAGGGACGGAGCTGTCCTGCCTGAGCCCGGAGCTTCTGAGCGCCCACCCCCGAGGCCCACCCTTGCGGCTCCAGACGCTGCTGACAGTGTTTGCTCTAGCCGCCCCGGACCCCGCGGGCAGATGGGAGGGAGAAGCCAGAGCTCTCATCTCGGAATCCGACCAAAAGCCTTGCACCTGTTTCAGTGGCCACTGACCTAAGGCAAGTGATAGGGCCTCCGCTACCCAGGCTCATTATGAAACAGGGCCACTCCTTGGCACCTACCCCCAGGAAGGTTTTAGTGAGGATTAATGGAATACACGCTGGCCTGTGCTTCTGGAAATACCCTTACAGCAGGCCAACCATCCCTCAGCATGATCAGTTTATTAACTTAGTGGCTACAGGGGCCAGCAGTAGAGATTTATTATATTCCATTCTCTCTTTCAGCACACCTCTTAGTCCTTTATTCTGGAAAGGTCCATTACAACTCCACTACCCCCCCCACGCCCACACCCACACACACTCAAAACCTTCCGGTGTAACTACGGAGGCAGGAGTGGAGTATCCATCCAGGGAAATTACTTCAAACATTTTACCAGGGTTTAAAATCAACAGCGTCTGGTCGGAGGTGTGCCGTCCAGTCCTGATCGGCTATGAGCGCTGATGGAGCGGGGTGGAGGTGAGCGGGAAATGTGTGGAGCGGGACTGGGTACCCAGCATACCTGGCTCACTTACTCAGTTACCCAGCCCAGTTTCCAGTTGAAGGAGATGGATGGTAGCCACCCTGAACCATGAGCGGACAGGATAGTGAGGGTCCTGAGCTCTGTGTTGGCAGTTGCCATGGTTTTGCTCCGAGTTCTGGAGCCAACCTGCCCACTACCTGGGGGCACTCAGGTCACAGAAGCAGCAAGTTGGAAGCCTGTGGGGGACCTGAGGTGTGCGATCCTGGAGCCTGCCAGCCCAGCTGTTGAGATGGAAGCCAGAGATGGGCAAGGGGGTGAAGGAGACAAGCCACTAGAGAAGGTGAAGTGAGGCGTGGATGTGAGTCAGCCAGGGAGGGGCTGGTTTTAGAAAGCCATGAACATGAAATTCAAGGAAGGAGACCAGAAGAGAAAATGGTGGTATATATGAGTTGGCAAGAACCCAAAGAACAAGAGAATGTAATTCCTCCATCAGTTGGGCTAGGGTGTAGCTCAGTAGTAGAGAGCTTGCCCTAGTCCTGGGTTCAATTCCCAAGAACCAAAAAGTGGGAGATAAGTGGTAAATGTGCTTATCAAAAATGAGTTTCTGGCAAGATGGCGAGAAGTTCCGTTTTATTGCTTACCTATGCCTATGTGAGCATACATATGCGTTACGGTCTGTGGACAGTTATGTGGCTGTGCTTACAGAGTTAGCCAGAGTTTCCACTCTACAGTTGGGAGGAACCTGTCCTGTCCCTCCTTTACCTTTCCTCTAGCTTCCCTTCAGAGTGATCTGAATGCAGATCTTCCTCTCCTGAACACAAATGGCAAGTAATCCAGCTGTTCGTAGGGGCTTTAAAAATGTGGGGTGCAAACCGGATACTGGTGGCACCTTTAATCCCAGCACTTACGAGGCAGAGTCAAGTGGATCTCTGTGAGTTTGAGGCCAGCGTGGTCTACAGAGTGAGTTCTAGGACAGCCAGGGCTACACTAAGAAAGTCTATTTCAAAAAAACCAAAAATAATTAAAAATTTAAAAACCCAAAAAGCAAAGAAAGACCGGAAGATGTAAGGTTCAAACCCAGCGACACCAGGATCATCATATGCTCTCTAAGTTTTGGTGATATTTTACAGCCACTTTGTTACCACTAATTTCCAGTTTTCTTTGCTCCACTTCTGTGTCACAAGAGTCCTGTAATCATCACCACCCTTCTTTACTGGGTACCCTTCAGCTGCATGACATAAAGTTGAAATTTAGATATGCATAGTCATGGCCCTGGGACCTCAGTAAGCACCAGGCCCATGAATAAATGAAAGAGAAAGTGATTGCTACCCGACAAAGAGTCACAGAATTCTTTCATTGCCCCAGTGTTCTCCATGATAGCCAGAGGTGATGATAGGTAACCTCACAGAATCTGTGGACAAAGAAAGTGAGTCAATGTTTATTAGGAGCTTTGCAAAGTTTCCCAGGATAGCCAAGAATTATTATGAAAGAAATAGGTAAAAAATGTTCTAGGTTTTCTAAGCAGAGGTTTTTAGAGATGGGTTTCTTTGCCCAGCCTCACTGTGATGTCTTGAGAAAGATCACAGGAAGCATGGAGAGGAGCTTCTCTGTCATTTGCCAACATCTGCCCCGCACTGATCCTCAGACTTGAGCCCCTTGCTGACCATGCCACCTCCTTCCAGGTGGGGACGGTTCCCTGCTTAGAGAGGAGTTCCAGCACCGTGCCCGCGGGAGACGCTCTGGTCCGTCATGCCAAGGGCCTGAGCCAAGACACCTTCAAAATTGTAAGAGGCCATCCTAAAACCCTATCCTCTAGCCTGGGAGGCCCAGGAGGCTTCTGACCCCGAGCCCACCACCTCATCTGCCACACTCAGGATGGAAGGGGGGTGGGAAACCCGCTGGAGCTTGTCACCACACAGCCCTCTGTGAGCCACTAAGGACCTCACTCAGGCCAATTTGTCAGACACTTGGGGTGTCCACCTGCCTTTCCTCCCCACCCCTCAGCCTCCCCCACCTTGCCTGTGACCTCCTCAGTGTAAAGAGTACCTGAGGCCTCTGAAGAAGTTCCTGCGGAAGTTGAACCTGCCCAAGGACCTTCCACAGAAGAAGCGGATAAAGTGCATGGAGCAGAGCCTGGAGGCCCTAGGGGACCACATTAACACCTTTCTGCAGCATTACTGCCGAGCCTGGGAGATGAAGCACTGGAAGAAGTAGGCGGCTTCCTTGTCCTAGCCCACCTCCACTCAAGGTTACGCTACAGTCAGGGCCCTCCAGGCACACAGAGGGCTAAGGCCCTGGGAGACAGCGGGTGTGTGAAGAACAGGTCCCTCTTGTCACCAGGGCCACACTGACAGTACCTTGGCTGTACACATAGCAGACAAAAGCCTTTCCCAAGTGCCTCCAGAGGCATCTGTAGGTAACGCACTTGTTATCTAGCCCAGCGACCTGAGTTCTGTCCCTCCTACCCACATGGTGGGAGGAGAGAGCCACTGCGGTTAGTTGTCCTCTGACCTCCTCACATGCACTGTGGCAAACACACACACAGACAGTTACACACAGACATACACCTAGACACCGACACACAGAGACAGACAGAGCACGCGCACACACACTCACACACGCACACACTCCACGTCTTTAAGCCTTTCCTGAGAAGAGCTCTCTCACCTCTAGGTGAACAGATGCTGTGTGCAGGTCCTTCATACCAGCACACGGCATTTCTGTCCTGGTCCCCACCTCCATCTCCTCACCCTGAGACTGAGGAAGCACCCTGTACTTTTCTGGTGTGTCTCTGCAGGATGCTCTGGCGATTTGTGTCCCTCTTCTCAGAACTGGAGGCCAAACAGCTTCGCCGGCTCTACAAGTACACCAAAACCAATCAGACGGCCAAGTTCCTGGTGAGGCTTCTCCGAAAGCTCCTCTGAGGTCCAGCAGTTCTCAGATCATGAGGGGAAGGCTGGGACTGTGACTGGCCTCTGATAACCCTGTCCCTGTCCTCCCAACCTGTCCCTTCCAGGGCTCGCTGCTGAGGAAGTACCACCTCTCATTACCTTCCCCTACCCTGGGCCCTGAGGGAGCTGACTAGGGCCACCAATTTCATGACATTTGTTCCTCTTCCATATCCACACCATGGTTTTACCATGGACAGGGACATCCTGAGCCACGGGTGAGAACAGCTGAGGCCAGCTTGAGGACATCTCCAGGGCCTGAAAGCAGAACTTGGCCTAGCTCTGTGCTCACACAGTGGTTCAGATACCCTGATCTCTGGACATGTTTACTTCTCGAAATAAGTGAGAACTCCAAAAGACATGCTTATAGCTATTAATATTTACTCTACTGGAGATTATAGATAAGGAAATTTTAACTGTATATTTACTAAAATATTTAAGTAGGAGCTTTTTTGTTTTTGTTTTTTGAGACAGGGTTTCTCTGTGTAACCTTGGCTGTCCTGGATTTGCTTTGTAGACCAGGCTGGCCTCCAACTCACAGGGATCTGCCTGCCTCTGCCTCCCCGAGTGCTGCATTACAGGTGTGTGCCACTGCATCCCACTAAATAGGAGCTATTTTAAACACAAATATCCTATGAAAAATATTTATGAAAAAAGCAACTGCTTTCTGAAACAACAACAAATTCCGAAGAGCAGTAGTGTTTTCTATCCTGCAGCTCTCTCTAACACCTGACTCGGGAAGGGAGGTGGCTGCGTTCTCACGTCTGCTTCTGTAGTCGGTGTCTTATGATGTATTTATTGTCTTGGTTGAAACACATGGAAGTCCCAGCCTCATACAAATATATGTATTTAGAAAATAGCAGATATTTTTCTTTGCTGTCATACCAAAAAAATGCAACTAGTAGTTTTTTTAAATTATGGTGTGTATCTTGAACCATATCAATACACTTTAAAAAAATTAATGGGCTTGCCAGCCTGGTCTACAGAGCAAATTCCAGAACTGACAAGGCTACCTAGAGAAACCCTGTCTCAAAAACAAAATTAGTGGCTTTACTTACTTGTTTGTAGGACAAAGTCTCACTGGAACTTACTCTGTCATAGGCTGGTATCAGACGCACAGGCTACCTGAGTGCCAGGATTCAGGGACTGTGCTACTTTGATCAGCTGAAAAATAAAGGCAGGGGCTGGAGACATGGCTCAGAAGTTAAGAGTGCTGACTGTTCTTCCTAAGGTCCTGAGTGCAATTCCCAGCAACCACATGGTAGCTTATAGCCATCTATAATGAGACTTAGCACCCTCTTCTGGTGTGCAGGCACATATGCACATAGAATACTGTGTAAATAATAAATAATTACTTTTTACAATTTTTAAAAAACAAAATTAATAGATTTAGCCCATGTCTTTAATCCCAGCTCTGAGAAGCAGAAGCCAGCATATCTGTTATCTGTGAGTTTGAGGATACCCTGGGCTACATAGCCGGGTCCAGGCTAGCCAACACTCCACAGACCCTGTCTCAAAAAGCAATAATATAACAACAACAACAATAACAATAATAGACTTAAAACCGCTTTCAAGGACAGTCAGTGGGAAGCTCAGGTCTGGATCTCCCCACCCACAATTCCATGCTTCCCAAGCCATGGAGACTTTCTTTAGGCACATTTGTCAAGACTGGTAAAACAACATCAATAGAGTCTTACCAGAGAAGGCCCATAGTTTACATTAGGATTTAGGTTTTGTGTTGCATACATCTGATAGTTTCTATTTAATTTCTAAAACTTTTAAAATTAACATTAATTACACAAAGGGGTTTTGTTGTTTTGATCATATTCACTCTCCACACCTGCCTTGTACACACACAAACACACACTTAACTGATCTTTTCCCAACTCTTTCCTACTCTCATCTTTGCATGGTATGACCCAACAAATTTACTCAGGGTTGTTTATAGCAACATGGGTAAGGGGTTATCTGCAGAACATGGGAAACTTTTCTTTTCGTTTTGTCATGGTTTGGTTTTGCAAGACAGGGTTTCTCTGTGTAGCCCTGGCTGTCCTGGACTCACTTTGTAGACCAGGCTGACCTTGAACTCACAGAGATCCGGCTGCCTCTGCCTCTCAGAGTGCTGGGATTACAGACATTCACCACTACACCCAGCTGAACATGGGCAATTTAACAGTGACACACCACTGGAAAAAAAGGCCCTCCCTTTCTGGGCAACCATTGACAGTCTATAGATCCTCAAGGGTACAAGGGCCTTGTGAGCTCCTCCGCTGTTTTTTCTTTTAAACAGGGTCTTGCTGCTAAATCCTCATTGGCCTTAAATTTAACAATCTCTTGCCTCAACCTCCCAAGTGGTGGGATTGTAGGAATGCACTACCACATCCGCTAGTGTTAGGGGTTTTGATAAATGTGTAGTAAATGTCCCTACCACTACAGGGTCTTTCAGAATAGGTACTCTGCCCCAGTCATCTGTGACCTACTTGCCCACCCTCTTCTACCTTCCCTCTTGGCAAGCTGTTCTTTTCCCCCACTCACAGCTTTTCCTTCCCAGACCATCTTATGTCTGCAGCTGTATAATACGCGCTTTTTCAGGGCTCTGTTGATGAGTGGTCGTACTCTGCTTCATTAGACTCCATTGGCCTATCTTATGCATGTTGATCAGATTTCACTTTCTGAGAATTCAGAGGATATTTTGAGCGTCTCTGGTTCAAAACAAGAATCCTGCCGGGCAGGGTGGCACATGCCTTTAATCCCAGCACTCAGGGAGACAGAGGCAGGTGGATCTCTGTGAGTTCGAGGCCAGCCTGGTCTACAAAGTGAGTTTCAGGACAGCCAGAGCTACATGAAGAATCCCTCAAAACAAACAAACAACAACAACAAAGCCCACCCACACAAATAATAATAATAATCCTAAGTAATAGCGGTGAAAGTTGCCTTTGTGTCAAGGACTTTCTGTTCCTTCCTGTGAGCTTCGCAAGTAACTGTAAGTAGCAATTGGAGTTATAACCCATGATTTGTAACGAAACATCCAAACCCAGGGAGATAAGACAGCTGTTCCAGGGACACTCAAGTAGGAAGACTGCCAGAATGCAGTCTGTCTGCCTGTATGAGCGCCTGCTCTAACCTGCTTTGCCAGCCCTCCCCCTCTGCATCTCTGCTGCTGCTCTTGAACAATAAACCCGTGGATCATTTTGTTAATTCTTTTTTTTTTCTTCTCTCCTCTTATTTATTCTTATCTTTACAATGCTGGACTTGAACTCAGCGCCTCACAAAAGTAGGCAAGCGCCCTATTCCAGATACATTTGCATAGCACCATCTTTTCTTTAAGAGAAGGGGCAGGGGTTCTGCTGTGTTACCCAGGTTGACTCTCACTCCCGGGCTTGAGTGCTCCGCCTGTCTCAGCCGGAGTCATAGGCATTTGACTCAATGTCTGGCTCAAGTAGTTCCTTTTCTAAGTATAAGAAGTTGCCATTTGCTGGGGAGTGGTAGCACAGGCCTTTGATCCCAGCAGAGACAGGTGAATCTTTGAGTTCAAGGCCAGCCAGGTCTACAGAGTGAGTTCCAGGGCAGCCAGGGCTACACAGAGAAACCATGTCTCAAAAAGCACTACCACCACACACATATACACACACAAGTTGCCATTATAGTGATTCCTGGATTTCTTGGATTTACTAACCAGAAAATACTTCAAAATATGCCTTCAGGTTATCAATTTTATTTTTTAAGTTAGTATTAAAAAAAAAAACCAAACATACAAGCACCACTGTCTCGTTACAATCAAGCAAATAAGACGACATCACTCTCAAAAGAAATGGAAGGTATAACCTTAAAATAAAAGGTAGCCCAGCTGGAGTATGAGGGCGGCAGAACACTTGCTTGGCATGCATGAAGCCCTGGTTCCCATTGTCAGCACTGCAGGAAATGCATGAAGTGACGTACCTGGTCCGTACATCAGTGCACGCCTACAGGTCATAGCATTCTGAGGGCTGACGCTTGAACTACTTAGCATGGAGAAACTTACCTAGAACACACAGGTTGTGGCCTGGCTCACGCCACACCCTCAGTTTTTCTGTGACTTTCACCCCAATCCTTTTGGCTAGGCCAATGGGAGATGCCGCCGTAGCTTCTTAGCAGCTGGGGTTGGGCTGGGTGAGGCTGCTACTGTAGAATTTAGGCCCATCTCTTCTCCTGTATCTCCTCAACCACGGACCCAATTTCAGGTCACACTCTGCCCGTTGGATGCACCGGAGAGATCGTTGCTCGCCAGCCAGGAGGACAGTCTTCCCCGGCTCTGCAGTGCCTGGGGGTTGCATGGAAATATCAGCGGCATGAAGGAGAGGCTGTCCAAGATGCAGGCCCCTGGCCAGGCAGCCATCATGCTGGAGGAACCCCGGTCCTCCCACCACTCCAGAAGAGGTGAGGCCCACTGCCTGGCTGAGGGGCTGTGGACAAGTCTGCGGGTTTCTCTGGGGCAGGCAGAGCCGCCTCCCTCCCTCCCTTTCTACCATCCCTTCCTTCTGGCCTTTCCTTCCCTCTCCTTGGTCTCTTTTCTATTTTTAGCTTCTCCCAGATATATTCATTTATAGGATCTTTTAACGCTATAGGTAAGTGTGGAAAAACAAACAAACAAACAAAATATCCAATACCCAGAGGACAGCACTGTTAGCATTTTGTGTGGTTCAGCATTCTGTCATCTCCCAGCAGAGGTCTCATAGTACGTTTTGAATCTTGTACGTTTTTTTTTTTAGTTAACATTTTGTAAAGGCCCTTTCTGATATGGCTGGAAACGGGCTGGAGGCACTTTCTGAGGGCTGAGAGTAGAGACCCCCACGAGGTGTCTGGGCAGCAAGTGGCAGGGTGGCCGCCCTGACGGGGTGGGACAAAGAGAAAATGGAAGGGCTCATCCTTCCAGGGAGATAGATGGGATGGGATGACCTTCCCAGCCTCTTTGGCCTCTGAGCTGACCAAAACGTTCGGATTCTCTGTAGAAGGGCTGTGGAGTCAGGTGGGGGAGCCTTTTAAACAAGAGGAGGCTAAAGGGAGGGACCTGAGAGGGCTCCCGCTGGACACAAGGCACAGAGAGACGTGGCATGTCTCTACCTCCACCCTTCTAGACCTGGCTCTGTGCCACTGTTAGCTGTCCTTTCTGGGCTTCTGTCGGGGAAGGCAAAGGCAAGCATGGTGGCCGGGAGAACACAGGGTGTAGTCCTAACGTGGACTCAGAGGCTCTCTTCTGAAGGCATGCCTGTTGGCGCTCATGCAAGGTGGCCTCGGGCATCCCTTTCCCAATCGCACCAGACACAGGAGCTGCTGTGAAAACAGCTCAGTGGCTGTAGGCCTGGGTCAGATAGCTAGTGAGGCGCAGACACTGTCTCCAAAGGCCCATGTCTGGCCTTGGTGCTCACAGCTTAAACTGAGGAAATGAAGCAATCAATGGGGCTTCAAAGAGTGAAGGCCGGGCCATTACTAAGGGGCTCACAGCCACGCCCTGGAGGAAAGCGTGAGTTCTGTGCTCTGGAAGCCTGTATCTGGGCCAGGTGCTTTGTGTTTTGCTGTTGACCTCTGCAGCACCCTGATGAGAGAGCTGGGTGCCCTTTGGAGAGGGTGCCCTTTGGAGAGGAGCTCTTCAAAGGCACAACAAAGGCCATGTTGATCAGATAAGCTGCGTGCAGGAGGTAGGGCTGGGACAGGCTTTAAAGAAAGAAATAAGGACGCAGGTGAAGAAGGCAAAGGAGCGTGGGAAGTATGTGGAGAATGAGCAAACGGGCTAGGCCCAGCAGTGAGTGAAGCAAGTTGCAGAATGGAGTGAGGGGTAAGGCAGGGACACTGGGGGATAGCCCTGGATGGTGGACCGAGAAGCTGGAGAGCGAACCGAGGGTGTCAGGTGTCAGGTGTGCTAAATAAGTTCTCCATCCTTGAGCCACATCCCCTGTGTCTTCGAGCAAGTGTTAAAATAAGTAATGTCCCTCAGGGTGGCTTGCATCTTAACCCTAGCTCTTTGGAGACTGAGTCAGGAGAACTGCTGTGGTTTTGAACTAGATAGTCTCCAGACCAGCCTGGGCTACAGTGGATGAGACCTTGCTAGAAAACATGGGCTCTGACAACATGGCTCCGTGGGTGAAGATGCTTGTTATTAAGCCTGATGGCCTGAGTCTGGATTCCTGGGATCCACAGAAGGAGAGAGCCGAGTCCTACAAATTGTCCTATGACGTCCACACACGTGTACCATGGGCCATGTGCCCTCCCTATAAATAAATGTAATTTTAAGAATTTAACATGATTTTTAAAAACTTTATATTTATTTATTTATTTTTGAGATGGGGTTTCGTGTAGCCCAGGCTGGCCTCAAACTCATGATGTACTTAAGGATGACCTTGAACTCTGAGCCTACTGCTCCTACCTTCCAAGCCTTAGGGTTACAGGCCACCTGATTTATGTGGCTCTGGGGATCAAACCCAAGCTTCATGCACTCTTGGCATGGGATCTGGTACTAGAACAAACCACTGAGGTCTTCAAGGGTTGCCAAGGCTCAGGGAAGATGTTCTTGGTTTTGTTTTTGTTTTGAGACAGGGTTTCTCTGTGTAGTCCTGGCTGTCCTGGAACTCACTCTGTAGAGCAGGCTGGCCTCGAGCTCACAGAGATCCTCCTGCCTCTGCCTCCTGAGTGCTGGCATTAAAGGCGTGCACCATCATTGCCCAGCAAGCATGGATATTCTTACATATAACACTTGTGCCAAAGTCCAGTATGGACAAGTCAGCCTTCACTGGGAACTGTGGTTAGAGAGTTTGTGCGGCAGGATGGCTGGCTGAAATATTAACTTAGTGCATTTTCTCCTCATGTCAGCCAGGCATCCATGCTTTCCAATGCTTTGCATAGAGATTTCAAACAGGCAAAATATCAGATGCCGCCTTTCTTGGTGGAAGTTTTGCCTTTGGCTCAGGTGGCAACTTTTATATTTGTATAATTTATCAAAACAGAATTTGAGTTAAATGCAAAAAAAAATTAAAAACAGGTAAATAAAAATAGGGAGCTATAAACATCACATTGTCACCGTCCACCATTGCACTAGTAACCGTTTGTGCTTTTAAAATCACATATATTTGAACAAAAATGAGACTGTGCTCTATACGTGATTTGATTTTAACTTGCTTCGTGTTTGGGAAGGGGTGCTGCTGTCAATGTCGGGGAGCCAGCGGTAGATGTAGTTCCCCAGTTACTTTTCCAAGTAAGGGTCTCGCTGACTCTGCAGCTCACTGACTGGCTAGGCTGACTGAATAAGCTCCAGGGATCCATTTCTCCACCTCCCCATAGTGGAACCACAGATGTGATGCAATGCCTCAACCAACCTTTTACGTGGCTGCCGAGGACCCAAACGAAGGCCTCATTCTTGCACGGCAAGTGCTTTACCAACTGAGCCATCTCCCATCCCTGAACTTCCTTTTTATTTCTTTGCTATTTGTTTATGTTGATGAGTTGATATGCACCACATATGACCTATGGAAGTCGGAAGAGGGCATCAGGTCCCCTGCGTAGTTATAGGCAGTTTCGAGCCATCATGCGGGTGCTGAGAAACAGACCCAGGTACAGCAGCCAGCACTTTTAAGCACTGACCTGAATCTCCAGCCCTCTAAACGTGCTCTCTCCTCTCTCTTATGAATGGCATCAGCAGGTAACCGCTGCACTGGCCACTCACACCGAGTGTTCTGCCTGGTTCCATCTCACCCTGACAAACTTGCTGCCTTTTTATCCGACCTGTTGGCAGAGACCAAGCTATCCTCAAGATTCCCCATTTTTAGCATTTTTTAAAAACAATATTTTTATTTTATGTGCATTGGTGTTTTGTATACATACATGCATATACAGCATGCGTGTCTGTGTGAGGGTGTTGGATCCCCTGGAGCTGGAGTTACAGACAGTTGTGAGCTGCCGTGTGGGCGCTGGGAATTGAACCCTGGTCCTCTAGAAGAGCTGCCAGTGCTGTTAACCACTGAGCCACCTCTCCAGCCCCCATTTGGCATTTTAAAAAACTTATTTCCTTATCTATAGACAGACTGTAGATAGAAAGTCTCTCTCTGTCTCTCAGTCGTAGAAGGCTTGTAGCTTATGTGAGGACATGAATTCAATCCCTGGTAACATACACAATTTCTCTCTCTCTCTCTCTCTCTCTCTCTTTCGGCTGGTGAATATTTTGGAGGTTAGATGATAGATGATGTGGGACCCCCACCCACTGTTGCATGAGGAAAACACATGTCACTGGTAGACCCATCATTTGTGGTCTTCTAGTACAGACTCTACCCCTGCAGTGACTAACATGGTGTTTCTTTGGCAGCGTATTCATAAATTTTTTATTGATTTAAAACTTGGCAGTATTGTTTGCCAACGGACTTGTGTTTCAAAGCACTTGGAGTTAGTCGTGAGAACGGAGAGATTTGTAGGGGAAATTCAAGCAGACATGGGCTTGGTCCTGACGGTGACTCTGGCTTGCTATAAAGCTTCAGACATGCCACAGGCTTGCTCTCTGTTTGGCCAAGCATCCTTGCTATGAACTGGGGGTGATGTTATCTCTCTACCTCACAGGTTTTGGTGAAAAGTAAGAGTGAGGGTCGCATCCAGCAATGACAGATTTTCTTCTTACTCTATTCATGTTACTGAGGTTTCTTACTGGTTGTGGTGTCATTGGAAACCTCTCTGACTTCTGTTCTTTCAGATTCTTTGAGGAAATTTTCTCAAAAATCAAAACTGAAGAAAAAGAGGATTAAGGAAAGCCCAGAAACTCCCAAGAGCTACCCATAAGAAGACCCTCAGGGATGGATGCAGTTCTCCCTGGCTCCCTGAGCTCTTGCATGTATGCTCTGGGAAGGAGGGGGTTGAAGAGGGTAAAGAAAGTTTACTTTATCAAAGGGATACTTAATTTTAAATTATAAATAAATGGGTTGGGAAATAATTCTTCAGACCATTCTTCTTCATTTGGCTGAATTTCATTCATTTATTATTTGCTTAAAAATATTTGAAGCTGGGCTTGCTGATTACACCTTTAATCTCAGCACTCGGGAAGCGGAGCCAGCCTGGTCTACATAGGTCCACATAGGGAGTTCCAGACCAGCCAATGCTACACAATAAAACTCTGTCTCAAAGGAAAAAAAAAAAAATGTTTGGAACTACTTCCTAAGTGGCAGGTAGCCTAGCTATGCAAAGTAAATAGTTGTGCTCATGTGCATGGAGGTCCATCAGAGATCAGTGGGAAAAGAACAAAGGAGTTTATGGATGTTGGCCACAGGAAAGTACAGGATAGGAAAACTGACTGAATGGGCCAGTCAGTGAGAAGCCTGGCAGCCTCCGAATCATCCTGACTTCATCTTATGGGGTAAGCTTGGGGCAGGTGGTGGCAAAGAAGGAGAGATACAGTGGAATGAACTGATGCCACCTGGGTATTGGGGAGATTTCCAGGTTTCTGTGAGCCAAGTATATGGAAGCAGAAGCATGTGGATCTTTGTGAATTCAAGGCCAGCCTGGTCTACAAAGCAAGTCCAGGACAGCCAAGGCTTTACACAGAGAAACCCTATCTCGCAAAAACAAAACAAACTTTATGTCAGATGGTGGTCCTTTAATCCCATCTCTCAGGAGGCAGATTCTCTGTGAGCTCAAGGCCAGCCTGGTCTACAGAATGAGTTCCAGGCCAGCTCCCTACACACAGAGAAACCTGTCTCGAAAAACCAAAAACCAACCAACCAACCAAACAAACAAAAAACAAAACTTTGTTTCATTTATTTATTCATTTATTTGTGGTTTGTGTGGTCCTGCCACATCGTCCTTGTGGGGGTAGAGGATGTGGGGGGGGTCAGTTCTTTTCTTCCACACGGAGTGGGTCCAGGATGGAGCCCAGGCTGTTGGGCACAATGGAAAATGTTTTTTACCTGTTGAGCCATCTTTTTTATTTCTTAGTGCTGGACGTCAAAACCAGGACCTTGTTCATTCCAGACAGCCTGAACCACACTTTCAGCAGCCGGCTGATGGCTTTTGGTGATTAGTGAGAGGCAAGAAAGGAGGAAGCTACAGAAGTAAAAAAAGAAAAAAAAAAAAAAAAAGACCCATCCTTTCCAGCTACAGAATCTAGTTAGGTGTGACTCCAATAAGGAAAGTAGGCTCATAGGCTCAGTGATTGTGTGTGTGTATGTGTGTGTGTGTGTGTGTGTGTGAGGCATGTGGGATCCCCTGGAGCTGGAATTACCCACGTCTTCCTCTGGAAGGGCAAGAAGCACACTTAACCCTGATAGCCTTCTCTCCAGCCCACAAGACCCAGTGATTTTGTTTTATGAGACAGGGTTTCTCAGTGGAGCCCTCGCTGTCTTGAAACTCTATAAAGCAGGTTGGCCTCGAACTCACAGAGATCCTCCTGCACCACCAGCACCAGCACCCCCCAAACCCTCCCACCCCTTCAGCCCCCCGCCCCTCCACCAGCTCTTCTGTCTTTTTTGCAAACACAAGCGACCTTTGGAAACCAGGGTAAATGTGTGAGCCTTTTGTCTCTCACACCTTCACTTTTTATTTGGAAGTGAATTTCAGCACAGAACTGTGAAAAGAGCGTCAGTCTAGGTGAGGCACAGAGTGAAACAGGAGAAGGGACACCTGATGTGGGCGCCGCCCCCTCTTTCCCTTTTACCCAGCACCTCCCGGAAGCCCGTGAAGGGACTGGGTGCGGGGCGGGGGCGGTTACCTGGCTGGTCCACCCCAGTTTCGACAGAGCAGGAGGACTGCGGAGGCCGGCTGGAGGGCGCGTGGTGTGGCGGGGCTCCCAGCAAGCGCGCCGCGGGTCACCGTCTGTGGGGCAGCACCGCCATCTACAGGACCGGACCGCTGCCCTCCACCCAGGCCAAAAGCAGCCCCGCAGAAGAGGGTGAGGCTGGCTTTGGTGTCCTCTTCACTCCTCCCTCAAACGCAGCACGGCCTTCCAAGTCTGGGACGGCAGACCACAGGTTTCTCCACTCAAAGCCAGCGTTCCTCACTTCATCAGCTGGGCCTGGAGCTGCAAACCTCAGCGATGGGGAGGCAGCTCGCGCGATGTTATCAACCTGTCTCAAAGGAAAGAAACTATAATAAAAACAGGGCTCGCGTCCCCGGCAGGATCCTGTGAGATCCAGTCCCACAACTGTTCGGCAACCGCTCGGCTCTAAGCCTCGCTCCCCGCAAACCTGTCGAGCTCGTCGCCGTCCTGGTCTTCTGTCACTGTGACAAAACACGTGCGACGATGAACTTACAAACAGGAAAGTTTTGACATTTTTAAATCGTGGTTTTAGCACCCGTTTAAGCGCGTGCGCGAGCCAGCGGGTGGAGGCCAGGAATTTGTTTATTGGTATATCCTAAACCATTACCGTAGTGCGCAGCCACTTAAAATTCTGCCGAACTAACAAATGAAAGAACACACCTAAACAGCACCCCAAGAGGTTGGTGCGGACGCCCGACTCGCCCGACACGTGGCAGCACACAGTGACACTTTACCTCCTGCTCTTGGCCAGCCTTATTTTCACGGCGTGCAAATAACTGGCAGAGTGACATTTTATTTATTTATTTATTTGTTTAAAGGGTACGAATGTTTTGCCAGCAGGAATGTAAGCCCAGGTCATGTGGACCCGGCGCCCTCCGAGGCCAGAAGATGGCGCTAAATCCCCCGCAATGGACAGTCTTGAGCCTTGTTGAGATGTGAGCTGCGGTGGGCTTGACGGGAACTGAATCCGGGTCTTCTGCAAGAGCAGCCAGTGCTCTTCACTGCCAAGCCACTTCTTCGGGCTCTAGCGCGTTATTCCCGGGGTTAGCGGGATGCTGTCAGCTCAAGCGCTTCCCCGGAGTATGACCTTGTAGTGGTTGGTGGTGCAGACCCCGGCAAGTGCTAGGGAGACTGCGCGGAGGAGGCGTTAGCTGTTTCATCACGTGTTGCCCTGCGCTCTTACGGTAAAGCTAATCCTAGGAAAAAAACAAAACACAGACGAACAAACAAACCAACAATAAGATGGCCGCAGCAGGCCTCAAGAAGGGATCCTCCAGAGAGGAGGTCTTATCTGAGGTGGGTGAGATATGGTTTACTTGCCCCAGCCAGTCCTTAACCCTCTGGTTCAAGCTGTCCTGCTGCCTAAGCCTTCCAGGTAGATGGATCTGCAATCATAGGGCCGTCAACTCCCTAGGTTTGAACCTGAACTTCTGATCCTCCTGCCCCCACCTCCCCAAGTTCTGGGTTTTACATGTGTTGCCATCATGCCTAGTTTACACTAGAGATGGGAGTCCTGGCTTCGGGAATGCTAGGCATGCTCTTTAGCTTCCAGCTGAGCCAAATCTCCAGCTCCTCCCTAAAGCTTTAAATGGAAAAGGCCCCTACCCAGAAATGTCCGGGCTCATCACAGCCCAGCCTGCTCTGACCCTAGCCCCCAGGGTTCTTCCACAATCTCCATAGCAACAGTGCTTGTTCCGGAGATGGCTGAATGCCCCGTCTTCCTTCGTCAGATCTCTGTGTCAAACTTCCCCGCGGCAGCCAGGGAAGCAGCCTTAGGGGCTGGCTCAGCTAAGCCCACTGTCAAGGCTTCCTGACACCTCCCTAACCCCAGCATTGTTCTTTCAGCGTTTAGCCTCCTCCTCCTCTCTTGTTCCCTGTGTTTTAATAGCTAAATTATAAGTCTTTTGTTTTTATGGATTTTGATGGCTTTGAAAGCATTTCTGCACTGAGAGCGTTTGAAGTTCTCTCACGTTTTCTCCTGGCATTCCAGTGTCAGTGTTCACTCTAAACCTCTGGCCTACCTAAGCTTGTTTTGGTTCACGTTGTGCAGTAGAAATCCAGTACGTGTGCTTCTCAATTGGCCGCACACTTGTTCATGGGTGTGTGTGAGTGCGTCTATAGACAGCAGCATTTAGGGAAAAGCCTTCTTTTTTTTTTTTTTTTTTTTTTGAGACAGGGTTTCTCTGTGTAGCCTTAGCTGTCCTGGACTGGCTTTGTAGAACAGGGTGACCTTAAACTGACAGAGATCTGCCTGCCTCTGGCTCCCTACGTGTGGGCCGCTACACCCAGCTTTAAAACCTTTTTTTTTTTTTTAGATTTATTATTTATACAACATTCTGCCTGCACGTGTGTCTTCACGCCAGCAGAGGGCACCAGATCTCACTATAGATGGTTGTGAGCCACCATGTGGTCTCTGGGAATTGACCTCCAGACCTCTGGAAGAACAGCCCGGGTTCTTAACCTCTGAGCCATCTTTTTTTTTTAAAAAATGACCATTTTAGATGTAGCTCTTCTCTATCAAATTCCTGATTTACTTGAAATATCTGTTCTATTTTTTGAATTAGTTTTGTATGTCGGGTTGAAATTTATTGAGCAGAAGCCACTACAACAAAATTTGATGTAATAGATTTGAAAAGGAACTGGTTTTTGTTGTTGTAGTTGTTTTACATTTATTTATTTTGTGTGTGTAGCTCTGGCCTGGCCTGAAATGTACTATGCAGACCAAACTGGCATAGCCACCCTGCCTCTGTTTCTCAAGTATACGGATTAGAGTGAACCCTGCTCCTGGTCTTCATGGTTATTCTTCTGAATATATCATGCCTGAGTTAAATGCCAGGCAAGTTTTAAGAGAAACTTTTTAAAAAAACGTATTTGTTTATTTACTGTGTGCCCACGCTTACAAAGGCATGCTTGAGGGGGTCAGAGGATGACTTGCGGGAGTTGGTTTTCTTTCTACTATAGGGATTGTATTTATGTCATCAGGCTTGGTGACAGGTGTCTATGCCCTTTGAGCCATCTCTGCCAGTCTTGCCTAGGCAGGTTGGAAGTGTCTTTTAAAAAATTCTAAATGTAAAAAAAAAAATTCTAAACATACATAAAATCCTGCCTTTCATGTGCTGCTTCTGAACCCTTTTTATTGTAATTATGTTCACATTTTTTGTGCAACCAGTCTTCAGAACTTCCTCATTGTGTGAAATGGAAACCATACCCGTTAAGCAACCATTTCCCATTTTCCTTTCCCCACAGCTTCTGACAAATCTTCATCCTTTTAGCTTCTGTGAATATTACACTAAAATCATGTAGTAATTTTATTTGGCTTTGTTGTTTTGAGCAAGGTTCCATGTAGCTTAGACTGGCTTCAAACTTAGTATTTAGCCAAGGATGATCATGAGCTGGTCCTCATGCTTCTGACTGTCGAGTGCTGGGAATACAAGTACGTAAAACCATGCTCAGCTGTTGGTTTTCTCAGCATATCAAGGTCCACCCACATTATAGTATTGTCATCATTTCCTTCATGTGCTGAGGTACATGTTAGGCAGAGTACAACTTGAGGGAGCCATTTCTCTTTGACCAGATGAACTGAAGTTGGAACTTGAGTTGTCTTGGTCACAGACATCCTTACCCGCTGAGCAAGCCCGCCAGTCCACATTTTCCTTTTTAAAGACTGGGTTTCACTTTAAGGATGCCACATTTTTACAGCGACAGATATTTGGGGGTCTTTCTACCTTTGACTGTTAAAATGTTGCTATAGACATGGATTATAGATGCGCTGAAATCCTTCCAGTGGAATTGCTGGATCACATAGCAAATATATTTAACCTTTTTTTTTTTTTTTGAGGATCCTCCATATTGTTTCCATAGAACCTAACATTTCCCGTTTCCACAACAGTACACAAGGACCCAATTCCTCCACATCCTCACCACACTTGTTCTAAAACAGTTATCCTAGCAGGTATTAGAACTCACTTCTGGGAGCACTGCTGGATATTCAGTTCAGAGCCTCACACATTTTAACTATTGTTCTGCCACTAAGCCATACCCCAGACCATCTTGAATTTATCTGTAGTAATAACTGTCTGAAGTGTCTGTAGTTTGGTAATATGTGCCACAAGGTAAGCTGTGCATTGTTTGTTAAATAATGCAGACATCAGGAAAATGATAAGCTGAGAGTAGTTTAAACATTACCAGCCATGAGACTGTATGGGAAGTGCTATAACAAAGTTTGGAGTAACATGCTGCACTCAAAATTATGATAATTCAAACTTTTCGCAGAAAGAGAAATTGCAGAGGAAGCAAGCAATGAAATGCAGGTCAAAGTAGGTTTTTGTCCAGGGTACTTTACGGTATTTCAGAGCAAGGCTTCTGGCGTGGGGAGACAGCTCGGCAGTCAAGTGGCTAAGAGGCTGCTTGTCCAGTCTGGTTCTAGCGTCTTTGCCATGTGGCAGCCTACAACCACCTGCATGGAAACGCAGCTCCAGGGCACGTGACATAGTCTCCTGGCCCCCGCAGAGGACCATCCACAGGCCCTTGCACATTTCAAAACATTTAAAATGCTGCCTCATTTCCCCTTACTCTTTTGACTGGCTGTTTCATGATAGAGTTCTAAGATACCTGTCTCCTGTCCATGAGGAAAAGGGGGTTAAAATTCTTCCAGTTGGGGGCAGTTGGAACTGAAACTCAGATGTGGGGGAATAGACTTCGCTCTCATCTTCTCGGCTGAGCCGCCACAAGCGTGGTCACCAATGCTGTCTCCATGGACCTCTGAAACACATCTTCATATTCTTCAACCAGAGCGCTTTTGTTCTAGCTTCGTGCTTCTCTCACACGATTCTCCAGTGAGAACAGTCTACAAATTAAAACCCCTGAATTCCAACCCAAAGTGTCCACAACTCAATTGGAAACATACACTATGAATGCAGGAACACTATTTATTAGATCAATAATTCATTTAGCAATACAAGTACAGAATATATCACAATGCTGGTTACAAACATACTTAGTGTGGCTTAATAGTTACAAATAACAGTGGGTGCTACAAGTAGGTGGGAGTGATATGAAAGGCCGTTCAGACTCAATGAACTGTCTTCAGAATCTATTACTGACCGTAGATATTTAGATATTTCTATATAGAAATCACTGTGGCACTAATGGGGATTTTCCTGTGACGAATGCTTGTGATTCATCTGCAATTATTCCATTAAGGGTTTTGTTTATTTTGAGCCTATTAAACTAAAACCCCTGTTGCTTAATAAGGTATAAAAATAGTACTGACCTGGTAATATTTAATAAAATGTAGCATTCATTCACATAATAAAGTAAAACTAAATTGAAAAGTTTTAGTCACCATGGCAACATTATTTTCCCATAAAAGGAATATACAGATGAGTGATGTTACACAAATGGTACCTGCAATTCAGTGATCCAACATTTTGTGCACCACAACCAAGTTTCCTAGATATCTATATATAGCATATATATTTAATCATAAATTTTACTTTTGAAAAACATGTGCACTTCAACAAACTCATTAAGGCCACTCATGCTAGATACCTAGAACTGCAATTAACAATAGTGTTAAATTCTAAAGCACACTCCTTCAAATCACCATCAGGGAAAAAGCCAGTTTTCTGCCTAAAACATTCCTGAGATTTGGGGACAAAAGAACTACTACTGTTAAAATCTGTACACTAATCCAAATTTTTCTATTTAAGATAAATCTTTTTCCAGGTAATCTGAAGTCCTCTAAAGCCAAGAGGCAAAGCATTAACTTTAAAACAAAAATAAAACTCTTAAAAATCAGTAATTATAAATAAGATTTTTTTTTTTCCAGTAGTAATTTTGCCATCCAGAAAAAGAAGATTGGAAGCTTCAGGGCTAAAAACCCTAGGGGAAAACATTAAAAAAAAAAAAAGTGGCAGTTAGTAACACCTGTTACTTAGCAAACTGTTCTTTGAATTTGCAAAGTTTTGGCCAAAAGCTTGCATCAGACTCAGCTGTTTGCACTATAAAGACAAGTTCAATGGCAGCTCAAAACTTCCAAGCTTGAAGCTGCTGCACTTCCATTGTATTCTTGAGACAGGGTCTGATAGGCTGCCCTGGTTGATTTCAAGTGATCCTCCTGCCTCTGCCTCCCAGGTGGCTGGGATTAAACCTTGTGCCATCACAGGCAGCTTCCTGTACCTAAGGGTCCTCTGGTGGCCACCACAAAGGGCTCTATTCAGACTGATCCTCATGGCAGGGGCCCTGGTAAGCTGGTGTTTAAAGAACAACGTACAGCCATGGAGAAAGGGTCCAAATCCTAAATACGACGTACAAAACCCAGTTGGAGTTGGTGCTATTAAACTGAATGCAAGTGACTCACCCGTGTCACAGACAGCTCCCTCCTGCCCCCAACTGGTGTAGCACCAAGCTTTAGGAATAAGAGAATTTTAAGGGAGGGCGAGATCATAGGCCTTTATTTAAAATAAAGCTGTGGATAATTGTGAGGTAAACTTTAGTTTTTCCTTTGAGATTTTTGTTTGTAGCTCAGGCTGTCTGGAACTTAACATCTTCCTGCCTCACTCAGCCTCCTGAATACTGAGGTTATATAACTCACTACATTCACAGCATCCTTGCTAAAGGGGTATTTCCCACACTTGAAATTAGGTATTACTTTCTCACTAGAATCAGGACATATCAAGTCATTAAGAAAACAGATTGCTACAGTGTAGGCATTAGATTAACTTTTATGAGATAGAGAAAATCATATGAAAGGAGTAGTGAGACGGAGACTGACACTAGCCATGCTGAAGGTTGGGGCTAGCTGTCATCTGACATCACCTGTGATCACAGACTTCTAAAGAACATGTTTTCACTGAGTTAAGTGTGAACCGAGCTGAGGAAGATGAGCCCTAAGTTACCTGACTATGCAAAACGCTGTATGTGCACAACACCAACAACTCAGATTAAATAAAAATAATTCATGTGGAAACTTAAGTTTCAAAATATTTATTGAAAAACAATTTACCATGACATTCCTATACCACAAACATACCACAGGGCTCTAAATAGCCAATAAAAGTATACAAAGCCTATCCTGAAAATGTCTTTGGAGGTATCAAATATATAGGCCTGTGAGGCTCGAGCTGAGTAACTGAGAAACACTCCTCCTCGGTCACACAAACTCCTTGGTAATAGAGGTGACACCCGGCAAGACTGTAATTAAGTGGGAGGGGGACCAGATGGGTAAACTGCAAGAGTATCAATTTATTCTTTGAAGACTTTAATAAGAAATTCAGATAGAGCAATAAATTCAAGTCACTGAACCCAAAGTTGTTGTGTCAGGGGGTGAGCTGGCCTCACCTGCTGGGGTATGTTCCCACTAAGTTCCCTTCTAAGAACCTAAGCCCACTGGCTTAACACTATGATTGCAAATAGCAGTTTCAAACAAAGTTAAATTTGGAAGTTAAAAAAAAAAAGTTTAAGATAAACTCTGAAGCCTCTAAATTAAAGTTTCTGTACTCTACATGATAACTTTGTTTTCCTTTACTCAACGAGCATGCTAAAAGAACAAAATTTGACACATACCCACTTACCTATATACTACTCCAAGCATTCATTGCCAGGAGCAATGTATCTAATGGCCAAGTCAGGAACCCCTGAAAATAGGGGAGAAACCCATATTCTTAACTCCAGAAGCACAAGATGGGCCACTGTGCTAAGAATTGAGGTAACAGCAAAAGATCTTTTTCTTTTTTGTTACATGTCACACTTCGGAATTGAGTATTAGCTCCACATTAAATAACCTGGCTAGCTTTAAAAAATTTTAAAAAATCAAAGCCCCAATCAGTGAAAAAGACATTATCGGAGGATCTTTCCACTTGACTCCTGGATTTCAGTTAAAATGACTGGTTGTACTATTATTATTTTCCACAAAAATGAAGGACTTCCTAAGACTTTTTTTTGTGCATTCAAGCTTCTTAATCCCCACAAACCATACAATAAACCTAAAATTCTCATCTTAACATGAGTAATTTCACGACTCTTAGCCAGTATGTTTGTTAACTACATGGGGTACTAGGGCAGATTAAAATGAGGGTGGCCGCAGCAGACAGTTACAGACTTGCTTATGACACTGCCATCCACGTACCATGACTAAAGATTTGCCACTGACATTGTCCACATCCCATAGTTTTGTATCTGTGATACGCATTAGTACTTTGCACTCTTTCTAAATCAAATCGTTTTATTAGAAAAGACAAGTGCAGGGACTGAAATAATAATCTAAAGCTTCTGGTCCAAATAACACCTTCCACAGTTGCCTGGTCCTTTTAGATCCTTCTGGTCCTGTTAGCACACACTATTAGAGCATCTCACCATTGTACCAAAAACAAAGAGAACTGCTGGTCTACCTGGTGTTCTGTGACTGACAGATCAACACTGGTCCAGTCAGATGAATCTGACAGTCCTCACTGAAATATAGTTCTGGAATGGCTGTATGCACCGATCTGGGAAAGATAGCCAAATCTGTGTCAGGGTGCCCCTGTTCCCCTTTATTAGTACCTGTGTTACTTTTCTATACTGCATATAAAGAGTTTTCCATAAAATTTCCTTAAATACAGTATTGAATACCTCCACATGGAAGAATTATATGTTAAAAAGTTGTTAAAATCATCCTTACATAATAAGAATGCAACTCTTTTAAACTCTTAAATAGTTTTATTTAGGGGTTCTTTTTTTTTCTTTCAGGCTTTCTGAAAAATGAATTATTTTTTAAAAAGGAAAAAAAAAAGGTATCCTGTTGTTCTACTAGGGTGAGAATGTGGGACTACTTATACACGCGGCACATGCTGATATAACTCAATATATGCTTATTCTACAGGAACTGCAATACAGGACTACCCGAAATAGGGTCTTCAATGGACTGGACCAGTGTTTCAATGCAAATGCCAGCCCCAAAACAACATGGTTTTGATTTCACAGTATGAATTCCCCAGAATCTGGGAAAAGGTAATTGTTAGCTGAGGCTGTCCCTCAGCAGCTTGGTCCCTCAACATTCTGAGACATCAGGAAGGACTGCACCACCTCCTCAGTGGATTGGGGGCTGCTGCTGACGTCTTCAAGGGCATCGGTCACTGAATACTGTCGATCTCGCAGCCGGTTCCAGTTAGACAGAACGTTGTGGTACTCAAACACTTTTTCATAATTTCCAATGGAGTTGTAAAGTTTAATGAGGCCTCGGTAATCATATTCTAGTCCACTGTAGCCTTCACCAAACAATTTCTTCCCTAAAAAAGTAACATAAAAAACTTAAATAATGTACAATATTCTATGTTTTGATTTTAATACAAGTTTAACTCTTTTTGTCTGTGTGTTTATTAGTCAAGATGGGGTTTCTCTATATAACCCTGGCTGTCCTCAAACACAGAGATCCACCTGCCTCTGTCTCCCTGGCACTGCAAGGCATGCACCATAACTGCCAGGCACAAGCGAATCTTTAAATAGGCTGGCTTGGCTTTAGTCCTATGGCAGGAAAACAAAACAAAACAATCCCTTTATCAATGCCTCTTAAATCACTCTCATCAATGCAATATCTAAGACTTAATAATATGGAAGATTTACAGAGTCTTTCTTGGTAGCCCTGGCTGTTCTGGAACTCATTATGTAGGACAGGCTGGCCTCAAACTCGAGGCTTGTGCCACCATTCCTGACTAGTTTTGTTTTTTGTTTTTTTGAAACAGAGTTTCACAACGTAGCTCTGGCTGTCCTGGAACTGCCTCTGTAGACCAGGCTGGACTTGAATTCACACAGTTGTGCCTGCCTTTGCCTTCTCAGTGTTCAGATTAAAGGCATACCACTGCCAAGAAAGTTTTGTTTTTAAAGCAAAGTGTGCTGGTTTTGTTGTTGTTACTGTTTCAAGTTGATAGAACGCTGGAGTGTATCTAGGAAGAAGAAAGCTCAGTTGAGGAATTGCTTAGACCGGACTGGCCTGTGTTCACTGCCTGTAAGAGAAGATGTCTTAGCTGGGTACAGTGGTGTGTGCACGCCCCAAGTTCAATGCCAGCCTGGTCTACAAATCAGGTCTAAGAAAGCCAAGGGTACACAGAGAAACCCTGTCTTGAAAAATAAAAAACAAAATAAAAGTTAAGAGATGTTTTGATTGATGATTAATGTGAAAGAGTCTGGCTATTGTGCGTGGCACCATCCTTAGGCAGGAAGTATCCTGGGCTATGTAAGAAAGCTAGCCGGACACGAGTGAGCCAGGGAGCTAGCCAGCAAGCAGCACTTCCCCATGGTTGCTGCCTTGAGTTACTGCCATGACTTTCCTCAATGGGTTTTGACCTGGAAGTGTAAGATGAAATAAACCATTTCCTCCCCAAGTTGCTTTTGGATCATGGTGTTTTGTTATAGTAACAGAAAAAAAGTATAGAGAATATTTAGAACATGCCTATTTTGTATATGAAAGTGAATATAAACCAGGTGTGGTGGTGAACATCTTTAATTCCAGCACTTGTGCGGATCTCTGTGAGTTTGAGGCCAGCGGAGTTTCAGGTCAGTCAGGGCTACACAGAGAAACCCTGTCTTGAAATATCCACCCCCCCACAAAAGCAAAAAGAAAAGGAATATACGAAAATACTTATTCTTCTGCTTTCGTGTAAAATGATACAAAGAAAAATAAGCCAGAAACAAATTAGACTGGTCAACCAAAGCGGGTGCGCTGAGAACTAACTAGGTAGAAGAAATCAAGGAAATTATCCATCATAAGGATCTTAAGAACATTAGTATTTCACGTACTCAGAGATTGATCAAGTAAGTCAATATATATTTGTTAACACACATATGGATCACCATTTGTGACAGAGACAGCAAAGGGAAAGGGCACTCTGTTGAAGAAATGGTACTGCATCAACTATGTAGGTGCATGGAAGAAGTGAAATTTGATTCCTTCTAAGATGAACAATTTTAGGATTGCAGATCTAACCATGAATGGTTACGTAAAGTGTCCAGAAGATGATCTTTTAGAAGAGTACTGGTAGGGAAAAAAATCCCTCAAAATAAACTTAAAAGGAGCTAATGTTAAAAAAAGCACATCACGGCATCCCATTAAACTGAGGAGTTCTTAGGCTGGCTGTGATAGTACATGCCTGTGATTCCAGCATCAGGATGAAGCAGGATGATCAGGACTTCAAGCTACATGAGTCCCTGTGTCAACAAACACGCAACCAAAATGAAATGAAGTGAAAAGAAACAAAACAAGCCACAGGATGAGAGGCCACCTCGCAGCCCAGGCAGCCAATAGGGCTCACAGCCACAGAACATGAAGAGTCCTCTGATCAACAGTGCCAGACGACTCAACATGAAAGTGGGGAAGGACAGTAACAGCAGTTTCATACAATGAGTTAAAACCGTCAAACGGGAACAATCCAAATGCTCTGTGTTCATTAAATGCAGACTAAATAATCTAAGAATGCAGACATTCAGTGATGTCTGATTAAAGTCCACGCCTTTAATCCTAGAATGGGGGAGGCCAGAGGCAGGCCAGCCTGGTCTACAGAGTGTTCCAGGGCAGCCAAAGCTACAAAGAGGAATCGTATCTCAACAAACAAACAAATAAACAAACGATATGGCTCTCTGAACAAGCAAGATTTAAAGGTAACCTACCAATTGCTATAGATCGTAAATATAGTTTCTCAGCGTTTTCATATTGATTCATGTCATAATTATATAAGGATGCCAGATGTCCCACTGAAAGGGCTACTTCATAATCTTCTTGACCAAGAAGCTGCTCCTTAATCTGAATTGCTTTTATGTGCATTTCTTCAGCTTCCTGAAAAATAGGACAAATACATTATCAGACTACACTTTTTTCTTAAAACAATTCTACTCAATGTGCAAGTTTGTTCTAAATATCAACCACAGCTTATAAAAGTCATTAGGTAATAAGATCAAAGAACATCCTATGCCTTTACCAAAAGCTGCTAATGAAAAATATTATGGTTTTAGTAAACTGCATACAAGTTGATGACAGTAATGGTCCTAAAGCCTAAAGTGATAAAGGTAAAGATTAGATGCTCTAAACTAGGTCTGGTACTACATATCTGTATTTCCAACAACAGGCAAGCATGGGCAGGAGGGCTGACAGTTTAAGCCAACCAGGGCTACAAAGAGAAGGTGCTCTCATCAAAAAATCAAAACTATCAAAAAATTTAAAACAGAGCAGTAAAGAGCCTCCTAAAATGAACATGAAGACAGGCATGATAGCACACACCTTTAATTCCTGCAGTGACAGGTAGAAAAGCCAGAACTATGTAGCCAGACCCTGTCTCAAAATAGAAAAAAAATTTTTTTGAGTTACCACATCCCCAAAATTAAACTTGTTAAAAGATGGTCGTGATTTATGCAGACATGTGCATGAGAGCACGTGTACATGCTTCTGTGTATGTATTAGACACACATAAAATTTACAAAGAGAGAGAGAGAGAGACGGAGAGAGATAGAGATCACCTAAGTAGCCCAGGCTGGCACCAAACTAAAAAGCCCTGCCTCAGCCTTCCCAGCACTAAACTTAAAGGAACAACTATTACTACTGACTAGAAACAAAAACCCTAAGGGAGACAGGCGTGCGGGCACACATCTGTAATTCCAGCACCCAGGGAGGCAGAGGCAGGAAGATCACTGTGAGTTTGTGACCAGGCTGGTCTACAAAGAGTCCAGGACAGGCAAAGCTTGAGACACAGAGAAAGCCTATCTCAAAACAAAAACAAAAACACCTAAAACAAACAAACAAAAAACCAAAACTCTAAAAGAAAATTACTGTTAAGTGTATTGCTAGATTTTGTAGCTCTTCTCTGAATACTTAACTACAGGCTAGACATTATGCTAAAACCTAAACATACTATGCTAAGAGATATGACTAAAATCTGACTAAGATACCACCTTTTTGGATCTAAAACCCTTTTTCGTGGTCTTGATTCTGTCATTTCACTTACAATTTGACGACTCATTATTTTCTTAGCTCCTTTGGAGTTAGGTAAAATAATTATATGCTTTATTATTTAAAATTGAAGACTTACTATTTTAAATTAACTAATGTTTGGAAATAAAAGAATGTAAAACCCCTTTACCTTAAATTTTCTCATTGACTGATAAAGTCGTCCAAGGTTACCATAGTGTTTTGCAGTCTGTACATTAAATTCTCCAAAAGCTTTCTTAGCTAGCTGGAGAGAGGACAAGTGCAAGTCATGTGCTTCTTGAAGCAACCTCTGCTCCGTCTCTTTGTTATGACAGTCAATTGCAATCTCCTCTAAAATGAGTGCTGAACAAAGAAAGTGACAAATTAGGAAACTGAAAATTCACTCAACATTTCATTGAAAATTGAAGACTGTAGTATTAACTGGATACTGACTACACAGCTGTATCAACAGACCACATACTGATGTGGTCTAGAACTGGCCAATATCAAAGTATTCTACATTTGGGGGATTTTTGTTGTTGTTGTTTTGCTTTGTTTTCTGAGCTGGGCTCTTGATTTGTAGCCCAGGCTGGCTTTGAATTCATGGCAATCCTCCTGTTTCAACTGCTTTCTAATGTTGGGATTCCATATGTGTGCTATTGTGTTCGCCAAACTACCATACTTCAACAGCACTATTTTGGGGAAGCTGCTCTATTTATACAGAATATTCATTCAAATTAAGGGGGAAATGGTGTACCTTAAATTATTTTGTAGAATCAGCTTCTACTGCAATAGTCAGCTACACTTAATAGGTGGAAATTTGCTTTTAAAGAAAACAGCCACCTGGGAATGGTAGTGAATGCCTATGTGAACGGGGAAGCCGAGGCAGCTGGATTGGGAGTTTAAGGATAGCCTTGGCTACAGGAGAAGTTCAAGGGCAGCCTGGAGACCTTGTCTCAAAAAAACCAAATCAACAAATAAACAAACAAAAAAGTGAAGAGTAATGACAGAAGTTAAAGTACGCAATTTCAAGGAGTATTTTAAGCACTTCTGACAATTCTGCAACCGCCCTTTAAAATATAACCTCTAACCATACAGAACTGAGAAACAAACAAACAGCAACAACAACAAAAAACAAGTTTCCTCCTATTTTCTCCACCAACCCAATCAGGCCAGAAGACATGTCAGTTTCAAAGTGCCATTCAAAGTTTTCAAATCCCATAAGACCTAAAGAATACAGATATTACCAGCTAATTTTATTTTACTGGCATTGTACAAAGGTAGTAAATAGAAAGATACTTTATGGCAGCATTTTTTTTTAAAGAAGGTTTAAAACAGTTTTAATACCAGAGATAAGAGTAAGAAGCTTAGAAGAAAAGTACACACCTATGTATATTAAATAAAATGTACATGATGTAATAGGTAAAAAAATAACAGATTATAAAGCTGGAAGAGTTATTAACTTTTCTCCCAACATTTATTTATTGTATGTGTGGCAGGGACTGAATTTAAAATGTAGGGCTTGGCAGCAAGTCCATTTACTCCCTTAGCCACCCCACACTGGCCCTTTATTATTAAAGAAAAAAAGGGCTACACTAATCAACAAAATGGCGATTCAGTATTAGTGAGGCTTGTGGAACAATTTATTTTTCTTATTATCTAACTTAATTGCTAGGATTAGAGTAAGACTCACTGACATGCACATAACCACAAGGCTGGCCTAGTCACAGCAGGATCGATACATTAAGAGAAAGCACTGGTGAGGGTTAGCCGAAAAGTTAAAATAAGGAAGTGCTATTGGGGAAGCACTTAAAAGCTGAGGCAGAGGAAAGCTACACTGTGAGCTCTGTGGAAGCCCTCAGCCCCCCTGCGCCACTGTGGGGTCATCCGCACTGCTCCTCTGTCTTACTCAAAGTAAGGGGAAGGAGGGAGGAAGTAAAACGAACAATGTTACGTGAAAGAAGTGAATCACAGAGTTGAGAAAACTACTTTAGTTCATATATCCATACAAGCTAACAGCCGTGTTTTATGCCATATATCATATCATCTGAGACTAGATTACAAAGGGTACCTTTCACCCTCTTTGAAGAAGCCAAAAGAAGATGATCTTCAGGTAGGATGTGGGTAATGATACCAATGGATCTTTCTGCATGAAATCTGTAATACACATAGATATACTAGTGTTTCTTTTTAGTTAACAGTAACAACATGTATTATTATATTGGCAGAAAGTACTAGTAAACTAAAAATGAATCAAAGAGTTTTGGGGCTGGAGAAGTACAGTTAAGAGCACTTGTTCCTCTTCCATGGGACCCAAGTTCAAGCGCAAGCACGCACACTGGGTGGCTCACAATTTCATGTAACTCCAGCTCCAGAGGGTGACACTCGTTTCTGGTCTCCATGGGCATCTGCAATTATGTGGCATGTGCTTGTACACACACACACACTCACTCACTCTGACACATACTCATAAATCTTAAAAAAAAAAAAAAAGTTTCAAGGTTCCAAGGTTCAGATTTCGTTTCGTTTTGATGAACCAGGAATGACACCCAGGACCTCTTAGATGATAAGCTTCATCTGCAGGCCCAAATTTTCTATCTGTTGTAAATTAAACTTTTAACACCCACTGCATTCTCACCTCCCTCTAAACAAAAGTCCTCATTACAGATTGACAAGACGCACTCTTCTGCCACTTCTTTGACATCATTTCCTGCCATTCCCACAGCAACTCTCCAGCCACACGTGCCTAGCAATTTCTGGATGAAATCTGTTCTCACTCTAGCATTTGCTCTTCTTTCTCTGGAGTGCTTTCCCCTCCATATGCACATGGTTCACTTTCACTGAAGAGAGTACATAAAGTCCCCCCAAAAATCACTCAGCCGTCTAATTTTCTACCCACAGTAACATCTGGTTATCTGTTCGCAGCCCAGCCCACAAACAAAAGGTAAATGACTTGCTTATATACTTGCTACTCCCTTACAACTCAAACTTCTTTTAAAATAAGATTTCTTTTTATCACTTTAAATTATGTTATCTGAGTGTGGATATGTGCATATGAGAAGCCCACAGAGTCCAGGTGTTACATGTCTCTTGGGCTGGAGTTGCAGGTGGTTTAAGTTACCAGATACAGTTTTTGCGAAAGAACAGTATCCATTCTGAACCACAGAACCATTTCTCTAGCTCCCCAATCAAACTTATCTCCACCTATCTTCATATTCACTAATTCTCTTTAGTTGTTAACTATAGTGTTGTTAAACTTGTCTGTAGAGTTTTAACATCAACGACAATACAGGAGCCTTTTCCTCAGCTCTGTTGCTTGCTTGCTTTGAGAGAAGATTTTATTTACTAGCCTAGATTGGTAATTCATAGCAATACTCACCTTGAGTATTAGTGTTAGCCACCACACTTTTTAGTATATTCAGAGGTAGTACATTTACCATTGTAATCAATTTTAGGGCATTTTTATCACTTAAAAAAACAAAAAAACAAACCTATATACACCTAGCAATTCCCATATCCTTCCAACACCCAGATCTAAGAAATCATTCACTTTCTGTTTCTAGATTTGCTTATCTGAATACAAATAAATAAAACCACATAGAGTGTAATCCTTTGTGACGAATTTCTGAAAGTTAGCATTTTTTCAAGGCTCAACCATAATGGAGGATGTATTTTGTTTCATTTAAAATTCTCAGCTCGGAAGCAGGTGGCTCATTTCAGTCCAGAGTACAAGAACAGCCTGGGTAACAGCTAGAACCCCTGAAAAAAGTAAAGCCTGCCTTTGAACAAGTTTGTTTTGTGTGTGTGGGTTTTGTTTGTTTTTTAAAGAGAAAGGAGTCTTGCTGTGCAGCCTAAGCTGGCCTAGAACTCACTGTATAGTATAGACTGCCCCTAGATTTGTTTTTTTCTTTCCTTTTTCAGGCTGTTAGAAGAAAGCTAGTAGGAGCTTCAGTCTTCTCCTCCATCACATAGCTCTCAGGGATGGAACTCAGGTTGTCATGCTTGGGAGCAAGTGCCTTAAATTCTTGATCTTCCAGACCCAGCATGTGTGCGGATTACAGGTACGTCTTATACCTGGCCTGCTTTTGTCTTCATTTTCCTCCAAAATATTACTGGTTTCTTCTTTTATATCAGATCTAGAAAATTTTCTTTGTAAGGGACTATACAGTAAATACTTTGTGATATTGGCAACATATTTTCATAACTACTTAACTCTTCAATCATGGCATGAAACAGTCATAGGAAATAGAGAAACTATGAGCATATCTGACCCACAAAAATATTTTGCATGTGGGCCACTGTCATGGCTGAGGATTTACTGTCCATTATATGTTGCTGGGGATTTTTCTCGCTCTTGCAAGCTTAGTTACACATTAAAAAGAACAGCTATAATTTATATATCCAGTTTTTGTTTTTTCAGCAATAAGTTTGTAGGTTGTTTTTAGGTTGTCAATTTGCCATTGAGCCAGAGGGTACAAATTACTCAAAAAACAAAAAATAAAACCCCAAACCTGAAATACTGAAAAGCTCATTCCATATAAAAACAGACAAATCTTAATATAAAACCACAAGCCTAAATGGATGCCTTAAAAATTGGGATGATATTTAAATGACTTCAAAAACATTTGATACCAACAGGAAGACAAGTTTATTCATATAAAAATTAAGGACTACTACACTAGGGGGAAAACAGTATTATAATTCTCAGAAAAGAAAGTGGAACTTACAGTGCATTGTCAAATTTTCCAGAACTGTACTGGTGAACATAGGAAGAATAAGCCAGGTCTTCATGAGCTGTTGCTACGTGAATATTTTTGCCACCAAACACTGACTGCCGAATGTCAAGTGCTGCCTGAAAGAATCGTAACGACATTTAACAGTTCTATATACTACTGAAGTTAAGGGAACTATCTGCACGCTTATATTTCAAATGGGCAAGTCTTGCTAGATTCAAACAAGAGCAGAACATGCAAGTCACTCCATGACCTGATTATGTGAAGACACCTGTCTGGAAAGCCACATGAGTTGTTTTTCAGCCTTAAGACCAAGTGCATATAAGGCAGCTCCACCAGACTCACACCTCAGCCCTAACAGCTTCTTCTACACCCTTCTTTAGACGAGAACTGCAAAAATTAGTGATATCTTGTCTAGTGCCATGGTACAGGACATCATTTACCTGAAGTTAAAATTGCATGGTCTAAATCTAATGCTAGACTGACACTTGATAAATCCGCCACAAAATTAAGCCATCAACAAAGCAAATTACAACAGAAAGTACAGTGGAACAGACCCATCACCTGATGATTCTAGTCCTGGATGAATCTTTCAATTCTTAAAACATTTGACTCTTAAGCCTTTATACCTAGCAAAAGTGAGGTGAGGCCTACAGAAGAAAGGCAGGGCTCAGAGTTATCTATCTATCCACCCATCTATCCTTCCACCTATCCATTCATCCATCTATCTATTTTAAGTTGGTCTGCTACTACTTTGTAAAATTATTTTATGTGCATTGGTATTCTGCCTGCATGAACATCTATGTGAGGTTATCAGATCCCCAGGAACTGCAGTTACAGATGGTTGTGAACTGCCATGAGAGTGCTGGGAACTGGACCTGGGTCCTCTAGAAGAGCAGCCAGGGCTCTTAGCTGCTGGGCCATCCCTCTAGCCCCTCAAAGAGTTATTTTACATATGGTTTAGAAATAAGAAACAGGGCTGGAGAGATGGCTCAGAGGTTAAGAGCACTGGCTGTTCTACCAAAGGTCTTGAGTTCAATTCCCAGCAACCACATGGTGGTGCATAGGCATTTATAATGAGATCCTGTGCCCTCTTCTGGCATTGTAGGTGTACATGCAGGCAGAATAATGTATAAATAATAAATACATAAATCTTAAAAAAAAAAAAAAGAAAAGAAATAACACAAATATAGGTCAGCAAGTCAACTTAGGTTTAAAGGAAAGGGAAATAACCAATAACATACCTGGTAAATTGCAACAGACTGACAGATATTGTCTACATTGAGTAAGTAGAATCCATAATCCAGCAGCGTATCAGAGTATTTTGGGTGTTTAGATCCAAAATGATCTCTATGAAAAGATACAGAACTATTAGCATATACAACTGAGAAACATATTAAAACAGCCTCTTTAGTAACAATCACCTACCGTGCCAGATACACTGCATGTTTAATTAACTGCTCTGCCTTCTTAAATTCTCGTTTGACTACACAAGCCTAAAAACAAAGAGAGGAATTATTAAACAACTCTCAAACAGTTCATTAGTGTGCTACAGTAAGTATGGTTTGAGTTCACACTATAATCGCTAATAATAAAAAACAACACTTCAGAGATTCTTTCAATTTGTAATTTCTTTCTAAGTCTCTAACAATTTTCTAAGAAACAGATCTGTAAACAACTTGGGAAAATTCTGGCATTTCCAGCATCAATCTTTTATAACAGCTGGGCAGTGGTGGCATAGACCTTTATCCCAGCACTCAGAAAGCAGAGGCGGGCTGATCTCTGAGACCAAGGCCAGTCCAGCCTGGTTTACAGGGCAGTCAAAGCTACACAGAGAAACTTTGCCTCAAAACATAAAAACACCCAAAAAATCCCTGTTATAACAAAAGTAATCCACAAGCTGCTAAATGCTTATCCTTTTATAGTATTAAAATGCTGGGGGGAGGACTCAGCATAGGATTTTTAAGTATATATTCCATTTCTGGAATGGGCCAAAATAAACTTTTCTCACTGTCTCTCTCTCTCTATATATATATGTGTACATCTTTCTTTCCTTCTCCCCTGTCCCCCACCCCAAGACAAGGTTTCTCTGTGTAGTCCTGACTGTCCTGGACTTGCTTTGAGACCAGGCTGGCCTCGAAGTCACAGACATCCGCCTGCCTCTGCCTTCCTACCTCCCGAGTGCTGGGATTAAGGCGGTTGACACCTTGCCCAGGATATGTATATTTTTTTAAATGAATAGTTTTTATGTGTGTGGGTGTTTTGCCTATATATAGCCAAGAAGAAGGTGTCAGATCTCCTGAAAGTAGAGTTATAGGTGTTTGTGAGCTGCAGTGTGGGTGCTGATAATCAAACCTGGGTACCCTAGAAAAGCAGCCAGTGCTTAACTGCTGATGCATCTCTCCAGTCTCATACTTTAAATTATTTATAAATTATTCATTCTGTGCATTTGCACACACATACACATGAATAGAATCTGTGGAGGTCAGAAGACAGCTTACAGTACTTTGTTCTTTCCTTCTACCACATGAGTCTCCCAGGGGTTAAATTCAGGTGTCATGCTTGGTGGCAGGTGCCTTTATCCACTGAGCTATCTGATTGGACCTTTTTTTAAATAACACCTGCTACTTAGAGGTGATGCTATTTAGGACTTTCCCCCACTAGTTTATGAGAATAAACAAGATCTGGGACATAAGGTTATCATGGCCACAGGATCACACAATAATTTTTATATGTACAGAAATTCAAGTTTCCATTTTTTAAAAATTGAACCATGATTGCCAGTTTTTGAAATCTAATACCATGTGCATATGTTATTTCACACAGATACATGCATTTTTAAAAAGATTTATTTGTTATTTATATAGTATTCTACCTGCATTGAGGCCTGCATGCTGGAAGAGGGCACCAGATCTCATTATAGATGGTTGTGAGCCACCACATGGTTGCTGGGAATTGAACTCAGGACCTTTGGAAGAGGAGCCAGTGCTCTTAACCTCTGAGCCATCTCTCCAGATCCACAGATACATATTTAATGTTTAAATTAAGCAAGTTAATATCCTTTCCTCATGTGGATGTTATCTGAATATTTATATTGCTATTAGAATTGCTCTAGAGATCCAGGCACATTGGTACATGCCTGTGAGCCAAGGATTTGAGAGTGCCATGACTACACAGAAAGCTTAAGGCTAGCCAGGTACAGACCAAGATCACAATTCAACCGAAATTTTTAGCAGTTCACAAAAACAGTGGTGTTTCTACTTATTTATTTAGCAGTAGTGTTTTCTAATCCAAAAATTTGAACTGACTCAGAATAAACCAACCAAAATGAAATATTCAATTGAGTAACTTCTAGACAAAGATTATATATGAAAGTTCAAAGCTTTAAGGCTCCTGTAAAATGAAACAGAAACTTTAAGGTACTAATAAATAGCTTCAAAGAGTTCATATACTTATTTACAGAAAAGAAACTAGAAACGCCGAGCAAGATGGTGTATGCCTTTAATTTCAGGACTTGGGAGGCAGAGGCAGGATCTCTGTGAGTTTGAGGGCAGCCTGGTAGACAAAGTGAGTCCAGGACAGCCAGGGCTACACAGAGAAACCCTGTGTGTCTCTGTGTGTGTGTATGTGTGTTGGGGGGGGGGGATAAGAGAAACTAGAGAAAAAAAAAATCAAATAAAGACTGTCTCCCAGGTCAAGTGTAACAAGCTATGTTGCTATAAAATGAAATCCTAGGAGGAAGTTAAATATACTAGGCACCCATCTCTGAGTAAGAAACTGAAGTTACTGTACAGCTTTAAGGAAAACAAAAAATAGCACCAAATAGCTGAAACAATTATTTCAAGGTTTCTCTGATAAAGGAAAATTAGATAAAAATGTATGAACAGTTTTTTGTTTGTTAAGTTTTTGTTGTTATTGCTAAGTTTTTTGAGAAGGAGTTTCACTATGTAGCCCTGGATGTCCCAGAATTCACTATGTGGACCAGGTTAACCTCAGAGACCCACCTGTCTCTGCCTCCCAAGTGCTAGGACCAAAGGTGTGGGGCACCACACCCAGTCATGGGACAGTTTCGATTAGTAACTAAATTTCTAAAACTAAGCAAAAAAACTCAGAGAATAGATCAAGTTAGTTGTAGATCAGCTAAGTTATTAAAGACTTGATTAACAATTTAAAGCCAAATAAGTCCTATAAACATTTATTGTTTCACACTATATTCACCTTAGATGCTTGTCTTAAAACGTCCACCACAACTCTGACTGGCAAACCCGATGTAATCTCCTTCATTGCCTCCACGCACCACTTGTAAGCCTTTGAAAACATTGAAGAGAAACAAAAGTAACAACCTCAACAGAGTATTTAATGAAATCATTGTGAATTTACCCTACAAGATTTCAACTACTTAAAGACACAAATTACCATTTTTTTAAGATTTATTTTTTATTTATACAGCATTCTGCCTGTGCATGTGTACCTGTACACCAGATCTCACTATAGATGGTTATGAGCCAGGACATGGTTGCTAGGAATTGAACTCAAGACCTTTGAAAGAATAGCCATTGTTCTTAACCTCTGAGCCATCTCGTCAGCTCCGACATACAAATTATTTACAACTGAAATTTTCTGAGACTATGTTTTTAAAGTATGAGTCAATCACACTCTTACATCTCTACTTTTTCTGAAGCCAAGTGTGGCGGTGCATGTCTGTAATTCTAGAATCAGGGAGGAGGATTTTCCTGAGTTCAATGAATTAGAGGTGATCTTAGGAGTGCTATCAAACACTCCTCCTCAAAACCACACTTTTCTAAATGTCACAGACACTCTGGAAGTGAGGCAGCTGTATTTCCCAGAACCCTTTGCATGCAGCACCTCCCACTGCCTCAGGAAGCACTGCCTTTCTCCTAGCCCATTCATTTACCAAGCTTTTAGACTTTGGTCCTGGATTAAATTTCCTGTATTTTCTTTCTCCTTCTGTCATATTGTACTGTCTCTGTCTCTTCTTCCTTCCCTCTCTCCCCCCTCTTCATTCACCCTTTCTTTCTGAGATAGGATTCACTATGTAACCTTGGCTTCCCTGGAGCTTGCTATGTAGATCAGGCTGGCCTCAATCTGCCTGTCTCCCAGGTGCTAGGATTAAAGGTGTGTGCTATTATACCTAGCTATTATTTTCTATGTTGTCTGTTTAGTAGGGCCTACTTTATGCTCCATATTGTTCTAATAAGTACTTCATTGATGGCTGATCGGGTGGGACCTTCACTGGGCGGGTGGACCTGAGGGCTCTAAGAAAGCAGGCTGAGCAGGCCATGGGAAGCAAGCCAGAAAGCTGCCCTCCTTCATGTGCTCTGCATCTGTTCCTGCCTCCAGTTTTTTGCCTTGAGTTCTTACCCTGATGTTAAGATGAAATAAACTCTTCTTCCTCTAAGTTGCTTTTGGTTTCAGTGTTTTATCACAGAGGTAAAACCCTGAGATAGCTAGCTACTAAATAGGGTGATTTCGTTTCAAAGTAATACACTAACATTTTTGAAACTATGGTACCTATAATGCAGCCTCGGTGGTAAGGTGCTTGCCAAATTAAATACTTATGTTCAAACTTGGGTTTAAAATAGTTAATCCAAAATGACATATAAACAAATGTCAATTAACAAAGGATTTTCTTTAAAACAAGCTGGGCAGACAAATACTTATACAAAATGTGTAAGAGCCCCAGATTTCACTTCATATATTCAGATCCATCTCACAAATGCTGCTTTTGCCAACTTACCTCATCATAATGGCTCTTTGCAAACAAGAGTGCACACAGTTCTCCGTAGAGGGCAGCTCTGTTTGCTTGCTGGCCATGTTTGGACAGCTTCTCCATGTATGTCTGAGCTAATTTAAACGTTTCCTCACCTAGATGATATTTGCAATTTCCATTTCGCACATGAAGCAACCTGAAAAAGACAAGAGTCCTTTAGCTTTGATACTTCCAGCGCAGTGACTCTGGATGCTGCGCCTAAACGACAAGACAGCGGCTGCATCTGAAAGAGCCGTCCTGTCTATAGTGTCACTGCTAACGCTGAAGGTTTTTTGTGATTAATCTCTCTCTAAACGTTAAAATGTGCTGTTTACTCAGCATGTGCTAAACAAAGAAACAAAAACCCTTATATTCCAAATTCAAATATAATATAGAAAATGTGAAAAATTAAAAAAAAATCAATCTGCCATTACCATCTGCCATTACCTTTCTAACTTTTTTCTTTTAATGTCTGTGCACCATTTCATCAGCTGGCACTACTCCCATCATGCTGCTTTGTAAGTACTCGCTCCTGCTTACTGTTACATTAAGGTAAATTCAATGACAAAACTATGTTAACTATTTGCCCTACACCCCCTGTGGCAGAAAAACCTATGCTACAGAAAACAATGCACAATCTGCTAATAATCTAATGAGAATGGAAGAGTATCAACATGCTTTAGATCAGACTAAACTCTAGGCAGTGGACTACATACATCAAAGAAACCAAGCAGGGCATTAATATCAGCACTCTAGAGACAGAGCTAACTGTCTAAAAGTAAGTAAAATCAAATAAATAGACAGACATATCAAAGCACCTGAGAAGACATAAGTAGGTGGTTGAGCCTTTGCCTACAATGCGTGAGGGCCTCTGTTCATTCCCTAGCACTACAGAAGAAGGAGAGGGATGGAAGGATAACTAATCACACTGCTCTAGAGTGCTGGGTGGAATGACTATTTTTGAGCAGGGAAATCAAGTATGAAGAAGCTAAGCAGCATAAAAGAGTAAAAAAACAACAGATAATTGAGTGAGGCTGCTGGCGCTGGCACAAGCCCTGCACAAACCTGCCTGGACTACAGAATGGGTTCAACGCCACCTACGGTGACTTAGCAAGGCCTTGCCCACAATAAATAAAAACGTAAATAAATAAGTGTGTGAGTGAGCGAGTGAATGAATAAATACTAGGGCTGAAAATGTGGTTCACCTGGCAGCAAGCTTGTTTTGCATACATCAAACCCCAGTCCACACATACTAGACATGGTGGAATGAACCTATCATCCAGCACGTGGACTGTAGATTCAGGAGGAGCAGATGTTAAAGGTAATTCTCAGCTACACAGCTAGTTCAAAGTTAGCCTGGGACCCTGTCTCAAATACTAGTAATAATAAAAAGGAGATTTCGCTTGTGATAGAGCATTTTACTATGTAAAAACACTTGGGTCCAATTGCTAGCATTGAAAACAAAACCTGGAAAAACATTTTTTTTCATGCTATATCCAAAATACTAACATATCAGCAAACCAAAATGAGAAACACTCTAATAACCTAAAAGTCTATCCCTTCTTTTATATTAGGGGACAGACAGAGGAAGAACTGCAGATAGTATCAGGCATATTCAGGGTGATATGGTTTTAGACTGACTGGATAACCCCCCCCCCCAAAGGCACAAGGGCATAAGGATTGCTGATTAAGAAAACATATTGGGGGAGGGGGCTACGACTGGGATACAAAGTATATAACCTGTGATTAATATAAAATAAAAATGTTAAAATTAAAAAAAAAGAAAACATATTCAGTGCTGTGCACTGGCCTTCAATCCTAGCAGAGGGAATCTAGGAACAGCTTGGTGTTTTGATCCCAGCAGAGGGAATCTAAGAACAGCTTGATCTTTTAAAAAGGTAGTGCATATGATGTTCTGACACCCTCAGGGTCAGTTTTTACGCCACTAAATTTTCTAGCTATAAGAGTTTAGTGAAGAATAAGAGAGAAACAAACTGCTTGGTGATATAATCCTAGCTAGGGCAGCTGGGGCATGACAAATGTGAAGTCAGCTGAGGGTACATAGCTAGACCCTGTCTGAAGAAGGCGAGAAGAAAGGAAGAAAAGAGGAAGAACGAGAGGGTGCCAAGTGTATCTGGAATACGCTGTGTAGAGGACTCTGTACAGGAAGATGAGGAAAGAAAGAAGTCATGTAAGATGATTTAGTTCCAACAGCAGGAAACATGATTTCACTTGGCCAGTAGAGCAATGCTATTTAATAGAATTTCCTCAAGTGCTAGAGATGTTCTAAGCTAAGTGTGAGGGTGCACATCTGTAACAGTGGCACTGCAGAGGCTGAGGCAAGGAAACCTTGAATTTGAGAGCCTTTGGGGGGGGGTAGCCAACCAACAAAAAACCCTCAAAAATCCTATTTGTGATAGCAAAGCCACCAGAATGAAGCCCTTATAACAGGCCAGAACTGAATATCCAAGGGGGGATTACTATTAGAGATGCAGGTGTGAATGAGAGAAGTACAGATGATACACTTCACAGGGAAAGAGAGCAGGAGCTGCCAATGTACTTCACCATGCGCACTCCAGGATGATCATCTCTGACCATCACTGAGTTAACTGGCACATGACAGGGCAACAGACTATTTGAGGAGGAGAAGATGTTAAAGGTAATTCTCAGCTACACAGCTGGTTCAGAGTTAGCCTGGGATGCCAGAAAGGTACTGCTTGTTTTTTCCAGTCCTTGCTGGTGGTCTATTCAAACAAAAGGGCAATTAAACACAGAGACCCGGGCTGGAGAGATTGCTCAGAGGTTAAGAGCACTGACTGTGCTTCCAAAGGTCCTGAGTTCAATTCCCAGCAACCACATGGTGGCTTCCAACCATCTAATGCAGACAGAACATTGTATATATAAAAAATAAATAAATCTTTAAAAAAACAAAACATACAGACCCATTAGGTTGTGTGTCCATCTGGCCTGAGAGTAAGCAGAATTAAAGATCCAAGAAACTT
>CM053746.1:33197664-33286781 GCA_028658305.1 Pachyuromys duprasi | reverse complement strand
AGAAATATGCTCCAAAATAAAAAGACAAGTGTGCCGGGTATGATAGCACACACCTGTAATTCCAGCACTCAGGAAGGCAGAGGCAGGCAGATCTCTGCAAGTTCGAGGCCAGCCTGGTCTACAAAACAAGTCCAAGACAGTCAAAGCTACACATAGAAACTCTGTTTTGAAAAACAAAACAAAAGACAAATGGGCTAGGCTCAACAATTGCTTCCCAAGCCTGACACCCTGAGTCTGGACCGCCAGAATACACATAAATACAGAGTAGCAGAAGCACCAATGATCCCAGTGCAGCCCTAGTAGGAGATGGGAGGTGTGAACAAGAGACTTACTGGAAGCTCACAGGTTAGTGAGCCTGGCATGTGGAGCAGTGAACGTGAAGAGTAAGTGCAAGGGCAGAGTCTGCACCCAAACATGAGAACCTGCTTCAAAACAAAAGCCACCAAGCCCCTCAGTAATTGCTTTACACTTAGTTATAAAGCAAATGTATGTTCCTTGACCTTTCCCATTATGTATAAAGTATAACTGTTATTATCATGTTGTTCAAGGGTTTTCATTGAGCTGTAGTCCCATGCCATGGAATTTGCTATCATAGCATTTGGTGGTGGGCTTTTGTCTACTCATAAACTTTGTTTTTACAGTGAAAAAATCTATTACTGGTTGCTGAACAAGGTAAGTACACTTAATATTACTGAATTTTTTATACATTTTCAAATAATTTATTTTATGTTCACTGCTGTTTTGCCTGCATGTATGTCTGTGTGATGGTATCAGAAGCCTTGGAACTAGAGCTACAGACAGGTATGAGCTGCCATGTGGTGCTGGAAATTGAATCTAGGTTCTCTGGAAAAACAGTCAGGGCTCTTAACTGCTGAGCCATCTCTCCAGCCCTATATACATTTTTTTTTATGATGTTATGTGTATGAGTGTTTTGCCTGTGTGTATGCCTATGTACCAAATGTATGCCTATTGTCCTTGAAGGCCAGAAGAAGGTATTGGATCACCTAAAAGTAGAGTTACAGCTAGTTGCTGGCTGTCATGTGACAGGAACTGTATTTGAATCCTCTGGGAGAGCAGCCAGTGCTCTTAACCACCCAGCCTGCTCTCTTGCCTTCAAATTATATATTTAAAAATGGTATTAGTGGCAAATTTTATGGTATATGTTTTAGTGGCTTTTTTCTTTTAAGAGAACTTGTCTCCAATTTGTAATCCAAGAACTTATGTAGAGGCAGGAGGACCAGAGTTTAGCAAGCTCAAGGCCATTTTGGGCCACATGAGACAAGGAAGGAAACAAGCAAACAAGCTAGACCACACATACACAAATTTACCTTTTATCCAAAGCTCTCAAAACTTTAGCAAAAACTTCCAAATCACAGAATTCACTGCCCAGTTGACATAAGCGTCCCTGCTGGTAAAGCTGTAAAAATAAAAAAAGAAAAATAATTATTTCAAACTTTTACATTTAACTTTCTACTTTGTGATGAAAAAAAAAACTGATGTAGAAGAGGATTTATTTATTTATTCGTTTGTTCAATCAGTCATTCAGGCAGGTAGGCAGGCAGACAGGATTTCTCTGTGTAGTTTTGGCAGTCCTAAAACTCAGACTACTGGTCTTGAACTCAGAGATCCACCTGCCCCTGCTGGGATTAAAAGCATGCACCACCATCACCGGTTCCATAAAGAAAAAGTGTAATGAATAAATTTTTACACTTATAAAAACTTTAACAATTGTGCATAACTTCAGGATTACTTCTGTAAAGCAGAAGAGCACATGGTAAAGTACCAGGAAATGGCATATAACTATGTATTTACCATATGTATGCCTACTCTGAGAAACTTAAATCTGTTTATTTTTTCCTTTAAACAAAACTAGATAATTTTAAGTTATCAAAATAACAGTAAAGACAGTTTCTAGAAAACAGAACTTGTCAAGATGCTTCATAAGGGCCTTCAGTCCATTTCAAATTCTCAGCTTAGTTCAGCATATATTGCACAAGCACTAACCTTATACAGTACATCTATCTATAGAGATCCACAAAGTCTGACTTGTAAGAACTTTTTAGAAAAACAACTTAGGGACTACCAAGATGGCTTAGCAGGTAAAGTAGCTCTGTAGCTAAGCCTGATGACAGGAGCTGAATCCCAGGGAGCCACAGGGTGGAAGGGGAGAACTGACTCCTTCAACTGTCTTCCAAACTCCACAATGTGCAGAAATGTAAAAACAGTTTAATTAATAATGTGTTTTTTAAAAAGCAAATATAAAGACGAGCTGGAAAGATGGCTCAGTTAAGAGATTGGCTCTGCTCTTTTGGAATACAGTCTTGATTCCTAGCACCTACACAGTGGCTCACAACTGTCTGTAACTCTAAAGCCAGAGGATAGAACACATTCTTCTGGCTTTCTAGGGCATCAGGCAAACACACGGTACACAGTTACATACGCTGAGTATTTAATCAAGTTTACCCCAAAATAAAAATTAATACAGCTGGCAGGCCAAAGGGGTTTTGGAGATTCCAACTTTCAAAAAAAATAGTATCTAATCCTTAAATAGTTTAAAATTTTTATTTTCTTCATAATGACTGTAAGCATATGACTGCAATTGTATGTGTGGGTGACGACTTTCGGGAGGGGCCACTCTGTCCTTGCATGGCAGGCCCTGGAGACTGAATTCCAGGCTGGCACAGAAGGTTCTTCTACCCACCAAGCTAACTCGGCAAACCCAAATTTTTAAATGTTAAAAAATTAAATTCGGCCTGTGGAATAGCTGAACAATAAAGTGTTAGCCAACGCAAGCTTGGGGACCTAGGCTCTAACTTCAGAACCCCTGTGAAAAAGAAAGGCATGATGGAAAGTGCTTGTGATCCCAGCACTGGGTAGACAGGGACAAAAGGATCGTTTGGGATTCACAATCTAGCCAAACTATCTGGCCTGCTTAGTGAGCTCCAGGCCAGTGGAGATCCTGTCACAACAAACAACAAAAATCCAAAATTAAGCCAGGTGTGGTGGGGCACACCTTTAATCCCAGCACTCAGAGAGGCAGAGGTAGTCGGATCTCTGTGAGTTTGAGGCTAGCCTGGTCTAACAGCAAGTGCAGGCCAGCCAAGCCTACACAGAGAAACCCTATCTTGAAAAACAAACAAACAAACAAAAAATCCAAAGTTGGAGAGTATCTTAGCTTTTGACACTCAAGACAGACCTCTGGCCTCTATACTCTCTTTGTGCATATACAAGCAACCTACACATATGAACATACACAAATCAGAATACTAAAAGCAACCTGATAACATTGACTTTTTAACCATTATATTCCAAGCAAAAACATCAAGGAGATAAATGATCACATAAAACTCTAAAAAGTAACAGGTATGGTGGCTTATCCCCGTAATCTCATTACTCAAAAGGCTGAGGCAGGAGAACTATCATAATTTCAAGGTTAGCCAAAACTATTCAGCAAGTTCTGGGTCAATCTGGGCTACAGTACAAGACTGTACCTCAAGAAACAAAAACCAAACAAAACCCAAAATGTTCATGAACATAAAACACCATAATCAATCAATCACCTGTAACACTAATGACATACACAAGAGTTAGTTACAAGGTGGTCTAAGACCGTGTGTGTGTGTGTGTGTGTGTGTGTGTGTGTGTGTGTGTGTTTGTGTGTGTGTGTGTGTTTAGCTGGGAGACTCGGAAACCTTAAACATACTAGTGTCTTGACACCCAAGAGGCTAGCTGTGACAGTGGGAAGCTGACTCTAGACTCTACAGCAAAAGCCAGAGTGCTCCCAAGAGGCGGCTCAGCTTGGACATCAAAGTGAGTGACATGGCTCATTTGGAATAATGTGCCAGGCACAGCTGGCAAGCACAAGGGAACTGGTGCCCATCAACAGGTTCCTTGGGACAAGAGGTTCAAGAACCAGAGGGCTAATGATTATGTTCAAAACGCCATAGTGTGAGGCCACGGCACGATTCACCTAGTAGGAAGAGGGTAAGACCGTAGGCACCCAGGGGTGTGCGGGCTCCACTCTAATTCCACCTGTTTTCGTGCTTGCCTTTCCAGACAGATCCAGGCCTTCTCTCACTATTCTCTAGACACCTCCACAGTCTCTGCCTTCCTTTTCCTTCACATCTTTCCTTTGTTCTCCAAAAAAGATGAACTGTACTTAAATCTGGTGCTAGAACACATGGCTGAGACAGTGTCCCTGGTAGGCCACCATGTCACCAAAGCTGAGCTGACAAGCTCTATCATCTAGATTAAGGTACGCGCTCCAGTTTTAGAGTTTGGGTACACTGGTACATGTCACGTGTCAGCTCCAGAACCTACTGGTGGATCCCTACACTACTCTCCCTGTAAAGATGTTTCCTGTGTTTGTTTTTGGTACTGCTGTTCTCTGGAGTTCATCTTGAGGTCAATGATTAAACCCTGTCTATAGACATGTGGTCAGCAGGCTGAATACTGGTGGAATACTGACTGCCCTCCACTTGTACAGCTCATCTACCCTGGGAACAGATGATGGTACGAGGAACATCAACCCAAGAATAAATCTGGACAATGAACCCCAACTCTACAGAGTTCAAGTTCTCCCACATCCAAGCTCATGCCTGCACAAAAGTGTCCAAATCTCAAATGGCACCTAAAGCCACCTGGCTCTTCTAGAGCCCACACCTGACTCAAGGCTCTCCTTACTGATACTGGAGTGTCTGGATCCACAAGCCTCTTGGACGAACTATAGTGCCTCAGTAAACAGCTCCTTAGCAAATGCTTCTCCGATCCCTCAACTTCAGTCCTTACTGGCCAACACTCCTGCAATGCAACTTTTATCCCTCATTGGAGGTATTGCGGGGATACGGATAGGATAACTAACACAACATGACTGCTGGCCATTACTCCACTTTACAAACTCCATCCAGTCCAGATTGGCAGGTGCCTGATGTCATACCTACCCACACTTTTTCTCAGAGCCTTTGACTACCCTCCACGTCCATCTAGGAGTCCCAAGTGGAGCCAGAATTAAAGCTATAGTCCGTCAAGCTTCTGTTCAGCTAGACCCCCAAAATAAACAAAAGGCAGAGGTAAATGAATCCTTACCTCCAAACTGTAGGTCCTCCCTCACCGGCTTCAACTCTATAATGGACTTTTGTTTTGTTTTTCAAGTCAGGATTTCTTTGTGTAGTGTTGACTGTCCCAGACTCACATTGTAAAGCAAGCTGGCCTCAAACTAACAGAGATCTGGCCGCCTCTGCTCCTCAAGTGCTGGCACCACAGGCATGCGACACCACACCTGGCTCTATAGTGGGCTTTTAAAACAATCTAACTAGATGAAGAGAGTAGGAGAAAGAAGGGCAGAGGATAGCGAGATAAGAACCTTCTACCTACTCAGCTCCTCCCTTTCCCCCAAGGCCTCTATCTCTTCCAGCCACCCTAAAGCCCTTCTAAATAATTTTTCTTTCCTTAAAGAAATACAAGTTTGCACTATCCAACCAGCCCTTCACCAGCTGTACCCTGTTTCTGGCCCTTTCTTCCAAGGCTTCCTCCTTTTTTTCACACTCCAGAGGGCCCAGGAGTAGGCAGCATCTCTGGTGCTTTAGTTTCCAAAGTAAGTTTTACCTATGTGCAGATATCTGTTGGATAACTTACTAGCAGAAAAGAAGGATGGAATGAAGGAAGGAAGGGACGGCCTGATTAAGGGATTTTTGTTTTTGTTGCTTTTTGAAACAAGGTTTCGTATAGCCCAGGCTGGCCCTGACTCACTGTGTAGCAACCTATCATCCTCCAGCCTCCAATCCTGTAGCTGGGATTTGGAGTATCAGGATTACAGGTGTGCACCGTCATAGCACGTTTAATGATCATGTTGTTTAAGAGCAAAGGTTTCCAGGAACAAAAGTAAATAAATATTCTGTAATAAAACTGAAGACAGCTATTACCTGGACAATGCAAACCTGCTCCAACCCCAGAAAACGTGGGGAGTTACAGAAAGGAACAAAAACCTTCCTTAGTCCATGTGATTCTGAACTGGTATAGCATCTCCCAAAGTCAATTCAAAATTAATCACAAACTGAAAGTTAACAGCTTAGTCTTAACATCATATTAGCATACAAATCAATGTAGTCTAATTTCTAACAAAATAAATGGAAATTTCAGTAAATATATAAAAGAATTTGAGAGCAAGACTGGGTGCAGTGACATAAACCTTTAATCCCAGCACTCAGAGGCAGAGGCAGGTGAATCTCTGTGACTGGTATACATAGTGAGTTCCAGGACAGTCAGGGGTATATAGGGAGACCTTATCTCAAAGAGAAGAAAACAAGCGAATGTACAAACAAACAACAAAACAAGTTCAAAACTATTGTATAAAAAAGATATGAAAAATCACAGAAATAACTAATTAAAGCAGCTGCATGAGTATGTGCACACACAGAAACTTCTCTATCCTGTTTACATTTGTTACTCATTAAATAGTAAGATTAAGCCAAAACAAAAAACCTCAGAAACGAGAGGGACTTATCAAGGAAAAACTCCATGATACACAGAAATTGTATCATACATCCAAATTGGGAGTACACCATTTTTGTTTGAATGCTGTGTGTCTATATCTACACTGTATATACATACATAAAATTTTGAAAAAAAAATTAAAAATCTGGTATCTCCCTACACCTAGCCAAGGAGGGGGGCTGCTAAAGAGGGTACCATTTCCTTCAAAGGTGTACACACTAAGAGGACTACAACCTAATGGAAGAAGTAGTTCAGAGGAAATGGAATATGATAAGAGTGAAAATAACCACAATACATGTGTGTACATGAATCTGTCAATAAATAGGTTAATTACTTAATTAAAAGGTTTACATATTTGCAGTAAAGAATCTGTGTTTCAAATTTTCCACTTCTACCATCACCTTCTTTTACTGGTCTCTCCATTACCCTTCTTGTCACCCTTCAGTTTTCTATACACTAACCAGAGTGAGCCCTTAAAACAGCAAATGGGGACAGGGCACAGTGAGTTAGGAGACCAGCGAGAGCTACCTAGTAAGACCCTGTCTCAAACAAATCCCTAACCTGTAAACTGGGCAGACACAGCGGCACATGCCTGCAATCCCAGCACCTAAAAGGGGAGGTGCAGGGGGTGTGCCGTGAGTCTGAGGCCAGACTAGTCTACATAGTAAGGTCTAGTCTATTTGGAGCTATATGAGCCCCTAACTCAAAACCAAACAACAAACCACCCTAAACATAACATTACCATTTAAAACCTTCCTTTAAATTGCACTCCCTGTGCATTTGGAACATAATCCAAAATCTTGAATGTAACCAACTCCTGAAAATCATCTGCCCTTACCTTTTCTTTCTTTTGCCCTAGCCCCTACATTCCCACCATCCTCGCTCTCTTTCAGGTCTTACTTTTGGCTAGATAAGCCATTGCCCCACATTTCTTTGGTTAATTTATAACTTAAATTGTCTTTACTAAGATGTTACTTCCTCAAGGAGCTCTTTTTGACTTCTCAATTCAAATTCCATTCATTACATTTTTTCCATGATACAGTGTGCTTTCTTTCAGAAGCAGCCTCAAGACATTAACCTATGAAGGCATCTGTCATGACTAGCAAAAAAAAAGAAAAAAGAAAAGAAAAAACAATCCAATGAAATGATTCCTGATGATATTCTGCTATAGGTTGGTGCCTAGCCCAATTGTCTTCAGAGGATTGTCATCCAGCAACTGATGGCAGTAGGTGCAGAGACCCACCCACAGTCAATCACTAGGCAGAGCTAGGAGAATCCCTCAGAACAGGAGGAGGAAGAATTGTAGGAGTCAGGACACCATGAGAACATAAGCCACTGAATCAACTAAGCAGGGCTCATAGGAGCTCACAGAAACTAAAGCAACTAATATGGACCCTATATAGTTGTGTGGCTTGGTGTTCTTGTGGGACTCCTAGAGGATGTTAAGAACGGGACTGGACTCAGTGAGCCGCCTGCCTTTGTCTCCCAGAGTGCTAGGATTACAGGAATGCGCCACTATAGGCCACCTGCCCACCCACCCACCTTTGGAGGGAAACAGGAGGAATTGACTGGGGCAAGATAGGAGGTGAGGAGGGACAGGGAGGAGAATAATCAAAAGATAAATATTTCAAAGAATACATTAAAATCTATAATAAATAAACCACCTATGATAGTAGCTTGAGCACAACTATATCCCCAATCCTTAGATGCCTGGCACTAGATATGCCTTTAAATTTTGAGTGAATAATGCAAAATGGTAGTCACTACCTTTGAATGAACTTGGAACTCAGAAGAAACAAATTCTGCTCTGTAGTTTATAATTATAGAGTTTTCAGTACTGTTATTCTAATATTTATTCAAACAGTCCACAAGTTAGTGAATTTGATATTAAAAAATTGAAATATTTTTAAAAATGAGTTCAATTTGTGTTTTACATTCTCTTGATTGCAGGGCCACCAACCGGTGCGTGGGTTGGTCTCCAAAGGCCACGGCCTTAAAGAAAAATGAGTCTTCCTCTCCTAGTGGCTATCAGTGGTCAACGGCTCCTTAGGTAGGGGTGGAACTTCATGTCCACCTCTGTCCACCACGCTGGCTTGAAGCAGGACTTGTGTTTGCACATATGCAGGTACCCTGATGTTTCTTTGCGGTACCCTACTACCTCTGACTCTTAGTCTTTTAGTCCTCTACTCCACAATGAACCCTGAGCCTTGGAAGGAGGGGGCAATGAGCTGAGCATTCTACAGTCTTATTCTCTGCACCTTGACCAGTTGTGGGTCTCTGTGTTAATTGCCATATGTGATCTAAGTAACTTTTTAGAGCAAGGTGCTAGTAGAACAACAGCTGGTTGAACAGCAACCTCACAAAAATGGAAAATTTGAGGACAAGTTCTGAACATGACTGCTTTAATTTATAGACAAAAGTAGGTGTTTCCTAAAATATATATAAATAATATATTTATTATTATATAACAATATATCATATAATATATTAATAATATTTTATATATTATATATAATATATTATAAATAAATATATTATAAATAAATATTATATATATATAAATAATATTTATTTCAAGAAAGGGCCTGCCCTGAAACTCACTCTGTAGACAGGCTGGCCTCCAACTCAGAGATCTGCCTGCCCCTACGTGCTGGGACTAAAGGCGTGCACCACCTATGCCTGGTACCGCCTCCTGGTTCCAGGTTTCAAAAGCAGTTGAAAATCTATAGTTGACAAAAAAAAAAATTAGAAGATATAAACAAGCTGGTGGTGGTTGTGTTGCCCATGGCTTTAATCCCAGCACTTGGGAGGCAGAAGCAGATGTATCTCTGAGTTCGAGGCCAGCCTGGTCTCTACATAGTGAGTTCCAAGACAGCCAGGACTACAAAACAAAAACCTGGCCTAAAAGTGAGGTGTGGGGTACATGTCCGTAACTCTGGGACTCAGGAGGCTGAGGTGGGAAGATTGTGAACTCCAGGCCACTCTTTGCCAATGAGACTGTCTCAGAAAACAAACAATACAACAGAAGCTAGAGTGATGGTTCACTCATTAAAATGCTTGCAGAGCAAGCTAGCCCCACTTCCCACTGAGAAACACATCACCCCCCCCCCCACCTTCTTTTACCTTTTTTGAAATAGGTTTCACTATGGAGTACTAGATGGCCTAAAATACACACACAAAGACAGACCCAGTCTCAAAAAACAAGAGTGGAGCAGGGCACAGTGGCACATACCTTTAAACACAGCTCCCAGGAGACAGAAGCAGGCATGTCTCTATATGAGTTCAGGCCAGCCTGATCTACATACTAAGACCCTGTCTGAAACAAGCAAAACAAAAAGACCGCGGTACACAGTTCCTGAGGAATAATAACAAAGGTTGACCTCTGGCTTCCATATATACACCTGTGCCACACACATCTACAATCACATTCCCAAACAAAACCAGAAAGGCCTGGGATGAACCACTGAGGTCATGAAGTTTTCACAAAGACAAAGGCAAAAGCACCCAGGTGGGAGGATAATAACATTTCCTATAGTGACCATCAAAATTCCAGACTACAGAAAATTCCATTCATAGAACAACAAAACCCATTTCTAAAACAGAGAAGGAAATGAAAAGAAAAATACAAGAGGAAAATAAATTTATAGCATACATAAAAAAATAACACTTTAAGAGCTAAATCTGGTCTGAGAAGATACTCAGTGGATAAGAGTACTCGCTGCTCAAGCCAGAGGGCCCAAATGCAGATCCTCATCACCACTGGTAAAGGCATGGCCACATGTGAGTGTGACACCAGCATTGTGGGGCACAGAGCACCAACAAGACCTGCTAACTAACAGCTCCAAGTCTAGTACGAAACTCTCTCAATATAATAAGACAGAGTGATCGAATAAGACCCCCAATGTCTTCTCTATGTGCAAGAGCACATACATTACACACCATTACACGTTACATACAAATTCCAGGACCACGGAAAAGATGTAGCTCTGAGTGCTCAGCAGCCCTATGTGTGGTGATGCATGTCTGTGATCCCACTGTGGATCAGAACAGGGTCATTCTTAGCCACATAGGAAGTTCAAACCGACTGTGGGCTATATGAAAGTCTGTCTCCAAAAAAAAGACCACCAAGTGACGAAACTCGAGGTCTTGATTGAAAGAAGTGAAAATAGTCATGCAACATGCATTTTACTAGAATGTTAGTTATCACAATATCATAGGTGAAACCATGTCTAGATTTGCATCCAAACACAAGAAGGGGTAAAATGGGTGAGAGATTAGATTCCTTTAAAAAAATTTTTTTTAATTAAAAAATAAAAATCAGGATTGCTACCAGGTTGGCCTTTCTCTCTCTTTTTTTTTGGGGGGGGGTGTTGGGTGTTTTTGTTTTTGTTTTTTATGAGACAGGGTTTCTCTATGTAGCCTTGGCTGTCCTAGACTCACTTTGTAGACCAGGCTGGCCTCAAACTCACAGCCATCTGCCTGCCTCTGTCTCCTGAGTGCCCATGCCACCATGCCTGGCTTGGCCTTTCATTTCTTGAACTCCCACCCCCAACCCCTGTCATAGTCTCCTGACTGATGAAATTACAGGTATATGCTACCATGCCAGATTTTAAGAAACAGTACCTTTGTGTTAGCAATATGTTTCAGTGAACAAGGGCTTGTTGCTAAGGCTGCCCACATAGTGGAGGGAGAGGACTAACTCCTGCAAGTTTTTTCTGATCCCCACATGTATATATACACAATAAGCAAATAAATGTGTACGTATGTATATACATAAGAAATGGTAACTTTATAGCTACGTAGAAGACAAGTACAGGTCCATTTATCACCCTATTCTACTTCTGTATGTGTTTAATTTAACATGAAAGGTTTGTGGTGCTGTGGATCTAGCTACAAGGACCTCAATATGCTAAGCAAGCTCTTTACCCCAGCGGGGAAGGGAAGCTAAAGAGGTGGCTCAGCAGTTAAAAACAGTTACAACCACACCTAACTTCCAGGTTCAGGGGAAGTCACACTTTCTTCTGGTCTGCATAGCAAGTTCCAGGCCAGTCCTGGATACATAAGGAGACCTTGTCTAAAAATCAAAACACACAATGAAGTGTGGCAGGTAGTATGGCTCAGCAGGTAAAACTTGACAATCTGAGTTTGACCTCTGGGGAAATGACCCCAATAAATTGTCCTGGATTCTACACAAATGCCTCGCCACAAGTGCAAATGCACAAGTGTACAAATACGTTCACTCTCTCTAAAACAAATAAATGTTTTAAAAAAAGAGGCATGGTAGCATATGTCTATAATCCTACCACTCAGGAGGAAGGAGCTAGAACAGCAGTTCTCAACCATCCAATGCTAACGTAGTTTCTCCTGTTGTGGCGACCCCAACCATAAAATCATTTTTGTTGCTACTTCACAACTGTTATGAATCATAATGTTAAGATCTAATATGCAGAATATCTGATATGACCCCCAATGGAGTCACAACCCACAGGTTGAGAACTACTCGGCTAGTGTCTTAGGAGTTTCAGCCTAGCCTTGGCTAAGTGAGACATTGTCTCAACAACATTAGAGGGCTGGGAAGAGAAAGGAAAAGTTGGAGAGCAGAAAGAGGAAGGAAATGAAGGCTGGGGGGCTTCTTGCTCTGTAAGCACCAGGACCAGCAACCATGTAAAAGGATGGCACTCTGCCGTCCCTGTGACCCCAGCACTTGAAGGTGGAGACAGCAAGATCCCTGAGTCGCTCTGCTCAGCCAGTCTAGCCAATGAGACACTGTCTCAAAAGAGATGGGTGATCTTGAAGATGATACCCAAGGTTATTCTCTAGCCTCCATATATACGTACACACAAACAAGCATAAACTGCAAAACATTAAAATATCTTGGGGCTGGAGAGATGGCTTGGTAGTTAAGAGCACTGTCTGCTCTTTCAAAAGACCTGGGTTCAATTTCCAGTACCCACATGGCAGCTCACAATTGTCTGTAACTCCAGTTCCAAGGGATCTGACACCTTCACACTGGTGCACATAAAATAAAATAAATTATTTTTAAAAATGATACCTCACCAGCCAGGTGAGAATGGCACACGCCTCTAATCCCAGCACTCAGGAGGCAGAGGCAGGCGTATCTCTGCCAATTCCAAGACAGCTAGGACTACACAGTAAAATCATGTCTGTCTCTCAAAAATAAAAAAGTCACTCCCACAAACATTGCAGTAGTTTCTATAGGTCAATATCCCCTTTTTTCTATTAGAGCTTTACTGTGGCTGTATATGTGCAGGTGCGCGTTGGACACACAGAGAGCAGTCTTGAGTGCTGTTCCTTTGAGACAGGGTCTTACACTGGCCTGAAGCTCACCAAATAGGTTAGGCTGGCTGGGCAGTGAGTCCTGGGGAAACTGCCTGTCTGTCCTGATAACTGAATGCAGGTCCTCCTGCTTTTCCTCCAGGCTTCTGGCTTCACACTTAGGAAAGTGTTCTCCATGCCAAGATGACACTGCAGTGTTGGCAAGAAGAGCAACCTTCACCTTTCCTGTATTTTTATGCGATATTTTTGTAATTTGTAAGTTACCTTTAAAATTACTTTTTTAAACAATAAATTTCAGTACGATACTAATCCCATAACTTATTCTGTAAATTCTAATAGGTAATATTTAAAAATATAACTCATGCAGTTCACTTTAGTACATGATCTGATGTAGTGGTCTAACTTATTTATTTACCAAACAGCCAGTTATCTAAATAAAGCACCCATTTGATGTGAAATGCATCATTGTCTCTTAACTTCATTATGTAATGAAACTTCAAATTATTTACGTTTTTTTCTGAGCTATTCTACTCAGTCTCTCATGCCACTGTAAATGCGTCAATGTCAGAAACTATTAAAATGTGCAGCTTTCCAATATAGACAACTATCTTAAAGACCATCTCTCCAAACCACTGTGCTTCAAATTTTTCTTGGTTCATTTTCCCCAGATAATTTAATGCCTCCTACATTAAGTATAAAAAAATTTTTTTTGGTTGTTTTGAGGCAGGGTTTTTCTGTGTAGTCTTGGCTGGCCTAGAACTCACAAAGATCCACCTGCCTCTGCTCCCGTTCCCTCCCCAGAGCTGGGGTTAAAGTCATGAACCACCATTGCCCAGTTGTAAAACCTTAGTTAATTAATTTTGAGAAAGGGCCTTAGTAGCCCAGGCTGGCCTTGAACTCTGAAATGATCCTCCTGCCTCGGCTTCCCTAGATCTGGGATTACAGCATGAACCATCAAGTCCAGCTTCAACTTATTCTCTAACTTTTTGCTTTTTTGTTGAGACAGTCTCCATATGTAGGCTAGGATGGCCCTGAATTTGTGATCCTCCTGTCTCAGACTTTCAAATGCTATCATTACAAGCATGCATTATGACACCCAGCTTTATTATCAACCCAGTACACTGTTTTACAATCTTTTAGTATACTCTACCCATTCTATGCCACAATGATTACATCCTTGAAGAAAACCTATTCAGAATCAAAGGCATTATTTTGTAAGGACATCCATTTTTCTATATCCATCTACCCACTACCATATATACCATATATACTTCAGCCAGCTCTCCATCCATAGACTGCAGCTGCTATTTCCACCTTCTGTTTGCCTTTCCTACAAAAATCTCAGACTACAGCTACTTATCCTGCCTAATTCATGACAATCATTCCTTGCAAATTTATGCATGAGTGCTTTGCATGTCTGTGTATCACAGTGTTCCAGATGGTTGTGAACCACCATGTGGGTGCTGGGAAGTAAATCCTGGTCCTCTGCAAGAATAAGTATTCTTTCTTTTTTCTTTTTTTCTTGAGACAGGGTTTCTCTATGTAGCCTTGACTGCCCTGGACTCACTGTGTAGACAAGGCTGGCCCCAAACTCACACCTGCCTCTGCCTCCTAGACTGCTGGATTACAGGTGTGAGCCACCACACCCGTTAAGAACAAGTATTTTATTTATTAAGTATTCTTAAACCACTGAGCCATCTCTCTAGCCCCAATACCTCATATCTCATCTCTAATTCCTTCTTTTTGAGCTTAGAGAAAAATATTCTTTTACCAACTGTAACTGAAGACTAATACCTTAATTTATGCATGGTAAGGTCAGCCTAAAAAGGGACAAGACTCATTAATTTTCTGTTCAAGGTCTCCATTCCATTATTTTGCTGGCCTAACTTGCATATCTCTCATACCTTGATTTCTGCCACTTGTCCAAAATATACTTTAATGGATCCATTGTCTCCCAAGTCTTTTTATTTTTTATTTTTCAAGACAGTGCTTCTCTACATATCTCAAGCTATCCTGGAACTCGCCCAGAAGACCAGGTTAGCCTTGAATTACCAGACATCCATCGGTTTCTGCCTCTGGAATGATGGGATTAAAAGTACTCACAGTACACCACCACAGCTGGTGCCTACCAAGAGCTCTTAAACACTTCACCTTCTTTACAGTCAGAATGTATTCTCTTTAAAAAAGCAACAGAAACGGGGCTCAGTGGTACATACCTGTAATCCTAGCTACTGGGGAAGCTGAGGCAGAAGACCATAAATTTCAAGGCCTAGCAGGGCTACCGAGTTAATTCTAGGCCATAGCAGGCAACTTAATGAAACACTGTATCAAAATAAAAAGTAATCAGGTAGGTGGTTTAGACCTTTATTTTTAGTGACAAGGTCTCTCTCTGTATAGATCTGACCAGCTTAGAACTCCTTATAGACCAGGATAGCCTCAACTCACAGAGATTTGCCTGTCACCAGGCCCTGTGCCTCAGGCTTAAATCCGAGCACTGGGAAGGCAGAGGCAGGCATATCTTTGGGAGTTCCAGGCTAATCTGGTCTATGCAGAGTTCCAAGACAACCCAGGCTACAACAGTTGAAACCTTGTCTCAAAAGTAAAGAGAAATGAGGGTGGGGGAGGAGTAGAATGTTTGCCTAGCATGAGCTAGACCCTGAACCATTAAAGAATGAGCAAATAAGAGAAGTAAACTTTTAGGCGGGCTATACTCTACCTCACAGTTAAATTTTGTGATAAGATAACACAGATGAATGCATTTAACACAGCTTCAAGCACAGGACCAAGGTTCACACCAAGGATCTGATTATAAGATAAAGTGTACCCCAAAAAGCAATATGAAAACTCGGAGCTACATAAAGACAGGACACATGACAAAAGCATTGACTGTTCACACTCACTAATAATAATCTTCCAAGGAAAAGCTTTAATTTGGGTGGAAGTTAATAAAAGATACTGAAAGTATTTTGACAGAATTCAAACAGTAAAGGTATTTTTACTGGTTAGATTCCTAGTGATTTGCTCTAAAATGTGTACACGTCTGCATGTGACTTAATAAAACTGACAGAAATAGCACACACGGCAGCAGTTTTCCAGGTTGAGAAAAGCAAATTAATTTGTCCTTGGAACCAATGTAGCTTAAACGAATAGAATGAATGCTTCACACAAGTAATCAATGTATTAAAACCATTTTGAATAGAGGGAAGTCTTTTTCTAAACCCCAAAATTACAATACACGTTGTCAAAATAAATCTTCAAATATTTAAGAGGGAAATGATTTCAATGTTAAGAGTTGGTGCAAAGCAGCAGGGTTTTATAGACTGCAGTATGTCAGTTGATAATTCTGAAAAAAAAAAATTCTCAAGTAGAAAAAGCAATCTAATAAAGCAAACGCCCTAAATCACCAGACACGTAAGAACATACACAGCTGGTCGTGGTGGCACACATTTTTAATCCCAGCAGACGCAGTCGGATTGTTGTGAGTTCAAGGCCAGCCTGGTCTACAAAGCTAGTCCAGGGCAGTCAAGGCTACATATAAAACGCTGTCTAAAAATCAAAACAAAAACAAACAAATCTGCTAAATATCAAATCGCACCGTTGGAGACAACTTACTAATCAAGTAGTAGTAAAGATCTAAAAATAAAAATAAAGCCTCTACTGGTCATCTTTTACAAAAGGGGCTGCAGAAAACTGGAGTTCTCGCTGACTAAAAGGATCACTGAATAAATCCAGTGTTCACACTCAAATGTGGGGGAGAGGAAAAGGGAGGCTCCAAGTCCCTAAAGTTCTCCTCCCTCTCAGAACACTGCAGAAATTGTCCACGTCTAAGGACGCTTACCCTTGAAACTCCTTGGAGAGCAACTTAGGACTTTGTGTTCAGATTTTTGAGAGGGAGAGATTGAAGAATACTGCAAAAATTGCACTTTTCATACATATGAACATATTTTAGATTTCTACTTCTTTCTCTCAAGGAATTTCACTGCTTCCTTCCTAAAGAGCCGGACAACATTCTCCCTATTAATAAAATTCCTAACTCAACACCAAACACAAACCGAAAAACCCAAACAAAACCGGAAAGCATACACACACACACACACACAAAGCTTTCAAGGATATGCAAATGAAGTCCACAGACCATTTACAACCATCCCTAAAATAAATCACTTCGGACTGAGTAGAGAAAGGAAAAAAAAGGACGAAACTCCGACCATGGGAGGAAGAGGGGGGGGGAAAGAAGCGGTTACAGGGGGCCGACGAGATGACAAAGTAGGGAGGCCTGGGTTAAGAGCAGAGCAAAAGGAGTCCAGCTTATGCTGACACGAGAGTGGACAGAGCGGAAAATACCCCAGCGACGGGAGGACCGGGTGGGACCGCGCTGGGCCGGGCATTGCCCGCAGGCCTAGCGGGGGCCGCCGAGGGGATGGAGGGCAGCGCTCGCACAAGAACCCCCCCGGAGCAGCACAGCCAGGGAAGCAGACGCGGGGGAGGCGGGGGGCAGGCGGTCGGAAAGCGGCCACCGCAGCCGGTGTCGGAGGCGACCCTGCCTCGAGGGCGGCGGGCCGGGCCGCGGACGTGGAAGGGGGTGCGGCCCGGGGGCGGCGGCGGGGTCCCAGGAGGCCGGTCGACCGTACCTTGTAGTAAACGTCGAACTGGATATTCTCCGGCAAGGAGCGGATGTCGGGGCGCGAGCGGATGTAGTTGTCCACGACAGCGGAGATGGCGGTGTTGTAGAGCGTCTCGGGGATCCACTCGAGCTCCAAGGCCGCCATCTTCCCTCGCTCCTCCTCCGCCTCCTCCCGCAGGCCCCCGCCTCCCTCCGTAGCGAACCCGTGTGCGGCTCCGGAGGCTTCCGAGGGGCGGCGACCACGCGCGCGCGCGCCTCACGGACCCGGCCGCCCGGCCTCGGCGCGCGCGCGCGAGCTGAGGGCTGGCGGCGACGGACGCGGGGCGACGAACGGGAAGCTCGGGGCGAACGCGGAGCACGCCGGAAGCGAGAGCCTCACATCCCCGGCAGGAGACCGAAACCTGTTCCGTCCCGGCGCCTAGCTCTGCAGGGGCGGGGCTGCGTGCGCGGCGTCGTGACGTCAGCGCGCGCCGACGCGCCCGGGAAGGAATGCGGCAGGCGGAAAACTTGCGGAGAAAGAGCGGGGGCCGCCCGAGGGGCGGCGGGGGCTGGTTCCGAGGCCGCGGGGCCCCGGCGGGGCCAGGGAGGGGTGTCACTGGGCGGTGCCTGGGGCAGGCTTTTACCCCGCGTGCTGCGGCTCTCCAGCCCGGCCGGGTTTCCGTGAGTTTTTAGACGAGAGCGCTCTCGAACTGTCAGGTAAAAATTGAGGATTGAGCTTTTGCTTCGCGAAAGGGCCACAGTAGGGCCCGGGCTGGTGGCGCCAGCGGAAAGCACGCAGCACTTGGGAGGCAGAGGCAAGCGGATCTCTTGAGTTGAGGAAGTGAGTGAGACCCCCTTTTAAAGAAATCTGTGTCGAGGGACACGGTGGCCCACCACTCTTATCCCAGCCCTCCAGAGGCGGAGGCAGGTGAATTTCTGTGAGCTCCAGGCCAGCCTGGTCTACGTAGTGAGTTTCCAGGCCTGGCAGCGATAGAGAGACCCCGGTCTCAAAAAAAGGAAAAGGAGAGAGGAAGGAAAGGAAAAGAAAAGAAAATGCTTAGTAGTCCTAATGTTGAAAGATTATGTATTCAAGCCGGGTCATGGTGGTACACGCCTTTTATCCCAGCTCTTGGAAGGCAGAGGCCAGCCTCGTCTACAGAGTGACTTCCAGGACAGCCAAAACTACACACAGAGAAGCCCTGTCTCGAAACAAAGCAAAGTCAAAAAATTACATTTTTAATCCATTGTCATGCACCATCCCCTGGTAAATATTATTAAGTACCCTGTCCAGTAACTGTCACTGAGGAGAGGAACTGCTTACATTGTAGTGTTTTCACTTATCCAGTTTTTCAAGAGGTAAAAGTTCTTTCATAGTAAATCAGTGTTTGACATGCATACTCAGACTCCTAGAAGAAATTGGTAGAAAAGCTAGCCTAACTGTAAGCTAAAACATAAATAAAACTAATGGATTTTTTTAGAAAATTCTAAACAGGGCTGGAGAGATTGCTCAGTGCTGAAGAGTGCTTGCAGCTCACACAGTGGACCCTGGCTCAGTTCCAGCTCCCACATCAGAAGGTTCCAGTTCTAAGTGACCCAATGCCCTTTAGGCACTTGCTCCCATGATGTATATACATAAGCTTAGACACTCTGCTGGTATTTTGTTATTGTCAACTTGACACAGGCTAAGGCCTTCTGGGAAAAGGAAAGCTCAACTGGGAAAATGCCTACATCTGGTAGGTAGGCAAGTTAGGGAGCCACTTTCTTGATTAACAATTGATGTGTGAGGACCCAGCACGCTGTGGGCAGTGCCATTCTAAGCAGGTCCTGGGAGGTATAAGAAAGAAGACTCTGCCTCCTTCTCTTTTGCCTAGTTATAAGCTGCCCAGCCTCTTATTTAACCAATCAGAGGATATTGAGGAGCAAAGTTTATTCAACATCACTCAGTGTATTTGAGAATGCACTTGTCTGGACTGTAGTCAGATCTTAGGGCCCAGAATTGAACATTTCTATACATAGCACCAGACCAACCCCCAAAACTTCTGTAAGTAATCACATGCAGTGTTGTAAGTTCAACAGTGCAATGGCCATTTCATGCCTGGAAGACAGCTGTCTAATGCTTACTCCACCCACTCTCTGGCTCTTAGATTCTTTGCATCCTCTCTTTTGTCATGTTCCCTAAACCTTGGAGGAGGTGATATAATTCTCCCATTTATGACTAAGCATTCAGCAGTCACTTATTCTTAGCACTGTGACCAGTTACCACTGCATACAACAACAAAAACTTCTCTGACCAAAGCTGACATCACCACTAATCTATGGGGATAAACACATTTAGAAGGCAATTTGACAGGCACATTCTGTACATTTGGCAAAACAACAGTAGTAACTTCTTCACAAAGGCCTATGACTTTCCCAGCTACAGGCTTTTGACCAGCTTTAGAGTACCAACTATGAGTTCCATAGGAGGCTAGTCAGGGACTAGTTGGTTCCAGGACAGCCAAAGCACTCTCTTTATCTCTTTCATTGGCTTTGGTTTGGGTTTGCTTTTCTTTTTTTTTTTTTTTTAACGATTTATTTAATGTATGTGAGTGCTCTGTTTTCATGAACACCAGAAGAGGGAATCAGACTCCATTACAGATGGTCGTGACCCACCATGTGGTTGCTGGGAATTGAATTCAGGATCTCTGGAAGAGCAACCAGTATTCTCAACTGCTCAGCCATCTCTCTATCCCTTAAATGTGTAGCCCAGGCTGTCCTCGAACTCCTGATCCTCCTGCCTCTGCCTTCTTCAACAAATCCTCCCAGCGTGTGCCACCACAACCAACTGGTTTGTTTTTCAAGACAGGGTTTCCTGGACTTTCTTTGTAGATTAGGCTGGCCTAGAACTCACAGAGATCTGCCTGCCTCTGCCTCCCGAATGGGAGTTAAAAAAAATACATAGAAACCTCTAAAACACCTTTTGATTGATTGATTGGTTTGAGACAGGTTCTCACTTACGGGCCTGGCTAGCCTGGAGCTCACTATATAGACCATGTTGGTCTTGTTCTTGAACTTGCAGTGTTTCTATCTCTCAAGGCAGAAAGTGGGGGTAGGAGTGGGGCAGGTAGATGGTAGGAGTGAATTCAAGTTTTTGTTGGCTGGTTATTTGGGCTTTTTATTTATTATATTCGTTTATCTATTTTAAAAAACAGAACTGGAGTTTTGCTTTATAGTCCAGGCTGACCTGGATCTAGCAATTTTGTCTTAGCCTACTAACAGCTAGGATTATAGCCCTGTGCAGCCATGCTCTGTTGAACATTTTTAAAATGTAAATGTGACCTGTGATGTAGTTTTACCTATGTCTTTAGGATCACTAGAGAACATAACTCCTTGCTTATGATGGTGGCACATGCCTATAATCCCAGCACTCTGGAGGTAGAAGCTAATGGATCTCTATGAGTTCGAGGCCAGCTTGATCTCCAGAGCAAGTCCAGAATACCCAAGGCTTGTTACACAGAGAAACCATGTCTTGGGGGGAAAAAAAGTCCTTTAGCAAATCGTGCATCAGTTTTCAAGCTCATAAAAATTCTTTTTAGATAACTATTCATTATGACACATTAAAACAGGATTTGTTATAATTCCAATTTAAATGAATACCTGTATTTTATTTAGCATCTGCACTCAAGAGATGGATGAAAGAATGTGTACTTTTAGGATATTCAGTCAGAATCAGAACCTGGGACACAGAGTCTGTGAAGAAGTGAAGGTATCTGACAAACCTATCAATCGTTATAAGATCTTAGATGCTGATAGTCAGAATCAGATTTAAAAGGAGAGCTGAGGAGCCAGGCATGGTGTCATATGCCTGTGATCCCAGCACTCAGGAGGCAGAGACAGGTGGATCGCTGTGAGTTTGAGGCCAGCCTGGTCTACAAAGTGAGTCCAGGACAGCCAAGGTTACACAGAGAAACCCTGTCTGGGAGTGGGAGGGGGGAGCCCAGAGTAGCTCAGTGAAGAAGCATGGGCTTGGTATGCACAAGGCCCAAGGTCTGAACTACTTTCAGGGAAAGGTCCTCCTGATCTTTGAAACAAAAGTTATTAAAACTTTTGTTTGTGAAATGCCTTTGGAAGCTGCTGCAGGATATTTGATCCCATTGCTAACTCCAAATTTGTGAACTGTACAACTGTTTATTTGGTTTGGTTGAGCCCTGTCACACACCTTTAATTCAAGAACTGTTTATTGTAAATAAGTGATTATGGTGTGGTGCACCTAGCTCTAGCACACACCTTTATTTCAAGAGCTCTCTGTATACCAGAAGTTAACCCAAGGTCAAGAGGCTAAGCAAGAAATCAGCTGACACGGGGATTAAAGAGTAGGAGGGACTTTGATTTAGGGGGTGTTTAAGACCCCCTGTGGAGAAGAAGAAAGGGCTATTAGCTCAAGCTCCTCAGCTCCCTGGCTTTTGGGGCTTTGAACTAACAAGCCTTCGCCTTGGGGTTTTTGGCCTTTTCCTTCAGGGCTGTCAGTTGCACTAGTGAACCTTGGGTTTTATCCATCCAGACCAGAGCTAGCAGGTTTTCACCCCAGCATCTGATTCCTGAGTCTTTGGTTGGGATTTTCATCATTGTTTAAAACAACAGGAAGCCTTTGTCAAGAAGACACAGACTGGGCCTGGTGCTGCCTGTCTTTAATCTCATCACTTGGGAGGCAGAGGCAAGTGAATCTCCATGAGATTGAGGCCAGCCTGGTCTACACAGAGAAACTCTGTCTCAAAAAAACAAAACAAACAACAACAAAAGACACAGACTGGCTCTCTATCCCAGCAAGATGCCAAAAGGAAAGAAGGCCAAGGGGAAGAAGGTGGCCCTGGCCCCTGCCGTCATGAAGAAACAGGAGGCCAAAAAAGTGGTCTGTCCTTTGTTTAAGAAAAGGCCCAAGAATTTCGCCTTTGAGCAAGATATCCAGCCCTAAATAGATGTCACGTGCTTCATCAAATGGCCCGGCTACAATAGGCTGCGGTGACAAAGGGCCATCCTCTGTAAGTGGCTCAAAGTAAGTACCTCCTGTCATTAACCAGTTCACCCAGGCCATCAACCAGCAAACAACCACCCAGCTGCTTAAGCTTCCCCACAAGTACAGGCCAGAGACAAAGCAGGAGAAGAAGCAGAAGCTACTGGCCCGTGCCAAGAAGAAAGCAGCTGGGAAAAGAGACGTCCCAACTAAGACCGCCTGTCCTTCAAGCAGGGGTCGGTACAGTCACCACCTTGGCGGAGAACAAGAAGGCTCAGCTGGTGGTTACTGCCCATGATGTAGACCCCATTGAGCTGGTCTTTTTCCTACCACCCTGTGTGGAAAAATGGAGGTTCCCTACTGCATCATCGAGGGAAAGGCCAGTCTGAGGCGGCTGGTCCACAGGAAGACTTGCACCACTGCTGCGTTCACACAGGTTAACTCTGAAGACAAGGGTGCTCTGGCTAGGCTGATGGAGGCCATCAGGACCAACTACAACGACAGATACGAGGAGATCCGCTGCCACTGGGGAGGCAACATCCTGGGTCCTAAATCTGTGGCTCGCATTGCCAAGCTGGAAAAGGCAAAGGCTAAAGAACTCACCACTAAACTGGGTAAAATGTACACTGCTAAGTTTTCTGTATATAAATATAATTACAAAATTGAAAAAAAAAAGGACACAGTCTGGAGCTAGAGAGATGCCTTAGAGTGTAAGAGCACTGCCTGTTCTTCCAGAGGACCCAGGTTCAATCCCCTACATCCTCATGGCTCACAGACCATCTACATAAAGGCTAAAGGACCAAAGCGGGCTATTAACTCCATAATTAGAATTCATTTGTAGGCTTGAGTCCCCAAGAACTGACCAAAGAAAGAACTTAGTGAAAGTTGGGCAAGTTTTAGAATGGACTGTTCTCAACTGAGGAAAAGCTTTGTTTCAAAGGAAATATATAAGGCCCATCAGAACAGGGCTTTGAACTCAGTACTAATACAATGCCAATTTTGATCTTTTGGACTGTAGCAGAGAATCTGAACTGCTTGATAGTTGGGGCCAGATCATAAAGGGGCCTATATGTGACGATAAAAGCCTTGAACTTGATCTTGGAGATGAAAAGGAAGAAAAAGAATCAGATTTATGCATCAGAAAAACCACAATAATCCTCCCAGAGGAGACAAGCCAGAAAATCTAGAATTGTGGAGTTCCCACTCCAGCACAGGGTCCAGAAGAGGCCTGCTAAGCCATCTTTGTGGTCTGGTAGCCCTATATATTTCAACAAACCTTTATATTACAAATTTCAACATGTGGCTCACCAAACTACCTTTAAACCTTGACATCTGATAGCTTCATATTTACAAGGAAATACCATACAGAGATATCGTTCATAGGACCTGAGCTTGGCCCCAAAAGATTGCTGACATGAGATTGGAGAATGGCTCAGTGGTTAAGAGTACTCACTGTGGGTTCAGTTCCCAGCACCCACATGGCAGCTCACAGCCATGTAGCCCCAGTCACAGGGTCCAGTGCCGCCGTCTGCCCCCGCAGGCCCCGACTCTACACAGTGCACATAAACCATACAAGCAAACACACCTAGCATGAAAACAAAAACAGACATATATGTAATCTTTAAAAACTTAAAGAAGATTTCCAACAATCCTAAGAAACTAATTCTGCACATGATAGTAGATGTGGTTTGCTTGGTTTTCTTTTGTTTTTGTATTTTGAGACAGGTTCTAATCATTATGTAGTCCAGGCTGGTCTAGAATTCAGCCTGCCTCTGCCTCCTGAAAGCTGGGATTAAAATTGTGCACCTCCGCACTTGGCCTGTGAGTTTTAAAATTACAGTTTATTATGAGCTCTCAACATGGAGCTCGAGAGAGGATCTGAATACTCCGCCTTTAAACTGGGTGTGTCAGGGCTGGAGCGATGGCTCCATGCTTAAGGGCACTGGCTGCTCCTCCAGAGGACCAAGGTCTGAGTCCCAGCACCCACACGTTAGCCCACAACCATCTGTAACACCAGTTTCAGGGGAATTCAGTGCCCTCTTCTGGACTCTGGAGGCACCAGGCATGCACATAGTACACAGACAAACATACAAAACACAGGCAAAACACACATACACATAAAATAATAAAAAGAAAAAAATGGGTGGGCTGGTTCTGTGCTGTTCGGTAAAGCAGCAGAGAAGAAGTGAGGCTGCTTGATTTTAGTTTTTTTTTTTTAATTCCATATAGACTCTACCTTGTCCTCTGGGATATTTGCTCAGATTCCTGACACCAGGTGAAAAAGATCAACTACTTGGGGCTGGAGAGATGTCTCAGTGGTTAAGAGCACCAACTGATCTTCCAGAAGATACAGGTTCAATTTCCAGCACCCACATGGCAGCTCAAAGATGTCTGTAACTCCTGTTTCAGGAGATCCAACAACCTCACATAGACACATGCAGTCTAACACCAATGTACATAAAATAAAAATAAATACATTAAAAAAGAAAACAATCAACTATGGTTAGGTTACCATACACTGGGAGAGCCCTGAGGCCACACGGAAGGGTGTATGTATGTGAACCTACTGGCCAATGGCTCTGGAGCCATGCTAGGCAAGACCAGCTGTTTCTGTTGTACTGAGAAAGGTATCCTGCAGTACCCTAGGCCAGTCTCAACCTCACTATGTAGAAGAGGATGACCTTCAACTTTTTTGGCTTTTTCTGTGTAGCCCAGGCTGTCCTGGAACTTGTTCTGTAGACCAGGCTGCCTCTTCCTCCCGAGTATTGGGATTAAAGGCAGAGGTAGGTGAATCTCTATGAGTTCCAGGTCAGCCTAATCTACAAAGTGAGTCTAGGGCAGCCAAGATTACACAAAGAAACCCTGTCTGGAAAAAGAAAATAAAACAATGGAGATGTTTAAAGTCTATCTGCAATTGTGTCTGCCCTATTCTTTCACATGTATGCCTCCAAAGCATCTTGAGGACATACAATAAATGTTATAATTTGGGAACTAAGACTGGATTGAACTCTAGTCGGCAGACTTCAGCTAAACACCTTTTCCTGCTGAGCCATCATTCACTATTTTTAAATGGGCAAGTCACTAGCATAGATTACATGGATGTGTTGTGCATACATTATTATGATGTTTCCAGAATTTTATCATCACCCTTATCAGAAATTCTGAACCTCCTAAGTAGTAACTACCTGTTCTCCTTCTTCCTGTCTCTGACTTTGCCTATTCTCCATACCTAATGTAGCTTGTTGTGGTGATTCATACCTTTCGTCTCAACATGAGGATATAAAGCAGGCAGAAGACCAGTTCAAGGTTATTCTCTGCTACACAGCGGTTCCAGACCTGAGCATCATGAGTCTCTGTCTCAAACAGAGCAAAACAAACTAGATATTTAATATAGTGAAATTATTTAACATTCCTGGTTTTGTGTGTGGCTTATTTTTATTTAAGATGTTTTCAAGTTTCATCCATGTTATAGCATTCATCAGACTTGCAATCTTGTATATGTGTGTATGCACATTCGTAAGTGTGTGTGTGTGTGCATACCTGAATGTGTGCACATGTATGTGGAGGCCAGAAAACAACTTCATGTGTCATTTTCGGGAACACATAAGTCTTATGTATTCTCACATGTCTTGCTGGCCTGGAGCTTTCCAAGTAATTGAGGCTTGCTGGCTGGTGAGCCTCGGGTATGCCTCCCCAATGCTTGGAACAAAAGCATCTTCTACCACACCTAGTCATTGCTTTTGTTGTTGTTGTTGTTTTTAATATGTGTTCTAAACTCAGGTCCTTATGCTTTCAAGGTAAGCATGTAACTGAGCCAACTCAGATTTGCATTCCTTTTTAGGGCTTACTGATATGCCACTGTGCATACATGCCATTCATTCAGTTGTTGGTAAACATGTGGGTTGCTCTACCTTTTGGCAGTTTGAATACCAGAACTGTTGTTATAAACTGATGAAAATCCCAACCATTCCATTTAGCCAATAAAGATTCAGAAGCCAGATGCTGGGGTGAAAACCTACTACCTCAGAGAAGCAGAGAAGGTAAGCAGCTGACCTTCCTTCTCAGCTCAGATCTGGATAGATAAAAGCCAAAAGGCTCACTAGCTCAACTGGCAGCCCAGGAGTAAAAGGCCAAGACAAAAGGCTTGTTAGTTCAAAGCCCAAAAAGCCAGGGAGAGCTGAAGCCTATGCTAAAGCCAGAGATTGAACTAAAGCTTTTTCTTCTTCACGATGTCTTAAATACCCCCAACTCAAAGTCTCTCCTACTCTTTAATCCCTGTCAGATGGTTTCTAGCTCAACTTCTTGAACTAGGGTCACCTTCATTATATCCTGTATACAGAAAGCTCTTGTGTGCTAGGGCTGGGTGAACCACACCATAATCATCTGTTTAAAACAAACAGAAAGTTCTTGGATTAAAGGTGTGTGATAAAGCTCAACTAAGCCAAACAATAAACAGGTTTTTACAGTTCACAAATTTTGGGTTCACAATGAGATCAAATATCCCTCAACACATAGCTATGGCATTGAAGTACAATGATCTTTTTGCACCCCTACATTCAGTTGTTTGGGAAATATACTCAGAAGTAGAACTGCTGGACCATTTGGTGATTTCTATGTTTAGCTTTTGTGAGGACCTGTCAGTTGTCTTCCAAGGCATCTGCACCACTTTACATCCCCACAGACAGTGCAGAAGCCTTCCAGTCTCTCGACATTCTGGCCAGTGCTTGTTGTTTTCCACTTTTGAAAAAAAAAAAAAAGTATAGCCATCCTTGTGTGTGTGAATGGCTATGCTATGAATTTTTTTTGACGGTTTTTTTAAGACAGGGTTTCTCTGTGTAGCCCTTGCTGTCCTGATGCTCACACTATAGACCAGGCTGGCCTTGAACTCAGAGATCTACCCGCCTCTGCCTCCCAAGTTAGGATTAAAGGCGTGTGTCATCACCGCAGGGCTGAAAATATTTTTTTAATGATTTTTGACTGTACATATGTCTGAATGAGGGTGTCAGAGCCCCTGGAACAGGAGTTGCAGACAGTTGTGAGCTGCCATGTAGGTGCTGGGAATTGAAGCCTCTAGAAAGAGCAGCTAGTGCTCTTAACCACTGAGCCATCTCTCCGGTCTCAAAAATATACCACAAAAATTTACCATAGAAAAGCTGAACATGGTGGCACACACCTTTAATTCCAACACTCAAGAGGCAGAGGCAAACAGATCTCTGATCTACATAATAAGTTCTAGGCCAGCCAAGGTTATATACTAAGACACTCTCAAAATTAAATAAATAAATAAACAAACACATAAGTAAATATAAATAAATTTACCTCAGAGTAATGAGCTAGCTTATAAGTACAATATACTAAATACAGGCAGATTAGAAAACACTGAGCCTCAAAATGTGTAAATTCTAACTTGATTTGTACCTTTTTTACATGTTCGGATAAATATCTAGATAAAGCCATTTATACAGCCTATTTCCATGTTGAGATACCAGTTTTGGCTTCAGCCAGGAACAGTCCTTGTTCAGCAGCTCTGCCACACCTACAGAGACAGCAGCTAGTGGGGAGCTTTTTATTTTGTTTATTCAAAGATTTAGTCTATCATTTTAAATTTTTTCTTTACTTTTTTGTGTGTGGATGTTTCGCCTGTCTGTCTGTGCGTAATATTGGTGCCATGCCCAGGGAGCTCAGAAGAAGGTGTCAGGTCCCTTGGGACTGGAGCTCCAGGAGGTTGCGAGCCCTTTGACCTGAGCTCTAGGAACCAAACTCAGGTCCTCTGCAAGAGCTCAAGAGCTTAACCACCAAGCCAGCACCAGCTCCTAGCTAGAATGGTTCTATGGTTCTTTGCTTTTTGTTTGTTTGGGGTTTTTGTTTGTTTGTTTTCAAGACAGGGTTTCGCTGTGTAGCCCTGGCTGTCCTGGAACTTGCTGTGTAGACCAGGCTGGCCTCAAACTCAAGAGAGCCACCCTCAGATTCATCTAAGCACTGCCCTGCTCTGGTTCTGTTTTAAATGAAAGAAAACAGGTAGATGTTTCTTTGTTTTCACAGTTTGAAACTCTCTGTTCTGAGGAAATATCAGTCAGTGAGTGGGAACAGACAACACAGTAAACCTAGAATAGACCGGAATAGCATTTTTCCCATTTTCCCTGCAGCCAGTTTCCAGTTTCCCTGCAGAGGAGACAGGAAAATGAGGCAAAGCTCAGCACGGAAGATAGGAAAACCTGAATATAGAGGAAGTATGAGCACTCATCCTGTCCCCTTATCCCCACTTCTGGCTCTGTCCCTGGGGGCCTAGTAAAAATGGGGAAAATATAAATTTGAGAGAAGTCCAGATAGTGACTGGTATGAATTAGACCAGAGGTAGTGAGCTGGAAGGGCATAGGGCTTGAAACTCACCCCACACCCACAGCATGGTCCCTAGACTAAAGCGTTACACAGACTGTTGGAGTCTGGAGGTGTCCAGCCTCTGTGAGGTTTCCCTGACAACCTTGGAAATTTTCAGAACAGAATGATTCCTAAGCCTAAGGACTTCAGATTGCCACTCTGTCACAAGGGCTGACAATTTTAGAGTGTCAAAAAGGGCCCATGAGAGAGGAGGTGGAAATCTCTGTAAGAAAGCAGGCTGAACAAGCCATGAGGAGCAAGCCAGCGGGCAGCACTCTTCTGTGGCTTCTGCGTCCTGCCCTGCCTGAGTTCCTGAGTTCATCCAACTTCCTTGGATGAACAATGCTATGAAAGCGTAAAATGAATAAACCCTTTTCTCTCTGGTTTCTTTGGTCAGGTGTTTCATCACAGCAGTAGTAGCCCTAAGACAAGTTGGTACCAGGATAGTGGGGTACTGCTGTGACAGATCTGACCATGTTGTGTTGGGGGAGGATGGTGGAAGGACTTTGGAACTTTGGGCTAGAAAAGCCATCGACTGTTGAGAGCTTAATGAGCTGTTCTATAAGACCTTAGAAGATAAGAACGTTGAGAGCAGTGTAGACAACAGAAGCTTGTGAAGTTTCAGAAGGAAGGGCCATTCATTATTTTGGATTAAAATTCTGCGGTTCTGGTTAGCTGGGGCTGAATAATCATCTGTGATTAACAAAATGCCAGAACTACTGAAGAGAAACCTTTGCTCGGCTGAGGTACTTGATGCTGGTCAGCTAGAGCTGAGAAATTAGCAGTAATTAAGAAGAGACCAGAAGCTGGGCTTGGTGGCTCAAGACTGTAATCCCAACACTTGGGAGGCAGAGGCAGGCAGATCTCTGTGCCTGCCTGGTCCCTGTTCAGCCAGGGATACACAGAGAAACACTGTCTTGGAAAACCAAAAAAAGAAAACAAAGAGAAGAAAAAGGAAGAGACTAGCATCGAAGGAGCTATGCAGAAAAGTTGAGGCTTGGCACCATGAAGAGAGCCTAGGAGAGGCTGTAGGTGAAAGTGCAGCTGCCCAGTTGCAGCAGAAGACCTCAGCTTTTTGGAGATGCAAGTACCACAGGGATGGCCACCAAGAATAGTAGCTATGGAGTGGAGCCAGCCAGAGCCTAGAAGACAAGCTGTGTGTGCTGCAGATAACAGAGCTGAAGAAGGGACCCAAACCACTTGGAGCAGCCCAGAAGATTCTGAGTGAATCCCAGATGTTGGACATTAAGAGTTATTTACATTGTTGGAGTTCAGTTTTGCTTTATTCAGATTGTGACCATGCCCTGGTTCTTCCCTCTTGAAGTAAGAAAGTGCTTAATTATCTGGGCCTGGTGGCACATGCCTTTAGTCCCAGCACTCAGGAGGCAGAGGCAGGCAGATCTCTGTGAGTTTGAGACCAGCCTGGTCTACAAAGGGAGTTCAGGACAGCCAGGTCTAATGCTGTCTTGAAAAACAAAGGAAAGAAAAAGAAAGTGCTTTATTATTTATTTTTAATAGGAGCCCACAGTTGAGAGACTTTAAATATTTTCTTAAAAGAGATTTTGGAGTTTTACAGCAAATTTGGATTTTAAAAGAGACTAGATATTTTAGAGACTAAACTTCCAATGTGTTTGAATTTGTAAAGACTGTGGGACTTAAGTTATTTGTGCTTTTAATGTGAGATCTTGAGGATGAATGAGAACAGAAAAGTTGTGGCTTTATGATAATGTGTCTGTGTGTCACATTCACAAGGGGTCAATTGTGCTGGATAGTTTTATGTCAACTTCCCACTAGCTAAAGTCCTCTGAGGGAAGGAACCTCAATTAAGAAAATGCTTCCAGCCTGACACAGTGGCTCACACCTGTAATCCCAGCAGTCAGGGAGGCAGAGGCAGGCAGATCACTGTGAGTTTAAGGCCAGTCTGGTCTACAGAGTGAATTTCAGGACTGCCAGAGCTACCCAGACTCTGCCTCAAAAACAAAAACAAAAACAGAAAAAACAAACAATCAGACTGTAGGCAAGGTTACAGAACATTTTCCTAATTTATGATTGATAGAAGAGGGCCCAACACTTTGTGGTGGTGCCATTCCTGGGCTGGTGATCCTGGCTTCTATAAGAAAGTAGGCTGTCTGGTCATGATGGTACACCCCTTTAATCCCAGCACTAGGGAGACAGAGGCAGGTGGATTTTTTTGAGTTTGAGACCAGCCTGGTCTACAAAGTGAGTTGGGAACAGCCAGGGCTCTATTACACAGAGAAACCCTGTCTTGAGAAACAAAAAAGAAAAAGAAAGAAAGAAAGAAAGAAAGAAAGAAAAGACAAGAAAAGAAAAGAAATAAAAAGGGAGGAAGGAAGGAAGCAGGTTGAGCAAGCCTGGAGGAACCAGCCAGGAAGCAGCACTCCTCCATGGCCTCCTCAGGAACCCCCACCGACAGGCCCTGTGATGACCAGTAGTTACATGGAAGCATAAGCTAAATAAACCCCTTTTCTCCCCAAGTTTCTCTGTCATGGTGTTTGATCCCAGCAATAGTAACCCTAGAAAAAGTGAGAAGTTAGGGGAAAGTGAGAGCAATTCCTGAGAGTTGGACAGGGGGTTCTGAGAGAGGGGAAGAAGTCTTTGTGTGCTCTAAAGGAGGACTCTTTAGAGCAATGGCAGACTCTTGGCAAAGGCTGAGGTGATTTCTGTTGAGATTGGTTAATTCTCGGGGCTGCCGTGGGTTGGCCCAGTGGAAGACCCACGTGCTCAATGTCCCCTAATTCCACCAGGAAGGTGACCAAGGGCTGCCATCTCTGTCCATCCGGGCGTTAACCTTAACCGTCTGCTAGCTGTTACTCGCTGGCCAGTGTTTCTACCCTCCAACCTTGAAGGTGTCTCAAGTGCTGGCGACTGTACTAAGTTCTTTGTCCTCACATCTACAGGCTCTGTTCGTAGCCGAGAGTTACCGCCCGCCTCAGACCCGGAGAAGCGGCTGAGGTGTTTGTCAGTGACTTCACTTTGGCTCCTTGTTTACAGGGGGGTCTCCTAAGCAGAAACTTCTTACTAGACGCCATCTTCACTTACAGTTTAGTATGTCACAGTTTCCTGAGTTAGAGTCAATAGGACACGAAAGGTCAGACGTGCTCTAGGCACACTCCTCCAGGGCCTGCCCAGCCTGGTCCCTGCCCCAGCCCTGTCCCTCTTCCCCTCTAGTTATCCCAAGCCCAGCTCCAAGCCCTCTTTCTCAGTTTCCTCAGTGTTCCAAACTCTGCTGGTTTAACCCTTAATCTTCCTTTTAGCCCCAGCCTCTGTTCTCATGATAACATGTGCATGTGCGGGCAGCCTGCAGTTTTCACTCTCGTCCACTCACCACACAGAGAACTGCCTGCTGTCTCACTGCCTCCATTCTCTTCCCACCACAGCGGCCAGCCTGCTCTTCTGTTCTTTCTTCCTGCTGTGCTTACCTCCAGTTACCCTAGCCATTAGCCTTCTCTTCTTTCTTCGTCTTGCTTAAGCGGGACCTTCCAACAAGGCTTCCTCTGGTCATCCTAAATAACATTGTAAATGGCTACCCTGAACCTTCCTTCTCCATTTTTTTCTCTCGTAGCACATACCACCTTCTAACATTTCAAATAAGCTAGTCGTTATCATTATTGTCATTGCTATTGCAGTGCTGGGAAAAACTGAACTTCAAGCCTGGCAGACATGCTCTCCCATTGATCTGCAACCCCGGCTGTTACGTTTATTTCTATTGCCTCTCCACTGCTCTAATGAAGGTCCCACAACAGTAGGGAGTTTTGTCCTTTTTAATTTACTTCTCAGTATTCAGTGAGTAGAACCATCCTCAGTACGGAGTGGCACTCAGTAAGTGTGTGCTGAACTGAGTGAATAGGGCATGCAGGTACATCTGACACTAATAAAGGCCACTGGTGCTATGTAAGATCCTGGCTTCTCTGTTTGGGCACATGAAAATGTAGACAGTTATCAGTCTTTTGTTTTTCCCATGTAGATATCAGTGGAGGAAAAAGTATCAATGCACTGCTTCCAAATGGGAGTATCTTAAACTAAGAAATTGCTTCTCTAAATAAAATAATAATAATAAGCTAGACATTGTAGGTTCATTTTTTTGAAAATCTGGTTTATTTTCTTGGGGTTTCTCATTTCTCTACCTCCCTTCTCCACCCTAAGCCCTTCCAATACAAGGTAGGAAAGAAAGGATAGTAGGGAAAGGGGGCATAGTTCTCTTTAGACTACTTTCTGCTGGTTAGGGTCGTTGGGTTTTTTGGGGCAAGTCCAATCTTCAGGATATCTCCAACTTCTCACTAAACTGCATCAACAGCAACCAGGAACAGCAGGGGGAGGCATCAGCCGCAGCCTTCTTCCTCAGAGCGCCTGTTTCTCTCCTGGCTGTGGCATTTTTTTTTTTTCCTCTCCAGACAACTCAGAATTAAAGTATCTGCAGCTGGATCCTCTCAGAGCCTACACAAAGCAAGTTGTCAGCTGCAGTGAAGAGTCTGGAGCAGCCCCATATCCCACACCTGGGATTAAAACAAAAACATAACATGACTAAGTTTTTAAAGACACCAAATTTCCACTGCAAGGCGTGGTGACACACACCTTTAATACAAACATTTGGGAGACAGACGCAGGCAGATCTCTGTGACTTTGAGGCCAGCCTGAGTTCAACATAGTAAGTTCCAGAAAGCTAAGACTAGGTAGAGAGACTCTGTCTCAAAGACAAAAAAAAGAAAGAAAGAAAGAGAGAAAGAAAGAAAGAAAGAAAGAAAGAGAGAAAGAAAGAAAGAAACTGCTTCTCAGTGGGTTCTCTTCTCTAAGCCTTTCATCTGACCCAGCTTCAGGGAAATTGCTTAGACCTGAAGCTGTGAGATCCCTCTTTGGTTTTTTGCTGCAAGAGGAGACTTTTTACGAGTCTGAACCATTTCATGGAGAGGCTAGAGAGAAAGGAAGTGGAGCCCTGTGATTCTTTCACCACCTTGGCTAACCCACTCTCTTGTTTATTTTGTACAAAATAGTATTTAAAATATTCCTGGCTTCTAGTTAAAAAAAAAAAAAGGTAGTTTTAACAGCTGTGTTTTACTGCCAAAAATGTCCTTCTTTGCCAAACTACACAATAACAGCAGTCAAGGTTTTTGTTTTTTTACATAAACTGACAAGATTAATGAAAAAAAAGAATGGAAACAACAGTAACAAAAATGTCTGCAGTTGGAATGTGGGTATCTGGGTATTAACATTTATTTATTTATTTATTTATTTATTTATTTATTTAAGAAATCTTTAAATTTACTTTATGTGTTTGAGTGTTTTACCTGCATGTATGCATGTATGTGCTGCCATGTGGGTGCTGGGAATCAACCTAGGTCCTCTATGAGAGCAATACATGCTCTTAACCACTGATCCTACTCTCCAGCCCCATTAACTCTTTAAGTTACTTATTTATACCATGTGTGTATTTGTATGCCTGCTGGTCTATAGGCCTTAAGAGGATGTCAGATGCCCTGGAACTAGCGCTTGCAGGGGTGATTGTGAGCGGTCCCAGTGAGAGGAAGCTGACTCTCACTGGTCCGGAGGAGGAGCAAACGCTCCCGACCGCTGGGCTGCTCTCTCCAGCAACCGTCTCCACTGTCGTCACAGACCTGCGCCTGGGGAGATGGCTCAGTTGGTGTAGTGCTTGAAGACCTTGAGCTCAGTTTCCCTGCCCATTTAAAGTATTGGGCACAGACGCAGGCACTGTGATCCCAGCGGGGAGTGGAAAGAAGATCACCGAGCCCAGCCAGCCAGCCTTTCCAGCCAGATCGGTGAGCTCCATGTGCAGGAAAGGATTCTGTGTTAATCAGTGGAAGAAGATACCCGATGCTGATGTCTGGCTTCTGTATACACATGTGAGGACCGACCGACCGACAGACACACACACACTTAAGCCAACGATGGAAAAAATAGAGTTGACATGATATGTATTACTAAACACATAAAGACCTCACTAAGCTCATTTAAAAAAATAACTCAGTGACTGGTGACATTATGTATCTTGTAACTGGGAAAAGAAGAAGGAAAGGATGGACAGGAAAAATAGTAGGCAACCTGATGCCTGCCCACCACACCCACCGCTGGGCTCAGAGACACCAGGTTAAGGGCTCTAGAACTAAGGCAATTATACTCAGCGATACAAGCTGAGACAGTCCACCCCCGGAGCCTTCTTCCTGTGCCAGCTCTAAAATGCTGACAGCCAGATCTGCATGCTCCAGGAAGAAGCTCCATGACCATCCCATAAGAATAAAGAGAGTAACATCAAGGCTTCCTAGCTCCATCAGCATTTGGACCCTAGACACATCTCGGTGTTAAATGCAGGACCAGGCATCGCATCACATGAACTGGAGGCATCCAGTACCTAAGGAGCAAAACAAACAGCAAAAGCAATGTCAAGAAGTCTATATACCAAGAGAGAAATCGGCAAGCAAAAATTACTGGTTGGTTTTATGTCAACTGGATACACACAAGCTAAAGTTATAAGAGAGGAAGAAGACTCAGCTGAGGAAGCCTAAGATCCAGCTGTAGACAACTCTGTGGGACATTTTCTTTCTTCTCCCCCCACCCCCCCACTTTTTGAGATAGGGTTTTTCTGTGTAGCCCAGGCTATCCTGGAACTCCCAGAGATCCGCCTGCCTCTGTGCACCACCACACCCAGATGGGCATGGGCATTTTCTTAATTAGTGATTGACATGGAAGGGTCCAGCCCGGTGTGGGTGGTAGTCCTGGGTTCTATAAGAAAGCAGGTTGGGCAAGCCATGACAAACAAACCAGTAAGCAGCAACACCCGTGATGTCTGTATCAGCTCCTGCCTTCTGGTTCCTGTCTCATTTGAATACCTGTCCTCACTTCCTTCAATGATGTAAGCCAAATCAACCCTTCCTTCCCCAACTTGCTTTTGATCACGGTGTTTCATCACATCAATAGTAACACTGACTAAGACACTTTCAGAGATATTTCCTCAACTAAATAAGAAGATGGACTTTCATAAGGAAACACTTAAACCTTAGTGAGTAAAGGAGATCTTGAAATTTAAAATATGATCACAGAGAACTGGAGATGTCACTCGGTTGGTTGAATCAGAGTTTGTCCTTGCTAGGCAAGCAATCTACCGACTAAGCTTCACCCCCCCCCCCAAAAAAAAACAGAAAAGTTGGAAATAATGTTCACATCAGAGCTATTTGTGGAGTTTATACATTAACAATTCAACTAACAGATTTCCTTCTAAGAAATTTGATGTCTTTGTGATTAATCCTTTCCTGTCTCTTAGGTTCGTTTATTTTTTGAACAGGGTCTCCCTCTGTAGACATGGATGATCCAGAACTCCCTATGTAGACCAGGCTGGCTTTGAACCTACAGAGATCCTCCAGCTTCTGCCTCTGATGTGCTGAGATTGAGGACATGCTCTACCATGCTGAGCCTTTTTGGAATCATATTTGAAAAATGTTACTCCTCCCAGCCTGGTCTTTTATTTTTTCTACTTACCTTCACCTTTTTTTAGAAAAAAAAAACTTTTTTTTTAAACTTTGAAATCTACAAACACTATTGAGGGGCTGGGAGTTGTAGCTCACTGGGTAGTTTGTGACTCTCAGGAATGAAACCAGAGGTTCAGTTCCCAGTACCCCGTAAGCCAAGTGTGGTGGCACTGGTCTCTAGCTGGAGAAGTAGAAGCAAGATCAGAAATTCAAAGTCATCTTCAACACTGTAGTTGTGGCCTGGACACATGAAAAGAAACTAAACTTCTAAGCCAAAATATATCTATTTCACTTCCCTGTTTAAAGACTTCTGCTGATTCACTGTTGCCCAAATTGCAATGTTTGCATCTTCCAACAGTGGCTTTTTACAGTCTCTCACAGTCAAATCATAACCTTCTTTTCAACTTCTCATTGTTCCCACTCTACCTCCTACCTAATTTCCTTATTTTTTTGTAACCTGGTCCAACTATTTTGAACACACACACCTAGTCACTGCCTAGGTGTGAACAACACCTCCCTAAGCTCTCTACACTTATCAATCCTGACAGGTCCTTTGTACCCTGGATTACTCAGGGTGTGTGCTGACTGGGTTACTAGGTAACCCAAGGTCATGTTTGTTGTCATTCATTCTTACTTGCCTAATTTTTATCTTTTTCATTTCTCTGTCCTTACGTTTAAGAATTTAACCTGGGCATGGTGACAGACATCTGCACACAGCACTTGTGAGGCAGAGGCAGGAAGATTGAAGAAAGTTTGAGGCCATCTGGGTTGCATGACAAGTTCCAGGCCACTAAAGGATATATCATAAGGCCTTGTCTCAAAACAATATAAAAAATAAATCTTAAAAAATAATTTTACGCTGGGCATGGTAACTCATGTCTTTAATCCTAGCACTCAGGAGGCAGAGGCAGGTGGATCTCTGTGAGTTCAGGCCAGCCAGGTCTACAAAATGAGTCCAGGACAGCCAGGCCTACACAAAAAAATCTTGTTTTGAAAAACATAAATAAATAAAAAATGATTTTATGAAGCCGCTATCACCTAGAGAGGTCTATATAGACTGAAACATTAAATGGCACAGGACTATATAGATGAAGGTACCTTTTTTTTTTTTAACAGAACAGGAATTGATACTTTAAATGGAATACACATTGTAAAAGTTGTCAAACATATAACCCTACAAAAAAGCTATATCAAGTTGCATTTTCACCAGAATGACACAACTACCTGCTTTCTGTAACCTAGACTTAATTGGGTATGCTGACATTTTACATTGGCCTCTTTGGTAGGTAAAAGCTGGCACGTGCCTTTGTGTTTTTAATGTGTGTGAGTGTTTTGCCTACATGTATGTATGCCTCACATAGATGTTTTGTGCCCAAGGAGGCCAGAAGAGAATGTCAGATCCTTTGCAACTGGAGTTTTGAGTCCATATACGGGTGCTGGGAACTGAACCTGAATTCCCTAAAGCAGCAGCAAATGCTTTTAACCTGTGAGCCATCATTTCAGCCTGTTTTTGTTGTTGTTGCTTGTTTGTTTCGTTTTTCAAGACAGGGTTTCTTCATAGCCCTGGATGTCCTGGAACATGCTCTGTAGATCAGGTTGGCCTTGAACCCTCCAAGATCCACTTGCCTCTGCATCCCAAGTGTTGTAATTTAAAGGTGTGCACCCTATGCCTGGCCCTTTTATGACCTTATTCATGTTTTTCCCCCTACTCCCTAGTTCCCCCCTCCCCAACTATTAAGAATACTCATCTTTAACTAGGCACAAGCGTGTACACCAGGAGCAGAGGCAAGTGGAGCTCTGTGAGTTCAAAGCCAGCCTAGTCTATTTAGTAAGTTCCAGCCCAGCCAGGGCTACTTAGAGACACCCTGCCTCAAACCAAAACCAAAACAAGAATTCTCATCTTTTATCAAGTGATCCCATGTATTTTCCTTTGGAACTTGTCTTCACTGTGTAGATATTTAGGGTCTTAAAAAAATAGTTTTAACTTTATGTTACAGACTTGTTTTCAAAGTTTTCAGATATCTTTTTAGGCTTGAAGTCAATAGGCAAAATTTTTCAGAATTCCTGTATCAGTTCTTCCAGGAACAGGGTGTACCCAGCAATGATCCATGGGGAGAAGATCAAGGTCCTGTCAGACAAGTTCTTCCCACACTCCTTGGGCTGGTCTTCCTGGCTCTGGTCTGGGACACTAAGACAAGCACACTAGCTTCTCAAGCCTGTTGTGAATACCTTTTTGACACCAGCCTCCAAAGCTTTGTAGACAATCAAGGAGAACACTTGAGTTTACTTTACTCATTAGCCTCGTTCTGCGCAAAATGGGAACTTACAGCTTCTTAACTCAGCCACATGCTCACATTTAATTTATTAGATGCAGCCGGGATAAAACACAACACCGGTTCTGTGAAGTCTTAATATTTGAAATTCAACAGTATGCTTCTCCCTATGTTTAGAGAGAAATCCATTTTCCCCAAATGAGTCCCTTTTTTTTTTTTTTCCTGTTCTCAAAGAAACGTTATAATCCCCTCAGTGTCCACATTCCCAATTCTTCTTTTCTGGGGAGTGTAGCTGGAGATGGTTCATTCCTCCTTTCTAGACAGGAATGGCGTTGTCTGCCTCCTTTATGTAGATGTCTCCTTTATATAGCTTTCCATAGATGGCTCCTCCATCTTTCCTTGGCATGTTTAATCTCAGTTCTGCACTCCTCTGAATTCTAAAAGGAGTCAGGACAGTGTGCCAGCAAAACCTCCTTGCCCACAAAGCTTCATTTCCCAGGCAGTCATGGTTTTCTCTAACAAAGTAGGACAATGGAGTCCACAGGCAGGCTGCCGATCATTGTCCAGCAGCAGCAGCCTCGTCGTTGGGGGAGAAGAGAGAGACAAAGAGAAAAAGAGCCTTTGTTTTAGATTTGCTGGGAGTGGTGTCTGTTTCTTCCAGCTACTGAGAGCTTGCCACAGAAGAAGTTAAAATTCAACCGAGACCTGGCGCCCTCCTGTTATCCCAGCAACTTCAGAGGAGGAGATAGGAGAGTGAGGAGTTGAAAATCAACCTAGGCTACAATTCTCTCAGCTGCAGAGCTCTGGCCTGGCCTGGGCAAAGGCCTGGATTCAACCACAGCACCACAAAATTAATGACAAATAAATAAAAATAAGTCACAGGGAGAAAGCCCATAATTACATGTGCAGTGCGGGGTTCCTCACGATTGAAACAGGAGGTTATATGACAGTAATCTCTGCTTTCCCCAGACAGCAGCACTTGGAGTTTTCTTTTTCAGTGCTGGGGCTTGAACAGGACCTCATGAGTGTTAGGCAAGTTGTCTACCACTGAGCTACATCCCTGGATTCAACTTCTGTGTCTTTGCAAAAATAAATTAAGGCAATACACCTTGTCTTGAAAAATCAAAGCCAAAAGAGAAAGAAAGAACATTGAAAATAGTTGTTCCTAAGACTCTCGCCCATGAGCTGTTGTCTGTTTAAATGACCCACCATGAGAACCTGTAAGATGGCTTGGCGGGAGAAGGCTCTCACGTTAAACATGACAACGCACTGACTCCAACTCCTGACACCCAGCATAAGTTGTTCTCTGATCTCCAAGTGTGCGTGTGTGTGCTCACACACTGAGCCACTCATGCACACGCACATAAAAAAAGAAAAGAAAAAAAACAACAAAAAACGATTTAAGTTTTTCAATTGCTTATCATCCAGTCATTTCCATGGTGAGTGTTTAGCACACACTACAAAAACCAGAAGAGCAACCCCACCCCTGACCCCGACTTGCCCTTCCCAGCAGCCAGAACTTCACAAGACCAAACAAAAGGTCCTCTACCGGAATGTTGCAAAAGTGCTGAGGAGATGGACTACAGGTCAGAATCCCTTCACAAGGGGGTTGAGGGGTAAGTCTTGAGAGAAGACAGCTGTGGAATCTGAAAGAGCGGTTCTGCTCCTCCTGAATACCAGACCTGGGAGACCAGAGGAGACCACGACAGAGTACAGGGGTCCCAGGGAAGGATCAGAAAAGGACTTGCAACCTCTCCTTCCTCAAGTGCCAGAGCCCCAAGAACACTCAAGCTACAGAGGGGAACTGGCTCCTCTTCTCTGCCTCCCAACCGCCACAGAACTGGCTACAGCCAGAAGGATCTGAGAATTTAACCTTTCCACTCAGTGCAGCAGGTCAATCCCTAAGTGTCTGCTTATCTTGTTTTTCCTGTGCTTTAAATTCCAATTTTGCATATACATTTCTGGTTGTTTTCACCCCTTAGCCCTTCCCCTTTTTTTAGGGCTATTTCTTTTCTCCATCCAGTGTACCATACAACATTCTTTACAATTCAACCACGTCCCCTATACTCTTCCCCATGTTCTTAATCTTTTCTTCTTTCTCTCATCCTTATCCCTCCTTATTTTCACTCCCACCCCCCTCTGAGGCAGGATTTCTCTGTGTAGACCTGGCTGTCCTGGAACTCACTCTGTATAGACCAGGCTGGCCTCTGACTCATAGAGATCCACCTGTCTCTGCCTCACCAGTGCTAGGAAGGCATGTGTCACCACTGCCCAGCTTTCCTTATTTTACTTTTTTAAGAATAATTTTTATTTAATATGCATTGGCGTTTTGCCTGAATGTATGTCTGTGTGAGAGTGTCAGTCAGATCTTGGAATTACAGACAGTTGTGAGCTGCCATGTGGGTGCAGAGAATTAAACCCAGGTCCTCTGGAAGAGCAGCCAGTGCTCTTAGCCGCTGAGCCATCTCTCCAGCCCCCCCCCCTTATTTTACTTCTTAATTAAACCTTTCATAGAGTTAACAATCTCTAAAATCTGTTGAACCTAACACTATCCCAACTTCCCTTACCAACTACTTTACCACCTTGATTTTTTTCAAAGTTGACTAATATTTAATCCTTAGCCTTGCCCACCCCTCCTTCCTTCCCACTTCTAATCATATTAACTAAAAGCCACCCACGTCAGCCCCATAGTCTCCTTGTTATTTATCTGCAACAGTTACTACGTCAAAGGGCTGCTGTTGTTATTAGGTTAGCACATGGTGGAGCTGTGATATCCAGCAACTGTGGTTATTCTTCCACTTGATAGCCTGCTCGGGGAATAATATAGAATGAACCAGGCTGAAGCAAGGAAAATGATGCATGATATCAAAGAGGAATTCACACACACACAAACGTGAAACAATTCTCTCCATTCTCTCTGGTCACAGTGGAACAAGACTACAAATCAATAGCAGGAGAAGCCTCAGAGCACACACAAAGTCATGGAGATTAAGCCGTGTACTAGTGAGCAATGGATGGATCCTTGAAATAATAAAAAAGGAAGTAAAAACACTCCTTACAACAAGCAGAAATAAAAACAACATACCAAGCAGAAATATGGACTACAGATGAAAACAGTCCAAAAGAGGAGGTTTAAAACTCCAAATGCTCACAGTAAGGAGAGTCAGAGAGAAAGACCTCAAATGAACAACTTAATGATTCACCACAGAACTCAGAGAAGGAAAAACGCAGCAAACCCCAAATCACAATGTAAAAGGAAGTCACTAACATTAGGGGAGAAGTAGCCAGGCTCAGTGGCACTGAGTACTAGCAATGTAATCCCAGCACTCTAGGAGGCAGAGGCAGGAGGATCTCTGTGAGTTCAAGGCCAGCCTGGTCTAAAAAACAAGTCCAGGACAGTAAGGTCCACACAGAGAAACCCTGTTTCAAAAAAACAAAAACCAAGAGATTATGGGAGAAATTGATGAAATGAAAATTTAAAAAAACAACAAAATTACATAGAATCAATAAAGTGCAGACTTAGTTCTTTGAAAATATAAGATACTTAACCACTTAGATAAACTAATCGGAAGAGAGAAAGGTGAAAGCTGGGCGTGATGTCACACACCTTTAACCCCAGCACTCAGGAGGCAGACGTAGGTGGCTCTCTGTGAGTTCAAGGGCATCCTGGTCTACAGAGTGAATCCAACACAGCCAGAGCTACACAGAGAAATCCTGGCTCAAAAAAGTAAAAAACAAAAACAAAACAAACAACAACAATAAAAAAAAAACTTGAAGGATCTTGAAATAGGAGGAGCATATCTCAACATAAGAGAGTAAAGCCAAGTGGGAGGAGCTATAAATGAGTGCATATCTGAAAGGCATTGAATCCAGAGTACAGAAAGACATTTTACTACTCAACAGGAAGAATGTATGCAACCTGACTTAAAGCTTTTTATTTTAATCATGTTTTAGTTATTTTGTGTGCCATGTATGCTCTGTGTGTGTGTGTGTGTGTGTGTAGGTCAGAGGACAGCTTGTGAAGTTGGTTTTCTTCTACTAAATGGATTCCAAGAATAGAACTCAGTTTGTCAGGCCTGTTAGCAAGCTAGCTCCACAGCCAGATTTGTGTTGTTGTTGAGACTTTATTATTTGTTTTAATTTTATGTGTATGGGTGTTTTTCGCACATGTATGAGTATGTACCAAATGTGTGTGCAGTACCTGTGGGGGCCAGAAGAGGGTGTCAGATCCCCTGGAGTTACAGATGGTTGTTAGCTGCCTCGTGGGTGCAGGGAATTGCATTCAAGCCCTCTTACTATTCAGCCCTCTCTTCAGCCCTGTATTTTTGAGACAGGGTCTTATCTTATAACTCAAGGTGCCCTGGACCTTACTGTACATCTTAGATTGGCCTTAAATTCATGGTGAGGTGATTCTTTTGCCTCAAACATGCCAAAGTAGAGGTGCAAAGCACTGGCAAGTTCTTATTTTTATAAAGCTCTAAGTTACCGATGTCCAGAAGCAAACCAGAATATTTTTGATTGCATGTGCACTGGTGTTTTGCCTGAATGTATGTCTCTGTGAGGGTGTCAGGAGTTACAGTTTTGAGCCATGTGAGTGTTGGAAATTGAACCCCGGTCCTCTGGAAGAGCAGGCAGTGCTCTTAACTGCTGAGCCATCTCTCCAGCCCCCAGAAAACCAGAACTTAAGAAGATCTGTGTGTTTGTGTCTGACCACTTCTTGTCAGAAATTTGGAGGGCCATGAGGTAGCCCTGGATGCCAATCAGCTAGCCCAGTATCTTTGTCCAGCTTTCTTGAGGAGCAGAGGGTTTACTTAAGATTACAACTCTGTTCATAGTCCACCAGTGAGGGAAGTCAGTACAGGAACTCAAGGTGGAAACCTGGAGGCATGAGCTTGACGCAGAGGCCATAGAACAGAGTGCTTCCTGTCTTGCTCCTCGAGGCTTCCTCAGTCTACCTTTTTGTGCAGCTCAGGATCACCTGCCCAGAGTTTGTGTGGCTCAGGGTGCTGGGCCCTCCCACATCAGTTATCAGTCAAGAAAACGCCCCACATCTGGTGGGGACATTTTCTCAGTTGACGTTCCCTTTTCTCAAATGACTCTATCTTGTTTCACGCTGACCAAAAAAACCAGCCATCACAGCTAGCAGGTCTGATGGCCTGAGGTGGCCCCCTGCAACATATGGTGGAGAGACAGAACCAACACCTACCTCCTTCGGTGCTGGGGCATGTGGGTGTCCTGTCCCCAGTAACAGGTAACATTTAAACATCAGCAAGTTTGAAAGTCTTGGGAGTCACTGTGAGACTTTGCACAGGAGGGGCTCAATTTTGCTGAAATGTAACAGCAGCGTAGCTCAGTGTCCAGAGGTACCAACGGGCAACAGGCAGCAAAACTGTGTTTCTTTGGCCTGGAGTCTGGAAGACTGTTCTCTCCGTAGCCCTTCACTTATGTTGCAATCCTTTGAAATGTTTCAGAATGTGACCTCACTTAGGAACAGAAGCAGTTGAGCCAGGATAAGGTCGCACTGGATTCGTGTAGGCCCTCCTCTAGTGACTGGTCATTAGGCACAGGGGCAGCCTGACAAAGAGAACACTATGTGCTGACAGAGACTAGAGTTTTCCATCTAGCGCAAGGCAAGCCAAGGACTTCCGCAGACACTAGGAACTGGATCGAAGTTTGTCAGGTCCTGGCAAAGCAGCTGCACACCCAGAAGAATGGCCCCGGCAGACACTGGCCACTGAGTGTGGAAGGAGGGACCGTAGTCAGTTTTCAACATGAACGTGTATTTGCTCTCCCTCACCTGATACCTTCCTTTGTCTATTGCAGAACCTTCCCCAATCCCATAAATTCTCAATTTCCCATCGTCTTCTAATCATTTGGGGAAACTGAGTGAAGAGTGGGGCCATCACTGCGGAGCGTCAGGAGTGAACATGAGAATATTTTGGTTCTTCCCTTCAAAAGCTGTTGATATGTCCCAACTCTTAACATACCAGACCTAAAAGGAAGGTGAAGAGTAAGGATTTGATTCCTTCCTCCACCCCAGTGAAAAAGCAGGAAACTAAACACAATGTGTTTTCTTTTCTCTTCTTCTTTTCCTACTCCCTCCCCTTTAAAACATTTTTGTTACCTTTTATCTGTTTTGTTTTGTTTTTAATAGCGTGTGGTGTGGGTAAGCTTGTGCCACTGTGCACATGTCAAGGAGAGAGGACCTCTTTCAGGAGTCAGGTCTTTTGTTCCACGTTGTGGGGTCTGGGGGTTGAACAGGTCACTAGGCTTGTAGGAAAGTGCCCTTGACATCTAGCCATCCTGCTGGTCCCATCTCCATACGCTGCTCTCACTAGGTCTCTCTCACCTCCCTCTTAATTTAGTGCTTACACTGTGCACCTTGCAACATTTCCTTGGCTTTCCCTTGGGGACACCCTGCTACATCAGAAGCCGTTCCAGCTACTCGACCTACTTTGTCAATTCCTGCCTAGGTTCCAGGCAGCCTCTCTGTTGTCTAAGACTATTTTTATGGCTGTTAGATCCAAGCAGTTTCTTCTTATGTCCCTTTCATTTGTAGGATCACAGCCTTTCTTCCTGATAAGCTGTTCTCTCCTTCATGTTCCAAGAACTCCTAGTCTGTCCTCTGTCAGTTGTATAGAAAAGTCCCTTATGAATCCAGGCGACATCTTAAAGTCTAGCTCTTTGAAGGCTAGCAACAAAAACTTCTTTCATGTAAACAAGAGTATGTGTGTGCACACACATGCAGATAGTGTGTGTACGCACGGCCTCGAGGGTGGGCTTCAGAAACACCATCTACCTCCTTGGAAACAAGGTCTCTCATTGGCCTGGATGCCAGGTTAGTACTGCCTGGCCAGAAAGTTCCAGGGGGTCTCTTGTCTCTCTCTCCCCAGCACTAGAATTAGGAGCAGGTGCCACCATGATGGTGTATTAGTTACATGTCTTATTGCTATTGTGAGGACCAGGCCTGACCCTCTGCACCTAAGGCGCCAATTCCAGGAACAAGACTAAAAAATCCCCCGACCCAAGAAACAGCCTGAGGATAACCACAAGAATGGGAAGGTATCTTATCTCAGGGTGGGGCATCTGTGCTGGGCAGCCCACCAACCTTGCAGAAGAACATTCATGGCACAGAAAAATACCTGTATATAGCTAGAGACCATTCCTGAGGTCTATAGATAGCTCCCTCGATGTTAGTTATGTTAGTCAGCCAATCACTTTGTAACAAGCTTGCCCTTGCTGAATGTCACCCAATTCCTGGTCCTTGCTCAAACCCCAGTTAGAAACCCTCCTCCCCCTGAGCTTGGGGGAACCTCTGCGTTGGTGACGGTGTGGGCCCGAGCTGGAGCTTATAATAAAGACCCTACTGCGTTTGCATTGGAATCGGCTCCTTGGCGGTCTTAGTGGTCCTCGAGCCTTCGGCATAGCACTGTGACCAAACACCCGACAAAGGCAGCTTAAGGCGGTTTGTTTTGGCTCACGGTTTCAGGGAACACAGCCCACCGTGGCAGGGAAAGGTTCCGCAGCAGGATTGTGAGCTGGCTGCTCACGTTTTTTTGCTACTAGGAAGCAAGGAGTGATGGATGCAGATCCCCATCTCGCTTTCTTTTGTACATAGTCCAGGAGCCGAGGGGCAGTGCCACCCGCATTTCAGATGGGGCTTCCCACCTCAGTTAACCCACTCTTGAAATACCGTCCCAGACCGGCCATAGAGCTCTCTCCACGGTGATTCCAAACCCCGTTAGTTAACAGTGACGCTTAACTATCACACCCAGGGTTTTTATGTGGGCTTTGGAGAAGGAAGTAAACACAGTACTGACTGAGCTATCTCTCCACAAGTGTTTTTAATCCCCTAGTTTCACGAAGAAAACTAGCTACCTAAAACTAGCCGTCAACCGTGTAACTTTGGTTCACTCTCCAAAGAACACAGGTTTCTGTGTGATTTTACTTTTTGCACTTTGGAAATGCCCTCTGGTGGACACATGCAGTGTTGCTTCTAATGTTAATCACCAGTGGAACATCAGAGACAGCTCAGGGTGGGTGACGTTAATAGACCTCCAGCAGGGTCCCCTTTGGTAACCAAACCAGCCATAGTGATCTGTCTCGATGCCACCATGTCTTTTCTGCTCACTTGCCTACCTACAAACTGTAATCACAATGCAGTCACTAAAGGAAAAGAATGCTAATCCCTCCAATTCTTATTTTGCATTCCATGTTATTAAGTGGCCAGCCTGGGCTACATGAGACCCAGTCTCAAACAAGACAAGTCTGGGGAAATACACAGAGCAAAGATACAGGTGCTAAGCAGTGAGGGAAGGTAGTACTCAAGTCTCTGTCAGCACAGAATAATTTATCCCCAACAGGGACATTTCTACACCAAAATCACATAGATTACACACGACCCTGATAGACGTGTCCACATGCTTGAATGTATGTGCATACGTAAATCATGGCCTTTATTATCAACCACAAAGGTAAGAACTGCTGACAGGGTTCCTTTCCTTGGAGCAGTCACCTCAGACACAGATACAGCCTGTTGCTTGGAGCAATTGCCCTTAGGGACCTCAGAGACAACCCTTTCCAGTGCTCTTCCTAGTCCAGGCTCCAAACAGGCATGCCGGATGCCTTTGGGAAGGCCCGGAGCATGGCGGCCATGGTTCGATTTGGCCATGTCATCTGAGCCATCTGCACCAAGATGTAGAACAAGGAGCAAGTGACAGACCCTGAACAATATCAGGCTCCCTGGCTGTGTGCACAGCTCAGAGAAGTGAGGCTTCAGGAGGTTAATGCGGAAAAGTCAAAGACAGAGTGCCAGAGCGGCTGATTACTGCTGATTACTGCTGATTACAGCCATCCTTTTTGATGGCTGTGGGGTCAAATACTTCTTAAGCCGTGGGCCCCTAATAAAGGGGGTCAGCCCCACACTCCAGAAGGCTTCTTAAATATGCTTCCACCTCCTCACTCATTCTCCCCAATGAGTTTTACTTTCTCTACAAAGAAAAAAAATAGCAATTAAACAGTGGGAGGGACCTGAAGATGGATCAGCAGTTATGAGTACTTGATGCTCTTGCTGAGCACTGAGGTTTGATTCTGGTGCCCACAGGGCACCACACAACTGTCCGTAACTACGATTCCAGGAGAGCTGGCACCCCTTCTGGTCTTTGTAGGTATGAAGCAAGCCTGTGATATGCAGACATAAGTAAATATTTACAAAGTACCTGGATTTTTTTTTTAAGCTAAGAAGTCAAGCTGGCATAATGGCACACACATGTGATCTCAGCACTCAGGGAGGCAGGGGCAGGTTGATCTCCATGAGTTTGAGGCCAGCCGGTCTACAAAGACAGCCAGGACCGCCAAAGCTACACAGAGAAACCCTGTTTTGAAATAAAACAAAACAGAAAAAAGCTAAGAGGGACTGTCTCTGACATGAACTGATTGGTCTGTTCTTTGGTCACCTCCCTCTGAGTGGGGAGCAGCCTTACCAGGCCACAGAAGAAGACAATGCAGCCACTCCTGATGAGACCTGATAGACTAGGATCAGAGGGAAGGGGAGGAGGACCTCCCTTATCAGTGGGCTGGGAGAGGGACACAGGTGGAAAAGAGGGAGGGTGGGATTGGGAGGGAAGGAGGGAAGGAGGTACAGGGGGGTTACAAAGTGAATAAACTGTAATTAATAAAAATATAATTACAAAAGCTAAGCGGTCTCAAACACAGATGAGCGCTTACAGATTAAATTTTTTTTAAAGGTTTATTTTTTTATTTTAGCTTTTATGCATGTTTTGGTACCTGAGCTTATGTGTGTCACCTACATGCAGTGCCCACACAGGTCAGAAGAGGGCATCAGATCCTCCGGCACTAGAGTTGCAGGCAGTTGGGAGCGGCCACAAGGTTGGTTCTGGGAAGTCGACCTAGGTCTGGAAGATCATCTTGCGCTCCTAGTCCCTGAACTATCCTTCCATCCCCACAGAAGACATGTTATCTTGAGAAATGTAAGGGACCAACTGGACTCCCCATTTCTGAGTTCAGACAGAAAAGAATGACCAAATACTGGGAATTTTGTGTTATCCGTTGAGACGTGGAGGGCGTAACGGCCTTTGCCATTTCTTCCCTTGTTCTGTCTGTGGTTTGGTGAGATGCTGCACCTCCTCTTCTTCTCTAGCCACGAGTTGCACACTTGAATTCCGGTTTGTGGAAGGAACGGAAACAGACAGCACATCAGAATTTATGCGGCAGGGCAGTGGTAGCGCAATGATAGAGCACTGGCTTAGTATTCGTGAGGTCCTAGGTTCAAATCCCAACCAGAAGATGAAAGAGAAAACGGAAAGGTTATTTCCTAGATAATGACTTCCAGTGAGGAGGTTGTTTTCATTGTGCTTGCTGGGGATCAAATCTGGCACCCCGTGCTCCTTAGACAAGTACTGTGCCGCTGGGCTGCACGCCAGCGCTCTGTGAGGGGGTGTTTTAGTCAGGGCCACCATTGCTGTGATGGACCGCCATGACCAAAGCAAGCTGGGGGAGAAAGGGTTTACTCAGCTTTCACTTCCTTTCTACCACTGAAGAAAGTCAGGACAGAAACTCAAACAGGGCAGAAACCTGGAGGCAGGAGCTGAAGCAGAGGCCATGGAGGGGTGCTGCTTGCTGGCTTGCTCCTCAGGGCTTGCTCAGCCTGCTTTCTTACAGCATCCAGGACCACCAGCCCAGGGATGGCCCCGCCCACAGTGGGCTGCCTCCTCAGCCCCATCAATCAGGAACTAGGAAAATGCCCTACAGGCTTGCCTACAGCCCAATCTAATGGACACTTTTTCTCAACTGAAGTTCCATCTTTTCCGATGACTGTAGCTTGTTGACATGAGACCAGCCAGCATGGTGGGGGTTTTTGTAGTGTTAGAGATTGAATACAGGGTCCCAAACATGTTAGGCAAGCACTCCAACCACTGAGCCCTTTCTATATTTCATAATTCTATATATTTATTTAAAATTCATTTTTTTTGTTTTTTGTTTTGTTTTTTGTTTGTGGCAGGGTGTGTTGCAGCCCAGGCTCGCCTGCAACTTATTATGTCATCAGTGATGACACTGAACTCCTAATGCTCTTGCTTCCACTTCCCAAGTGCTAGAGGTATAGGTTCGCGCTCCCACGCCTGGGTGTTTTGAGAGAGGGTCTTATCAAGTTGCCCAGGCAGGCCGTGAGCTTGCAATCCTCCTGTCCCAGACTCCTCAATAACTGAGGTGATAGGTTTGAAACACCAGACACAGCAAAAATGTTTTGAACTGTGATGAGGACATTTTAAAAGTCCTAAGAGATGAATTGAGCGTGATTCCATGCCAGCCAGTGCTTGGGAGGTAGAAACAGGAATATCTGAAGTTCAAGGCCATCCTCATGTACCCGAGGAGTTTGAGGCCAGCCTGGACTAGAGGGAAAAAATGTTTCCCAAATCAACAACCCTAAAAGTCAGGTGTGGGAGCTCATGTCCATAATTACAGCCTGAGGAGGCTGAGGCAGGAGGATTGCCATAAATTCAAGAGCAGCCTGGACTACACAGGAAGGCCCTGTTTTAAAGAAAATGTCGGGGTCCGAAAAACCAAAATAACCCAAGCAGCCACAAGAGTCCAACAAAGCAAGATCTTTGTTCGAGTTAGCAAAAACTGCCCAGTCAGGGACAACAGCACAGACTCCGGGGCTGACGGTGTCCCTGAAGGGACATTGCACAGCATATTTAAAGAGCAAAACTGTAAAGTGAGCGGTGCTGGGGTGATAAATAGGGCAATTCAATGGTATTCTGGCATGAAGGGTTAAGCAAGGGAATATCCGTTGGAGGCTGGGCCATATCCAGGGCACCTGGCTTCAAGGTCCTTAACTCATTTTCCTAGACATTTGGTCGGGAGCTCAGAGTGATAAGGGGACGAGGGAGTTAGTTCCGGGGCCTGGGACCATGAACTCAGTTTGACCCTGCCAGCAAGATGGAGAAATTGCCCCTGAACTGTCCCTCTACGAAAACAAACAAAGGAACAAAATGATAAGAGGCGCACACACTGACTCACATCCTGTTATATATTCGCTCTGCCATCTTTGCCTTCAGACACAGAGGTGGCAGATGGTTCTAAGCATGCGCAGAGGCACCTGGCACCAACGGTGCCCACAAGTGTACTCTGTACCTAATACCTTCTGTCCAAGGGCCACGTCCAGTGCCATGGGAGCCGTGGAGAGCACAGGCAGCTGCGGTTCGGGGCCAGCCTCATCAAGGAGGTGGGAGCGAGGGAGAATCCAGCCTCCTCCCCTTCAGAGGGACCACTGTAGATGCCTCTGTTTCTGTGGTTTCTCACGAGGCTTCTGCCGCTCACAGCAACAGGCTAGCCAAGCTTACAGGACCTTTCCCGGTCCGCTGGTTCACCACTCTCAGCTCACGCTGCTGTCACCTTCCCAGTAAACCTCTTTCTCTTCCTGTGTCAGGCTCTCTTTCACCGGAGAGGCAAGGAAGCAAGCAGGTGCTGACTGCGGGTCTCTCGGGAATTCAAGAACAGATTTACTTCCTTGTTCCCCTTTGTTGGAGTAGGTAGGGTGACAGCTATTCCCATTCTCCTCTCCTTCGTGTTCAGTGTGTTGCGGACACACGGACCTCGCTGCTTCTCTGACAAACCGGCCAATCCTTGTTTGAGAGATCTGAAATAACTTCCCTATGGCGCTGTGGTGACAGCCGCTGTTGCTCTCTTTTAAGTCACACATATTTGTCTGTTTATTGTGTGTGCGACCGCGCAAGTGGGCTCTGTATGGCGCATGTGCAGAGGTCAGAGGCCACCTGTATTGGAGTCAGTTCTCTTATCCCCAAAATCAAACTCAGGCTTGTTGGCTAACGCCTTTTCTGGCCGAGCCATCTCACTGGCCAATGGACAGATGCTTGTCATTCAGATTTCAACAGAACTTGCATTTCCTCAAGAGGAAGACCTTGACTGTGAGAAAATAAAACCACAGCAACAAAACAGCACATACATACATACCCACATAATTCTTCGACTTAGTTTCCTCACAGCAGGTAGGAATTTATTCACCATGTGGGTGCTGGGAATTGAACCCAGGTCCTCTGGAAGAGCAGCCAGTGCTCTTAACCCTTGAGCCGTCTCTCCAGCCCCAATTCATTTATTTGTTGATGATCGATCAACTTCTTCAGTCAGAACCCAAGGTCCAAGTATTATTAGGCACTCAATACACATTTGCTGACTAATCCATTTTTGGAGGGTTTTACTTGAAAAGAATTGATAATCCTTTTCTTGAATGCAGGCCTGAAATCAATATAGACTTTAATCCAGCCTGTGTCTGAGAAGAGGTAGCCTGGCCTTACCCAGTATGTATAACAAAAGGAAAGAGAGAGAGAGGAGAGTATTATTTATTTTATTTATTATTTGAAACAAGGTCTCGCTATGTAGACCAGGCACGGTTTGGAACTTAGGGATCTGCCCGTCTGACCTTTTTTTCCAGAGTCTTGAAGGGAATGGTGTCTAAACGCTGTCTCAAAAACCAACCCAACCCCAAAGTGTGTGTCCGTGTAAGTGCACATGTATGGGCACACGCATGTGAGTGTGGGTGCCTGAGAAGCACGGAATCCCCAGGAACTGCTCTTTCAGAGGATCCATGTTGAGCAACTTACCACTCCTTTCCAGCGGAATCCAACGCTCTCTTCCAGCCTCCACTCATACCCCTCCCACCCCTTCACACGCAGTTTAAAACTTCTTTAAAGTAACATAATTTGCATGCACGGATGTCCAGGTAGTTCTTTGGACTTTCAGGCGACAGAGGCAGGTCTATTGAGATGGACCATTCCTGGGACACCCAGAAGGAAGAAGGAATTGCCTGGGATTGGGGTCGTGCAAGCCACTTGGTCGGTCATCTGCTCTGTGGGTAAGGCAGTGGAGGCCTGATTCCGGCAGCTGGGAACTCAGCTCTACGCCGGAGACCATGCGGTCCCAGCCTACAGAAGAATCTTGTCATCAAATCAGCAGTCGTTGCTGTGCAGGCCAGGGCCATTCTTAGCATTCCTTCACTAAAAATGCTCCACCTTTGACTTCTCAGCGGTGTATTATAGACATAGGGGTTGGCACTGGGTTCCACAGCTCTGTAGTTTGATTTGCTGCGTTTTGTTTTTTGAGACTGGGTTTCTCTGTGTAGCCCTGGCTATCCGGGAACTCACTCCATAGACCAGGCTGGCCTCGAACTCACAGAGATCCTCCTGCCTCTGCCTCCCAAGCACTGGGACTGCACCACCACCACCTGGCTTTTGTTTGTTTGCTTGAGGCAGGGTGTCACTGTGTGGCTTGGGCTGTCCTGGGACTCATTTTGCCCACCAGGCTGGCCTCTGCTTCCCAGTGCTGGAACTAAAGGCGCACGCCACCCCGTCTGGCTGGACTTCTCAATGGTGAATTCCACTTCAGGAGACAACTGTTCCTTTTCCTGATGGTTTTTCTTTTTGTTTGAAGAGCTAGTAGCTCAGAGTCAAATATCATATCCACCCGGGCGCTCTGGGTGACAGGTAATCTGAGGGACCTGAGGGCCACATAATCCCTCAGGTGTATCTATTTTTCAGATGAGGAGCTAGCAGAAGGTCTGGCTCACTGGAACAGAATAGTTTCATTTTGTGTGTGTGTGTGTGTGTGTGTGTGTGTGTGTGTGTGTGAAGTGGTGGTGGGGGGCAGGGGTAATGAATAGAAGAACAACCATTTGGGAAAGGGTTAAGATTTGTGCCCTTGGCGGCTCATTACTTAAGAATGCGCACCACTCTTCCAGGGAACCTGAGTTCCATTTCCAGCATGTGTATTGGGTATCTACCTGTAAACTCTAGCTCCAGGGGACCTGCCTCCAAGGGCACCAGCACTTAGGTGCATACCATGAAAAATGGAATAAGTCTCTAAAAGAACTTTGCCCTTCCTAAGATTGGCATGGCAGCAATGCCTTTAAAGCAGGAGGACCCCAGGCTGGAGATCCTGTGTCATACAAACACACACACACACACACACACACACACACACACACACACACACACACACGGTGTGGGTGTGAAGGAAAAACAGGTCAGGAGGCTCATGGAAAAGGGGACACACGCACTGCCCCTTCCAGGGAAGAGCATCTGGTTGTCAGAGAGGTCAGTCACTTCGTGAATCATGATGATGGTATTTTTACCATACTTCTTCCTCGTGGTTAGAGATTTTCCCAGGTGATCAGTGGACAGATTACCCCCATCCTGCAGCTGGTGGATCAGGCCACAGGTGCATTCCATGCATTGCTGACGGTGGAGGACAGAGGCCTCCTTGTGGGAGAACAGGTTTGTGGACTCAGGGCTTGAGGATTTGCCAGCTCTGGTTTCGATTTTTTTGCTGCTTAGGGTTTTTGGGGGTTGGTTTTTTGTCCTGTTCCAGCAAAGTCTCTGTTTCTGTTTCAGTCTGAGCTGAGCCAGCTCCTTCAGCCTGAGATTTTTTTTTTCCCCTTGGGTGACCACACCTTATTAGGGTAATTCTTTTCTCTCTCTCTCTAACTTTCTTTCTTTCTTCCTTTCTCTCTCTCCTTTTGTGGTTTTTCAAGACTGGGTTTCTCTGTGTACCCTTGGCTGTCCTGGAGCTCACTCCATAGACCACGCTGGCCTCCAACTCAGAGATCTTCCTGCCTCTGCCTCCCGAGTCCTGGGATTAAAGGTGTTCAATACCACCCACAGTTTAGGCTTGTTCAATACCACCCACAGTTTAGGCTGATTTTAATAAGCTTTAGACCTATCTTCGGGACCCAGGAATGTCTTTGAAAGAATGGCCGTGGCTGAGGTGAGGTCTTGTGACCCCACCTGTTTCACAGCAAGGGCTAACAGTGCTTTTAGGAGCAGGATTAAGTGGACAATGGACCGCAGCTCACAGCCTCTGCAACACAGCTTCCTCAAAAAGCCATATCTAAAAGCTGAGTTATTTGTGTGTGTGTGTGAGAGAGAGAGAGAGAGAGAAAGAGAGTGACAGAGAGATAGAGAAACAGAGACAGAGACACAGAGAGAATAAAACAGGAACAACATACTGTGCCAGTTAATTGGAGACCAAAACAGGAAAAAAGATACCTTGCATGTTAAGGGTTCTGTCTGCAGTTAAAAATAAATTTCTCTTTGCCCTCTATTAAGTCCATGCAAGTTAAGGTTTCTATTTGTAATCAAGTAGTTCCTGCTTGTCCTGTTAAAGAGTAAGTCCTTGTTTGTCCTGTGTTAAGTCCTTGCAAAATGAGGTTTCTATTTGTAATTAAGAAATAAATTGCCATTTCTTAGGTCTGCTGTAAATTGCTTGCAACCCATTCACATGATGTAATCCTTGCCTTTGTTCCTTCCTTCCCTTTCATTGAATCTAACAATGTATAACACCAACTTTTTTGCCCCATGAACACTTTATCTCTCCTGTAAAAAGGACTTCAAGAGGCTAGTGGGGCTGCTCTCTCAAATCCCAACTTAGGGTGAGGCAGTCGATGGCCAGACCTGCGTGTGCCCCCAAATACAGCCTGCTTTAATTGAACAATTGTGGATCTGGTCCTTCTCCTCAGGTTTAACAATAGATAGGTAAATAGATGGATAGGCAGACAGAGTCTGAAGGCATGCTACAGTGAACACATGAACGGCCCCAAACTCCACGGAGCCGGCTCTTTCCTTCCACACTTATGAAATGTGTTCCAGGAACCAAACTCAGATCATCAGCCTTGCACAACCAAGTGTCTTTACCTGTTGAGGCATCTTTCTGGCCCCGTATTGAAGTGGTTTTATTTGTAAGTTCAAATATCCTGGAAAGGACACACAAAACAATTCATCACTGTGGCTGGGGAGAGGAACTGAATATGTGAGGCATGAGGACTCATGGAAACTTTTCATTGTGTGCCTTCGTGCAAGTTCAGAGTTTCAAATCCATACACAGGGATGTTATGTTCAAACATTATCTCGATCGATCAATAGATATCTGTGTGTGTGTGTGCTCTATACACCTGCATGCCAGGAGAGGGCACCAGATCTCACTATAGATGGTTGTGAGCCACCATGTAGGTGCTGGGAATTGAACCTGGGTCCTCTGGAAGAGCAGCCAGTGCTCTTAACCACTAAGCCATCTCTCCAGACCTGGAAACATATTTAAAAGAGTGAAGCCAGGAACTGTGGCTCATCCCCATAATCCCAGCAGTCAAAGAACTGGGCAGGAGGGCTGTGAGTTCAGGCCAGCCTGGGCTGCATAGAAAGCCTTTGTGAGAGACAACTTCTTGGAATTTAAGCACTTATCACTATCCTCCCCCACCCCCTTGCAACATCCCCTCCACCTTCCCTCCTGTCTGCAGGACAGATTTTTCTCAGCGGAAAGTAAGCTGGCTGTTTCTTCTGTCAGTTCAGTAATTATATGAGCTCGGAAAATTCTGTTGTGAGCTGATTTCCTTACTTCTTTATTAATTAAAAAAAACAACTTTATATGCAGTGTTTGTGTGTGTGTGTGAGTGTTTACATGCTCATCACTTTCATGCAGGAACCCACAGAGACCAGAAGAGGGCGTCAGACCCCTTAGACCTGAGCTACAGATGGCCGTGAGCCTCCACGGATGTACTGGGAATGGACCCGGGTCCTCTGCCGGAGCGACAAGTGCTCTTTACCACCCAACATCTCTTCAGCCCCGTGAGCTGATTTCTACCCTTGCGGGGTCTCTCGTGAGATTCTGTTACCTGCTCCTTTAGCTCTTCCACAATGGTGTCTTTGTAGTCTCTACATGTCTTTGGATCAGCTGATGTATACTTTGTAGGACCCAAATCTGGAGCCCTCTTGACATTTTCCATCCTGCTCTTGGCCCCGTGTATGTGACATACTTTCCAAGATGTCCTTGTTTCTTTGTATTTTTTATTTATTTGTTTGTTTGATTGATTATTTCCTTGAACTAATTCTGGTGAGACTGAGTTCTCGTTAGTTATTATTTTTTTTTAAAGCATGGATTCACAGGGGTCATCATGATCAATATAATTTACTGATCAGCCGATAACCCCTTAGAGGGATTCCTTAATGTCACGTGCTTATGTCATCTATCTTTTTGTGAGAGAGCTTGCCTTCAGACCTGAGACAGTTTACAAGACATCCTCAGCTCAATTTAGTAGGGGAGGGAGTGGTTGAGATCTCTGTGACCTTATCTTTCCTGGGCACGTGAATAGCTTTCCACGTTCACAAAACCGTTTACGTTCTCTGAAATAGGCTGCCGCTTTTACTTTTTCTTTTAATTTTTGTATGTATACCATGTTTTGCCTGCACGAATGTCTGTGCATCACAAGTATGCAGTACCAGCGGAAGCCAGAAGAGGGCGGTATATCTCCTTAGGACTGGAGTTACTGACGGTTGCGAGCCGTTTTGTGTAAGCTTGGACTTGAACCCTGGTCCTCTGGGAGAGCAGCCAGTGTTCTTGAGCAATTACGCCAGCTTCTGTGCTGAGGCTTCTGAAAGGCCCTGGTTGTCAGGTTCTGCAGTATGTATGACTGTCTGAACAACTGGCTCACCCCAGTGGAAAGCAGATTCAAGCAACACTTAGATTTTTTTATTTTTTATTTTCAGGTAGGGTCTCACTAGATAGCCCTAACTGGCCTGGAACTCACTGTGGAGACCAGGCTGGTCTTGAACTCAGAGATCTGCCTGCTTATGCCTTTTAAATGATGGCATTAAAGGCAGACGCCGGCTCCCCGATGCGTTTGAGGTAGGGCACATTTCTTCAGTTCAGCTGAGTTCTGAGTCAAATCAGATATTACAGCTCCCCGAGGAACAGAAAATTTCCAGGGACTTGCAAGTTTGAAGGAAATGTTGACTGTGCTCACACTGTTTCTTTTAACTGAGCTCGGAAGCGGTCGCACCCTGCACTAGCCCAGCCCCGCTGGCTTTCTGGCTGCTGAGGGTGAGGTGTGGGAACAGCACCCCACCCACAGGCTAACACAGCACAGACTTCCCCGTGTTTCCAAGTGCTCAATAATTACCTCACACAGTTTTCAGTTTGCTCTCGGGCTTTGGCGATTTCTGAAGTTCTGAAGCAGGTTTTAGAGGCTTTGTTGGTACTTTGACTGTTTTTGTGGGAGAGTGAGTTCCCACTGAGGACCCCACTTGGCTCTGCTGGAATTAGTCTTCCCAGAGCTCCAGAAGAAAGGTCTTGTCTAAAGCTTGTCTGCCTCCGGCTAATTTGACTATGAACCTTTTAAAGGAAGTTTTAGAAGGGCGAGCAAGCAGCGTCCCCCGAAGTAGGGAGAAGATTCCAAAGGGAAGCCCGTGATGATTCTGTTTGTTTGTTTGTTTTTAAATTATTATAGCTGGGCAGTGGTGGGGCACACCTTTGGTCCCAGCACTCAGGAGGTAGAGCCAGGCAGATCTCTGTGTGTTCGAGGCCAGCCTGGTCTACAAAGGGAGTCCAGGACAGCCAGGGCTACATAGATAAAGTCTGTCTCAAAAACAAACAAACAAATAAAACTGAGTTGTGAATGTTGTCATGTTGTCTTCTCTCTCTTGGTAATAATAATAATAAATAACAATTTATATATATATATATATTGCTGGGTATGATGGTGCACGTCTTTAATCTCAGCACTCTGGAGGCAGAGGCTGGTGGATCTCTGTGAGTTTGAGGACAGCCTGGTCTATAAAACAAGTCCAGGACAGCCAGGGCTACACAAAGAACCTGACAGGATGTATATGTGTATGTATACATATATGTTTACATATTATATATATATATGTTTACATATTATATATGTCTCACTATTGCTAGGCAAATACTCTACCACTGACCTGTATTTTCAGCCAACAAATCCCGCCCATTTTTAAACTTTGAGGCAGAGTCTTGCTAAGTTGCATAGGCTGGCCTCAAACTGGCGACATACTCCAGGCTGGCATTGAACTCAGCATTCCAAGTAGTTGAGAATCACTCCTCAGGTCTGGGCTTATTTGGGTTTTGTTTGCTGATTTGGTTTTAGTGCTAGGGATTGAGCCAAGGGCTTTGCACATCTTAAATAAGCCTCCTACCACTGAGCTACATCCCAGCTCCAGGATACATCATTTCTTAATCCATTATCGATGTCAGGAAGGAAAAAGGCGTTGTGGGTTACTTGGGTGATGTGCTACCATATCCTACTTAGTTCTCTCCTCTCCTTCTTACCTGTCTTTCATGGAGCCAATCAACCATGCTCCTTCTCTACATTTCTCAGTCCTTCCCTGAGAATCAGTTCATGTTGTCCCCAGACACTTCATGATGCTGCTATCGAGATGTGCACTGTGTCTGCTTGAGGTCCACATGGTAACCTAGGAGGAAATATGCCCCCCTGCCCTTACTGAGTTATTGGGACAGGTCTTACTTACCTTAAGCCTGGCCTTGAACTCATGTTTGTCTGCCTCCACCTCCTTGCCGAGATTACAGGTGTGCACCACCTATCCAGCTTGAAGTACACGCTCTATAAGATCTTCCTGTTTATCTTTTGTTTGTTTGGTTGTTTTTTCAAGACAGGGTTTCCTGGGATAGCCGAGGCTGTCCTGGGCTAACTTTGTAAACCAGGCTGGCCTTGAACTTACAGCGATCCACCTGCCTCTGCTTCCCTCCCACCCTGGAGTGCTGGGACTAGGGGCGAGGGCCACAGTGCCCGTCCCTATTCATTTATTTTCATTTTATGTGTATTATGTCTGTACTTATGTCTGTGCACCATGTGCATTCAGTGCCCAGAGAAGCCAGAAGAGGGCGTCAGATCCCCTGGAACTGGAGTTACAGATGGTCCTGAGCTACTATGTAGGTGCTGAGAACCAAATCCAGGTCCTTTGGAAGAGCAACAAGCATTCTTAACCACTGATCTATCTCCCCAGCACCTTTCTATAATTCTTAACAAGGTTTGTGATCCTCTAAGGATTGAATAGCGATAAGGAAAAAGACCCTTCCTCTATGCAATAGATTGAAACGATCAAAGGAAAATTAATATCAACAAAAAGAAGCACCAGAGACAGAGTGAAGGGGACATAGATGTACCCACTTGGAACTTTTGCTTGATAATCCTCATCCAGTACCAAACGCTAGAACAAAACCGATGTCTAGTCACGGTAGGCGGTGACAGACCACTGTCCAATCGTGGTTCTGTAAGATTGTGACTGAGCTGAAAAGTTCCCATTGCCTAAGCAATGTCCCTGTCCTGGTGTCAAGTCATTTATTTGTAGGATGCATTGCTCATACACGTGTAGCGACGCTGATGTGAATAAACCTGCTGGGCTACCAGTCACAGACCAGCTTGACGTGCATAGGCAGGCACCATACACAATACCTAATAATGATAACAAATGACTGATGCTAGCTTGTGTAGCTAGTACACTTTAAAATTTTTTTCCCAGCTGGAGACTAAACCCAGAGCCCTACACAGACTGGACAAGTGTTTACTTTGGCTATTTTCATCATCATCATTTTAGCGGGTACTCCCACTTGTAGAAAAATGTTTATCATAGACTAATATGAAACCAACATGAAACCAACAGCGGCCGCCTCTCTCAGGTTGTACTTCATCTGCAGATTGCACCAAGAGGCCGAATCACCCAGTGACTGACACGTACTTTCTAGGTTTGTACAAACACACTCCACCATGTTCCTCTCACAGCCTGTCATTGAGCACCACGTGACTCTATACCTGCCTCTAACACTTGGGTGTGTACCCTGAGAACTAATTGCAGGAAACCCTGGCAGATCTCCTTCCAAGAAGCACCAATCAGAGAAGCAAGCTCTCCCAGAAAGAAGCTATTATTTGGAGGGATGCAGAGTCATTTTATCTGGAATTTTTCTTAAATTAAAACGTATCTTTTAGGGCTGGAGAGATGGTTCAGAGGTTAAGAACACTCGCTGTTGTTCCAAAAGTCCTGAGTTCAATTCCCAGCAACCACATGGTGGCTCCTAACCATCTATAGTAAGATCTGGTGTGCAGGCAGAATGTTGTATAAATTATAAATAAATCTTTAAAAAAACGTATCTTTTAGATTTGTTTTATTGTGTGTGTGTGTGCATGTAAATGTTTTGCCTGCATGTAGTTGTGTGTGTACCTCGTACATGTCTGGTGCCCTCGAAAGTCAGAGGAGGGCCTCAGAGCCAATGGCACTGGAAGTAGGGTGGTCGTGAAGCACCAAGTGGTTGCTGGGAATTGAACCTGGGTCCTCTGCAAGAGCAGCCAGTGCTCTTAATTACTGAGCCATCTTTTCAGCTCTTGTGGTCTCTCCTGCTGCTACAAGCCAATAGTTCCTGAACTAACTACAGAGTTGAGGACAGACATGGAGGCCACAAAAGCAGAAATATCTGTGGTGAGGTCCCTCCCTGACTCAACACCTCATTGAAGGAGGCAGCTCACTGCAACACTCACAGAAGCCTCCTTCTCTTAAGAACAGTGGCCCTCAACTCAGCTTACAAAACAGCAGGACTGAGGCATGGGTGTTCACCATGCCTTGTACCTGAAGCAGAGACTGGAGCAAACAGAAAATCCCAATGAGAAGACGTATACACCGTATCATAACAGCAACTTGGTCTGATTTTTTAAACCATGTCTATGCCTGTAGGTGTGCGTAAACACGTGGTAATCCATGGATGCCAGAGGCCCTTAGATGTTGCTCCTTGCCTCTTAGGCTAGCTGGCCCACATACATCCAGAGATTCTTCAGTCTCAGCCTCCCACCTTGTCATAAAAATAAAAAAAGAACAAACCCTGGACTTATGAATGCAAGTGACTGGGTTTGGCTGTTTGTGGGCTCTAGAAATTCGAATGTATACCCTTTACCCACTGAGAGCTTTGACAACAGCTTTCCCAGTTGAGTCATCTCCTAAGCCCAATTTGGTATTTGCTTATTCATTTATTGATTGAGACAGGGTCTCCTCTGTAGCCCAGCCGGTCCTAGAACTACATACTAAGCTCATGGTGCTCTTCCGGTTCCCACCTTCTAAGCGCTGCAATTACAGGCATGTGAGTCCCTCCCTCCCCACAAATAGAGCAGCAATTTGAACAAACATTGGGAAGAAGTCTACAGAGGCAAACTTCAGGGGGAGGTGACCCATGCCTCTTGTGTCCTTTGAACTCTGTGTAGGATGCTAAACTGTTGAACTGGTTATTACAGTCCACGTAATGAGAGATGCCATCAGCATTCGGGTAAGAGTGAGAGGCCTGCGGAAAATACATCCGGGGTATTTTTAGCTATCATACCAATCTAATCAGGAAGTGGAAAAGTTCTTTTCATAAGGAAAAAAAATAGGTGAATAGGTTTTGTGTGGCAACAGGCACAATCAGAGTTATTGTGTCACTATCCACATGACTTAAAATGGAATAAGTTAAAAATATAAAACCTATTCTTAACTTGTAGGCACAAAAAAAAAAGTAAATAAATAAAACAAAAATCACGGATGCTAGGCCAGATTTGGCTTCTGGGATACTGTTTGCTGACCCATGATTTTAGCTCTGTCCTGTCAGATAGACATAAATAATGAGGATGAACTGGGGTCTGAGATTCTGAGACATAAAGGAAAAATCCAGGGCTAGGGACAGAGCTGAATCGTCAAGTGCTTGCCTAGCGTGTGTAAGACCCCGAGTTCAGTCCCTACTACCAGGCAAGAAGAAGGTGAAGCAGATGGAGGACAATGATAATCTATACATCGCGCGCACATAGCTGGCATAGTGGCTCATGGGAGTCATCCCAGCACTTGGGAAGAAAAGTACTGATTTCAAGGCTGGCCTTGGCTAGGCAGTGAGTTTAAAGACAGTTTGAGACCAGCCTGGGCTACATGTCTTGAAAGAAAACAACAACAGCAAAAGACTGTGAGCCAGACATTGTGGTGTAGGCCTACAATCTCAGTACGCAGGAGGCTGAGGCAGGGGAATTGTGAGTTCAAGGCCTAGGCTGCACAGCAAACACCTGTATCAAATAACATAGAAAGAGACAGAACTGTGGCTATGGAGGGGAAGGTGGAGGCACATTCCTGAAGGTGCAGGCTGGGAGGTGAGTTAAAGAAAATCATTGGAATCCATGAGTTCAAGGCCAGGCTGAGCAACACAAGACTCCATTTCTAATGGGAAAACGCGGTAGCTCTTGGGTACTCTTACTCCAGACCTAGTGAGCCAGAGTGTATACCGACACACGTTTGCGTACCCCCACACGTTCACATACCTACACACGTTCACATACCCACACACAAATACACATAATTGAAATCAATCTTTGTTCTGTTCGCCCTTTGGCTGTCTTTCTCCTTTTCATAACCTGCCTGTGTTGGAATCAGAGCCTCTGGGTTGTCACTTTCCACAGCCCTTGCGCCCTCATGTGTGGTTGGCTCATGCACACTACTCTGCAGGAGCATCTGGATACACCCAATGGAGGACAGTTTTTCATTCTGCAGTGCTGGCAGTTGAACTCAGAGCCTTGATCATGTTAGGCCAGCCCTCCACCACTGAGCTCCAGTCCCGCGCTGGGTGATTGCTGGGTGATTTCAGGTGATAAGTTCATTTGACCTCTTTATCACTTGACCCTGTTGACCATGTGTGCTTCTGAAAATCTTCCGGCTTTTGAGAAGGACATTTTTCTCAATATTCTTTTCTGCCTCTCTAACCACGCATGACCAACTTTTTCTGTTCTCACCCTGTGGGAGGCCAAAACCATTGTCAAAAACTATTCTCAACAAGCCTCTCTACTGTGGAAAATTGCATTCAGCCACGGTTAGCAGCAACGCCAGCTTCTACCCACTAGATGCCAGTAGCACTCTTTCCCAGCTGTGACAGCCAACGCTCTCTCTAGGTGTTGCTAATTGTCCCTTTGGGGAAAACACTTCCTATAGTTGAGAACTGTGGGCTTTAAGAAGTGGGTTGAAGCCAGGAGGTGGTGGTACAGGCCTTTACCACTAGGGAGGCAGAGGTAGGTGGGTCTCTGAATTTGAGGTTGACCTGATCTATAGAGTGAGTTCCAAGATAGCCAGGACTACACACACACACACAAAACAACAACAACAACACTGTTTTGAGAAAACAAAACAAAACAACAAAAAGATGTGGATTGATGGTGTAGCTTAGAGGTAGAGCCCTTGCCTAGCATGTGTGGGGTCCTGGATTCTAACCGTAGCCCTGAAGAAAAAATAAAGAAAGAGAAAATCCAGTATGATTAACTTGCCAAACACTCAGACTTGGTAAAGGTTTCTAAGGAAGTTCTTTACTTTAGAAAGAGCTCTGGGGACCAGGAGGTAGTGGAGAGACACACAACTTCCCTGCACTGGGAAGGCCGAGGCAGAGGGATCTCTGTGAGTCTGACACCAGCCTGGTCTACACAGAGAGAGTTCCAGAATAGCCAGGGCTACACAGAGAAACTCTGTCTTGAACAACCAAAGGAAGAAAGAAAAGGAAAAAGAAGGAAAGAAGAAAAGCTCGAGTTAGGGGAGGCTGTCTCTTTTGAGTCGCTTGGAGAAGCGTGTAGTGTCAGGATAACCCAGCTCTCCAGAGCCACCTGGAATCTCACAAACAGCTCTGTACAGCTGAGGGGTCCCTGGAGCACAGAAGAAGAGATGCTAGTCTGCTGGGATAGAGCAACCTTTGCTCAGTGGTGCCTGGGGCTGTTCTGAGTCAGGAACTGAAACTGGAGTTGGAATTGCCTCCAACCTGAAACTTGCAGCACCCGACCCTCTCCTGGTGAGGAGCTAGCATTGAGAAGCAGAAACAGGACAAGTCTTTGGAACTGAGAGGACTGGTAGACTCAAGGGACCCAGACATGTAATTTTTGACAAGTTCCCTCTCTTCTCCATTGCCAGTGCCTGGGAATGTTCCTAGCCCTTGGGAAGTGCTCAGTAAATAGTTGCTGAGCGAATGTGGGTGTGGGCTGATGGGCAGGCAAAAGCTGGTCTGCTGAGAACAGCACAGTAGAGACTCTTCATGCTCGGAGAAAGACAAAGAGAGTGACTTCTGTGGACCCTGACTGGTCCTGTCAAGGTTCTCTTGTTGAGCCTGGCTGGCTTTCTGGGTACCATGAGAAACTCAGGAATCAGAATAGCAAAGATTGTTTTGTTTGCACTATTTGAGAGGGTTAGCATAAGGAGCCAGCCTTTTGCATATCAGTTACATAAATTACATATGTAAATTAGATGTGTCCTTGCCACTAAGATCGGGCCAAGCGAATGCAAGCAGCAGTTTTCCGGGTTGGTTCTACAACACATACACATGTAGGACATCACTTGAATAGCTATGCAGGGCTTAAAGATCAACCTGGGTAAGATGCCTAGGGTTGATTATCAACGTGGCTGATCCGGCATCCCCAGGGAGCAAAGCCTCCAAACATATCTGTCAGGGATGATGTAGGCTCTGCTCAAGTGAGCAAGAGAGTGTGCTGATTAGGATAACTGACACTCCCCCACCCCCCAGCAAAGCCTTCAAGCATACCTGTGAGGAATTATGGGGTTATTTAGCCTCAGTCTGTGGGAGCGAGAGAGAATACACAGATTAGGACAATGCAGGTGAGAAGACAAAAGCTAAAACCCGGGTGGTGCTGGTCCTGGGTTTGGATTCTAGACTGGTGTGGTGCAGTGCTCGAGAAGCTACAGGAGGAGGATGGCTGGGAGTCCAAAGCCAGCCTGAGCTCTGCTTCAAGAAAGACCCTGTCTCAGAAAGAGAAACAGTAAATGCCAGGCATGGAGATCAGTCTGGGCCGCCTAGTGAGACACTATCTCAATGAAACACACATAAACAAAGTAATGCAAGAGGAGAAACGAGAAGAGGGAGAGAGACAGGGGTCGGTTGTATCTCGGTGGCAAAGTGAAAGAGGCTTGACTCTCAGCAGCCCCATGAAGGCATGGGGCGGGGTGGGCAAGCCCCGCTGAGCGGTCCTCTCTGTCTCTGTGGAACTTAACAGAGCAGGAAGGGATGATGGAATCGCCAGCACAAAGCATCGCCCCGGCGTTTGGCTCCTTTATCCCCACTCATCCCTCTTACGTCCGTGCCAAATCAGAAAGCTGCCTACTCAGTGTTTCACGCTCCTTCCCTGTGTCCCTCCACACCTGCAGGGCGGCCCTGGGACAGCTTCTTTCCCTGAAGCGCTGTTGTTTATCCGCTCCCCGGCTGTGCTTGGCCCAGGCTTGCCTCTGCAGGGCATCAGGAGCTTGGTGGGCTGTGAGCCTCCTTCTGATACCGCTCCTCTAAACTTTCCCACGAGGCTTTGCCTTGTGCTTCAGGTCTTTTGCAGTTTCTCAAGCCTGCTTGCGTGATTCTTGAAGACCTCAGTCTGTGACTGACTCTCCAGTCACAGAATTGGATGGGCACATATCACCCACTGCGTGACAAGGAAATTTTGATCCCCCTACCTCTCCATCCTAAGTGCTGACATTGTAGGCATGCTGCAATAGACCCAGCTGCCTCTGGTTTTCAGGCAGTAGTTCAGAAATAGGGTTTTATAAGTTCTTCTCTAAATGCATAAAAAAAATAAAGGAAGATATTCTTATTTTTTATCGCAAACTGTTAGGGAGACAGATAAGCAGGGCTTTAGAAATGAGGAATTGTTAGGGAACACATGCCCAGGCTCTGGTCAGCATCTGAAAGAATGAGATTTAGGAAAGAAATCAAAGAGTCTGCTATGCTGCATGATGGGAGCAAGTGGAAAACGTAACTTTAAAAAGAAGGTTAAAAGCCTGGACATAGGGCAATGTACCTGAAATCCCAGTTCTTGGGAGGTGCAGGGAGGAAAATCAGAAGTTCAAGGTCCAGCCTATATTACATAGAAAGGACATATCTGGATTCATGAGCTCCTGTAGGGGAATGGAGGAGGGAGAAGAGAGAGGTAGGGGGAGAAAAAAAAAGGGGAGAGAGAGACTGTAATAATGGTACACAGCATATAGATTTATCCAATATTTTATTTTTATCTATCTATCTATCTATCTATCTATCTATCTATTTTTAGCTTTTGGAGGCAAGGTCCTGTAGCCTGGGTTGTTCTGTAACTCCATATGTAGACCAGGCTGGCCTTGAACTCAGAGACATTCTCATACCTCTGCCTCGCTGCGTACTAAAACTAAAGCACATACTACCATGCCCAGCATAGATTTGCCCAATCTATTTGAAGAAAACGCCCAGGAGAGAATGAAGTCATTTTAAAGTACATAGTACACAAATTCAGATCTATGAGAATTTAAAGTTTACATGTAATACCTCCATTTTACCAAATAATGAAAAATTAACCTCAAGAAATGGATCGTTCTTTCAGATTGTTAAATTAGTTCCACACATGCAGTTCACAGGTAGGTGGTGACTGGCCAGATGTTGAGTCACTGCTGTGCTCTGGCATCTGCTGAGATCGCCTTTTTCACATCTTCTCAGGACGCGCTATTTTCTGCAGAACCATGACATTGTTTGTTTGGGTTCATTGTTCAAAATGCAGAGCACCAAGTCTCTCTGATGCCTTATGACACTAGATGGAAATTAGACGGAAGGCCTGAGGCTGGGGCCTTCCAGGTTGGCCTAACAAAACCAAGTCTACCCTTGTCCCACCCAAGCCCCACGTCATCTGGCTGAGTGCAGTCAACTCCCTGGGCCTGTCTCGTGGTCAGGGCCAGGCACAGAGTAGCCTACCCTTGGCAACACAAATTTCTACCTGCTTCCGTTTGTTTTCTAGTTCTTCTGCCCTATAGCCTGCAAATCATTAGTCGTTTTATTTGTTTGTTTGTTTGTTTTTGTTTTTAAATTTCATTCAGAAGCCGTCTTTACGTGCAGAAAAATATAGAGGCAAATATGATAATAGTCAGCTGGCTATAGCGGGATATGCCTGTAATCCCATCTCTCGGAAGGTTAAGGCGGGAGGATGAAAATCAGCACTGTCAGGGCCAGGCTCTCCCTCACTATTCCTGGCCTCTTTGTCCCAGCTGTCCACAGGAAAGCTGGCCATGCCAATGCATCTGCCATTAGAACCTCCTATAAACTTTCACTTTTGAGCCCAGCATCAGGTGCACGCCTTTAATCCCAGCACGCGGGAGGCAGAGGCAGGTGAACCTCTGTGAGGTCTAAAAAGTGAGTCCAGGACAGCCAGGGCTCTGCTACACAGAGAAACTTGTTTCTGTCTCACAGATCTGCGGGAATGATGCTTTTGTGCATCGTGTAAAACTGTCTCTATGTTGTTCAGATGCCGAGAGCTGGACACAGAGCCGACTTTGGTTTTGTTAAGCTTCACATTTAGCACTGTTCTGTAAACACTATTCTCCATCACCTTCTGATTGGTTGAATGAAGAGCTGAACAGCCTACGGCAAAGGCAAAAGAGGAGGCACTTCCGGCAGAGATAGGCACTCCAGGCCGGAATCTCAGGTGAGATGTTTCACCTATGAGATAAAGAAATCAAACTATGAAATGAGGAGAGGTAAAGAACCATGTGGCACAACATAGATTAAACACAGGTTATAAGAGCTAGTTGGGAACAACAGTAAGCTAAGGCCTAAAGCTATTATAACAAAAAAATAGACAGTCTATTTGGCTACACAGATCGCTATTTTCCAGTGGCCTGTGTGCAGTGGAGTTTAGGAAAGGGGTGGATAGGTGGTTCTACTCCAGTAGAGAAGGGAGTGAGTGATAGACACATCTGATAAACCTCCTAAAAGATCATCCCTTCCTGCTGCTGTTAAGAGTTGTGACTATGTCACACTTTTCCATTGATTTCACTATTTTAGAGGCTTTATTTTTGTTATTTGTATGGTGAGGGGTGCCCATGGTTTACAGGCGACATTACTCGATCTCCTGGAGCTCAAATTCTATAGGTGGATGTGAGCCACCTGATGTTAGTGCTGGGAACTGAACTTGGAACCGTTGCAAGAGCAGTACGTGCTCTTACCCACAGAGCCATCTTCCCGCATGTTAATTTTTGAAGCTTAATGTGTGTGTTTTCCTGTGCATGGGCAGAAGCCAGAAGTTGACATCAGGTGTTCTTGATACTTTTTCACCTTATTTTTTGACACAGGGATTCTAACTGGATCTGGAACTTGCAGATTCAGCTAGACCGTCTGGCTGGAGGGTCCACAGGATCTTCTCTGCCTCCCCAGGACTGGGATTATATGCCTGGGTTTTTTTGTTTTTTGTTTTTTTAAACATTCGTTCTGAGGGATTGAACTCAGATCCTCACGGTTGCATGGCAAGCACTTTACCATCTGAGCCATCTCATGAATTGCCTTTTTTTTTTTTCCTGTTTGTTTTTTTTTCAAGACAGGGTTTCTCTGTGTAGCCCTGTGTAGTGAGTATTTTGGTTTCTTTAAAAACACAGAAATGTTATGTGAATGTGTTTGTTTTAATCCCAGGTGTGGGGTATGGGGCTTCTTCAGATTGTCCACAGCGGATAACTATGATTTGTCTCATGCTCTGGCAGGGGCGTAATTTTTGCCAGCTGCAGATAGTTTGGGATAAGTGCTAGCTGCCTAGAAGGGCCTGTGCTGGTTGCTGCGCCCCCTGCTGCTGCCTCCATTGCTGGTTGCTTTTTGTTTCTGCTGCTGGTTGTTGCTGTTTTCTGGATTTCTGGTCGCTGGCTGGAGGTATCCTGACTATGAAGATCAAATATCCCTCAAGGAACTCTACACCTCTAATCAGCAGTAAGTAGTCTAACAATGTTGATACCTTCTTTTCTCCTCTAACCTTCTTTCTCTCCTAACTAGTGTTGAAGGGATGTAAGGGATAGGAGTGGTGTAGGGAGGTAGGAAAAAGAACCTAATAATCAAAAGTCTCATGCTCTGGAAATCACTTTGTAGACCAGACTGTCCTCAAACTCAGATCTGCCTGCTTCCCAAGCTCTGGGATTAAAAGTGTGGACCACCACCACCCAGCTTCACTTTAAATTTTTAAAATTTTATTTATGTTGTGTGTGTGTGTGTTTGTGTTGTGTGAGCTTATGTTCCCCATGTGCATGCAGGATCCGGTGGAATCAAAGAGGTCATCATATTCCCTGGAAATGGAGTTATAGGTAGTTGTGAACTGCCATGTGAGTTCTGGAATTGAACCTGGGTCCTCTGGAAGAGCAGCCCGTGCTCTGAACCCCTGAGCCATCTCTCCAGCCTCATGAACTGCTCTTTTTGAATAATAACACATTTTAAAATTTAAAATTAAAAAAATAAATTTTAAATAAAATTTAAATTTATGTGCATTAGTGTGAAGGTGTCATATCTGTTGGAATTGGGGTTACAGACAGTTGCGAGCTGCTGTGTGGGTGCTGGGAATTAAACCTGGGTCCTTTGGAAGAGCAGACAGTGTTCTTAACCACTGAGCCATCTCTTCAGCCCCACATTTTAATTTTTATTTTTTGAGACAGGATTTCTCTGTGTACCCCTGGCTATTCTGGAATAACTTTGTAGACCAGGCTGGCCTTGAACTGGGTGATCCACCTGTGTCTGTCTCTCAGAGTGCTGGGATTACAAGTGTGTGCCACCATGCCCGGCACATTTTTATTTTTTAAATTAACTTTTTTTTTCAAGACAAGGTTTCTCTGTGTAACCTTGGCTGTCCTGGAACTCACTCTGTAGACCAGCCTGGCCTTGAACTCACAGAGATTCACCTGCCATGCCTCTAGAGAATTTAAGTTGTATGCCACCACTGCCCATCTTAAATTAACTCTTAACAGGTGCATAGAATAATTGGTTTCCTCAGTACTAATTTTATACATCTATGAATCATAATTTCCTTCTCATCTTCCCCTCCCCCAACCCCATCCCCTTTCCTTCCTTTAGCTCATCTGCCTTCAGCTCATTGTCGTTTCCCCCCTTGATCACACATGTGAGAAAAAGCATGGTCATTGTCTGCTTTCTTTAATTCTGTATTATCATGTAATTATACACAATAATGTTTCACTGTGACGTTTTAATAATGTACATAATGTGTTTAGAGCATATTCACCCCTTTACACTCATCTTGTCTCCGACCCACTGTTAACCGCTTTCCTCTCCCCAGCTACTGTCTCTCCCTTCTACTTTTATGTAGCCGCACTTTTTTGTGACACAGCAGTGTCATTAGAGGTGTTTATAGGTGGGTGGGTAGGAGTTAGTTTGTGGGAACATGCACTCCTGACCAGTGCCTACATCACCGAGGAAAGCATTCTTCCCTTGACAACTATTATTTTCACATACATCTTCAGAAGGATATCCTACAAGTATCTCTCCCTTCCATGGCATGATATTGACAGGGAAGACCTTGTGTGGCTTTTATGAGTTCCAGTGCAATGGCCTGTCATGCTGGAAGGCAGTGTAACCACTGGTATCTTGCTTTACCAGTTGGTATTGCTGCTGGCAGGGCCCATGGCCGAGTAAGACAAGTCTCTCTGTAGCCTTTATAGACTCCTGCAGCACTTTGAGAGAGAAGGCAAGGAGAAAGCGTTTAGCCCGGCTTCAGCTTGGTTTTTCTATGTCCTGTGACTTAGCCATTGTTCCATTTCTATGAAGAGACGCCATGACCAAGGAAATATAAAAGAGAGCGTTTAATTGGATACTGGCTTACAGGTTTAGAAGCTCAGTCCATTATCATCCTGGACGGGAGCATGGTGGCAAGCAACCATGATGCTGGAAAAGTACCTGAGAGCTGCATCCTGATCTGCAGGCTGAGGGAGGGAGGGGGAGGGGATGGGGGGAGGGAGAGGCAGAGAAGAGAAATGGAGAGGGAGAGAGATAGACTGGGCCTGACATGGGCTTTCGAAACCTCAAAATGTACCCTCAGTGACACACTTCCTGTAATCAAGCCATACCTCCTAGTCCTTCTAATCATTCCAAAGAATTCCACTCGGTGACTCAGCAGTCAACTGTGTGAACCTACGGGAGCCACTCTCATTCAAACCCCACATCCTGCAGACAAGGCTATAAGATCTTACTCACCGGTTCTGCCGGGCAACCCAAAGCAATGGCAATTACCTGTATTGTTTTGGAGGCTTCAAGGCCTCCTTGGCAAATCTCTGACACTGTAGTTTTGTTTGATAATCTACAGCTTATTGATTACTTTTTAAAAAATGGTACTAGGGATCGAACCCAGTTTCTTGCACATTTGAGGTAAACTCTCTGCCATGGGTCTCTGTCTGTCTATCTATCTATCTATCTATCTATCTATCTATCTATCTATCTATCTATCTCCCTAGCCCATTTCTGTGTTTGGCTTGTTTCACTTAATGGGTTAAACAGTTCATTATTTTCTTGCAAGTAACATTCTTCTTTATGGCTAAATACTCTCCATTATGTATATACACCATATTTTCCTCATCTGTTCATCTGAGGATGAGCACCCACTCTGACTTCATTGCTATAGTGAATATTGTTGCAACGAACATGTGCATAATTTTTTTTTTGATACAGGGTTTTTCTGTGTGTCCTTGGCTGCCCTGGAACTTGCTCTGTAGAGCAGGCTGGCCTTAAACTCCTAGACATCCATCTGTCTCTGCCTCCCGAGTGCTGGGATTAAAGGTGTGTGCCACCACTGCCTGGCTGTGCATTTTTTTAAAATGCTGATTTCCTTTCTTTTGGGTATACATGTAGGATTGGTATAGCTGGATCTATGGTTTTTATTAGTTTTTAAAAATTAATCTATGCTCTTTTACTATATTATATTCCTACCAACAGTGTATAAGGGTTTCCCTTTTCCCCACATCCTCTCTAGCAATTATTTGTTTATAATAGCCATTATGACAGGTGTGAGATAGAATCTCATTGTAATTTTCATTTTCATTTTCCTGGTGGGATAAAGGTGAGATTAAGAGTTTTGAAACAAAAAGCTGAACATTTAACATATTTTTCCTCTCACATCATTTTCCTGAGGCCTAAACACAACCACGAAAGGGAAGGGTCACGAGGTGGGAGACATGTCTGAATGTGCAAAACTGGTAGGCACAAGAAAAGAAAGAAAACAGTAAATAATGCTTAAGAGCTTTAAACTGCTGGGTGTGTTTGCTCATGACTGCAATCCTAGAACCGGGAAGGCTGAGGCGGGAGGAAAGCCATCCGTTTTGAGGTCAGCCTGGATTCCATGAAATCCAGACCAGTGTAGGAGACAGAATGAGACCTTTTTCAGAAACAAAAATGGCAGTAAGCAAACAGAGAGGACTTTACGCTCAAGTTGTACTTAAGGACATCTAGAACAGATCATAAAGGCTACAAGACTAGCGCAGGGCTGCTGCAAGCGTGAGGCCAGTCTGGGCTGCAGGGGAGAAGGCCCGGCTTCCTCTTGACCCTGTTTCACCTGTGGTAGCAGAATGGTGGCAGGCTGAACAGCTTTCTATCGCTGGAACTCGGGGTCCAGGGAAGACTTTTTTATGTCAGGAGCTCTGCTACTAGGAATGAGTCCCCTTTCCACGGATCCCCCAGTGCATGTTCTAATGCCCCATTGGCTTCTGGTTCTAAGCTCACTAATGAACCCGTCCTGAAAACCGTAGAGATGGAATCGGCCTAACACAGTCTGAGCTCTTTTCCAAAGCTGTATCTTTCCGAGTAGGACAGCGAATGCTTACCTTGAAGAAGACTACTGTGCTCTTTTACTGAGGGAAAGAGGAGTGGATGCTGGGCAGGAAAAGAAAAGGGTCCATCAGAGTAGCAGAAAATACTTTACAGAATTTTTAATTTATACAAGTAGTTGGAGGAAAAAGCATATTCTCATCATAAATGCACTGTTCGTCAATACCTGTGAACCTTCTTATTCATAGTGGGTTTTTTTGTTGTTGTTTAGAGAACAGGAGACATCCAGACACTGGTCTACCCTTCACTAAAGACCATCCTCCTCCCTTCGGGGGGAAGGTGGCTCGGCCACCTGCGGGGACATGAGAGCCGTGAGGGAAGAAGGGGCTGCCTGCGTGGCCAGCCAGGAAGCTGAATCAACCCTGGCCACTAATGGAGCCCTTATGCTGCTTTTTTGAAAAAGAGTCTTATGTTTCACAGGCTGGTTTGGAACCAGTGTGTAGCTAACTAAGGATGACCTTCAGATCCGCTTGATCCAGCTCCTGAATGCCGGGATTACACGTTTAGGCCTACATCTGGCTCTTTTTTGCTTAAAACGAAAAGTTTTAATCATAAGATTATTTGATATGTGTGTGTGTGTACTCACGTGGTGCACTAGTGTGTCACACACGCCACCACGTGGGATTCGGGAATTGAACTCGGGTTGTCAGACTTGGCAGCAAGCGCCACCTCACTGGACCTCTTTGCTTTTTGTTTTCCGTCATGGAAGGGGACTTGAGCAGGGCTCCAAGGTCATGATCCACAGACGGCTCTCTGCTCTGACCCTGTTCTTGGGGCTGAAGTGGCGTGTGCTGGCGCTTCTTATGAGGTTTGACAGCTTGGGAATGCAGGCACACGTAACATTTGCAAATGGCGGTTTTTGTCTGTCTTTTTGCCACCTGGAGGAAGGGTGGCTGGGTGCCGCCATTACGCAGGCGCAGCACAGCTGCAGTGCGGACTCTGGGTGATGATGTAGGACAGAGAGCACGTGCCCTGCAGCTTCTTGCCTTTGACTGTCAGCAGCTGCTGTTTGGATGGGATGTGTTCCTTGTCTTGGACCTCAGCCTTGACCTTCTCCATGTGTAACTGGGCTCTGCCTGGAGGTGACTTTCTTGCTCAGCAAGGTAAAGATAGGCTTCTTGGTGTCCCCTGGAATGCCTCGTTGTCTGGACTTCTTTGGGTTTTTTTTTTGGGGGGGGGGAGGGCAGGGAAGGGCAGGAGGCAAGACAGAGCCTTTCTGTGTAGCCCTGGCTGTTCTGGAACTTATAGTTGTGTAAACCAGGTTGGCTTAAAACTTTCAACAATCTGCTTGCCTTTGCCTCCTGAGTACTGGGATTAGATGTCTCTGGGCTGGAGAGATGGCTCAGTGGTTAGGAGTACTTGTTGCTCTCAAAGAGGACCTGGGTTTGGTCCCCAGCACCCACATGCTTGCTCACAAGGACGTGTGACTGTAGTTCCAGGGTACCTGACGCTGCCTTCTGACCTCCCTGGCACCAGATACTCAAGGAAAAACACTCATATACATTAAATATATCTCTACACACACACACACACATATATATATATATGTATATATATACATATATATATGTATATATATGTATATATATATATATAGAGAGAGAGAGAGAGAGAGAGAGAGAGAAAGAGAGAGAGAGGTAGATTGATAAATGGATAAATGGCATGCTCAACCACACCAGGCTGTAATTTTTCAATGCAGCTCAGGCTATCCCTGAACTCCTGCCTTAATCTCCTGAGTATTTGGATTACAGGTCTGAATCACCACACCAGCTTGAATCTTTTGATTTCTTCACATTAGAATTTGAAGTCCATCTGGAAGCAATCCAATAGAAACTCCTTTAAGTAGACACTACTTGGATGATTTACCTGGTCCACCACGGCTCTCCACTGCCTGGAAAGTAATACTGAAACCCAGAACATGCTGAACTCCTGGGTACATTCTTGAGCCTGAGGTATATCCACATACTATTGTTTCTATATGCTGGGTCAGTGCTTGTGCACAAACCGGTTTGTTCTAGTTATTCTTGTTTTAAGTGCATATTTAATGAAATGTTACATAATGTGAACAATATGAATGTAGGAAAAATCATTTCTCTTTATGAAAAATAAATTGAATACTTTGGAGAGACTCTGTAAAGCCAAAGCAATTGTTTGATTAAAATTTTTTTAGATGTATTTATGTATATGCATGTTTTGCCCATATGTATGGGCATGTCCTTCAAGATCAGAGGAGGGCATTTGATCCCATGGACTGGAGTTAAGGATAGTTGTGAGCCACCATGTAGATGCTGGGAGCTGAACCAGGGTCCTCTCTCACAGTAACAAGTGGGGCTGAAGAGATGGTTCAAAGGTCAAGAGCACTGGCCTTTCTTCCAAAGGTCCTGAGTTCAATTCACAGCAACCACATGGTGGCTCACAATCCATCTATAATGAAATCTGGTGCCCTCTTCTGATGTGTAGACAAGCATGCAGGCAGAATACTTTATAAATAATAGATAAAAAAAAAAGTAACAAGTGCTCTTAACTGGTAAGTCAATTCTTTAAAAATGAAATTGAGAGCCAGTGTTGGTGATATAAGCCTGTACTGTTCAGGAGGCTGAGGCAGGAGAATTGCAAGTTCAAAGCCTGTGTAGGTTACAGAGTGAGCCAAAGGCAAAAATAGCAACTTGACAAAACCCTATCTCACTTTCCTTTTAAGTCGAGACTAGGTTGACCTTGAACTTGTTATGGAACTGAGAATAACTGAATATCTGAACCTCATGCCATCCTTAAAAAAATGGCACTGAGCTGATAGCTCCAAAGTGTACACAGAGAAACCCTGTCTCGAAAAAGAAAACAGAAAAATAGTTTGAATTCTCAGACTTGTAAAAAAAAAAAGCCATGTGTGCACCTGTCCAGGCACCTGCTGCCCCAGCACTACAGAAGAGGCAGAGACACAAGGATTGGTGGACCTGCTGGCCACCAGCCTAGTTCCAGGCTCAGCGAGAGTCCTTGCCACCAGTGAATAAGGTGGAGAGCAAAAGAGCAGGGCCCTCAGCCTAGCAAGACACACAGTGATGTCCTCTGCACCTCACATCCCCTGAGTATACCACAGACATCTAACACACACACACACACACACACACACACACACACACACGGTTAAGTTCCGGTGAGCTACCCTCATGTAAATAAACAGAAATCATAAAACCAGACGGTTCTGTTGGAAAGACTATGTGTTTTAAAGTTTTTATTTCTATTTAAAGAGATCAAAGCTGAAAGACGCAGGTAACTCTTTTACTGAGGTGGTTTACGGCAGGAAGGGAGTTGCTGAACACCGCGCGGGAGTGCATCTAAAGTAAAGGTGTCGGCCTTCAGCAGGAGATCGGCAAATAAATGTGTTGGCGCTATTAATATGAAATGAGACACCTGAAACTATGCATGGTGAAAGTTGTCAAGTGAAAAAGGGAGGGCAAAGAGTAGGAAAATGGGAATTCAGTTTGGTAAGGAGTAAGATCTAGTTATTTCAGAATGTAGAGATCATCTCACAGGAGAATAAAAAATAAAGCTCTTGAGAACATTTAATTTAAAAAGTTAACAGAAAAAATTATTACAAATAGTAAGAGCTGGGGCTGGAGAGATGGCTCAGTGATGAAGAGCACTGGCTGCTCTTCCAGAGGACCTGGTTTAGTTCCGAGCACCACATGGCAGCTCACAAGTACTTGTAACTCCAGTCTCAGTGGCTCTGACAAAATCTTCTGACCTTTGTAGGCACCAGGCACACAGAGAGCACACAGACATGCAGGCAGAACACTTATATGTATAAAATAATAAAATAAAAACTAAATAAAAATTTTTAAAAAGGAGAAGAGCTTACTCAGTCTATTGCATCTGGTCACTATAGTAGGCTTTTTTGTTTGTTTCTAGACAACATCTCACTCTGTAGCCCTGGCTGGCCTATATGGACTGACCAGGCTGGCCTCCAACTTACAGACTTTTGCTTGCCTCTGATTTCTGAGCGCAGGGGTTAAAGCGTGCAGCACCGTGCAGCACCGTGCATGGCTCTGTTGTAGGTCGCCTCCTTGTATCACCTCCTCCCCTTGGGTCTAGGAGGTTGATACTGGGTCAGGCTAAGGAGTTAGGAAGTTCACTTGGGCGTGGTGGCACACATCATAAATCTTAGCACTTGGGAGGTGGAGGCTGGAAGATCAGGGGTTTAAGACTAGCCTGGGTTAAAAAGCAAGGCCTTGGAGAGACATACACATAGAGAGAGACAGACAGACAGATGGAGATGACAGAGATTGATTTTGAAGTTCCTTTTCTGCTTTGTTTTTTAGACACTATGCACAACTCCTAACTTAAAGTTCCTTCTTTAAAAAAAATGTTTGTGTGTGTGTGTGTGAGTGAAATGTGAATGAGCACCTGTGCCATGGTGTCTATGTAGAGATCAGAGGACAGCATTTTGGAATTGGTTCTCTCCTTCAACACTTAGGTGGGTTCTGAGTTTCACACTCAGGTTAGCAGACTTGGGTGTATCATGCCTTTATCTGCTGAGCCATTTTACCATCAGGGACCACCTAAGTTCACTCCTAAGTTCACTCAAGCCACAAATTGGATGGAGGCAGCAGATGCAGGGGGAGCCAGTGAGAGTTCTAAAATGACCCGATCCTATGGTAGTTCAGAAACCAGAACTGCCGTGTCCACAGCTTAAAGCAAGTGCGTGTTTGAGGTTTCCTAAAGCTGGGTGTGGTGGTTTGCAGCTGTAGTCACCTGCAAGGAGGACCACTCAAGCATAAAAGCTGGGAGCAGCTTTCCCTCAAGGAAAGAATAGAGAGGGTAACACTTACTAGTTTTAAATGTGTTCTTTTCGAATTTTGTATCAAAGTTTGAGGGGCACATTACTCAGGGCTTGAGGCTTTCTCCAGCAGAAGTTTAATAAATAATAATACTGCTAAGTTAAAATGCTACATAGTAGAGGCTGGAGAGATGGCTCAACAGTTAGGAGCATTTGCTAGCTCTTAAAGTAATAATAATAACAGTAATAATATAATAAATTATATAATATAGGCCATGTATTTAAAATAATATAAATATACTTTTTAAAATAAATATTTTTAATAAATAAAAAGGATATTTTTGTTTTTCGAAATATGGTTTCTCTGTGTAGCTCTGGTTCTCCTGGAACTCACTTGATAGACCAGGCTGGCCTCCAACTCAGAAATCCACCTGTCTCTTCCTCCTGAGTGTTGGGATTAAAGGCGTGTAGCACCACCGCCTGGCTAGGCAATCTTGATTTTTTTTTTTTTAAAGAAAATAGTAATTATGTCAAGAAACAAATTTCTTCCTATTTGTTTCTGAGTTGTTTGTTTTTGAAGACAGAATTTCTCTTTCTTTTTTTTGTTTTTTCTTTTTGAGATAGGGTCTCACATAACCCAAGCAAGCTCAGTACTGACTGAACCTAGCACATGACACTGAGGGGGTAGCATATAGTCAGTGCTGACAGAGCTCCCCACCCTCCTGTGCTCACCTGCTAAGTGCTGGGATTATAAGCCTGTACCCCTACACCTGGCTCTGAGATGGGGGGCCTTGTTGGGTTGCTGGGTTGTTTTCAGATTCCTGGGCTGCATTGATCCTCTCATCTCAGCTGCCCAATTAGGAAATCAATTGTTTTTGTTTAACTTCTTAGGAAAGAAAAAAAAAACTTTTCAAAAGGAATACACACACGCACACACGCACACACATACACACACACACAGGCCTTTAAGGATGCCCTTTGGAGGATGATGTAGGAGGATTGCTCTGAGTTCAAGGCCAACCTGAGCTACAGTTAGCCTATACTACAGTGAGACTCTCTCAAAAGGCCAAAAAACAAGTAAGGTATAGGAGGACAAGCCTTTAATCCAAGCCTTTGGGAGACAGAGGCAGACCATCTTTGTGAGTTAAAGGTAACCTGCTCCGGTCTACATAGCACCAGCCAGGACTACAGAGTGAATGCTGTCTAAGAGAACAAACTAAACCAAACCAAAACTAAAGCTTAGGTCACATCTTTGTCAAAAAAAAAAAAAAAGCCAAATGTGTAAGTCAAGCTCTCTGAAGAATGCTTTTTCCATATTAACGACTCAACCCAGCTGTCTGTAGAGAACATGACATTGATTTTCCTTGGCTGATTAGGTGCACACACAGGGCCGACACCTCTGGGAGTCTGGCAGTAGCGGTTATAACTTTGCATCTCCCACTTGTTTCTATTCACACATAAGGAGTGAGACAGTAGTAGTTAGTGTAGACTGATTATTTTGTTAAACAGTTGAGTTGCAAACACAACAGGTACAGTAAAGGCAGACTTACAGAATTTAGCCTCGAGATAAAATTAGCTCATTAATCTTGCCCTTGTTAATACACAGGTAGATGGAACAGACCAACTATCGACTTATAGAAACAATAACAAACAGATTAGATTTTTTTTTTTTTGAGACAGGGTCTCTCTGTTATGTAGTCTTGGTTGTACTGAAACTCGATAGGTTGAAAAAGCTGGTCTTGAACTCACAGAGATCCACCTCTGCTTTTCAAGCGCTGGGATTAAAGGTATGCACCACCATGCCCAGCTTTGATTAGATTCTTATACTAAAATTCTTACAGAAAATTGATTCTTAAGAAAAGTGTATGGGACTTGAGAGATGACTCAGAGGTTAAGAGCACTGACTGTTCCTCCAGAGGTCCTGAGTTCAATTCCCAGAACAACATGGTGGCTCACAATCATCTATAATGAGGTGTGGTACCCCCTTCTGGCATGCAGGCAAAACACTGTATACATAATATAAAAAATTATATGATTGCCAAGTTTGGACTCTAATAGTTCAGAACATACTAAGAGGTCATTAAAAGCAAGACGTGACTTCAAAATCAACCAATCAATACATGATGTAGTTAGCTCTAAAGTAGATCCCAATAGAAGAAATGTCACCGACTGACGGATAAACATGGGTGATTTTACAAAAAGTGTCAGGAAATATAGCTCCTTGAAAGAAATTCAGTGGGCTGGAGAGGTGGCTCAGCAGTTAAGAGCACTTCCTGCTCTTGCAGAGGACCTGGGTTTGGTTTCCAGCACCCACATGATCCAGGGGTCTGATGCCCTCTTCTGGCCCCTGTGTCCACTGCAATTGAAGTAGATGCACAGACATACGCAGGCAAAACATTCATACACAAAAACTAAAAAGAAACTGATCTTAAGGGAAAAAATTCAAGCTGCAATAGTGCCACATGCCCACAACCCCAGCACTTAGGAGGTGCCGGCAGGGTCATGAGTTGAAGACCGCTTTGGGCTATCTAGCAAGATTCTGGGCCCCATAGGGGAGCATAGGCCAGCCATGGCTTCAGAGCAAGACCCTGTATAAAATTAAAACGAACGAACAAACAAAACAACATACAAAACGAAGCCTGGCGAGTATGCCTAGGACTGAAGTCTTGGGCACTTGGGAGGCAGAAGTGAGGGGGTCAGGAGTTCAAACTCATCCTTAGCCACACCTCTCAAAAAACAAAAACAAAAACAAAACAGGAATGAAACAAGAAGGAGACAGTGATACATGGTTGCAATCCAGCATTTCATAGGGAAAGAGGGTTGCCATTTCCAGGCTATCCTCTGGTTAACAGTGAACCTCAATCTTAAACCAAATCAAAGGCTGAGGCAGGGGGGACTGTTGTGCACTTGAGGTCAGCCTTGGCTACATAGTGTTTTCCAGGCCATAGCCTAGGCCATATAGGAAGATGATGTCTCAAAACACAAAATCAAAAACAAAAAAACAAGGGGTCAGAAAGGTAACTCAGGGGATACAAGTTGTTGCTACTGAGTCTGGCGACTTGCACACATACTTGGGTATACACAGACACAAATAACTAATTAAATAAAACAAGGGGCTAGAGAAAGAGAGCACTTGCTGAATAAACATGAGGACCAGAGTTCAAATCTAGCACCCACGGAAAAAGTTAGCATTAGTTACAGAATCAGGTAGATCTGGCTGTCACAAAAGCAGCCTTCATGGTTTGATGGGGGTGGTTGCTTGATTAGAATTAGTTTAGAATCAACTATGAGGTAGTAATTGGAAATGACAATTAGATACAAGACTTCCCCCCCCCCTTTTTTTCTTTTTAGCTGTAAAAGGGAACAAAAAATGAGGTGATACAAAGAGATAAGCCTGGGGTGGTTGCACAACATGTAATCTGAGCAGTCGGGTTTGAGGGAGGGTCATGAGTTTAAGGCCAGCCTGGGCTCTACAGAAAGACACTGTCTCACAGGAAAGAGAAATAAGTCAGTGTGGTGGAACAGGCCTTTGATCCCAGCAATCTGGAGTCAGAAGGCGGGTCTCTGTGAGTATGAAGTCAGTTTGGAATATAGAGAGCTCTAGGCCCGCCAGGGCTACAAAGTGACTGCTGTTGCAGAGAGGGAAGGAGGAAGAGGGAGATTGTTGACCTTTTTGACTCAGGCCTCACTCTGTTGTCCAGGCTGGCCTATCTCACTGTATAGTCCAGACTTGGCTTGAATTTGTGGCGATTTCCTGCCTCGGTCTCTTGTTAGGTTTGCAGGTTTGAGTCATCATACTGGGCTGAAATCATGCTTGCATACAAATGGAGATGACTCAGTGAAAAAGCAAGAAATTGTTGGATAGTAAAATAAAAAAATAGAAAAAAAAGAAAAGTAGTAGAACACGCCAGTGAGCAGTACTCCTCAGAGGTCTCTGCTCAGTTCAGCCCTGCAGGTTCATGCCTTGATTTTCTGCCTGGCCATTTCCCCCACAGGCTGGTTAGAGGGAGTGTTTCATCAAGGCAACAGAGAAGCACACCAGGGCAGCTAGCAAGCCATGAATGAAAGAAGAACTCGGAGGGGTGAAGGAGTCACAGCTCCAGTGATTTACAGAGGAAGTGGAGCGTCTGGAGGAGATAAGAGGTGTGGGAGAAAGGTAAGAATATCGTCAGGGGAAAAAGACCCTCCCATACAAGTGTCTGGAAGGGGAAGCTGATTTAAACATTTCCATAGGAGGCTGAGATAAAGTGGAAATTGTTGTTGGTAATAGACATTGAAACAAACTGGGTGTCGTGCACGCCTGTAATCCCAGCACTTGGGGACACAGAGGCAGGAGGATCTCTGTGAGTTTGAGGCCAGCCTGGTCTACAAAGTGAATCCAGGACAGCTAAGGCTACACAGAGAAATCCTGTCTGGAAAAACAATTCTCCCCTCTCCCTGCTCCAAAAAACAAAACAAAAAATTTGAAACACTGAGGATGACTGGGAAAGAATGGGATGTGGAATGAAGGCCACAGAGGTGGGGGTTAGTATAAAGATAGTGGATGACCTAGAGGCTGTGAGCTGAGTTTGGAAGAGGATTGAAAGGTGTGATGGAGCTGTCCTTTGGTATTCTCTTGGGGAAAAGGCAGGCAAACTACGGTGGAGAGTCTAAGGGCAGTTAACTGGTTCCCTCTGGTAGGTCTTGTGGGATGGAAGTTTCTGGAGCGTCACAGCAAGTATCTCATTTAGGATTTTAAAATCCACTTATGAAATATGGACTATGCATTTCCAGTTTTGTTATTTTTTTTGATGTTATGATTGCCTATTCTTTTTTTAAACGGTTACCTATTAAGAAAAGATGAGATTCATTTTCAGTCCCATGAATTTTGTTTGGAAACAAGGTCTCACCACTGAGGGAGGGGCTGGCCTATAAGTATGTAGACTACACTTACTAGCCTCCAACCCACAGAGATCACCTGCCTCTCTTCTGAATACTGGGATGAAAGGCACGGTGCCGCCATGCCCAGCAGCCATCCATGCAGGCATTTTTGTTACCTTGTTACCTTCTAATCTAGTGTATTTCCAGGTGTTATCATTGATTACATTTTATCCTGGTGTGTTTTTTTTAATTACATTTTAGACTCTACTGTGTGGGTATGGATGGTGGGTACCATAGCATAGAAGTGTGGAGGTCAGGGGAAAATTTGCAGGAGTCAGTTCTCTCCCACCAGTTTGTGAGTGGGTTCCAGGGACTGAATTTAGGAAGTTGGTGACAAGTTTTGGAGAAAGGGAAAAATGTAATTATATTTTAAAAAGGAAACAATAAAAGATGTTGATATGTATATATACACTGTCCTTTTTCTGGGTAGGAGATGGTTTTTTGAGACAGTTTTTTTGTGTAGCCCTGGCTGTCCTAGAACTTACTCTGTAGACCAAGATGGCCTCAGAGAGTCTCCTGCCTCTACTTCCCAAGTGCTGCGACTGCTGGGCCTACTGTCCTGGTTTTTGGTCTTTGAGATGAGCCAACAGCTTTACGTTACTTATTCTAGGTGCCTGCGTATGTGTGTAGGCTTGAGAATGCCATGCCCCGAGTATGGATGTCAGAGGACAACATGTTATTTTCTCCTTCCACTATGTGAGTTCTGGGGACCATCTCAGGTTGTCAGGCTTGACACCAAACATTTTTCCTGACTGAGCCATCTTGCTCTTGCCAGCTCTATCCCTGATTAAATATTGTCCAAGTATTAGTTAGGTGTGTCACACCCCTTTATTCCTAGCTCTTGGGAAGCAGAGACACTATCAGTATGGACTTTCAGCCTGCCCTTGCTCTGAATAATGACATGGAGACCTGATATATTTGGTGTTGGCTTATGGCACTAAGATGGGCAGATCCTTAGCTATTCTAATTGACAATACTGGCCCAGCCTACTTCCCAGCCGCTTGGTCCATCACCTGCCATTTTGCTCTTGCACTGGCTGCTCCTTCTCCATCCCTGTCACAGTGGTGACTCTCCTCCTCTGGTTCCCACCTGAGACCCTCTCCCCCTGTGCTTGAAAGTCCCACCTTAACTCTTCTGCCCAGCTATAGGCTGTTCAGCTCTTTATTTTACCAATCAGAAGGTGTTAGAGAACAATGTTTACAACTTGCCAAGACAGGAGATGGTTCAGAGTAAGGATGTTGCCAAAGTCCAGATCGTATCCAGAGCTCTGGGCACAGAAACGAGCATTCAAAAACATCCTCCAACAAGAGGATTTTGAAACCCACTAGGACTACATTGTGATACCCTGTCTCAAAAAAAAATGTTTAAAAATTGCCCCAATAGTTGTTAAACAAGTTAAGAGATAGACTCGACTCTAGTAAACAAACAAATAATATGCTAAGGCGATGGGCATGGTGGAGCAGGCACAGGGGAGGCAGAGGCAGGCAGATCTCTGTGAGTTTGAGGCCACCATGGTCTACAAAGAGGGTCCAGGACAGCCAGGGTACACAGAGAAATTCTGTCTTGACAAAACAAACAAAAAATGTTAGGGCAAAGTGTTGTGAGTTGGTCTGGTGCTGTGTGCTGAAATCTGGGCCCTGAGATCTGGTTGCAGTCTGGATGAGGGCATTTTCATGGACACTGATCAATGTTGTATACACTTCGCCCGCCAATTATCTGTTTGGTTACTAAAGAGGCTGGATAGTCAATTCTGGGGAGAAGGGATGGGCAGGAGAGACTTGGGGTCTGGTCTTGGGGTCTCAGGTAGGGACCACGAGGTGGGGGAGAGGAAGAAAGAGGAGGGGAGAAACAGGAAGAGCTGTTTCAGGGGAGCGGAGAGATGGCTCAGTAGTTAAGAGCTTGTACAGAGGTTTTGAGAGGAGTTTGGTTCAGAGCACCTGCATAGGTGGCTCACAACCAACTCCTCTGGCCTCCACATCCCCATAAAGATACCCATACAACGATAATGAAATAGATCTTAAATGAAAATAAAACTTAAAAAAGGAATTGTCTTGGTAGGTACCGGGATTGGAAGGTACACCAAGGAAGGCCAGTGTAAAGGTTTTCTTGGTATTTGCATTTCTTGTGCTGCTGTATAAATTTCTAGCACTCCTTTGTTGCTATTCCACATGAAATCTCAACGGCTGTACGGAAAAGATTATAAAGGAACAAGTGAACTTTAAACTGATTCCTTCAAAAGGGTACAGTAGTGAGAAAATACTAAGCTCAACACCCGGGCACCTGCTTTAATTCCATGGAAATCTGCCTAAATGCAAGGGTTTTGTTGCTCTGTGTGCTACTGGACGCGCGCCCTTAGGGCACAGAGATCTTGTTTGTCGTTGGCTCTTTTTCTCTCTCTCTCAACGGTAACTTAGACACTGCAGTAACAGCTGTATTCCCAGACTAGTCCGGAAAAGTATTAACAAGGCTGAAGAGAGGAAAGGTTAACAACAACAACAACAAAACCCACTTTTTTAAAAAAAGTGCTGTAAAGAACGGTTAGGCGTTAAATTCGCCGCTAGCTCTCCGACATATCCTTCCAGTAGAAACCCGGACTGCGCAACTGGCGGTGGAAAATTCCAAGTTTCCTTAACTAAACCGGACAGCCTCCCCGAACTCCCAGGCGCACGACGGCCCACCCCGAGCCAGCTACCCCGTCCAACGACCAACGACTCTGCAGGGCATTTTCGCGCCCTTTCGCTGGAAGGAGTGGAAGGGTCAAGTCCGCCCTTCCTCTCGATTTTCACAGTCCTGGGAGGCCTGCAAAGCCTGCTCCGCGAGGACCGAAGGGGCAGAAGCCTCTCACCCTTGGGATATAAGGAGGGAGGGGGGAAAAAAAAAGATGACAGATTAAGGCGTTAGCCGCTTAGTCACCGTGGAAAAGCCCCGGGGCACACAAGCCCCAGGCTAGGGGGGGAAAACAAACCCCAGCACAGCGCGGCTCGGCTCGCACAGGCGGTGGGCGGAGCCGGAGCGGCGGCTGCGAGGAGGCGGGAGGGGTGGAGGGGGAGGGCGGGGGCGAGCTCGCGCCTCTCGACTCCTGATTGGTCCGTGCCAGGGAACCGAGTGACGTCAGCGGGGGGCGGGCGAGAACGCCTGATCCCTGTGGGCGCGGGCGGGGAGCCGGGCGCGGTGCGCAGGCGCAGCGGCTCGGCTCCTCTCGTCCGGGACTCGACCGGCCCAGCTCTCGCGGACAAGTCCCGACATCGCGCGTCCCCCCCCCCTCCCCCCCACCTCGGGGACCGCCTCCTCCTCCTCCTCCTCCTCCTCCTCCTCCTCCTCCTCCACCTCCTCCTCCTCCCCGCTCTCGGCGGCGGCGGCGGCGGCGTCGAAGATAAACAATAGTTGGCCGGGTCGAGCGGGCGAGCGCGTCTCCCGCCTCGGAATTCGGCGGGCTGCGTGGGAACGGCGGCGGGATCCCGGGCAGCCGGCCATGGCGGGGCTATACTCGCTGGGAGTGAGCGTCTTCTCCGACCAGGGCGGGAGGAAGTACATGGAGGACGTAACTCAGATCGTGGTGGAGCCCGAGCCGGCCGCGGAGGACAAGCCGGCGCCGGTCCCGCGGCGGGCGCTCGGGCAGCCGGCGACACCGGCGCTCGCCGGTGGCGGGCCATCGGGAAAAGGCCCGGCGTCGGCCCGCGACCCTGCCCCGGACTCCGCGGCCTCGCCGCCCGCCGGCCGCTGCTGCCGCCGCCGCTCCTCGGTGGCCTTCTTCGCCGTGTGCGACGGCCACGGCGGACGGGAGGCGGCACAGTTTGCCCGGGAGCACTTGTGGGGTTTCATCAAGAAGCAGAAGGGCTTCACCTCGTCCGAGCCCGCCAAGGTGTGCGCTGCCATCCGCAAGGGCTTCCTCGCCTGTCACCTCGCCATGTGGAAGAAACTGGGTAAGTTCCCCCGGCTTGTGTGACGACCGCTTCTTTTTTTTTTTTCTCCCCCTCCCCTTTTTCCCCCCCGCCTCCTGGGCTTTTTATAGCGTCAGCACCCGCGTGGGCCTCCCCGGGTACCACGAGTTCTAGCCAGGCGACGCTGTCCACTAAGAGATCTGAGAGAAGACTGTCAGGGTTGGAGTTCTGGGCACCCCGGGTGGCCTCGGAAAAGCTAGGATGGTTTGTCTCCCAGCAACCGCTCCTTGCTTTCATCTCCACCCTCCCAGGGCCAGGGGCAACGGTCCCTTCTCCCTTCGCTGTTTCACTTGGGTGGCAGCGAGCTCAGAAGTGTTTGAAAGCCGGCGCCAGAGTCTAACCAAAAGATAAATTTAAGAAACGTCTCTACGTGGGCCAGTTGAACGAAGCCGGAGGTAGCAGGAATTGGAGCGTTCCCTTAGCATCTGTCATAATTTTGTTCTTGATGCGCTTCTCCCTCTTGGTTGCCTCCTACCGGTGCTGTCACTTGAGATTGGCCCGGTTGGCTCCGTGTAAACCGGTTTAAGAGGGGCTGAAATGTTACTTACTTTTGGAAGCAATTCTTTTATAACAGTGTTTTAGGGTCATCTCTTTATATTGCTTATGAAAAAGGTGTACAATGTGTTAAACATTAGATTGGCCCCATGTTGGGGGTATCTGTTAACTTACTGGTGTGTGTGTGCGTGCGTGCGTGCGTGCGTGCGAGAGAGAGAGAGAGAGAGAGAGAGAGAGAGAGAGAGAGAGAGAGGATAGTATTTACCTTAGCTAATTGCATTCCAACAGTTTCCAAAAGTTCATAGTAAAAAAACACTCATGTAAATACTCATCAAAGCAGCTTTTGGTAACAGGTACTTTAATTTCTAAAAGTTCATTGTAATTGTAGTTTCATCTAAATTTTGACTGTTTGTAAGGCACACAGTACTTCTGTGTATAACATAAATGACCCACGATGATGGTTGCTTATTTATTGCTGTGGGTATATGGTGTGCACCTTTGTTACAGAAAAGAATTAATGCTCCTGCTACTAAAAACCCTTTGTTTACAGTGGCCTAAGAAAGTCACTCTATTTTCATTAAAGAGGCAGAGTCATAGAGAAAGCTGTTACAGATTTGTAAAATACACAGTATTTTTAGAAAGGCATTGTCATAGAGTGTAGACTAGTTGGCTTTAAAGTCTGTTTTCCATCTGTTGGGCTTTTTGCCAAGTATTTGATTGACTCAAAGACCAGCCACTAAGCTTTTTGGAGGCAGTTCCCAGCCAATCCCTGGGGCTCCTAGCGTGGATTTATTTTGTTTTTGTGTGGGGAAAAGTAGAGCTGAAAGCCCTGTAGTTTACTCTAGAAACACACTATGTTATTGGTTGAAGAGGAATTAAAAGTGGACGGCAAGACAAAGAAGTTGAAGATTAGACACAAAGAACTATTACAGAGTCCATTGATTTTGCAGTACACTTGGGACATATGAATTTCCCATATGCTTTAATTTTAAGACAAAAAGCCTTTAATATTTGAACTTTAGCCAGGTATGATATTGCATGCTTTTAATTCTAGTCCTTGAGGGAGAGAGGTAGGCGGGTCTCTCTGGATTTCAGCCTGGTCAACTCTGCCTAGCAATTCAGGACAGCCAGGGCTTGTAGAGAGACCCTCTCTTAAAAAAAAAGAGATTGGAACTTTATTGCAGTGTGGTGGCTGATGCTGTTGAACCCAGCACTTGGGTGGCAGACCAAGGAGGATCAGTTCGCAGCCAGGACAATGAAGTAGACGATCTCAAAGAAAAGAAGGAGGCTTCAGCTCTCATTGGTTTTGTTTTATTTTAATATTTTTGTGCTGGTATCAGCTTGAACATAGGGCCTCTCACATAAGCAGAAAGGTCACCTCTGTGGTCCTTCGTGTCCTCTAGTAAAGCAGAGGCCATGCTGTTCATTATGAATGCATTTTTATTCATGCACACACTTAAAAAACATTTTCTATTTTTAAATTATGTGTGTGTGTGGTATATGCATGTGAGTGCAGATGCCTGAAAGAAATCAGAGACATCAGATCTTCTGGGAGCTAAGGTTACAGGAGGTTATAAGCTGCCTGACCAACATGGCTTCTGGTAACTGAACTCAAGACTTGGGTCCCCTGGAAGAATCGTAAATGCTCTTAACCGGTGTGCCATTTTCTCCAGCCCTACAAACACTTTTGAATCACAATTTTATTTTTTTCAAATGAAACTTTAAATGAACTCCATCTCCAAAACTTAAATTTTAAAAAGAATATTAAAAAGTATTTTGAGTCAATTAGAATCTTGACATCGGAAATACAAATTAAAAATAATTTCAGTTTTTAGCCAGACAGTGTTGCAGGCCGTTAATCCATTACCCAGAGAAATCCTGCCTTGAAAAACCAGATAGATAGATAGATAGATAAATAAATAAATAAATAAATAAATAAATTCAGTTTTTAATGTTTGTTCAGCTCTTAATTTTCTACCAATTAAAACTCA